>OZ022581.1:12998856-13598856 GCA_963669155.1 Arbacia lixula | reverse complement strand
ATTTTGCTATTGTACAATTACAATAGAACTCCACTAGCTGCAATTTATATCAATTGTAAAGTAATGTGCAAATTCAGGATCAATACTGTAGAGATAAGTGGTATGACCGACTGAAAGTCTTTATGTTACAGGCCCAGGAACTTCTTACCAACTGATATGTACACTGGGAATTGGCATAGGGAAAGGGAAAGGGTAGAAAGGGAAGGAGCCACAGTTTTAAACCGTGGTATATTTTGTCCAGTTCACCATGAAACATGATGCTTTTTAGGCTAAAGCATTGTTTCATGCTGAACTGGACAAAATATACCGGGGTTTAAAACTGTGGCTCCTTCCCTTTCTTCCCTTTCCCTTTCCCTATGCCAATTCCTTTGAGCTGGAGTGTACGCATTACACAGAAGGACCTCAACTACTACGTCTGCAGATTTGCCCATTCTATTAATAACATGATGCAGTAATTCTCTGCCCTGCACAGTCACAGTTCACAGGGAAAGGTCTCCTCTCTCTCTCTCTCTCTCTCTGTCTCTCTCTCTCTCTCTCTCTCTCTATCTCTGCCTCCTAGGTTCATAATTGCCCCAGTGGATCATCTTATTTGCTCATTTCATCCAGCGCGTGATGAGAATATAGACTTAACAAGCGATAATTAGCAGGGTCGGACCGCAGAGCACGCCAGTAACATTTGGGTGACGCTCGGTTTAAAGGGCAAAGTGAGGTGACCAATGTATACTTGACTTACTACTGACTGTCATACATGGGTTCATCTATGGGGTTGGACCATTGGGGCAACAAACATTGCGATACCAATGCAACATAAACATGTTAACTTCTATTGTGCAATATATTGTTTCAAATCTTAATTCTAATTTTTTTTTTAATAATTACAGAGTCACTCACAATGGATAGTATGCCAAAAAATTGTTTAGAATTTCATTGTCAATGTCTTAAATATCATCTTGATGGTTATCTTTTTAATTTTAATCCAGTCGTGGACATTTTTGTGTGATGTAAAGTGGTTGCAACACATGAGGGTACGATGAGGAAAAGAACACAGTAACGGTACATGTCTCAATACATCATGTAATGCTCCAAGAAAATAAAAGCTAGAGTTTATCTGAAAAGACAAACAATATGCCTTCCCATTATCATTGATTTAAGCTCACCTCTCTTTATTTCTTCAAGCTGCTACATTCAGATTTATCTGTGAGACTAAATGTCATATTGTCATTCTTGGCACTGCCCTGTACATTCACAAGATACATGGCACTGAACAATTTAAGCTATAAGATACAATGATGATATTTTTACGTTTATATTCTCTTTATGTTTTTAAGCTGCTAGCATTCAGATTAATCTGTCAGGATTAATGCTATATACAAAACTGTCCTTCTTTGCACAGCTCCATACATTCATGAGATATACTCAATAATTTGAGGTATACATACACTGATAACGTTCATAATCAAACATCCATATCTAATGTCATGTATTAATGAGAGACAGATGGCAGAAAGATCACTAAATAAACTTGACTTATGGGTCCAGTTTTATCAAGGAAAGATAGCAAATTCAAGAGAGATAGAGGAAGAGCATGGCAGAAAACAAGGAGAAAGTGAGAGGAAGAGAGAAGAGAGAGAGATAAGACAATTGGAGATGGAGAAGAAAACACAAAATGAGAGAGAAAAAAAAGAAAGAGAAAGAGAGAGAAAGAAAGAAAGAGAAAGAAAGAAAGAGAAAGAAAGAAAGAGAAAGAAAGAAAGAAAGAGAAAGAAAGAAAAAGAAAGTGAAAGAAAGAGAAAGAAAGAGAAAGAAGAGAAGGGAAAAAGATAGAAAAAGAGAGAAAGAGAAAAAGTAAAAGAGGGAGAGACAGAAAGAGCGAGGAAGGAAGAGAGAAATAATAAAAAAATAAGGCCACTGAAGGGGGAAAAAGAGAGAGAAACATAAGGCAATATGCACAAGAAGATGGAGACAGAATGATGTTACGGCCAGGTAGATACAGAAAGCCGACAGAGAAACAAAATAAACAAAAATATCAGGGAGAGAAAGAGAGAGAAAGAGAGAGAAAGAGAGAGAAAGAGAGAGAAAGAGAGAGAAAGAGAAAGAGAGAGAAAGAGAGAGAAAGAGAGAGAAAGAGAGAGAAAGAGACAGAGAGAAAGAGAAAGAGAAAGAAAGAGATAGAGAAAGACAGAGAGAGAAAGAGAGAGAAAGAGAGAGAAAGAGAGAGAGAGATAGAGAGAGAGAGAAAGAGAGAGAAAGGAAATAAAGAAGAAAAAGGGGAATGACATATGAAGTTACTTGAAGGTTTTGCATCAGTTCTCACATCTCCACACACTTTCCATCCATCCTCATCTTCTGCTTCTCTTTGTCGGCTCACCCTATAAATATCCTTCTTGCTAGCTCCATTTTCAGCCTCACATAGCTACATTATTATCTGATAGATGAAAGAAGTAAACATAGACTTGAGAACACTGGAACAGGGTAAAGTGTACTTTGAGAACATTAATGTCCATCTCACTCTTAAGAGCATCCTCCTTTTTTCAAGTATGGAGAAGATGGATTCTTTTTTATAGAGAAATTGTATAAAGAAAATGGTGTATTAATGATAAATGCATAGTTGCATATATCCTTTACTAGTTGGATATGAGAGAAAATGATTCCTTTCTGAGACTGAGAGGCAAGCTACACATGATGGAAACCTCGTTTCATGCTCAAGAAGTGTATCAGATTGGCAAGGTCTATCCCCGCTGATTGGAAAACAACATTCTCCTACAGAAACACCACATCTCATATTGGATGCCATCCACTCTGGTTAACAGGAACTCCAAATACCCTTCTTTTACCATTGTCATGAACTTGTAATACGTCAATAGCATTTTCAAGCTTGATATCATGTGTGTTATGGTGAAATATTTCCTCTTATAGCTTTAGGGATAACAATTATCTAGATCATTAGTCCAAATATAATTGTATCACCTACTTAAGCTGCATGTTCCCTTGCATTTAGTATGTGTGCGCCAAATAAAGAAGCGAAATTCGTTTCTTCTCTCATCCATGGACATATTTCAAGGATGAATGTTCAATGGTCCATGTTTCAAATTACTGCTAATCACTGGCAAATTTGCCACTTGGTATTGAACAAAGATAAACATTATGCCGATCTTGTGTAGATATTAAAGTATTAAAAAAATCCTAGCATTTTACAGCTACACTACAGCTTAAAGGAATTGGCATAGGGAAAAGGAAAGGGAAGAAAGGGAAGGAGCCGCAGTTTCTAACCGCGGTATATTTTGTCCAGTTCAGCATGAAACATGATGCATTTTAGGCTAAAGCACCAAGTTTAATGCTGGACAAAATATACCGCGGTTTAAAACTGCGGCTCCTTCCATTTCTTCCCTTTCCCTTTCCCTATGCCAATTCCTTTGAGCTGTAGTGTATATGCGTCACAGCATGATTACAATGTACTTTGGGGCAACTTATGGGACTATAACAAACATGCAGGTTATATTGAGACACAACGTCCTCTTTTAAAATCCATAATTGTTCCATGAATTAGAAAACAGATTTTTTTCCTTCTTCTTCTTCTTCTTTTTTTTTTTTTGGGGGGGGGGGGGGAGGGGCCACACTAAACCATGCTGTTTGGACCATGCTTATGACAAAATTACAAGTTTTTTTCACAGAGGCTCTTTTTACATTTCTGGGGCAAAACTATCCAAAGCCAATGTGTTTCGTTTTACTGGAATAGTATTTTGACCCTATAAGTCCTGCCTCAAAAGATTTCTTTGTAATTCTCTGTTTCTAATCCTAAACACGTTCATAATAAGTTTCTTTTCGTGATATTGCTGAACTTAAAGTGTTGGAAGTATTTAATTCTCCTTTAAGAGGCTTTTATCTCAACCCTCTTATAAGTTATACAATCATATTACATGTGTAGACGTCACCTACTTTTCTTAGTTCACTCTCTTTAAAGTTGAGTGCCTAATTGACAGATACTCCCCCAAATCTCAACCAATTTCCATGACAAAACTGAAACTTGAATTTCAATTTGCTGCAAATCTCTACTGCCTATTTACTCCCACGAAAGAAGATTAAAGCTAGTAAATAACTTCACTTCTGTCAAAATGGAATAGAGTGCTCACTCTAACCTTTGCCTTTCACCATGATAGCCTATTGAGCTTTGTTTGTGGGGAATCTAAAAAGAGTAACAGACCTTAAAAAGTAAAAGAATAAACAATACATTTCCGGACAATTTGTTGGATTTATCCAGGGAAAACTTAGGCCAGGTCCAACCCCCAACTGCCCTCCCCCACACCTCCTCCTCACTCTCTCCCTCTCCTATTCTCTCTCTGGGTCCCTGTGTCTATATGATGCTTTTCACACTGGCAAAAATTTCCTTAGCCCCGTACTATAGGTGGGGCTAAGGGGGGGGGGGGGGGGGGCTTAGCCCCACCTATAGTACAGGGCTAAGCTTAGACCACTTTCTGTTCTCACTTGTTTTTACCAAAGTGGGCTAGCCCCACCAATAATCTGGGATTATTTGGCCCTGCAAAAAAGCAGGGCTAACCCCACAATTGCAGGGCCAAGCCAAATAGTCTGGGGCTAAGAGCGCCAGTGAGAACAGAAACAAAAAATAGTACGGGGCTAAAGATAGTACTGGGCTAAGGATAGTACGGGGCTAAGAAAACCCAATGAGAAAAGGGTATATGTCTGTTTGTGTATCTCTCTCTCTCTCTCTCTCTCTCTCCTCTTTTGTCCTTTCCCAATAAATCTTCTTTGACTTCTCAATGTGACTCTGTGAGAGACAGGTGGATTGATGGAACTTTTTTTTTTAAATTTACAGATTTCCATAAACTCAATAAATACAATCATAATGTCTGCACATCCTCATATCTCCTTGTTATAATTCTTTCAATCTATCCCCCTGAAATAAACATTTTCACCCTCACAGTGTCACTTGTCCCTGTATCAGATCAGAAATGTTTTTTAAATATTCCAAGACTGTGCTTAAGGTAATCTGGTATATTCATACATGAAAACATATTTAATTTAAGATTAAAGGTAGAGTGTATCAATGTTGCTGATAAAATCAAATTCTGTCGAGCAATGTGTTGGTCCAGTATGTAAAATATGACTGTGCATTATCAGTGCAATGGTCTGCAGGTATTAAACTTCATTTTCAGATGAAAAAAAAATAAATTAAACAAGGTTAATATTATCCCCCCAAAATGGCATGACTGAATCCTATATTCTGAGGGAATTTTGTCAACAATATTTTCTATTTTATACTATGCTATTTACAGAACCTGTTACATTAGGCCTGCAAAAATGGTACATCACCTTTAAACCCAAATTAAAATAACCTAATAAGGATATAACATTTCATCGACCCTTGATAAACTCTATAAAAAGACTCTTCATCAGAATGTTGTCACCACCCAAGTATCAGTTCTCCCGATGCTCTTTTGGTGCCATCAAGGTACTACTAAACCATGAATCACCTGTCAGCAATTACCCCTGCTACTATCGGTGCTATCTCTCATCTCGCTCACCCAGTCCATCCACCCAACGGCTGAAATAACACGATAATCAGTAGGATGTAGCTGGGGTAGTTTGTTGATGAGACCCAACACACCATCGTTTCCTATGCATGGGACCATGTTGGAGAATTTTGATGAGTTCAATGATGAATCAGTGTACAACGTGGGAGTGATTCTATAATTGCAGCCACCACCACAACAGATTGTGGATGGCTTACAGACAAAACATGATTTTTCTAATCATTGGAAAAGTGATAACATGGCACTCGCAGCAATTTAGGGCTCATAATGGAAGTAAAAGTTAATGAAACTTCAAATTTGAAATCAATCAAATCCTTACATTGAACAATCTTAATGCAGAATATTATATTGCAATCTTCTCTGTCAGATATTTCATTTGTCAGTTAAAAACTTTGAATCCTTCTGTAGAAACTATCTAATCATCATTGATCATCATACTCACATGACAGTGATGACACACAGCTGTATAAACATTAAATAGTAATCATGTAACTTTGCAAGCCTAATTAAATACTCCTTTACTCTAAGCCATTGATCTCCCCTCCCCGTTACACCCAAGTTTAAAATAAGGATATCAATATCGTCTGGAGGTTACATGATTATGAAATAAAGGCTTACAAATTCTTGATTGCAGCTTGGTTAACTCTGCATGTATACATGTATGTGCTCTGAATTGATGCCCTTCAAATTATACATTAATGTTTGAATGTGATTGCTAGAAGCCTAGATGGAGACATGTCCTTATCTGTTATCGAAATGAAAGGCCACAAAGAAGCGTTACACCCAAAATGTTGTCTCCACATGAACGTCTTCCAAAGCTCTACGCAAAGCTGGAAAACGAGACAAAATTAGTGATTCAAAAACTCTTGAAACAAGTCACACCCCGCTGCGATATCTTCTAAATAATCGTGACCCATTTCCGAAATCTTTCTAACGGGTGAAGAGGCAATCCAATTAAGCGTCCTGATGAGGATTGTTTGGGGCTGGTAATGCGTTAATTACGCCCTGCGCATTAGCAGGATATGGGCAGAATTTGTTGAGGAAACTTGCAATAATTTCCTGCCTCCCTTGCCTGACAGTGCCTCTTATACCAACATTACATGGCAAGAACTTTCACACCATTCTTTATGCTCAACATATCATCATGTGCCTACTACATTTCATCAGTCCCATGAACTCTGTCAGTCCCATAGGCAATGCATGGTGTAATTATTGACATGGGACTAACAACGTTCAGTACTAAGAGGGTTATCATTTTGTTTGCATGCTGTATGTGTGTTAAATTTCACATTTCACAAACTAAACTTCTAAGTGGCAATGTGGTTTATGCAATCTCAAGAGAAAAGGAGTACACTACCTTTGAGGAGTATAAACATAATATGCTATCCAGACCGGAGGTCCATTCCAATATCTAAAGTGGAGAAAATGACTCCTTGGCAAAAGAATCACAAAAGAATTTCCCCTACCAATAGGAGAGGTCATCGGTCATTAATCCTTTCCCTCCTCTCAGCCAGAGCAGACAAATCTATTCACATTTTATAAAGATTCACCCACTAACAATTCCTCCATATTCATGACCCCCCTTCCCCTCTCTAAGCTGCAATCAAATACAGCCTTGGAAAGGTAGCTTTGAATACCATGGCAGTTATGTTGCGGTATATTTTGCATAGGGGTGTCAACCAAACTATTCATACCAGAAAAACGCCCTATGTAAATGAGCGTATTTCGATGGGATGTTTTTTTTTCTCCCGGCTTTGAATATGTGTGAAGCCCGCATTCCTTTCTCACTTAACCCTAATGATATCTCACACCTCGATCTCTACGAGCGGGGTGAAATTACTTTCTAATCACTGTTCCATTAACGCAGAGTTCTGATAGAAAGGATGAATGTATATAGAAGGTTCATGCATAGTATATCATGAATTCCCTCAGTCGGTAATTTGTTGGCAGATTAGATAAGATATAATGAGATAAGATCCTGTGGAAAAGCCCACTTCCAGATATGATATGATACCGCAAGAGCAATTTTATTAATAAATCTGCTGAAAATACTAAGCCTTGCCAAATAGATACTGCAGATCAAATTCCCAGTTAAGATTTGCTTTTAGATTACCTTGAAGATGATATAAGATAAGATAAGATAAGATCCTTTACATGATCAGTTCTCTAAATGATGCCAAACTCGCTGATGATACTGTAACCGCAATTCAATAAATAGATGTGGACACTTAAAATATTGAACCTCGCGAAAATGGTATCACATCATATTACCAGTCAAATGAAAAAAAGTAATGAAGATTTTGTGGTAGATTAGTTAAGATAAAATAAGACAAGATATAAAATAAGATTCTTTGAGAAAGCAGCTTCCTCGATAATATCATGGATCTGGAACTAAAATATCCAAGATTTTATCAACTCTGCACAAGATTCAACAAACGAAATTAACCTGCAAAGAGAGTCGACACTGCAAATTACCTTCCTGCTAAAATAACAATGATGAAGATCTAAGATAAGTTTCTATTGCACATATTGAATATTGGTACACCACAAGCACCAATTAGCAGATAATTGGAAATGGCGGATGCACTGCTGTCTTCATTAGAGGTCTAATAGTCATTGCCAATCGTAAACTGGATGTAAGTTAACTGGGGAGGAGGTAAGGTAGAGAGGGAAGAGGACATCATAGAGAGTCAATAAGCAACTCAATCAAGCTCACCAGACACATTAGTGTGCATGCACAAACCTAGCCTAGGTACTAGGCTGTGAGGTGCATGGACACAACCCAGTGTGTTAAAAACTATGTCTGGTAACACAGACTATACCCTAACGACGTCATAGCTCCTCTGGCTTCTAAAGATGGGATTGGGGCATAGTTTGTGTTACCAGACACAGACTGGGTTGTGTCCATGCACCTCACAGCCTCGTACCTAAGCTAGCACGAACCCTTGTCAGTCAGTGAGTCTGAATCAATGGGTCTGAAATGCAGAGACTAAGTTGAAAATGTTCCACCATGCCTCCACCAACAGCATGTCAGGCTTTAGCCTTACCTCCAGACACATACTTGAGACAGTGTTACAATAGAGTCTGATCATATCATGCATATCAGCCTGGGGCTTCAATACCCCTTTGAGCCCCAAATCAACTACTGCTCTATGAGAGCTGGGTACATCACTTGAGCAAAAATGCCTTCATGGTGCATAAAGAGTTTAAATACAAGTTATAAAACCCAACAAGATTGTTAATTTGTCATACTCTTGTCTGAAGTTATAAAAACATTTAGAACTTATAGATGTTTTATGTATGAAATGTACACAGTTTTTCAAGCTCATAAAAGACCAAGTTCCATATCAAAAACCATCCACAAAATGTGCAATGAAGATAACCATTGCAAGGATATGCTCACTCATACGGTGTAGTCTGTGCGACTGCAAATCATATGCAAGCAAGCAAAGCATCTGTATATCACAGAAAAGAAGACGTCTTTCCTCATCAGGCAGATGGTTAATTACTCCGCCCCGTCTTGACGAGGCTATCCCATGATGACGGGAGGGAGTCAACCTATCTCTTCTCGTTAGCCAGACGCAGCAATCCCCTCAATTAACATCACATGACCCCCTTGTGCAAACTCCAACTACAGCGGCAAAATACCTCAAATAAGCCAAATACCTCCCAATGAATGTGGCAATCATCGCACTTGCATGCCAGCACACATCGAGGAAGACATTCATCATTAGATCAAAGCGTTTCTTCACGTGTTGACAAAGTTTTCTTACCAAGGTCAACAGAAGCTGCTTTTGTGTAAATCTGTGTGGAAAAAAGTGTCGCAACTAATCCAATAATGAATTTGGCATTCCAGACCTGAAAAGTTGCCAAATAACAGATCAAATGGAAAGAGTATTTCTCTATTTTCCAAGCTGGTTGTCACCGTTATTATAATGATCTGTCTGTACTGCCAACATCAAATAGCGAGTTGTTTTGAGTCGATGCACTAAATTTCACAGTTAATACCCTTCCCTTGACAGCCAAAAAAATATTTGCATACAGCTGACGACAATGAAGTTATCACTTCTGGGATCGCTAGTGACAGTCAGGACCAACACAGATTGTTACTTTGGTCATACAATAAGTTCAGAATGCAGCATTCTTTATTCATTACATTTCCTTCAAAAAGTCAAATATACCCAAATTCCACAGTTAAGCATGACATGCAAAAAATGCTGAAAAACACCTTTTATTAAACTTGTCTTTGACGGAAAAATGTCTTTGAACAAATATTTTCCTCTCTTATAGTTTTTGTTCAACCAGTTACCAAGAACTTTTCAGTAAATGGTAGGCAAGCAATACAATTTCTAGGAATGGAAAAAAATCCAAACACATATGAATGACATACACTTCAGATTGTGGAATTTCTTCATTTTCCTGGTAAACATCCAATATCCTTATCTTTTTTACCAGGAGGCAGTGGTTGAAATATATAGCACCCATTCAAATCTCTTGCATCTCCTCAGCTTTCGGGAGAGGGACACTTCTTTATCCTCAGATCAGGCCTCGACTTGGGTCATCACGCACAATCAAAAAGGTCGCATAACTCACATTTCCTTCGCTAAAAATAAAAAATTCCTGCTCCGTCCTTACCTGGATCCAATCTATGAGAATGGAGATGAGAGGCGAGCTGAGCTCCAAGGTCTTAAGGAGGAGTAGCCCCAGGCAGGACAGGACCAAGAGGGTCGAGCCCACGTCCCTGCAGAGGTACACCACGCACCCCACCAACCCCTCCAACCCACCAGCCGTCATCGTCTTCTTAATTCACATCCACCACTACACCTTAATAGGAATCCATCTTGGAGTTCAAACAACCCTCAAGCGATATATCCATGTTAATATCCATTTGCTTATCACTTGAAGAGATAGAGTCCGCGAAAGATGAAACAGTAAGCTGTAACCAACGCCTCGTGCTTAATCCGGTTATGAACCTGACGGTAGTGTTGAACCTGATGGTGTTACTTTGCAGTCATTTGGGGATCGAAGATGTATCCATTATCCAACATGAGACCATGAGGGTCAACAGATGTGTCCTCTCACGATTTTTGTTGCCTGCTCGCAGAAAGATTGAAACATATGATTTATAAGTGCTCAACTACTCCTCAGAATGGCTTGTATGCACATTCACTACTCCACCATCTAGCAGTAGTGTATGCACATAAACTCTGACAGCTTGGCATTTACTGCTGTTCCCCTTGATAATGATAAACAGCCCTGCAACAGTGCTATCCCTGTTCAAAGGCGTCCAGATGTACATAAATCATGTCAAAACTGTCAAAAATGAGCTTGCTTTACCAGGTTCACAATCCATATTTCTGATTTACTCTTTCTGAGGGGAAACGTAGACAGTTAGTTGCTAACTGTGCTTCCTTTAGTATGGCGACTACATGTAGTTGATTGGTCAGACTAACTGTTTCTTTTGGGCACATTGAGTAAACAAATCCCTAGATGATCCCTTTAAGCCACTTCTACAGTTGACAATAGCAAAACCCCAAAACAACAGTGAGTACATGCTTAAGTTCAGATTAAAGCCCCTCGTCAAAGATGAGTAACAGCTCAGCTCGCTGGTTCATAACTCTCCCACATCAAAGAACATACCCCTCAAAATCAGAGGCTTCATTCGTTAGTTCTTTAACCCCTGTCTCTTTCATTTCATGCTTGACTTTTCAGCTGTCTTCGGGAACATAAGGTTGCACATGTCATCCAGTGAGTCAGATATTGTATCGTCTTTTTGCTACACTTGTTCCTTTTCCAAACTTCTCTCTCCACTTGTTCCTGGTCCAAACTTCTCCCCTTCACCTGACTCTGCTACCAGGAAGCTTGTATATAAGAGTCACAAACATGTCAGTGTGAGCATGGTTTAAACTTTTCTACTTCTCGTTGACGAGTACACTCCAGAAAGAGTTTACACAGATTGAGGGTTGAACTTTCAATGAGGCTTGTCTGCACTCTACAAAAAGAGGTTGGTTCACTCAGAAGTGGGTTTAGAGGGTAAATATTATGTGGCGATTTCCCTGATCTCGTCTGAGTGTTAAATGGACGCACACGATGAAAGACAGGAGAAAACTTCAAGATGGATGGATGGACGAACGGAGACTATTTGAGCTGAGAACTACTGAAATAGCTTCATTGTAGTAAGCAAACATACACTATAACACTGTTGCAGCTGCACCACTGAATGCAGGAAACAATCAAAATCATTGTCAACAACCAAGTTCCAGTCCAATCATGTAGATGTGTGCTCATTCCAATGCATCGCTAGTGTCCATCTATCAAAAAAAAAGAAAGTGACCAATTTCTTTTTTCTTCTTGATAGAGTAGAAGAGTTTGTAATCAAGACGGATCAGATGCCAATTAGGACCAAGAATCACCATGGATACTGCGAATTCCTGTCAATCACGTGTCAGAGGAAAAACGATTCCAGGCAGTAGCAAACATCAACAAAATTGCTGCAAATGGGGATGAATAAGCATTTCTTTGAGAGTCAACAGAGAGTAGTTAGTCCTGAGCATAAACTGAAGTGGTAAGAATCCATAGAAAAGTATATCTCCACTGGAATAGGGATTCAGTGCCTTGCGATATAGTTATCCTGATGGGGGGAGAAGAGATGGCGAGCAGGCATCGCATCAAGGAGAGTTCGCCTGATACTGTGGGCACCTCAAACACTGAGGAGAGAGCGAGAAAGAGAGAGATAGAGCTACGCAAGTCCCATGTAGCAGTACCAGTAACTCAGGAGAGTGCACTGTAATGCTAAGCTGAGCTGAGCATGCCGCACTGTATGCACCAAAACCAACATGTGCAAGATCATAGCTTGGGAGGACTAGTCTTCCCCCTGCAGACCCTTGTCAATCCACTCCCCCATGACAGGAGGCACAATGCGCTTTTGTTGCCTTCAGACTCTCAAATTGTTCCTCCCGATAGAAATTGTGCCGCGATAATTGCCAGTCGACGATGGCGGCTGCCTCCGAATGACTCCTCCCATGCATAGTCAATGACCCATGAACAAGACCAATTGCAGGCGGGATTCTAAGCGGACTTGTTTTGCTTACAAAGCGCAGTCACTATAAAACGTTAGAATCCTCACATGACAGCTAGGATCTCTCTAATCATGGAGGTATACCAAAGACTGGCCTTACATTATGACCTCTGATGAGCAACAAAAGAAGAAACCGGAAAAAATGTGAAAGTTTTGAGAATTAAAAGGAAAAAGACAAGGTAATGCAGTAGAGTAAAATACTCACTATCAAAGGAATTGGGAAGATAAGAAGCATGGTTTGCAAAACTGACAAAACAAATATATGAGAGAGGAAACTATGGCAGGAATGATGCTGAATATAAAATAATAACAAATGTTGAACACAAAATTGATGATTACTACAACAAAAAAATGAGCATAGATCTGAAACCTTTTTTCATATCAATGTTTCTTCATTGGATGTCAAAAAGACCTCTTGAAAATCTTCACTATGCTAACCTGAAACCTCATCATTAAAGGTTTCTTCAAATGTACATGTGCAAAGAAAACAGCCTGGAATAACAACTAACACGGATATCAATGGTCTATGTATACATCTATCTCTAAGTTTAGAATGAAAAAAGGTGACAATAATGTATAGACAGTTGATGAGAATAACACAGATGGCTTCAGTAAATTTGTTTCAAGGCATTTTAATTCTTTGTTTCAACAAGGAATTATGGACCAGTGAATGCAAACACATGGTTGAATTTCTGCTTTCATTTCATAGCTCCATTTCAATCCTTTAGAGAGAGTATACAATTTAATCTTGAAGAAGTAAACAATCACACAATACTAATTAGGAATTCAATCAGCAATTACCATATGCATGCCAGTACGCTTATCAGTCCAATTATTAATTGATCAATTAATACAAGACAGAGAACAGCCTAACTAACAATGTGTGAATGCTGTGTGAGATCTGGAAGATCATGCAGACAACATAAATAAAAAAAAAATCCTGAATGAAGGCTATACCCTCTTGTTCATCTGAACTCACAGTGGAAGTGAGATTAGATATCAAAATAGTGAACAACAAATCAGCAATACATGGTATGCATGTACTCAGCATTCTAGGGCATGTTTATCAACTCTTTTTTTGGTAGAATTAAGGTTTCCAAATGTGTTTAAATTTTTAAAAACGTGTTTCAGGGAGTTGATAAACGCAAAGTTGTTTTGATTATGGGGTTTGGAAAGCTGTTTTGAAACACACAAATTTGTACGATCCTAAACGCGTTTGAGCCAGAAAGGCGTTTAAAGAAGCGAGATAAACGCAAAGCTGTTTTGAAACGCGTTTAAACCACGTGTTTTCGGTGACAAGGCCGGTTTTCGACTTGGGCGATCGAGTTGATAAACGCACCGTTTTTTAAATGCGTTTGGAAATGCGTTCGTAAAGGCCTTTGGAGTTGATAAACGCACCGTTTTTTTTAAACGCGTTTGGAAACACGTTCTTAAAGGCCTTTGGAAACGCGTTTAAATTTCTGAAAAGTTGATAAACACAGCCCTAGTCACAAATTGTTAGGTAAACCATGGACCTATCATGGATGGACTGCGCTCGGATAGACTTCCTTTGATCTATGAGGTCCGCCGCCTCATAACAATTCAAGACATTCAGGTGTTTTAAACAATTAGCTGTATTTCTAATTAGGTAGTGCCTTCCTCTGAATAATAAAAGACAATCTGTTTTGAGAAGCATGTCAACCGTTCAGCCTTCGCTGGGAGCTCGTAGCTGATCTATTTACACACACTGTGAATTAGTTTTGGGGTGAGCGAAGGGGAATTTTGAAAAAACTTGTAGAAAGAATTTGGTCCGTAACTTTTCCGGACACCTCCGCACACGAAATTGAGATTGTTTCCATGAAAGATTAAACACTCAATAAACAATTTACAAGATATTTTTAAGGAAATATGATTCGGAAATGTGCGATATGGAGGCATTTCTCTGGCATGTTTTCTACAGTATTCTCCTTTTATCACAAAAACGAAGCAACAATATAATCTGAAATTCACAGAATCGTATCTTTATAAGATGTAATACTACTGCACATGCACTTCAGTTCATGAAGTGGTTCTGAAATCTTCTGCGCATACAGAATATATATTCCTCAAAATGCATCCTACATTTTGTCATGCTTGTTTGGCGGCGGATCTCCCTCGATCAAAGAGCCAAACGCGTCAAATATTCCATTGTGATATCAATGCACGCGACTGCTGTAGGAATAAATTACACTTCGTGCTGACTCCATTCCTTACACCTCTCTGGGTAAACACTTAATGGACCCGTTCATACTTAAAATTACACAAGGTTAATACAGTAAGTGTGAGACAAAAATGCCGCCCTATATTAGTATTTGAGTGAGAAAAAGCTGTGAATACTTTGCAAAGATTTGATAACAGTATATATCGGGTTGAATTGTTCCCTCAGCAAGTTCAAAAGTATGATGGAATTCTGTGGTTGGAAACTGCTATCAAAATTGTTAGGATTTGTTTGTAATTTTAAATCATAAATGAGCAACGTCCATCTCAAAGATACCTCCACTTATAACCTATTCAGTCTACAAGCGCAAGCTAAAATGCAGGGTTTATAGAGTTGAGAGTTGGAAATGAGAAAGGGATTTAGGATAGGGCAAATGGGAGTAGACAAAATTGTTATACACCTTCACACACACACACACACACACACACACATACACACACACACACACATACATACACACACACACACACACACACACACACACATATACACACACAGCTGAATTCTCTGCCAAAAACACACACAAGTTGATCAGCTGCCACTACAGTTTATATTCATGATGCAATATGTCTCGCTCCTCTTTCTCCAGATTTTCACCAACAGGGATTATGTTGAACAGGTGTACATTGGGCCTATGGCTGCAGAGCATGTAAAAGTGCAATCACACAGTGGAGCGCGCGAGTCTCTTCGTGTGGGACTGTCTTTGCATAGCTGCTCCTGGAGCATACTAATCAATGAAACACGAGTGCGCAATTGACGAGGAGATCCAGCTCCGTGATCAAGCCGCGGGCTGATCGAGGATTGGGGATGAAGTGAGGTGGTGGTGGTGGTGGTTGAGGGCAGAGGGGTGGGGGTATTGGTAGGTAAAGGTCAAGAGATTATTGCCTTGGAGCTTTCTCTCATCATGTGTCTCGCATTTCTCATGAATTCATAATCACGGATTCAAAGGGATGTCATGTGTTTTGTCAAGTGAAAATGTTGGTGATATGACATGATTTGGTGATAACTCTGGGAGACAAATGGTCAGATAGGGGAGATTAATTATTATCCAAAAAAAATTCCTTACATCATGTTTGGCTCCTAATCTGAGTCATAACCATGAGCTTCAAAGAAAAAAAATGTTCTCTTTTCCTCAAGGATGAACTATCACTTTAAAGGCAGAATGTTACAAATCAAGCCCAACCATTTTCTTACCAGTTATTGTAAAGTCAGATGAAGAGCGTCAGAAACACGAGAAAAAATGTTGATTTGCATGATTTCAGAGAAAGAGAATTTACAATAACAATTCAGCAAACACGGATTTCCAAAACAATGGCATTTCTTTCTTTATTAGCTTATCGTTTCCTCATTCTAATCCTCTATCTTCTCCCAAGAACAGAGATCATTTAGGTGGTGGGAAGTCCCTTTTAAATCCCCCAACCCTCTCCCAAAAATATTGTTGTTACTAGAAACCTCCTCCCTAAGTTATTGTTCCAGCTGTTGATATAGAATGTCTATCTCCTGCAGCACACAGGTGATGATTTGTGATGATACACCTGTAGATGAACATCCATATTCAAAATAATACTAGATATCACTTCAAGACCAAAACAGATCTCTCATATTACACCCCAAAGCTATGCTTAGACTTTGAACCATCCCAAACACAAGAAAAAACAAATCGCTAACAACAGACTGAAAAGGACTTATTGATAGTTGAGATTTTGATGTGGAATCACAAGCACACAGACAAAAGGGTATTTCAAGAAATGTGAATGAAGGTGTCACCAAAACTTTGAGGACTTTGCAGGTGGCATCAACCATTATGTGCAGACAATGTCTTTTGATTTTAAAAGTTGATGTGCTTGTAGAACAGGGCCTTGAGGTAACATTTGAAGCATGGTTCATAGCAAGCAAAACAGAGTGTTCTTGCTCTACTGATTTACATTTGTGTGCCACATGGGCATTTTGTCACAAGTAATACACACAAATCCCATGTATCTAGCACACGAAGGGTTAATATATCATCCAGTTTCTTGCAAATTTAAATACTTGGTCTGTGATAAAGACTAGTTTTTAACCTTTGTGGGCCAGATAAACTGTTGCTCTATGGAAAATGTGTATATCAATTATGAAAGAAGTCATATGCATAAAAAAGCTAGAGACTGTCTTTCCAACATATAATAGCACATGCGTTAGTAAAATTGCTCACGTACACAACAGCAACAGCAAGACATATGCTTCAGAGCTCTGATGCTGAGGACGAAAAAGGTGTCGCTTTTTGCTTTTGGAGGGATGTAGTTCCCCATACTTCTAGTTGCTTTACAAAGAAGTCTAATATCTTCCTTACCTCATTGTGTATCATTGCCATAACTGTGCACCCAGTATTACATGTTATATATTGTCATATATTACAAAACACATATAAAACATAATAGAGCAGTATTCTAGCGGGCACATACATAATAATATGCAAATCATAAGTAATACACTTCAGCCTTGGTTGGCAATTGGGGTAAGACAAATATGCTCAGCTGGACAGCAGCTCTTTTGCTCTCATAATGAACCAATTTTAGTATTGAAACCCTCATATTTCGCTTTATTTATTCATTTTTTTGCATCACTTAGCAGCCTTGGGTGCTCCACAAGGAAGGATAACAAGAAAGGGCTGGTGTATAAACACTCTCTAATAGTTTGTGACTCACATTAGGCCCGTTCACACACACCGGGAATCGAAATTACAATCGCGATCCAAATTTCGATTTTTTTTTTTCGACCGTTCATACACAGGGAAAAATCGCACTTCCCAGCAAGTAAAGAACGATCAGTGGCCAAATTGCTGACCCCGCTGTCAAAATAGAGTTTCGCGCGCGCGCGATTCGATCTTGTAAACAAGCTTACTACACGTACACGGATGTCACATTCACAGTCACCGATCGAGCTATGATATGACTATGAATATTTCTGGAGTGGTATACTAATTAATAGCTCACGTAATGACGTGACTGAGTAGTATATGCAAAGGCATGTACAAGGTGTAGGCTGGATGGCACCGCAGATTGCGACCTCGACGCGTCGTTGCACGGACATGACTGAGTCGGACGCTCGGAGAAAATGAAAACTTTGTCTTTAAAATATTTGTTTTGAACTAGATTTACCTCCCCACTAACACAGACTTCGCTTCAAAACGATCACGATCCCCATTGAGTGAATACTTCGAGAATTGGAAGGCCACAAATGAACATTTACGTCGCGTTACCTCAGATGAACAGCTAACATTACAGCTAGGCATTCAAGAACGCTAACACTAACAGCTAGGCATGCAAGAACAGCAAGATAGTAAACCGTA
The DNA here is from genome assembly GCA_963669155.1 of Arbacia lixula. Taxonomy (NCBI): domain Eukaryota; kingdom Metazoa; phylum Echinodermata; class Echinoidea; order Arbacioida; family Arbaciidae; genus Arbacia; species Arbacia lixula. The sequence goes on along the minus strand of OZ022581.1, from coordinate 13,580,665 downwards.
CACGTGTATTTGTTTACTACTCGTATACGAGATACTGCGTACGGCACGCGTACAAAAAGCAGCTGAGCAAACCGGATGTTGACGTTCACGCGCTATGAACGATGGGATTAAAAATACCGATTTCCGAATCTCGATCGCGCTCACACACACGACGCGTGGCAAAATAATCGCGATTATTCTGAAAAATCGCACTAATAGTGCGAGTTGGATCGCGATTAGGATCGCGGTAATTAGTGCGATCTTTCTGTCCACACTGGAAAAAATTTCGAAATTTTGATCGCGATTAGAAAATCGATTTTCAAATCGCACTTTTTCCCTTGTGTGTGAACGGGCCTATTATGGCAAGGTTTTCCAAACTTTGTGTTGTTGGTTCTGCTTATTTGTTTTCACCACATCATAAAACAGCCTTGGTGCTCACATAGCATGGGATGATATGGAATGGGCTGTCCTTGTCAAATCATGTAAATACTACCCTACTCTGACAAAAGGAAGCAAGTGACAAATCACTAAAAATCTGGATTTCTGATATTTTTAGATTGTACCCAGCATTCCCTACATACTGCCAAAATCTGGACAAGAGACATTCATCTTGCTGCGAGACATCTAACATGACTTGGTGTTGCACTGATGCCAATGCAAGTGACAGACACATTTTGCTCATTTACAAGAAAAGTCTATTTTGTTAGTTGCTTCCTTTTGTCAGAGTAGGGCAGAACAGTCCTGTTTGAGGTAGTTTAATTAAGTACCTTGTCGAGAGTGAATTAGCCTTGGTCGTCTTTGGAATGACAATGGCTAAAATAATAAATTTTTGACTGACTGCCATATATTAAAAGAAAACAGCAACATTAACTGAAAGGAGGAAGTGCACAGTTTGTATTCTTAAACATGATTCCGAATTTCTGATTGTGGTACAGAAGATAGAAACAAAATACAATTCCAACCAAGCCAAGCCATTGGACATTTCTAATGCATGGGTCTGATACTCACATGACTTTCCAATTCTCCCCTCTTCTCAGTGATCCAGTGAAGTACCAAAATATGATTAGTCTATTTCATCCAGACCTGTTTATTGAAGGGTTTGGATTAGAAATACCCCATAGCCTGAAATTAAAGCTAACTATAGAGGAACATATGTATGGCACAGCATTTAATTCCCAATCCTTGCCAAGGCTCCTATGGTGTAATAGCTCAGCCCCTCCCATGTGGGGTGTGAAGGAGGACAACAGGATATCTATTCCACCTTCTCAAGGATGCAGGCTCAGCTCCTCTTTCATCTCGTAACCATACCAACAGGTTACCATGGTAACACATATTGCATATCCTCCCATAGTACAAGATGTCCATGGCATGCAACTCTTCCAAAATAGTCCAAAATGTTTAGATTTATTCAATTTAATCAAATGAACATTACTAATAGATCAAAGTTAAATGTCTTGCTTTATAGGAAACTGCATTTAATCCTGGCTAACTCTATATCCAACTACATTAAATCAAGAACTTAAAGTTTGCTCAAATGATCATTAAAGGCAAAAAATAATATGTAATAATTGATTTGTTGGTGAAATAACATGTAATCGTAATACGTGTTCAGAGTTATAGAAATAAAGACTAAGTAGGACAGGTGAGAAGAAGTATATCATGTTAAGTCTTTCAAAAGTTCATGCACAGTATCAATGTACCTATAAGAATGTAGCTAAGAATGTTGAAAAGAATGTGTGGCAATGTTATTATAGTTACCGCTTACTCTCAGTTTCTCATGGATATTCACTTCTCAAGAGATTGCTCATGGATTGATACTCGACTAGTCTGCCTCCCAGACAATAACAAACTATTGATCAGCTAATGCCCTTTTTAAAGATAATTTCTAACCTTTATGCATTATTACCTCTGTCTATGTGTCGTTAGCAATTTGCTCAATACATTTTGCAATCTCATAGAGGTGATGCATATTGTAACAAACCTGCACAGTTAAGGGTTAAAATATATTTTCTATTGTAATATGAAGGCATACTGTATATACTGTTACACTTTGGGTTGCAAGACCTTTCTGAAAAATACTTCAATACGATAAGAAGCCAATCAAGCAACTAGTTGCTATGACGTCAAACGAAGTCCCTCGTTGCATTCCAAACTCCATCTAATGGTAATGGCATCTACATCTACATTTGTCAATTACCTGATTAAAGTGAGATTAACCATTTGAATTATCCAATGATACAGTAAATAATACTGTGGAAATATTTTCAATTAGTACTTGACACTTTTACAAAATTAGTCGGTTATAAAATTTAAAAAATGACATTATTTATTGCATCTCTATCTTAAAATGAGGCTTTTCAAAATTCCTATTAATCTCCTCTGTTACAAAAATGTTATTCAATGCAAAGCTGAAGACAAGAGAACTAATGTGTACTTTTTTTCTTTTTTGTTTCTTTTTTGGGGGAGTTGCACTTTTATCTCTGTGTTAGTCCTGCTTTAATCCAAAAGAATTTTCTTGGAATACATGAGCAGATTAGAGTTCTGCTCTTTTCCATGTTTAGCCCATTCTCCTGTGAAGATATATTTTAACAACACAATCTGAAGTTGCTGTTGTTGTATGGTTTAACATTCTAATCTTTATTTCAAAAGGAATCATTAGTTTTGTTAGGTAAATGTTGGTAATCGAATGGATAGGAATTGGTATAGGTCTTTTGTAAGAAGGCAGTTTACCCTATATGAAGAAGACAATCTCACTGAAGAACTTTCCTCAGAATATAACCACTGGAAACGGATTCTTTGTGGAATCATAAGTTGATTTATCGCTGGGTTGTCAAAAAAGCTATAAAAATTAAATTAATCCTCTAAAAAGGGACATTTCTTGTTAAAAGGGTATGATTATGTCGCAATATGAAAAATAATATTTCATAGTTGTTATCTGAGAAGCAGAGCTAAAAAGGCAAAGTTCAAAATAAATATTTTTTCCTGTTTTTCCTGCATAATTTAATTGACACATTACATGTCATAAATCCCAAGTGGATTTACATGTTGCTCTTGTAGTCATACAGAATTTAGTATTGTCTGCAAAAGGGATATACTAGTTACCTTCAGATCATCTATTCATTCAGAAATTTGATGGGAACTTATTTCATATTTCATAAAAAAAATACATCACCTCATCACATCTAGTATCACCATGCAACTGACACTCAGTCGACACTGTAATAACAAAAAATAGAAACCAAAAAAGTTGGAGTCGCCAGTCAGAGAGATAAGGTGAAAACATCTCTGATGTCACGATCTCTTCCAAGGGAAAGAATGTTCTTCAACGGCTACTTGAGTAACATCACGTTCGCGCCGACTCGTCGTTGAACTATTCAGGTCAACATACAGACTGGCTGCCAAAAAGAGCACCCTACAGAAGTATCTAGTCTGTGTCACTCTTCTCTTTCAACGTTCAATCTCTAGGGGGGGCCCTTACTTTTACTGGTGAAAAAATGCAACCAATATTCTCTGGGGAAAAAAAATAGAATGTTGATTACGACATAAATCTTTTCATGGGTAGTGCACTTCTCGATACATGAAAACTTGTCAATACCATAAATAGCCAAGTTATCATTTTTGTTGAATATGCAAATGTTGCGTGGGGGACGGGGGGGGGGGTAAATCCCAAATTTCATGGTGTCATCTTTTCCTGGATCTTTTGTGCTTCCACACGTACACCAGATCGTTAACCTTCTTTGTCAATGTTGAAATTTAGAATGGCTTTTATTCTTTTCAGTGGGTTTCACCCATACACATACCTATACCAGGGTCCATATTTATGAAACCTTAGGTGCCTAGTTACGTATGTAAATTACATGGAGCTGTGTGCCTTTGATTAAGTCACTAACTAGGCTAAGTATGGCTTCATGAATATAGCTTCAGATCAATAAACAAATTGGTCAATGTTGACAATTAGAATGCATCATTCATTAGGTTTCACTATATTGTATATAATGACCTACATATTTCTTAAATGGTCACAGAACTGTTTTGTATTTTCTCCTCCTTTCATAACTGGAAACCTTCAAGGATGATGGCAAGCACAAAACAAACTATATATATTTTCCAGTGCCACTAACCCTTGAAAAGTTCCTTCTATGCTAAAAGTCTCACGTACAGACACAAGTGACGTCACACGTAACAACAAAGTGTTTTATTAATCATTTCAGGAACAATCCTACACAGTTCTTTTCTTTTGGGTCTGATCCTTTTTCCTCTACTCACACAACTTCAAACTACACTTGAAAATATGTAAAAGCAGGGGTTACTTTGAAATAACCCAGAATATCATATCTGTCAACTTGTCAAGGCACACCTGTTGCAACACCAAAGTCTGTATCTACAGACTACACAATGCCTTTAGATTTGGCCAGAACCCCTGATGGCCATACTAAACATGATTGGTCCCACATTTCACAAGGCAAACAAGGAAAATTGTTTCCTGAAGGCTTAAATCGGAGAAAAGCAAATAAAGAACTTGGAATACACTACCCCACTCCCCCTGGGGAAGCAGACTGACTCTGAGCTTACGAAACTAGGAATAATAACACGGCCATATTGTTGAGCTTCCTGCTAAGTTTGTTTGAATCCCATTCATGTCACATGACTTATGACTTTGTAAGGACGAAGAGATGCGAGAGGCCAAGAGATGGAGAGAAAAGGGAATAGTAGGGGAAAACAGCAGATGTGATGATGATGTAGTTTAAAGACAAAAGATAATACAAATTATATGAGGAACAGGATTCTCCTAAAGTGATGAAGTATATCAACGAGGTGAGTAAGTTGTTCCTTCAGATTTCGCTTAATAAGCGTTACTGCTCCTGCTCTATTTTCTTTCTTCTTCATTATCTGTTCTTTCTCCTCTCTGTTCTCCTCTATTTTCTCCTTCATCTTGTATCTGTTCTTCTTTTCCTACTCATTCTCCACTCCTCCTCTTCCTCCTCTTTCTCTCTCTCTCTCTCTCTCTCTCTCTCTCTATCTCTCTCTCTCTCTCTCTCTCCTTTGCAAATGCACCCTTAAACTAAACATGACTTAACAATAGGCATACTCTATTAAAATATAATTTGAAAAATGTGAAAAATAGACCTTGTAAAAACATAAGGTCCAAATACATACTTATCCTAAGAGGTGTCTTTTTTTGCACATTTCCCTCTTCTTTCCTCAATTCAGCATCCTAATACCCTTCTCTCGCTAGGAATCATTAATCATTACCTGCAGCAAAATCTGCGGATTATGTCACACATGAACAAATGTCGGGCAACAGTCAGTCTGGCAGGCTCCAAATAAAGAAAGGAAGAGGAATGTCTTAAAGAAAGAAAAGAAGGAAAGGACGGATCGGGAGAAAAGCCGATAGTAAGCAGAGTGGTCTGGAGCTGGACTGGACGCCAGTATAAGCTACTGACCATTGACCATGCAAGGACGATGAGAGATTATTGTTCTCCTGGACTAAATATAGAGCAGTGTGCCTTGTAAGACTCTTTTCACACTTCTTGGAGCTTCGTGGAAGGAAGTAATGCACACATGTACACCAATTACAGAAACACATCACACATGTATCTGGACTTAAATGTACAATGTTTCCTTAAAAACACTGAGCTTCCAGAAGCTTGATAAGTAAGTATGTGTCTGATAGAGCTATGTATTCTTTAAAGCATGGTCTGTCAACATCACAGAGCTTGACTTGGTTCACTCCAGTAAGAATAATTAGATGAAAATTAGTGCATTAATGGTGGCAACAGTAATGTGCATTACTGTCAGGAAGCATCTGGCACCATTTTCATGAAACCTTACTATGCCCAGTTAGTTACTTCAGGGCATTCAGCTATACACATTTTTAGTAAACTAACTAGGATAGTAACGTTTCATGAATATGGCTACACAGAGCTAGATGTTGTTCACTCCAAAAAAAAATATTTAACAAAATAAGTGCATTAATGTCGTGACCCTGAAGCAGAAACCTGCAAAACCGTTTGTCAAATTGATCGCTGCATGTCATCACTTTGCTATCAGACTGCTTTTCATTGCTAGAGCTTGCTTGAATTGTGCTCACAGAGATGTAAAGCAGTGACCGCTTCAAATAACTTATGAAATCTGACTTTTTACTGGCCTTGAAATCTAGAGGTGATGTTGCATTGTGGGTCTCGTCTGTCGTAGTGTGCAGCTGAATGCTCTGTCAGCTACTGTCACTTTAAAGTTTAACTACCTCTCCCATTAATTAACATTCCTGGATGCTCCGCACCATCAGTCTACATCGAGACCAGCTAAATGACAAGTGTCTTTGACTCCCTGGGTATGGCCCCGTAAATTGCCCGGCTGGTTTTAAACTAAAGGAAGTAAAGTACCGTCACTTACAAGTCTTAAGTATGTTTGATTTGACAGTGGACCATGTAACCACATCTACATTAGATTCAGTGAGCCATGTAGGCAAACAGGACATTCACACTCTCAAAGTTTACCAAAGGGCAAGGTTCCAAACTAAGTTGTTCTCACTAAAAGCACAACAGTCCGTGACAAATTAGATACCTGGATTTATGTTTATTTGAAAATAGAACACTCATTCTTGTTGATTAGGCTTCGCAATCTAATCTGTTAAATATACATCTTTATTATAACTCTTTCATTCATCTTCTTCATCTCACTCTTTTTCATTCATTATTTTCATGCACTTTAGAATGTTTAGAATGGATGTAAACACAACATACACCAGAAAATGAATTGACATGAAGGTATGTTTCCTTGTACTTAGTCTCCAATAGTAAAAAAAAAATGTGAGGAAAAAGTACAACACATTAGCTTTTCTTTGATGATTACAATATAAACATACATATGCCCCCCCCCCCCCCCCCGATTTCATTTGATCTATGGGCAGCCGGATTCACTCTTTTCTAATATGTCCCATCGGTAGTGAAAGCAAACCCTTCCTACCTCCTTGCCCCCCCCCCCCCCACCCCCACTCTTTTCTAATATGTCCCATCGGTAGTGAAAGCAAACCCTTCCTACCTCCTTGCCCCTCCCCCCACCCCCACTCTTTTCTAATATGTCCCATCGGTAGTGAAAGCAAACCCTTCCTACCCCCTTCCCCTTGCCCCCCCCCCCCCCCCCCCCAGCATCTCAGACTGCTCAGCATCAAGCTGTGTGGCTAACTAAAACTAGCTGTCTACCACTCACAGCATGTTATAAGCCAGGCCCAATGTCAACCATTCAAGACGGCCTGGTCATCGCTGATTTCTTCTGATCTACTCGACCAATTAGCAGGATAAAAGAAAGGGCCCACGTCAAAGCAAACTCTTCAAAGAGGATGTTGTGATGCAAAGTATCGGTCATACCAGAAAGATGATAACTAGGTATCACTACATCTACGTTGTGACCGACAAGAGAAAGGGTGTGGCAGGGGATGAAACTGGTAGGAATACATTCTTCATTTCAAGACCATCGGAAGTTAATAGTTTTGAGCGTCCCATTCATTTGTGCCTCAGATGATAAGTCATAGAAGCACCTATCTTGCATACACCTTCAATATTTGCTTGACTTTGAAAATAAATATGTGCCACCATTGCACAAAGATAAAAAATGACCTTGTGTTGACCTCTATAACCTTCTCATTTACCACCAATATAAATCTTCATATCTCCGTGAAATACAGATTATGCTTTCACTACTGCTGCCTCAACATCAACCAGATCATCTTTCTCTATTATTCCATGCCGTTTTGAGAAAAGTTATTGACCGCATCTTTGACGAAGTACTCAGTTCTTCTTGCAGGCTTTCGAACATTTCTAATCCTAACTTAAAAATACAATCTAGTACTCACAATTCTAGTCACTATTTCATTCTCTTTCTTTTCTCAGTTGGTTTGAGTAAGCCAGAGAAGAAATCAAGATGATTAGTCTATTGCAGCCAGACCCTTTTATTGATTATTACAGTTTGGATTAAAAGTTCCCAGCAGCCTGGAAGCAAGTCTAAGTTCTTCTGGGAGGCTATTTGTTTGGACGGAGCCACTGATTTGCCCTCCCTCTGGGATGGATACTCCCTCTACAGTCAGACGGCAGACATTGCTCTCCCACGGTCTGGTCTGGGCTGGGCCTGATCTCATATCCACTTTCTGACTGCTGATGACATGCCCTGGGATGGACGTTTGACCCCTCTTTCCCCTGGTCGGAACATCCTTCATCATCAGGGTCAAGCACGGAAAGAAGCCTGTGTGAAAGTTACCCCCTAAATGATCATCTGGCTCCACCAACCATTCAACCTTTCTTATGTCTAATAGGGGCAAATGGAAACAAATCAAGAAGTACATTCGCTTCTTAATATGAACACCCTGAACTTCAAATTGTTCTTAACAGGGCATTTTTGTCATTCACAAGGGCTCTTTTTAACAAATCTTTTTTAACTAAATCACCCTGCGCCCCCATGGAATCTTTTCCCTGCTCTCAGGGACCATCTCAGCAAACTTAAATCAGCAACAGACTAATGAGTCCTCTGTAAATTACATATGCATCCACGCGGCTCCCAGAATGCATCAGTAACTCTTCAAATATAGATTTTTAAATTTGCTGTTACCAGACATAGTTGGAAGCTGTGCTCCAGCCATGAGGTAAGTGTGTGGTCATGCCACACACTCCACAGATACAGAAGCACCACAAAGTCACGGCCATTTGGGGAAATTTAGCGATCATCACTCAAAGGTTATGGCCACGTGTTTTATAGCACCTTTTGGGATCCCGCTTTATGTTTACGAAACTCAGACATTTAAAAATACTGCCTGTTTTTCTGTTTATGTTGGACCTAGGGAAGGGGCTGAATGGGGGGCCATGTGTGATAGAGAAGTTTATTTGTTAGTTGCACGGTTTATGATGTAGTTATAAAAACACACTTTATTGACCCCCCACCCCCACCCCCCATCCCTCCCCCACCCCCTTGCCTCAGCACTTGGGGAAAATCTGACATTACATGAGTAAAAAAAAATCTATATGGAACATCTTTTTATAGACGACCATTTAAAACTGTTAGTAGTAATTATCAATCATAGCAGAGAAAACGTGAGCCTTTCTTTGAGTTGTCTGGAGGAGAGCAGATGGCAGTTGATAAGGTATCATCTAAAGTCACAAAGGTGAAAGCCATAAGAAAGACAATGGATGCAGCATAGCATACATGTATGAAAATGGGGCTGAAGACCCAAAGGTCAAAGCTACTGTATACAATAGCAGTGGGAAGGAATTTTTACTTTTCATACAGTTGCTACATTGTAGAATGTGCCCATACAATAAAAGCATATTTAATAGTTAATGTGAGTTTTGACAGATTTAAGATGCATTTCTCTGCATTCAATACAATTCCCATGGGAATTGTCATATTTATTTCCAGAAGTCATAAAAGTCACAACATATATAGATGTACATGAGTAAAACAACAATACATAGGGAATACAGAATACATTAAATTAGCCTCAGTTACCTAAAAAGAACTTGAGAATTATTAGTCTACTGCAGCCAGAATTGTTTTATAAAATGCACAACAGCCTGGAGATCAGGCTAATTCTGCCACATTCACATACATGGTTAAGGATCTATACAAAACATAATTCTTCTGTCATTAGAAACAAGAATGCTAGTCGTTATGTTCAAGTTTTGATGCAATTGAAGTGCAGAGAACATAATCAGATCTTAGCCTCAAACCAAGGCTACAGAGTACCCAAAGTTGGCAATCTGGTAACCCCACCTTCACCTAGCTCACCCCACCCCCACTTTCACCCCACCCCCTTCTTTCCCCAGCAACAAACCAGTCCTTGATTGAATACCAACATTTTCACTTTGGTTCTGTAACCTTCTTTCTCTCCATCTAATACCCCGTTTAGATCTACCCAAAATCTAGCGTGCCTCCGGAGGCTACCGCAGGTCGTTCTAGACGAGTCGTTAGATCTAAACGGTCTCAGCACAAAGCACAAAGCACGAATCTGAGGGAAACGCGAGACAAAATACACCCTAGACAGCCTAGCACAATCGCGGCATCATCCGGCGTGATCCACTGTTGGACTGTAGATCTAAACGGTCTCGGCGTGAACGCGGCGTAAACAACACGGCATAGAAAACGGAAGTCCTTGAGCGAGCGCTACTCTCACAGGCATGCATGCAAAAACGTCTTTCTATTTCTGTGAGTATGCACCAGCGATCATGTAAACGATGAGGCCAATTTGTCCAACATATATTAACAAAAATATGACTATATGATACTTTAAAAAATTTAAGTGTGTCTTAAAAATATGTTATTATATATATATATAATTTATATGTTGCTAACTATTTTGTATCGATATGTTGATTATTTTATTGTATTTTTACACAATTTACAACAGACTAACTAGCTCAACTAGCTGAGCGAGCTAGTACGGTTGCTAACACGTGCGTGAAATACGATTGAGAGTTGGTGCACTTCGGATGCTTTTCTCTCGCTTTGCTTCCTTGGAAGAAGAACAACGCAATTCGCGAATCAACTCGGGAGACGATATACCTCGCGTTTACCGCAGATGATCTAAACGGCCCCCAATGTTTACCTCGTGTTTTGATAAGGAATTTCATGCCGTGTTCGTTCCAGACGCCTTGTCTGGCGTGACACCAGAGGAAGGTAGATCTAAACGGGGTATAAATGTTTTCATAACAATTCTGAAGACATTCTGCCCCACAACAAATAGATATACAGTGCTCACTTGAGCATAAATAGCGTGCAATTTACCTGATGCATTTGTGAAAACTTTCTTTGGGGAAGCACTAGGAGGTTTTTAATCCCCAAACTATGCAATTGTGCATGGAGGCAGACGCATTTTGAAGAGAAGAAATAGAATATATAAACCTTGAGGAGAATACACCATTCCGCGCCAACTGTGTATCCGAATCTATAGAGTCCTCCTTTTTACAATTGTAGTGAAACATGTACTCCCAAGGGAGACTGGGATATGTGGTATTTACGTAGAGTTGGCTCCGTCTATACAGGCTTAATGACAGGAGAAATGCACTTTGCCAAGGATGACATTTTGCAACCTATCTGATTGATTGCTTGGTCATATATCAACTGTAACAAGTGTTTATACAAGTCAACAAAGTTGATTTCATGCTGCACATGTATCATTCAAAAAATGTATTGACAAAAATATACCATGCTCTATCTCTCTGACAAATAGATATCATACACATTGATGGGTGGTGCTTTATTTTTGTTGAAGTAGATTTTTCATCAAACAAATGTCATACACATTTATGTGCAAATCATGCGTTTCCATGGTAATAGGAAATAAATGCATTCAGACCATTTGAATGTCCAGTATTATGTTACAGCACTCCTGCCAGAGCAACAACCTTTACAACAAAGAAGTTCTTCCATCTGCAGGTAAAAAAAAAAGGTAAAAAATGTACCAACATCTTCCAAATAAAGTTGATAGTCGTAACTAATATTGATGACATTGTGTGTGTACATGTATAAATGCAGATATGGTATTTAGCCTGATTTTTATTCAGCCTTGCCCAATCTTCACTCTTATAACATGGAGCATGTACCTGTCCTTTTCTCAATATATCTCTCTAAAAAGAAAGGTATATTCAAAAGTCAATACCCCTGTTCCTTTAAAATATGAAACCATAGACTGCAACCTAAAACCACTCCCCATTATCCGCATAATGTACTTAACACGGATATCTCATAAATCTCTCTCCTTCTCTCTCTCCCCCTCTCTTTTTCACTTTAAAATTTCACAGGCATATTGGATTTTTATCCCAGATATCACCCTTATTACCCCTAAATCTGGAATTACCATATTTCTCCTTCTGCCTTTGGGGAGTGGACTACAAAGTGATATTGACTTTCCGTGGAATGTGTGAAGATCAGGACTTCAGGACTGCTTGTTCAAACAGAACGCGATACCTCCCGACATAGAGTCAAAATATTTTTCACGAGCTGGTAGAGACGTTGACTGAATTTCAAAGGAAATCCCACGATTATTTTCAAATAGTCTGGTTCTCAGACACATCCACATGCCCTTTCACTTTGTAACCCCTTATAAACTTTGTCTCATTTCATTCTTATCTTTATCTTTCTGTTTTGGAAATAGAGGGCAGTTTTCACAACCTCGATATCAGGTCGTGCACATTGGGTATAGAAAAATGTATCTTGAGTGATTCCACCAAAAAAAAAAATCATCGCAATCCCACAGAAGATGCTGGTCTATGGGACACAAATGTAAATCTTGTTCATGCAAAAGAGTAGTTCATAAATGTTTTTTTGGTGCAAGTATGCACTTCAATGATGGGTCTCAGTGGTGCAAAATTGCACATCAATGTGCTTCAGAGGTAAAAAAATATACTGAAGAAATGTTATTGGTGTAATAATAAACTACATGTACATATGTTTCATTGACATTGACAAAAAAGTTTTAAAAAAATACATATTTGTATTGGAGCAGGAGTGTATTACAAATAAATAGTCCTAAGGTGCACTGTGTGTTCAATGTAGGTGCAAAAGCTGTACCGGTGATATAGACAAACAATGAACATATCCAACATGTATTCCCTTATTCATATGCATGTATTACATCAAATAAATGAGTACATCTTATATTCATCCAGATATTATGAACTTCAGACACTTCACGTCATTCTCCGATTGTGGACTTTATTCATTTAGTCTACATTCCAGACTCCAGAGTTACATATACAGATCTAAACACATTTTTCACAGATTGCTTTTTCTAGTCCATTTCCCCTGAAAACTGATAAGAGGCCAAGAACTGGGTGTCAGTCTCCTTTTTTAAGTGGGCATGAAAGACACTTTACTGTGAGGCTGTTGACATCAAAAGGTCTGGACTATTCGCTACATAATCTCTAACAGGGCCTGAATTCAGGAGTTTACCCAAAACTGACATCCTAGTACATTAAAACCTGCTGTAGCCACTACCACCTGTACAGAAAGACCACCTGCCTGTACAGACATCTTTTGTTTCCCGTAAAAAATGTTTCTCATGGAAATCTGTATTAAAGTTACATATACCTGTACATAAAGACCATTGTTTATAAAAAAAAAAAAAAACACTTCTTGTATGTCTTGAGTGATCTTTATAATTATGCAGGATTGAGTGTATCTTATATTCATACCACCCATAAAATTATAATTTATAATGGAGTGCGTGAACTAGAGTGGACATAATTTCAAATTGAAAAGGAGAGGTCGAGCCCCTTGAACCCCCCCCACACACACACACACACACACACACACACACTTCACCACCAATCCCTCTCTTAGAGCTCCCCATGAGTGATAAAGGTAATCTTCAAAATGTTTCGAATTGCTTTAACAAGTTCTGTTTTTCCTGAGCAGTAGCAAAACCAACCCAGATGGAACAGTTTATCAGACTTTCACACCGCCTCCCCAATTTTGCCTCCCACTCAGTTTTGCTCTACATCTAGTTAGTTTCGCCTCAAATTTTATTTGCAATTCTTCAATATCTGCAGTCGGTAGAAGGGTAGTTCTTTAACCAAAGCTTCAGCATAACTCGCTCAGATCACGTTGGGAAGATAACCTGAATTTCTCAAATGTGTCTACATCAGCCAAAAGTAGTAAAGGGCACTGGGAGAGGAAGATAAAAACATTTTTTTGGAGGGGGGGGGGCTACTTTTTATATAGCCTGGTGTCTTGAAACTAAACATACTGTAACCTGCTATGCATTATACCTTGGTGATAAAAACCAAGTTACTCATGGGCTCTTTCAATATCCACAGGGGCTTTTTTTTGTAGATTGGGGTCTTCGCCCCCTTATATTTGTTTCACTGTTTCAGTTTTCTTTCCCATGTCCACTCCAGCTGTTGCTGTAATGTTGTTTGATTCTCGCAAGCTTGCCAGACTCTGGCAGATGGACCATAAATATTGCAATATTTTTCAAATTAACAGGTACCTTTTTTTTTAAACACACACAATAAAAAGTTGTCAGAAGATTACCTGAGCAGAAAAAAAGAATGGTTATTTCACAGATCACATGTACAGGTCTCTTTCAGCAGCTTCAGTCTGATAAAGACGCCCTTTAACTTTTCTCTCCAACAATAATTCATTCATCCATGAAAACGAAGCCTGCAAAAACTTCCTGATGTTTCTATACAGACCACCATGGGCCATTACCTACCATCATATATTATCTACAAAAATCATCTCTTTTCCCCCATTTATCTGATCAAATCCACCATTATTCCATATGTTCCAATCACGGTCCATTACGCTTGATGACAAACAGAAAAAGCACTTACTCAATTTCCTGAAATTGTGATTGTAACAATAGATTTCAAGTTTCCTTACATTTCCTGGTTTAGAAAAAAAGTAAAGGAGTTGTGACAATATCATCACTAAAAATTAAAATTTTTCTTGGAAAAGGGGAATTCCTTACTTTGAGTCATTGAATTGAATCAAGCATTGTAAATTCAACACCAACTTTTTTTTCTGGTAATGATGATGTCCTTAATTCACATCTTCATATAAATCAACTTTTGTGTTGTACTTTTGTTTACTTTTGAGCATGGCCCAGCCCACAAGCATTGCTCCATTGTGGTACAAACCATGACATAGTTTTATCATACATAACACAATCTTACTTTGTATGTAATGTACGTTTTTATCAGCAAATGTTGAAATAAAGTTGGAATTTCATTGAATATGGTATACATAACATCTTTTTGACATGTTTTTTTTCCAGTTACTGTATCTAAAAAAAAAAATTGTTTTGTCATGTTAAAGTATAACTCTCACTCTCTTTCCCTCTCATTCACTTTATCAAGATCCACTAGATCTTCAGTTTAAACTTTCAGAAAATCTTTCTTTTATTTTGTGAACATTTCTCTTCTTTGGATAGGTACCAATCATTGCATCTTTCTGGGATGAACTAAAACTTTCAGATTACTTTCTCAATTTTTAGTACTTTCTCAAACTCTGAGATCTCCACAGCATAAGAAAGTGGATCTTCTTGGAATTTGTCTTTCTCCTGAAGCCCATTTCCTCAGCTTCCTTCTGTAATCCATAAAGAAAAGCCCCTATCATGCCCCCACAACCCCAACATGAAAAGAAAATTAGCAGGGGATGTTTGGAGATTTAATGGATAATCTCCTTAATCTTCTTTGCTTCTATTTCAGGGATTTAAGGCCCTCTGTTGTCATTATATGTGTGTCTAAGAGAGCTTCCATATCTTCTTAATGAGTTCATCTACATGTAAAAAGGTGACAGCGTTATCTGATGGTCCCTTTACAAAAAGTACATTTGGGCCCTGTCTTATAAAGATTTGTGATTGATTGCAACACGACTTGCAATTGATATCAATCGTAACTCTGTACATTAACAACAGGGGATTTGACCTGCATGGATCATATCAATCACAAATCTTTATACGATTGGGCCCTGGGCCATGGTGCATATAGTTTTTCAATTATTGTAACTTATCATCAATGTTAACTGCAATGGCAACAGCCAATGAGCTCTCATTATTGCACCGGTTGTCATGTTAGTTACCATTCATGGTAAGTTACAATAATTGAAAACCTATATGCAACATGGCCCAGGACATGGAATATATACTGGGATGCACAGTTATAGGGACAATGATGGCTTCCTTGAACTGCCAATCCTTGGATTTATCTGCTCTTACTTGAGATGATGATGACTTAAAATCAGCAGTTCAGAGTCGAGTAAAGAGAACAGACAAATATCCAAAACTAGCAATCATTTTTATTTGATGGTTAATTTCACAGTAGATGATTATAGGCTTGTCATGAATGAAAACATAACCCAACTCAAATCAATACCAATTAAATTTAATACATATTATGTGAGAGATTCTTTTCCATTAATGTCTACCTGCATATAATCATCTATGTTTTACACCTCTACAGAATGATTTGTTCACAACAGTAAAATAAATCTCCAGAATGTTAACAAGACACATGGGTCACCAAGTTACACATTTAAAATTCACACATACACGCAAAGTACTGTACATGCATTCAAAGATTCAACAAGCAAATATATGAGTGCTACAGACAAAAAAAAAACTCTCAAAAGGGAGTTATTTTTATCACTCTAAAGCCTGGTGTTGGTAAACAGACAGAGAAAGGGGTTTATTGTATGTAGGTGTTATGTTCATGCAGTCCCATTTATTTGTATTGCTGCGGAGTCCACACGACACTGTTACAATGCATATCCAGTGGCCCGGTTTGGGTCTATTCTGCGAGGATTACATCAAGCCCCGAGCTGGGGTATATAAGGTGGATGTTTTCTTTTTATTTCTTCCATCCACCAGCCAGAATTTATAGGTAACAGGTAGAAATGGTAATTGAATATAATATGACTCATAATCATGGCAGGTTTTGTATTTATCATGGGCATCGCAATCTCATTTAATTTCAAGGACAACTCTACATTACTATGAGCAGATTCCTTCATCTGATCCTGGAATCAAATGAGAATGGGACATGAACTCACAGCAGAACTGTTAAATACAAAACCTTTTAAGGAAAGATGCACAAAGTGTCTATTCATTCATTGACAAATATTGGCACCAGGGCTCTTGTCAGTGTTGGTATGAAATGAACACCATTTGGAAACATTTGTGGCAAAATATACCAGACGCAAACTTTTTAACCTAAGATATGTCCATGTGCAACCATCATATGTAGACCATAGGACATTGCGTACAGAACTACAAATCAGTCCTTTTCGCCCTTTCTGCATCACACAGTCTTTTTTACCACTACCAAAACCACTCTAAGCAAGAACCCTGATAGGAACACAAGTCTATTTTATATGTATTTCCATACATTTATAATTAATGGGTCAGGTTGCATGCCAAAGGGTGGTCATGAAACAAATAAATTAACATAAATCACAAGAACCCTTTATGCAATGTGGATGGTGAGTGCTACCTTATCATCAAAAAAGTCTGTGAATTGGTGCATACTTGGAACAAAAAAGTAATACACACTGCTATTATGAGGCTGATTTGCATTTGTTGTCATCATTTTAATACTCTTGATTCCCATAAGCAATAATTTGCATTCAAATGGTATATTGGACTGTCATGACATGGTACTGACCATTTTTAAAATACACAACTTGAACATGCGATAAATCAACAATCCCATTGAGACTTTTCATGGTCTCATGACTGACAAGGAATCATATCAATATATGTTATGACCGATATTCCTTTTCTCCCCATCGCCCCCCTCATCACCTACCTCTTGTCTGGAGTCTGCGCCCGTGCCTCTCCTCCTTCCAGGTATCCAATCCACAAGGGACCTCACCCACCATTGCACCAGCCTGGTCGCCATGATGACAATCCACAGGAATATATTCATCTCATGACAACAAACGCCCCGAGAAAAGATCGCCCAAACCTCAGCTCCAAAAACCCTCTGGAATTCACTCTCCAGTAAGTTCCACAAAACGGTGGAGCAAGAGGTTCAGAGTTTGCGTAAAAGGCCAGAGGCTGGCAAGGGGGGTAGGATTCAATCCAAATGGGGGGGAACTGGGGGGCTTTTTCACTCCAGAGGGGCAAAAAAAGGGGGTAGGTGATGCTAAATCCTTGTTGGTAATTGTAGACACGCAATCACAAGCTTTACAGCTGCAGTTTTAAAGACACTTCTTTGCAGAACTTGCAACTAAGAGTGTTTGGAGGCGAAAATCACAGCCCTTAACTAATCCTGGCTACAAAGTGCTGGATACACCGAGTGCCATTGTGATGCAACGATGAGCATCAGACTCCCGTTCCTTAGAAGAAGAGAGCGTGAGAGAGAGAGAGAGCGAGAGAGAGAGAGAGAGAGAGAGAGAGAGAGAGAGGGAGAGGGAGAGAATGAAGTAGCAACTATTTGCTGATCACTCCACAACTGATTGTTCGGCCTCCCAAATTGTCAGTGGATGTTTATAAACGAGTGACTTCTGAATCTCTGGTGCAATCTCTCTCAACCTTGCCTCGGTAGACATATACCATGGGGTGCATTTGTTCCCCCCTTTCTTTAGACCGGTATCACCAGGGGAGCATGTGGGGTAACTGATGCCTGGGGTAAGGGGCTGGTGCTATCATTCCTTGGGTACTGCTCTGGCTTCTGTTAGCCTCCTATCAAGGATACCTTAACCTAGTTACGGCATGACCCAAGACTTTCAAGTCTTCATATTTCAAGCACATGTCACAACCTCACCTTGATAGACATACACCACGGGTGCGTTCGCTCCCCCTTTTACGAACAGGTAAACCGGTATCACCATGGGAGCATGTGGGGTAACTGATGCGGGGTAAGGGGCCAGTGCTATCATTCGTTGGTATAGCTCTGGCTTCTGTTAGCCTTCCATCAAGGCTTCCTTACCCTAGTTACAGCATGATCCAAGACTTTGGAGTCTTCACATTTCACACACAATTTGTTTGCAGGTGATGACCATATAATACACATTTCCCACTCCATCCATACAAATAAATGTAGCTTAAGGTTTCAGCTAGCTTGGATTTCAGGCTGTTTGGCATTTCTAATCCAAATCATTTAATGAAGGGGTCTGGATGAAGTACACTAGTCATTCACAATTTTTCTCCAGCTCACCTATTTGGGATGGACTGAGATAAAAAGAGAATGACAGAGTGACTAGTCTTATGATTACCAGACTCTACTTTTCAGTTTGAATTAGAAATGTCCGACAGCATGGAAGCCAGGCTAAGCTTCAGCACATACAGGACTTTTAACAAGGTTGTTTTTTATAATTATGGTAAAAATGACCCAGTGTTACACTTCAGGCCGATTTGCTTGTACTATTCTATCACATGTGCACATCAATGTTTGCTGCTAAAAAAAAGTTTGTGCACGGTTATTTTTTTTAACATTTATAGTTTCAATATGGTGTTCGTGCAACGTGAAACGTACAGACTGGTTTACAATGAACATGGAATGATAATGTGACAGAGGTCAACAAAGTGTATCAGGGATGTGTACATTGTCTTCCCAAATGATAAACATGAACACAAATCAAAGCAGATTGTGAGTGTGATTAAATTACAGGATGAAGGAGAGTAACAATCTGGGTATGTTTAGCTTCAACCAAGATTTGGCACGCATCAACCTTTTGTATAAAAGCAGTGGGAAACAAAAATGAACTTTAAATGTTTCCATGGTGAGAGTGTACTAATAAACACTATTTTTTCAGATAATTGGCCCAATTATAGGGTGAAAATGAACTTTGTAAAACATTTTTTTTCTGTTTGTATCAGAAACTAGCAGTGAGTGGCAGATAATCCAGCAATCTTTTTAGTGACAGCAGACTGACCCATCTTCATTGCACTAATGCTGGAACAAAAAAAAAGATAAGCTCCATCTCTGATTGCAGAAATTTGCCATAACATGAAAAAAGGTGCAATGTGACTGATGAAGTTGTGCGAGGAATGCGATGTTATGTTTGAAAATTCCTTCTTTTAAAATCTTGGGGTGAAAAAACAGTTCTAATTATATGGTAGCCCATCTTTATCGGCCCAAAAGATGAGATTTTGTTTTTAGACTCTTTGTCTAGAGATCCAGGCTTTGAGATAAATCACACTTTACTTCTCTGATCTCTCTCACCACAGCAGCGACCTTTTTCACTATGCTAAAAAAAAATCAACTCTTCTTCTAGAAGTGCCGTTATCTAATGACAAAGGCAACTATTATTTGCCAATTATTTATGTTGCTTATGTGATTTATTAGTTCCTGAGTGGACTTCCCATGCCAATCTGCAATTCTCTTGAGATATCTTTTATGTATCTTCCACTTTCCCTCTTTCCCCCTATTTTCCCTGTCAAAGTAAGATTTTGAAGTAATTCTTTTCATAAACAATGTCAATAAATGAACCAACTGAATTATAAAATATCTTTTCCCTTTTATTTTTACTCCATGTCCACAGACCCAGTCTTTGTGGTCATGAGAGGGTGCTTTAAATCCCTCTCAATGTGGGATTATAGGGGATTAAGAGGATTAATAGAGGATTGTTACCAGTCATGAGTGGCTACCCACCCAGTGTTTAGCATGTCTGGAGGCAAAGTGCTTGGCTCCATATGGCTGCATTCCCATTTTAAGATACATTCACGCTACATAAACAGTACAGCAGTTAGTCATTAAGAAAATGTTACTACAAGCCAATCTGTTGTATTGACATCTGCAATGTTCTTTACTTTTTAGAGTATTATCAATTAGATTATTCAAGCAAGCAAGAGAAATAGACCTTTCAACAAGGGAAGGGTTGTGTTTTTCCTTCACAAAACTTATAAGAAATTAACCATTATCCATCTATGTGCATCTGTTTAATCAGCATCACACAAACTGTTCTTGGATATACTTGATATGATAGCACAGTACGGCAAATTTGAATGACTTGTCAAAGAAGTTAAGAGATAGAGATAAAAACACCTGTATTCTTCAGAATAAAGAGATTTCTCAACAGCAAAATTAATCTTCTTAGCCACATTTTCACAAACCATTCATAGAATTCTTCCTTCCAAACATAATATTCATGTCCGTTTCACTGACAAAATGTTCTTCAGTTCTCATTTCTATTAATTACACCCTCAGATTTTCATATAAATCTAAATTCATTAGTTCTTGGAAGATTTCCTTTCGCCGTTGAAAAGGGGACAAATTCATTAGTTGAGAGGATTATGTTTAAATTGTGTTATGTTCTCTATTACGTCTACAGGGAAAAACTATACCAAACCAAAACATCCTTCATGTTATAGATCTAAATCAAGCATCATGAATTATCTTTCACCTCCTCCTTCTCCTCCCTCTTGTTCCTTCTTAATCCCTTCCTCACCCTTCTCCTCCTTCTTTTCATCTCCTTCTTCGCATTCAGCTTTCTTTCAATCGACAAGGTTGCACTGAGCCAGAATCTCAGCTCCCCCAATACATTCTCATTGTGCCTTAAGCTCCTTATGTGTAATCATAATAAAGGGCTCTACCACATAAAGCCCATTATATCAGCTAAGCTGTTTCAATTGGGGCCCACCACAATATTGCCACCCCCTCCCCACCCTACTCATGTGGTTTTATAATATGTGCCTCTGCAGGTACACTCCAGCTCAAAGGAATTGGCATAGGGAAAGGGAAAGGGAAGAAAGGGAAGGAGCCGCAGTTTAAAACCGGGGTATATTTTGTCCAGTTCAGCATGAAACATGGTGCCTTAAAGACAGCCCGTCCCTTTTTCAGATCACCACAAAACCATCGAAACATTGGCAAAACATATAGAGAAGTGTTAGCAAGCTGTATATTCATAATTTCAAACTGATGCGTCGTGAAAAATTCAAATAATGCACGTAAACAACGTCTGATTAATAGTCTTTACCTCAGGCTCTTAGCAGTTTGTGTTGAAATATCTGCTTTAACGATTAATCTGCTTATTGAATTATAAAACGCATTATGAAAAAAAAATTGTTCTATAGAAGAAATCATCTCCAAAGTTTGGTAATTACTCATAAAATTAGGATTTCACACATGCATAATAACCACATAGATACTGTAACAAAGACTAATACTTTTTTCGTAGTACGAAAAAAGTCGCTTTGAAATTTAACGGCTGAAATTGTTTCATATACAGAAAGCTTCAATATGCTATATTCTTAGAAATGGTCTTGAATCACACTTTCTTCAAGTTACGATCGTGATAGACGATTTCAAATTTTAAGCTTGCAAAAGGGACGGACAATCTTTAAAAGCTAAAGTATCGTGTTTCATGCTGAACTGGACATAATATACCACGGTTTAAAACTGCGGTTCCTTCCTTTTCTTCCCTTTCCCTTTCCCTATGCCAATTCCTTTGAGCTGTAGTGTATGTTCGAACACATCTCAATACTACGGGGGCCACAGGGACATCAGACTGTAATACCCCACCACCCCCGCCCTCTTCTTGCCAGGGTGGAAATGCATGGGGAGGAGGACAATTCAGCCCCCCTCCCCCTACAACGCCCCTGCTGCCCCCTGCTGCAAAAGAGGGCCCCCAAGAAAATAAGAGCCCTTTTAAACACTGGTTTGTCTTATTTAACCCTTTGTGTGCCAGATAAACTGCTGCTCTATGTGAGTATGTTTATCATATTTATTACTAATGAAAGAAGGAACGTATGAAACCCAAAGGGTTAAGGAAAAAGTGAATGGCATAGTTCAGTATGTTCAGTCATTTTGCATGTTTTCCTTTACTAGTTGTTCTTCACCCTCTTATGATGACAATTGGGGGAGGGCTTGGAGATATCATACCCAAGCCTTAGAGACAGGACATTGAAACTGAAATAAAATTGAATAAATACTATTGATAATGGAAGAAAGTACTGTTTCAGAACTTCCCTCTCAATACTAGAAATGGGAACTGACTTTGAGCAGAACTGAATTGGTCTTTATTCATTTATTCAGTTTTATTTCCACAGGGTAGCCCTTTCAGTTTATTACTGCTCTACCATATGGGGCCCTGCAAATCTTAAAGACAGCCAGTCCCTTTTCAGATCACCACAAATCCATCAAAACATTGGCAAAACATATAGAGAAGTGTTAGCAAGCTGTATATTCACAATTTGAAACTGATACGTAGTGTAAAATTCAAATAACGCACGTAAACAACGTCTTTACCTCAGGCTCTTAGCAGTTTGTGTTGAAATATCTGAATCTGAATATATTGAATTAATCTGTTTATCAAATTATAAAACGCATTATGAAAAAAATTGTTCTATGGAAGGAATCATCTCCAAAGTTTGGTAGTTACTCATAAAATTAGGATTTCACACACGCATAATAACCACATAGATACTGTAACAAAGGCTAATACTTTTTTCGTAGTACGAAAAAAGTCGCTTTGAAATTTAACGGCTGAAATTTTTGACATATACAGAAAGCTTCAACATGCTATATTCTTAGAAATGGTCTTGAATCACACTTTCTTCAATTGAAGATTGTGATAGATGATTTCAAATTTTAAGCTTGCAAAAGGGACGGACAATCTTTAAGGCCATGTAAAATTGATTCCATGTTGATCATCCCCGCCCGCTTCCTTTTTTCCGCCCGCCTCCTTTTATTTGATATTTGATATTTTTTTTTATTCAGAAAACAACACAAAATTCTATAATATGCAGTTTTTCCACCTTTTCTTCAAATGCGCTGTTCAAATATCATTGAACAAACAACCTAAGACTCTAGAAAAAATTGTAGGGACAGTAATTTTCCGCGTCAAAAAATGGTCTTTTCCCGTTTCAGGAGGTGAAAATGGACATTCCGTTTCCCCATAGACTTTGTGTAGCGGTACAAGAAAAAGTGACAATTCCGTTTACACAGAAAGTCAATACGAATTGAGTAGCGATGTCAAAATTTGTATCAGCCAATGTACCAACAACTCATTAGAATCCACTCTAATCGGATCAATCGGCGCACAAAAAAGATTTTGACAAACATATTTAACATAAATACATCCTCACCTTTCATATCAACAGCATTTTGTCACGATTAAGTAGAAAGTTATCGGTAATTTGGGGGGTTTTTTAACATCGTTTTGATCAGTCAACGATTTGTGCTTATCCGCCATTTTGAATATTGCGATATCTTTGAACGTAGAGGGCAGCAACACACATCCGTGTTCAGAGCCGGAATCACTGCAGGAATACATACGGTGTGTGCATGTTTTCCATGCGGCCGACCCCGGCCCGCGCGAGGCCAGGGTGAGGGGTACAATCGAGTGCGCTGGAGTCGAATGCAGTCTGATTATCATGATTGCAGTGAAGTGAGATCGTGTTTTGTGGCCATTATATCTTTGAATTTTGTTGAGATTTTGGAGTAATTTCTGTTGCTGTTCCGTGTATTTTGAGGAAAAACAAGGTTTCCAATGAAATTTTTTATTAACTAAATGTTAAAACAACAAAGACAAAAATGACAATGTATTAACAAAAATTAATTTTATATTTAAAATGAAGGCAACATTTAATATTTAAAAATAGACAAAAAAGAAACCTGTTGAAAAAAGCCAAAATTGATATTTTTGGGGCAAATCAAACACACTACAGCAACGTTGGTTGACGTGCATGTATATTCAATCGTATTATATACTATTTTTACACGCGGCAGCCATCTTGGGAAAAATATCAAATATCAAATAACATAGTACACCCTCCTCCTCTTTTTCGAAAAATCCGGACGATCAACATGTAATCAATTTTACATGGCCTAAGATTTGGGGTCGTCAAAGACAGCAAGACCTCCACGGTTCCTGTAGTCCACACACCGAGATTGCAATCAGCACACATAGTGGTTCTCCACTCCAACCTGTCTGCATAGAGGTCAGAGATTATCTGCAGTAATGCATGCACGGTGCCATTGGCCGCTACAACACAGTATGAATGTATATGGTTGCTATGAAACAAGCCGTTTCAACGTAAACAAGGATAGTTTATCACTTTTCCTAGATGTGCTTGTGAAGCTATGACTGTAAGGTTTCATACATATTATCGTTAGGATTGCTGATTCATGCCAAGTTTCATGACTTTTGTAAAACAGCTACCCTATCTGTTATGAGAATGTGTGCAGTTATGGATAAAAAATCAGACCCACCTGCACAGCAGAACCATTCTACCATTATCAATCATCCCATTGTTGTTCGATTTCAAGATACTGTATAAAATGTAAAGAAACCATCTCAAAGGGATATTGTTGTTATCTAAACTCCTGGAATGAAAGGAAACCATGGCAAAATGGTTTAGCCTTGATGATGGGTCATCTTATCTTACCACTACTCTGCCCTAATTTGACAAAAGGAAGCAAGTGACAAATCACACAAATTATTAAGTTATTGGTACTCTTAGACTGCACTTAGCACTCTCTTCATCCAGACAACATCTAGAGAAGAGATATTAATCTTGCTGCAAGATATTCAATCTAACATGATGTAAAATTGCACTGCTGCTAATGCAAGTGACAGACTCGTTTTGCTCATTTACAGGAAATATATCTTTTGTTAGTTGCTTCCTTTTGTCAAAGTTGGGCAGTACTGCACATTACCTTGAGCCCCTCCAAAGGCCATATTACAATACATCATATCAACATAAGGTGCGTCTTCATTAGCCCAATGTGGCAAAATAGCTAGCTAGTTCTGATCGGGATAGCCTAGCCAGATCACAAAATAGCTAGCTATTTGCATCTTCATTAGCCAGATCAGGCGATATCACTAGCTATTTGGTTGAGAAAATTTCCCCAGAAATCTTAGGCTAGATGGAGCTAGCTTGAGCTAGCTCTGAGCGTCTTCATTAGCCTGAAAATTTCTCGATCCCGGCCTGCATCAGCGCGTTAGGTTTTTACATGTGCGTGAAGGGCGAGCTCACAACCGAATCCATGCGGTTGTGCCTAATATTCCCGTCGCACAGTGCGTATGTGCGAACATTGGGATAATTTATGCATCCCGAGTTTCGAGCTAATGAAGACACGATTGCAACTTCAAGCTAGTTCCCCGGACCAGCAAAATAGCTCACTATTTCGTCTGATCGGGCTAATGAAGACGCACCTATAGAGACCAATATTCAATGATTTTGCACTGAAAGTGAAAGTAAATGGCATAACCTCCATGTTTCATCCCCCAATAGAGGTTTCACACATCAAAGACGGCCCCATGAGAAATGTGGGTGGATACGATACAATATAGATTTCAATTGTGGTCAGGCCCATCATGAAAAGAACATTTACCCTCCTGAGATCTAGAGACCCTGCCCTTTTACTTCTCCATTCAAGAAAACCACAAAGTTTTCAAACATCTCCCCCTTGGCTACGCCCAGACAAAGGTATTAGGAAGATTAGTGGAGTCTAAATACAGGATTAAAATTCCAATCCAGTGAATTTAATCTGCGTTCTCCTGGATATCATAGGAGGAGATAACTGTCAGTCTGGATTCGACTCAAGGTGTTGCGACGCCCATAATTCATGATGATAAATCAGTCCATAAAATACAGATTTAACACCAAGGTTGGACACAAAATGCAATCTTTAACAGATAATTGATGTAAAACTGATGCCAATATGTCATTATACTTGATTAAAGGTTGGGATTAAGTAAAAGAAAAAATCAGTCTATCATGTCTGTTACAATCATCTATCATTTAGACAGGGTGAGTCAGGGTGAGTATACCATATTTTCTCTCCCATGAACAAAATCAAAGATATAAATGTTGCCAATAGTCACCATGGTTACAAAGTCTTCAGAAGTTTTCGTGGTCATGTACCAAACTACTTGCTGATGGAGCCCCCTACCCTCTTCTACTGATAGTGATTGCAATGACTGCATTTTAGCCACAGGGATTGGACATAATACCACCCTAGGTGGCGCTGTTCAACTTCATTTCATCACCAACATGCACTCTGCCTACATGAAGTGGTACGTCTTTCCTAAGCATACAGGACAGATACCCTTTCACATTTGCAAGCTGTTTACCAATCAGTCAGTCAATGTTATCACAATCAAACATACTCAAACGATCACACACATATAAAGATTTACAAACTAGTATATTTGCCAAAAGTTAGGGCTGACCAGGAATTGTGAGGTATCATGTTTTAATACAGAAAAGTTTTAATACACAAAATAATATGGTGTTACTCCCTACCAGAGATGTTGCCAATCAGTTAAGCTAGGATAGGGTATGAGAGAAGTTAATTGGTGCAAACACTTGTCAGTCAGTCTTTCTGTTTGAATCAATGAATCTCAAATGCAGAGAATAGCTTTCATATACATAAGTTTGCATATATTTTTTTCAAACAAGGTTGGGCGTAAGTAATGTGCATATGCTTCAGCTGCCTTTTAACTGTCATCAATTTCAGGTCATATCTGTGCTATTTTAACATTTAAAAAACTCAGATATGCAATCATATCATGTACATAATATCAATGCAAGATTATAAACAAATTTCTAACATACTGACTTTGGGGGTAAAAGCAACAAACTACAAATCCCAACTTACACAATTTGTCAGAATGCTGATGAAATGAGCATGGTCAGGATATAAATATTCCATCCTTCATAGAAGTCATGCACATTTGGAAACAGACCAAAAGATATTCAACTTTAAATGGTGATTTCCTGAAAAGATTTCCACTGATAAGGTGCATCGGCATCAGCCCTAAGGTTACAAAATAGCTAGCTATTTTATGATCTAGGAATACCACTCAAAGTTGCTTTTTCATAAACCCATATGCACTTGCCCGCCCACATATTGGGTGTCTTCATTAGCCCGATGTGGGCGAAATAGCTAGCTTGTTCTGATTGGGTTAGCTAGCCAGATCACGAAATAGCTAGCTATTTGCGTCTTCATTAGCCAGATCAGGCAAAATAGCTAGCAATTTGGTCGAGAAAATTTCCCAAGAAATGTTGGGCTGGATGGAGCTAGCTTGAGCTAGCTCGGTGCGTCTTCATTAGCCTGAAAATTTCCCGAACCCGGCAAGCACACTGCGTCGCACACTGAGCATGTGCGAACATCGGGATAATTCATGCATCCTGAGTTTCGAGCTAATGAAAATGCAATTGCAACTTCAGGCTAGTTCCTCATTGCAGCGAAATAGCTTGTAATTTTGTCTGATCGGGCTAATGAAGATGCACCTATGGAGACAGTCCTCAAAATAACAGCTAGCCATTTTGCCATCTAGGCCAAGATTTTTTGGGGGGAAATTCCGACGTGATCTGGTTTGCTAGCGTGATCACAAAATAGCTTTCTTTTTTGCCACTTCGGGGGTAATGTAGACCTGCTCCATAAAGCAGGCCTCTAACAGGAGACACCCATTTCAACCCATCACCTTGAACCAACTTGAGCTGAAAACCAGGAGTGCCTATATAACTTGAAACCATGGAGAGAAAAAACATAAATAAGCTCTGTACGAAAAGGGAGCGTCCCCTTAAACAAAGTGTATGGTACTTACACTTCAGACTATTTATTCTCCACTTACAGGAGTCCAATAGGACACATTCCTTTTACATGAAAAGATAAATTCAGCTTATCATCGATTAAAAGCATATCACTTTGCCTCAGAACTGCACAATATACATGAGCTACCTTACTCTACACCTAAAATAAACTAAAGATGTACAGTACATTATTGCCAATCATTGCAGTCAAGGCAATGGGGGGGCGACATACTTTTTAAACTTGATGTCATGAAATTAGCACATTGAAACCCGTTAAGCATTATAACCTACAAGGTAAAATATTTTTTTCCACAGGGGCTCTTTTATCATTCAAACATGAAATACATTTTACATGAGCATGAAGCATGTTCTATCATTCAGTTATTGTCTAGTTATTGTCTAGTTATTTAAAGGCATGAATATTCTACAGTGCATTTCCTAACACACTTAGACATCCAAATATTGGTTAAAAAGAACTTTATCTCGTGGAGAATCTCTGAATCACTTTATTTGTAACTGAAATCAACTGAAGCAGTATGGCACATGATACCTACACTACAGCTCAAAGGAATTGGCATAGGGAAAGGGAAAGGGAATAAAGTGAAGGAGCCGCAGTTTTCAATGTTTTAAATATATTGAGACCATAATACAGTATAACTTCTTCTCCCAAGTATTTACTTTAGTACTGAAGTAATATTTTGCTTTTCTTAAGTAGAAATTCCTTTCAATACAAAGAGGTGCCAAACATCAAACAACCCAGGAGTCTCTTCGTACAGTATATCCGTCCTTACCATCTGTTACATTGTATCTAACCTACCTCCTTTCATCATAAACTCATTTTTTTAACAACGAAAAGGATCAGCATTTGCTTCAAAAGAAGATTCCACCGTGTGTGGCCTTGCCCGGGTGTCGTCCACAATACCAGGCAAGCACAGAATCCAACCACTCTAATGAAGCGTTATCGGAACGCCTCAAAAAAGCAAATGTCAATATCTATAAAGCAAATGTTTACATCCTTCATTCAAGTTTCCACTATTCTCGTCAGAAACCGGGATGATTTTCATAGGCACGCATGATTCTAACCTCAAATTCGTTTCACCTAATTTGGTACACATGGGTCGAGAGAGTACACAATCTTCACTATTTGTGTACGACTAAATACAAATTGTGATTTGCAATCATCAGGTTCGAGTACCAGTCGTACAAAATATGGTTTCGGTCCTGCTATTCTATGTGTACACACTGTATTGCACTGTATAAATGCATCGGATTATAGACACAGTCTCCCTCCTCACGCAAAGAAAATAAAACCGGTATTACCACCTTGACAAATAGTAACATTTTTGTGGCCCGCAAACAATCAAATGGTTTCCATATCTGTCACATTTGAGTAATTACACATTCCACAGCAGGAAAACATTTCTTTCAACCATTCAGCAGATGTGCTTTATAGGTGATGGCACACTGTAATCAGAGGGAAATGTAAAGAAATCCACCTCAATGGAAAACATAAAGAGCACAAGGGTCCAACATTCTGTACAAACAGATAAAAAAGTTCAGAGGGCATTGTTAGTTAGACTGAGACGGGAACAGACATGAGATGGGAGATTGTACACACAACACTGCCATGACTGTGGACTTTACAAACCATTGCACTTTGGTGCCTTCTTCCTAGACACGACTAAGAGAATATTTCTTACAATATCGTCTTTAAAGGGAATATACTGTACTGGGGCCTTCAAAAAGGTGATCGTGAGTAATCGTGAGCAATTCATGTATTGTCCATTTTAGAAACTTTGTCCTCAAATGATCCACATTTGGAGTAATGAGTGATTAAATCACAAATCCTCAAAATGTTAGGCCCGAATACTCTGGTATTTATGATTTAACCACTAATTACTCCAAATTGTGGATCATTTGAGGACAAGTAACTTTCAGCAAGTTTCTAAAATGGACAATACATAAAATTAAGACCATTGGCAAGAAGATTACTCACGATCACCCTTTTGAAGACTTTTTGTCTTCCAAGTACAGTATACTGTATATGCCCTTTAACAGCAGCATGTCTCAATCGTCAAAATTTGTATTGCTATTTGGGAAACTCTATGTACCACTTGTGCATTTTGACACAAGTATTGCATGCAATTCCAATTGAGCAGTAGTTTTTATCTGGCACAGGAAGGGTTAATACACTACAGCTCAAAGGAATTGACATAGGGAAAGGCAAAGGGAAGAAAGGGAAGGAGCCTCAGTTTTAAACAGCGGTATATTTTGTTCAGTTCAGCATGAAACATGATGCATTAGCCTAAAAAGCATCATGTTTCATGCTGAACTGGACAAAATATACTGCGGTTTATAACTGTGGCTCCTTCCCTTTCTTCCCTTTGCCTTTCCCTATGCCAATTCCTTTGAGCTGTAGTGTATATGACAATGGAAATTATACCTGATGTTGCAGTCTGATGTATGTTCTCATAATCTTATATTGCCTCCTTTAAAATGTGATATAATTAGATGTATTCTCATTATCAAAACATTCATTGATCTTTGATAAACATACCGTATGAATATACCCAAGCACTTAAGCTCCTAGACTGGACTGATAATACCTCCCAGAGTGTTGGAGACTCATGTCTAATCTTATCCCATTTTAATACCTTCTTGAAGATGTGATATAATTAAAAGTATTTTCATCATCAAAACATTAATTGATCTTTGGTAAACATACCGAATGGATGTCATTAAACATGCATTTTATCTCCTGGATTGAACTTAGAATACCTCCCAGTGTGTTGGAGTCTGGTGTCTTATGTTATCACACTTTAATACCTTCTTCAAGATGTGATATAATTAAATATATTCTCATCATCAAAACATTAACCGATCTTTGGTAAACATACCGGATGGATATCATAACCCATGCACTTTAGCTCTTAGACTGGACTGGGAACCTCCCGGAGTGCTGGAGTCTTGTGTCTCATCTCATCACTTGTTGATACCCCCTTTAATACCAGTATGTTCCAAACATTCATTTATCCGTAACACACTTAATAGACAATAGACCACAATGGAAATTACGACCTATGCACTTTGGTTTCTGTACTCTTCGGTCTACTTCCTAGACACAACTGAAAAGATGGGCAAGAATGTTGGAACCCACCTCCTGTCCATCAAAAAATTGTATCATATTTTACTAAGTCCTTGAACAGCAGAATGTTCTAATCATCAAAACATTGATTTCTAATTGGTCAATCTGTATACACCTCCCTAAATGGAAATAGTCCTCCATTGCACTAAGTTAACTTCTAGACTTGACCCAAAGCACTTCCCAGAATGTTGCAGTCTGATATCTGTTCTTATCACCTTTTAATACCTCTTTAAAAATGTGGTGTGTTATCATTGAAACATTAACTGATGTTTGTTAACATACCACAATGGAAATTATAACTTCAAGTTGCACTTTGATATCTCAAGTACTTCGTAAACACGACTGAGAAAACCTCACAGAATGCTGAAGTCTCTCTCCTGTTCATAAAATATCATCTTTGAAAATACCCACTTTAAAAGCAATGTATTTGTGCTCCAACCATAACATAAGTTTTGATTTTTGAAGGTGGCTAATTATACAAAGATTTCTTCAGAGGCATTTATTGATATTGAAGGCACTGCCCTAGTTAAATAAAATGTAAAATAACAGATATAGTTTTTCAAAATGAAAGGCCAATGCACATCTGTTTGTAGACAAAACAAACATTATTTTTAGGTGTTGGACCCTGACTTATGTTCTTATCGTGTGATGACATTTTGAAAGCACTGTGTTCCTAAACAATGTTATCATAATCAAAACTATTAATTTGCAATATCAGTACCACAAAGGAAATAATAACCTAGTATACCTCACATGCTAGACGTCATTTAAACTACATCCCAGAATACTGGAGTCTGAGTTTTGTTTTTATCTTCTCTTGATACCTCCTCGGCTGTGTTTTCCAACATCTTCAAAAAAATTGATTGATGTTTGTGAATACACCACAATGGCATATACCATCCACTCTGTCCTGGTTCCAAGACTTAAACTACCTTCCAGAATATTGGAGTCTGAAATTTGCTGTTATCACTTTTCAATACCTCATTAACAGAGTGTTCCAATCATCAAAAAACAAACACAACGATTTCCAAACATACCATGTGTATTTAGCAATATCATGTGTACTTTGAAAAGCAATAATTCAGACTGAAAGGACCACTGACTGTCAAATAAACCATGAAGAAAGTAATGATATGATATACGGACATTATGGTCCAACGTAATTCCATTTTTAGACCTAACGAAAAGGACCTTTTTAAGTGGTGGAGCCCCTTACGCTTAGGCTTTAGGGTAAGGATTCTGTAATTCTGTAAGGAAAAATGAATATTGGGTGACATAACAGTAGATCAAACAACAATAATCCATGTAAATTGCACATTCTAATGTGCATTAAATTACATCAAACACAAATTTATACACTTCATATCCCATAGGGTCATTACTTAAATACTCTGGTAGCATTATGTTCATGCTAGAAAAACTGCAAAGTACACCACAGTGTTCTAAATATTGGAAACACATCAACATGGATCTAGTTACCAAAAAATACACCCTCCCTCCCCCCCTAAAAAAATAGATACAGATAATCCTGACTTACCATAGCTTGTAGGTAGCAACTGTTGATGTAATTCCACCATAAAGTCGGAATCTGATACAATACTTTGCTATGTTTTTATATTCTGCCCCTTTAAGGGTTTCAAATTCTGAAATAGAGCTGGCCCCATGATATAGAACCAGAATAGGACTGATTACCAGTGTTCGAACACTGATGTAAGCTGTGCAGGAATTATTTCCTTCCACTGATATAAAGCAGGCCCGAGGCGATACTTACTTTGGCTTCACGGCACAATAGGTGGCAGAGGAGCATACAGAATAGGCTCAGCCAGGTAAACTCCTAGTCCTAGCCTCGTGGAAAAGGGAAATCTGTGATACCGAGGATACACTATCAAACATGTACCCACCATGGATAGTACGCAAACCATTTTGCAGATGCCTATCTCTTCCACAAGCAAAAACCTTGAAACTAATCGTACCAATTAAGATTAAGTAAACTTAACTATTCAAAATGCTTTAAAGACATGTTAGCCCATGTGCAAAAAGTCATGAAACCCAGCAGGAATCATCAGTATACCAAAACAATAATGTATATGAAATTTGTATAGATAGAGCTTGACAAACTATTTCAGGAAAAGTGAAAAACTATCCTTGTTTACATTTGAAGTGTAGTGACAAAGGTCTACATTCAAACCGTATAGCAATACTGACTGTATCTCCCAATGAAGCACTGCAGAACAAAAACCATGATATGCACTGCATTGCGTATTGCGGCCTCCGGTCTCTAGGCTACGGGACTGAAATCTAGCGATCAATATCATTCAGTTCAAAGTCAGTTTCCAGTTCTATCATTGTGAGGGAAGCTCTTATACAGCATTTTACTTCATATTCCGCGGTATTCACACAAATTTATTATTTTGACCTGCAAAAGGACTTCCCCATCCTGTACCCTGAACAACCCTAAACTAAAACCCTCACCCTAATCCCAACCCTTTACTCTAACCTCAACCTAACTCCTAAATATCAGTGTGTTCTTGAAGGCACAGGAGGAACTGCATGAGCTGGGAGATTGACTAAATGGCAGATCTCTGTTTGATCATTTTACTTGAAGTGTTTTGTATATTTAAACCAGTGCTGTAATCAGATCCTTAAATGTTATAAGCTTATTAATCAACCAATCGGTAAGGCAGTAACGAAGCTGCGAAATATGTAAAAATGTACAACTTTGTTACTATGTTATTTCACTAGTATGAGTGTACTCATATATTTCAAACACATATTTCCATCTTTCTCTGAAGTAAAATTGTCTTTACATCTTTATTCCAATGGAAATAAGTTACTCCTGTGTACATATATATCACTTAAAGTTTACTCGTCCAAACATGCATTTTGCACAAACACTGGTATTAGAGAGCATTTGGGGAATTCAACAAAATAGTTTCCAAACAAAGTGAATCAAAACAGAGCAAGCATCACATGGTATTACATGTGATGCACTTTCCACTCTCCTTCCTACATTCATGTTCCCCTTGAGCACATGTGGTGTGGGAATGATTAATCATGCACAGCCTGTAACATAAGGGATCAGACAAACAGGTGATGGAGTCAGCAAACATGTAAATCACTGCAGTTTGGCAAGTACTCATAATGTAGCTTATTATGATATCCACTGTACATAGTATGCAGTAGCCTCACATTCAGACTGCCTTACACTTCTAAACCAAATCATTCAATAAAGGGGTCTGGCTGCAGTAGACTACTCATTATCAATTTCTTCTCCAGCTCCCCAAATATATACCGGTAGACCAGACTGAAAAAAAAAGAAGCAGAATGAAACAGGGACTAGTCTTGGATTACCAGACTCTACTTGTCAGTTTGGATAAAAAATATTCAACCATCTGGAAGCCAGGCTGTGCATGCAGGTACAACACCTACAACAATGTTTATTGTCATACCTTGATTAGGGATACTTGATGAGCCATTGATTACATTGTGCATTGTTTGTTTTCTGGGTTGGGTTATGCTTGGTTTTGGTTGAAAGATGGTATCTGCCAAAGATTGACTGCTCTTTTTGTACTGATCTGTAGTTTAAATAGCTTGACTATTATGCAGTAACAACATGAGCCATGTACCTCCTAATGATTGCAAATTAATGATATTAATGTCCTGTGCGCTTGGTGTTGTAAATACTGAAGTAGTTATGTACTCTATTTACTTTATGTATTTGTATGTATTCATGTTATTGTATACCACTATAAATATGTTGAACTCTCATACCCCGAGAGGAGGTCGATAGAGTTAATAAAATCTTATCTTATCTTATCTTATCTTATCTTATCTTATATAATCAATATTACACAACTGTTTGATTGTGATGTTTGAGAACATTTAATTTCAATCATTCACATCCACAAATGTTTAATTTTCTGTAAAGTCACCAAAATTATTCTGGAGGATAGGAAAATTATAATCATCAATCTTTGATTTGCAAATCGAAATCACGATCATAATTATTAATTTGAATCAAAATCAGCATTCTTCCTAATAACAATCGTTTATTCATAGATTTTGAAAGGTAGACCTTGATGTCGGTTTCCATGGTGTCATTCTTACAGCTAATCATATAATCAATCTTGCAGATATATCCATTTCTTTATGCACACAAAGATACTCATATTCTAATTAAATGCACACTGGCAAATGGGCAGACATACAAATGTCAGTGCTTTCAATACTAGAGAATTAAATGTTTATCCCGTTATAAGCAGCCTGCAGGTCTAGATTTTCAGGATTCCTAATCTTCTTTCCGTGTGAGCTAATCTTTAAAGCAGACGATAATGGAACCAAAGGTTGCAGGGTTCCATATAACACTCTGTCAGGGCTCAAGCTTCTGTTAAATTCCCCTCTTAACAGAAGTCTGATATACTCTTCAGTGCTGTAGCTAAAGTAAAAAGAATTCACTGTGTACTGCAATGTGGTGCATGCTCTAACTAAAATCAAATCAAACCTTATAAATAATGTTAAAGTTCAGAAAAAAAACATGGCACCAATAGGTCCCTGCTTATTTTGTTATGGTCTATGTTTACTGTTGTTTCAGCAGTGAAACATACATGTACCCTGCCCAAAACACTAAGTGCACAACACTAACACACACACATTTCTTTTTAAAAAAGTTATGGGGAGCCTCAGGGAGGGGGGTTGGACAATTAATATCTTCTTGTTGTTTCCTCTGTAAAACAGAGAGGTGGTGATCTCTCTCCTTGTTGTGAACAGTTATTTATTTGGAAATATAAATAAGTTTGTACATGACTCTATCAAACACTTCTATCCAATATACTGTAGCCCCTTGATAAAAAAAAACAGCATATATTGACATTTCAAATCGAGAGGCTATACACGTAGCTACAGTACATCAACTTAACCTTACCTTTAAAACAATTTTGGGTTATGACTTAATGATTATCCAGGGGATTAAATGTAATAAGCGACCTGTGTGTGGATTTGATGACTAAATGCTGACATGCACTGTTTACCATGGATGACAACCAGACCACTTTCATAAGTTTAATTACATCGTGGCTAAGACCCGTCTTAACAGCTGGAAGAGTATTATGTTAGCTCAATTACAGTCTTTTATTTAAAGGGCATATATTGTACTGGGAAGGCAAAAAAAAGCCTTCAAAATGTAATTGTTAGTAATCTTCTTGCCAATGGTATTAAATTCATGCATTGTCTATTTTAGAAGCTTGCTGAAAGTTATTTGCCCTCAATTGATCTACATTTGGAGTAATGAGTAATTAAATCACAAATCCTCAAAATGATCGGCCCGAATATTTTGAGAATTTAATCATTAATCATTAATTACTCCATATGTGGATCATTTGAGGGCAAATAACTTTCAGCAAGCTTCTAAAATGGACAATACATGAATTTAAGACCATTGGCAAGGAGATTGCTAACAATTACATTTTGAAGGCTGTTTTGCCTGCACAATACAGTATATGCCCTTTAAAGGTAAGGGGGTAAAGAAAAGAATGTCATCTTTCATCATCAGAGTGCTATCAGCCATGACCATGGGCCCCATTCCTATTATATTTCAGGATACCAGATCTCAAAATGAATTGAATGTGAAATTTAACACGAGACATACTTGTGGACAAGTATAAGGTGGTCTGCATTGGCAAATTCATGCACTGGCATGGGCTGGTACATGAACGTTCTTAAAACATCGCCTTACCCATTGAGCAACAAATCTTCGCAGTGGCTAGAATGATTAAAAAATCGATATTCAAGCTGAAATTTCACCATGATCCCGACATCTGATTAAAAAATGGAGACGACGCCCCGGAAAGCTCGTAGACTCAGCTACAACATTCTAAAATTTCAGATTAACAGATTCAATCGTCAGCGAGATACAGCTCCTAGAAGGTCGTCATGTCATTTCATAAATACCCCTTCCATTGACATAACACGTACATGCGCCCGATTATGACACTAATGCGTATAATGAAATTTACACCATGAAGACGTCATCTAAATGACAAATGAATAACAGTTATCTATAGAAGAAGGTCTCGGCTACATCATAGTGAAATTTGGGAGAAAATTGACTAAGGATTACTGAGATATGCAAAAGCGGGTAAAAAAATTTATGACGTCATAATTGAAAATTCATTTTTTCGATTCATATGGCAATATGATGACGTCACCATGTACTTACACATGAAATGACATTAACATTTCATACTCTTTCCAAATATTAAAAAAAAATTGGGGGTCACCGGCCATTCTGAAGAGCTATGGCCGATTGAAGGTAGTCATGTTTTTTGCAATATTTGCACACAAAAACGTATTGACGCACGCGCAGACTTTGAATTTTGACGCACCCGCACGACCTTGTTATTGCATGGAAATGGCTCAAAATGACAGGATGTGTTGTATATAGTGTCAGTAACATGAGTCCAGTAAAATAACGGAATTTTGATGTTTTGTTCGCGTTACGCACGGAAAAACGCGCGAACGCACGCGCACGCGCGGAAATTTTTGAAATGCTAGAAATGGCCTGAAACATATGCAAAACAATTTTGAGTTGATTTGGAGCATTTTAAAATTTTGCGCGCGTGTTTTTGCACTAACGTACGCGTACGCGCGCGTTTTTATTTATTGAAATTAATTGCTTTATCATTAAATTTATGCATGTCAATTTTCATCAGCTATAAATGATTGGTTGTAGAGCTACATGAGGTAATAGGTTTTCATTAAACTGCTCGTAGATGATGTCACGATGACGTCATGACCTTGAAAATGTTGCTGGACCATGTTCACATATATGTCCATACATGATGAACATTTAATGAAACATGGTCTATGCATTGTTGAGATATTCATGCCACAAAAATTTGGAATAAAAATAAATAAAGAAAGAAAGAAAGAAAGAAAAATCGGACGAAAACAAGAGGTGATCTGCATGGCAGACCACCTAAAAATCAGGACTTTGCAGGTGAAGATGACAAAATGGTTCCACCATGATAGCCAGTACTGTTCCTGAATGCACTTTTGCTGAGGAATTGTATTCCAGTCACAAATGAAAATGGTGAAAAAGGGCAAAATTATATCTGTATTTAAACTGACAGGAGTGAAATCACACATGACTGACTAGTGATTTCTGTTGTGTTGGGTATATAGCAAAACATTCCTGGTCATGCTGTAAATAATTTAATAGCTTTTTGAAGAATGATGAGAATTTGATATCACAATTCATCAAATCTCACTTCTTGTGACTTTCTCCCCCTCGTGAAGCGACACCCACGCGACGGGTAACAAATAAGAAATTCAGGCAACAATATAGCGAAAAATACGCAGTAAAAAGCCAATTGAAACTTGAAACGAATGGCTACATGTCAATTTTCAATGCTACTATAATTCTACCTTGGGGGTACAAATAACAATACAGATATATTTTGTTTACACCACGATGTATAGTAGCTTTTAATGGTACCCTACATGGCTCCATTATTTGACTGAAAGACTGGTTTGGAAATATGTGGGACTTTTAGGTGCTACATAGGCTCACTTTCAGGCTGTTTCAAACATTTCTTTTTCAAACTATCATTATGGTATACCATACATTCTAGTCTTGGACTGTATGATTAGGCAACTGAAGCACGGAAATGTTAAGCTTGGAATTTGAAACTGAGGTACCCAACATCCTGGAAGCAACCGATATGTGCCGCAGGCAACGAGGGTGAACTTGTTGGCGTCCCACAAAAGCTACATCTTTAGACCGAAAGGAGAAAACTTTAGGAATATTTCAGACTTTTTGGTGCACTAAGGAATGGATGAACATATTGGAGCCACTGAATACATGTAGCTTCATCTCTAGAATAAATGAAGACTACTTAAGAAATATTCATAACTTTTAATTGCACATTGGAATGGGTGGACTTCTTGGCACCACATGGCAGCTACAACTTGAGACTGAAAAGAGACTACTATAGGAATGTTTAGAACCTTTTCATACACTATGTAATGGGTGGACTTGTTGGTACTACACAATACAAGAAGTTTCATCTTTAGACTAAATGAGGACTACTTTGGGAATATTCAGAACTTTTTAGTGCACCAAGGAATGGGTGGACTAGTTGGTGCCGCCAGATAGTTACATCTTCAGACTGAAAGGAGACTACTTTGGGAATTTGGGGGCCGTCTTGGTGCCCAGAGGACTGGGTGAACTTGTTGGTGCCACCCCTGACAATGACTCATGGCTCTGACCCGTCACAGAGGTGACGGGGTCTGGACTTTGGAATGGAATCTATTTTGGTAGTCATAATTGGGGGTGTTTGCTTTCTTGCCTTATTCATCCCCCATTCTCCTCCCTCTCTCTCTCTCCTTTTTCTCTGTTATCTGTCTCCATCTTTCTCTCTCTCTATAATTTGTTTCTTTTACAATCTCTCTCTTTCTCTCTCTCTCTCTCCATCTGTCTGTTTGTATCTCTCTCTCTCACTCTTTCTCTCTCTCTCTCTCTCTCTCTCTCTGTCTCTCTCTTGTTCTCCATATCCTTT
The DNA here is from genome assembly GCA_963669155.1 of Arbacia lixula. Taxonomy (NCBI): domain Eukaryota; kingdom Metazoa; phylum Echinodermata; class Echinoidea; order Arbacioida; family Arbaciidae; genus Arbacia; species Arbacia lixula. The sequence goes on along the minus strand of OZ022581.1, from coordinate 13,541,010 downwards.
GTTTTACAGAAGTTCATATTTTCTTTATCATTCTCCCTATCACTCTTTCTTCAACTCCCTTTCTTTTGATTGTTATATTTTTCTCCTTTTGTCTTCTATCTCTGTCCATCTCTTATTTTTTATTCTCTCTTACTACTTAAGTTATTATGTTTCTCCATTTTGTATCTTTCCTTCTCTCTCTGTCTCTCTCACTCCCCTTCCTTCTCTTCTCTCTCTCTGTCTGTCTGTCTCTCTCTCTCTCTCTCTCTCTCTCTTCCAATTTCCCCTGTTTCCTCTTCCTAGAGAAGAGGAAAAGTAAAAAGAAAAAGTAGAATCTCTCTACTTTATCTTTCTTGGATTGTATTCTTGCTTTCTCCCTTCATTCCTTCATCCTCTCATCCTTGCCTTTTCTCCCTCCAGCTCTCCCTTGCTCTATTGCTCTGTCTTTTTCTCTCCTTTTCACTTTTTCTTTTTCAAGTGTCTCCTCCCATCCCTTTTGTTTTCTCCTTTCTTCATCAGTATACTTTGTTCTCTTTTCATCTCATTCTCATCATTTTTTATTGCCCCCTCTATCATTGTTTTTATCATTTTCACAATCCCTCCTTCCGTTCAATTCTCTTTGTTCATTATGTCTCTATCCAGCTAGTATTCTTTCACAAAGCATTAACAACTTGTGGTGTGAGCACATTATGATACCAATTCCATGCAAATTAGGATATTTCAAGTGCAATCTAATCATAATGTTAAAATAATATATACTTTTTCACATTCACTGACATCAAAACATAATGACTAAATTAGCTGAAAGGTAACTCAGACAAGACATGGGTGGAAAGGGAAACAATTAATAAAATGTAGTTAAATTTCACAAAAAGCTTACCTCAAAGTCCATATTCTTGGTATATATTGTACCGCACAGCTCATGAAATCCGAAAATATAAAATCACTTGATGATAGTCCATTAATCTTGAACAAGGGTGTATCACGTTTGGCTCACAGTCGGTCTGGTCAATCTTGTAAAATATCACTACAGCCACTTCTCCAGTACTGAAAGGAAACAACATGGGGGAGAAAAGGGGGTTTTCAGTAAAAATTGATGCATTTCATTTTGCCATGATTCAAGAAAAACAGGCCTGGGGTGCTATTCCAACAAATCTTGGATTTTCCGTAAGCTCTTTTCAATGTCTCCAACTTTGGGAGTGAGTATGAAAATCAATCTAGGCACCAACATGTGTTCCCAATGGAAGGAGAATTTGGACAGTCTCCTCTCAGCATTGTCTGGTTATTCTTCTATTCTTCTTCTCTTCTTAGACCCATCCAACTCCCTTTCCTCCTCCTCCTCATTCTTCTTCTTCTGGGGTGATCTACACTCCAGCTCAAATTGGCATAGGGAAAGGGGAAAAAGGGAAGGAGCCGCAGTTTTAAACCGTGGTATATTTTGTCCAGTCCAGCATGAAACATGCTTTTTAGGCTAAAGCACCATGTTTCATGCTGAACTGAACAAAATAAACGCAGTTTAAAACTGCAGCTCCTTCCCTTTCTTCCCTTTCAATTTCCCTATGTCAATTCCTTTGAGCTGAAGTGTACCTCCTTCAAGCTTGAAGATTCTTGCAGATGTATTAGTGTGTGTGTGTTTATGGATATACCTTTTCTTCTTCTTAACCCTGTGTGTGCCAGATAAAATGCTGCTCTAGAAGATCATTATGTATCAAAGGTGAAAAAATCTGCACATGACACTTAAAGGGTTAAAGAGTTCTCCTCTTCTTCCTCTTCCACTCCTCCCTCTTATTTTCCTCCCATTTCTTCTCTTCTTCTCCTTTTATCTTATTTCTTCTGCCTTAGCTGCTCCTTCTCCTCATTCTCTCCACATACCTTTCTTTCCTTTCTTCTTCCTTTTCTCTAGTTTCTAGTTGTTTTTGCCCTCCTTCATATAATTTTGCGAAATTTCTTCATTACTGAATAGTGTTTAGCTTCATACTATTATGTCATAGGCCTGTTCAGTTCAGTTGCACCTCTCCTTTCAATTAATCATTTTTCTTCATTAAGATGGCTTTATCTTCTAATATCACAATTACCACCACCACTCCATAAGCCTACCACTCTTTTCATAAATTCATAGGACATTTGTGTCACATTGAATACTTATTATTGAATGAAATGTAGTCTAGAGTCTACGATTCAAAGAGATATAAATTAAGAAACAAAGTTTCAATGCTTTAAGTTTAGACACACATTTCGATCAGCATTGATTATCTGGTGCCAAGTCTAAACAATATTTGAAGGGAAATATTTGAAGGGAAATATGTGGTCGGAATCAACAAAATCAAACAGTGATGTTACTATGTAAAATTAAAGTCAGAGTCAAACTGCTGGAGTGCTGCACCGGCAGCTGGCAGCCGGTACAAGTGCGTATTTCGCAGGAGAGCATCTAACCCACGGCGGCACGAGGTACTGTATCGGGAGAGTATAGGCAGCGACGCCGGGCCGAACTGCCTGGTATTAAAAGTACAACGCAGTTCGCAGGCTTGGAAGTTTATGTGCGTAGCTCTGAAATCTTACTATATAAGCTCCCAAATGTAATAATTATTGAGACATTTTCGTTAGTACTCAGTGTTGCAATTAAATTATTCCACTACAATAGTTATACATACCTCATTACAGAGATTATCCAACATCATCTGGTATCAACAGGTACAACACGTTAAACTCCGGTTTGATGATAATTGTAGAAAACTTCCAATTTGCGCACATCCAGTCGCATCATCGCGCACAGTACACAGTCCAGTGCATGTTCGTGCAACGTGCAGGTGTGCGTTGATTGAGCTCCTAAGGGATTACCGGGTAATCCCCTTGTGCCCGCGACACTTCAATCCAGGGACCCCTTTTCAATCCCTGAGCCCTCCCTTCTAAATTTATTTATCCCTGCTTGTTTGGATTGGACCCATGATATCCTTCGAGTACAACATGCACATTATACTTTTGCGACAGGTATCAAATAATCTGTAGAAGGCCTAATGGCGTTTTGATTACAAATCAGTGTTTTTATTTCTGTTTTACCTTGGTGGGATAGACAACCTCCACATATATTTTCAGTTGAGGATGGAATTAAGTTATGATGTAGAACCTTACCTATCTGGTAATGTCGGAGGAACCATCGGCATTTGTGTCCTATGTCATTTGATTCTGAATTTGCCATTGATGATTTGATCTGATTTGTGCATTATTGCACCATCAATACACTAAAATGCAGGATCAGGGGGGTGTTTCACCAAGCTGTTCGTAAGCTTCGAATGACTTTACGAACGACTGGTGATCCCTTCTTGTGTTAAATGCTATACCACACTTTGTTCCTGTTTTAACATTTGTGAGTTCATTCCTAACAAACTTAATACAGTTTAACAAATCATAAGCTTTGTATTCAGAAACTTGTAAGCAACAAGAATTTTCATTTATAAACGTCAGACTTGAACTTACGCTGATGGGAATCCAAATTATTGAGAATTTGATTTAGCACAAGAAGGGGTAACCCAACCAGTCGTTCGTATAAAGTCGTTCGTAGCTTATAAACAGCTTGGTGAATCCCCCCCCCCCCCCCCCCCCCGAGCACTTTGCCTGGCACTGAAAAGATTTATACAACATGATAACAGATGAAGAGAGCTCCAATCGGCGACGTGTGTCATTTAGAATATGGTAGGGTGTATGTATGGAATAAGCCTTATTATTTCTCGTAACAAAAAACAAACCCATATCATACACCTGATATAGGTCAAAGCGCTACAAAAATGTATGTGATTTTCTAAGGCACACAATCACCTTAATTTGGTGTGTGATTGAGCTTAGAGCCAACACAACAACCAGTCGTCAAAATCTCGAACAAATACTTGTCAACCTTTTGTCTAACGTAGTCTTGAAACTTAGTTACACCTGAGAAACCATGTGCACACCCCCCCCCCCCCCCCCCCTTTGTCCACCCCTTTCTCCTCCCCTTCCTCTTCTCACACACATTGGTGACAGATAATTTCATTTGAGTATCGAACATACCCCACACTAATAAAAGGGGCTTGATGCTTGGATATGTTGCGTTGCTGGAACGTCTAGTCGACGTCAACTGGAGAGTCGTTGGTGGTAGCTCTCCAAACTCTCTCCTTTCCTATCATTCTGAAGTAAGTTCTTACGCAGTACTTATTTCTTTAGATAGTGTTGTATTTTCACAAAAAATGACAGCTGCACTTCCTTTATCTCCTTTGCATAATGGTGAATACATTTTGTAAAGGGCGCCACTTATGTCACACTCTTTGAGCTGCATGTAAAAGAGGACTGCATTTTGTAAAAAGAGATTGGCTAGCTGACAGGTTAAGAAAAGAAAATAAACTTAACATAGAGAGTGGCTCAGAGTTTGCATGAAAGAGAAGAATACAGAGAAAGGAGAGAAAGTAGTTGTGATGTGGTATGGGGGACCTGAATTCAACATGTTTCTTTCAGATGGTGAGGAGGGTTGGATGGTAAAACGAATACGTGGCTTCCTGAAAGGTTGAGCTAGAAAGAAACCACACTTTAAACAAGCGGGTGGCTTGGATATTGTCTGAAATAAAAGAAAACGGAGAAGACAGATAAAGTGAATGAGATGGGTGGTGAATGCGATAGAGTGGGACATAGAGAGAGTGTGGATGGGTATATAGGAGCCACTTGAGGAATGGCGGGATTGATTCAACCATGTTAATAGTACTAGTAAGTTGTTTTCCTTTAGACCTAAACAAATACAATATGGGAGGAGGGAGGGGGGGGGGGGGGGAGGAGGCAGTTGGGGTAGTCAGTTACTGGAAAATTCGTGTGCAGAAATCTATACATTGATACAAATTTTAACATATCATACGCACTAAATTTGTATCAATTCATAATACAATATCTCTGTAATAAAATTTGTAGAGTTCTGCCATTGTCGTTAAGTTTTTGTCGTAGGTCTTGCTGATAATAACTCTTTATCGGATAGATCTAGTTCCCATAATGATGTTGTAACCTTCCCTTACGTGTTTAAAGCACTGGAGTACAGAAAACAATTATGTGTAAAAACTTCTCTCAGAAAATTGTTATTGAAAAGTGACATTGACCTTAATTCTGCTGACCTTAGGAACAAGTGAAAGATGCCATTGTTCAATTTACCAATATCTTTGCATTTAAAATAGAAGATAAGCATTTAAGACGCAGTATTTAGTATTTTAAATTTTGTATTTTTATCTGGAATTTGTCTTTATTCAGTTCCATATTTCATAAGTTGTACATGATGTTAGTCCTTCAAGAATTTGATTTTGCCTGCATTTTTTTTGTTATTGTGTCATTATGTGAATGGAAGATTTCAAATTGAATAATGATATCCGTAAGCAAACAAAAAAATCAAATACTTCCACGGGTATTGAAGTAAAATGACAATTATCACTGTGAAGCACTGATCTCCCCAGTCAGTGCTGTGAAGAGCAGAGGAGTGCTGCCCTGCTGCCAAACGCTAGATGGCAGCATACAAGCTAATGAATTAGAGTGCATTCTCTCCCTCCCTTTGGTCTCTCTCCCTGTCTCTCCGTCTCTCTCTGTCTGTTTGTGTGTGTCTCTCTCTCTCCCCCCCCCCTCTCTCTCTCTCTCTCTCCCTCTCTCTCTCTCTTTCTCTCTTCCCCTCTCTCTCTCTCTCCCCCCTCTCTCTCTATCACACTTTTGATCTAGATTGCACTCCATCTATCAATAGTGTATGTCCCTCTCTCATTTTTTTTGTTTTAAGTAATATATTCAAACTTCCATCACAACAGCAACGGAACGATAATGCTTGTTACACGGTTATTCACATATAATAAATATTTTATTTACACCACAAAGTGATATTGATTGAAATAAGTAAATTCACACTGAAAATATTATTTGATTCTTTAGTTACATAATGATACTTGTCCCAGTATTCATAGATATTCAAAATATTTTTGAATGAAAGAGGACAGTACATAAGGGGAGCAAGTTGAGGATATTGATTATGAGGATAGAGAAGTGAGAAAGATAGAAAGAGAGGGAGGAGAATGGGAGAAAGAATGAAGGAATATAGAAGGATGAAAATGCAGGAAAGATAGAGAGAGAGAGCGGGGGAGGGGGGGGGGAGGGGGGGGGCAAAAAAAAAAGAGGAAGATACAGATAGAGAAACAGGGAGGCATTTCATGTAAAGTGTGAATGCAATTTAACTCCTTTAAAAGGCACTGTTCAGAAGTTTCTATATGTACCACGGTATTTACACAACTTTTAATCTAGATACACTGCCTTCAAACAGAAATACAATTTGTGTACTAAGCAGTGCAGTTTCACATAATTACAACAAACCGTAATAAAATCATTGTAAACTTTTCAAAGGTGTGTAATTTCTTTGGAACATAAACATGACAACCAAACTATTGTTATTGGTGGTGTAAGTACAATAAAATCGCTAGATAATCAAATCAAAATGTCAACAAGTACAATGTAAAGAAAAATAACTTTAACATATAAAGGATGGATAAAAGGTTCATGTTATGAAACATGAACGTCACTATATCTATGCGTGTCAGACACATTAATGACAAAATATAAATATGGATCATAAAAAAACCCTGAAAGATAAGTATATATCGTTGATCGCAAAATAATGACACCAATACTCAATCATTATTTTGTGATTATAGAGCAAGTTGATGTCATGACAATAAGCTGCAATACAAAGAAATGTGGGATGATCTGAGGACACTTAATAATTCTTAAATACAATACACAAACATATGCTCACAATGTGCCAAAATTCATACTCTAGGCTTATAGCCAACATGTAAACAATATTTGGAATGTAATTCATCTCCGAAACATGTATCTGAAATTAGAAATAAATTGAATTTGAAACAAAAACCTTGTGATTGCAAAGTGGATTGATATAAAAACATCAATAAGAGAAATATTTTAGATGAATATTTCAGAAAAATCTGACAAAATGTTATGTGATTATGTATGAATAGATCTACAATGATAGACCATATCCAATATGAAGGCCTATGCAAGTTTCATGCATTTTGTTCAAACAGTGTGTTACTATTGGTACCAGTTATTCCAAAGTTTGTCCAAGGTTTGTCCAATTAGCAAAACAACTAATAGATTTTGAGTGCATTTCACCCATTGAAACTGAATTACTAGATACAGTTGAGTGTAATACCATGTTACTGTGCACTTAAAAGGAAAGTTGCGAATACAATATGAAGATGGCCCTTTGTGCAGAGTCAACTGAACTGCCAGGATGGGATGTTCAAAATTTCAGGGCAAGTGATAAAGACTGATTTTACTTCATACAATCTTTATTATATGTCAAGTTATGTATTCATTACAATAGTAGATAACAGTACTGGTAGATAATCCTCAAGGCAACTTCAAATTTTTGGGAGAGTATAATCAAACTGATAAGGCACATCAAAATTATTGCTAAAATGGATACACCTTATAAATCCAAATTGAAACAAATATTCCACACACAGACGTTTGGAATGCTGTTTCTGAGTCAATACTACCACCTAGACTAACTATCAGAATTTGTTGTACATGCCTCCTTTCCTCAACTGGCAAGTCAGGCTCTCGTCTGATCTTACCGACACATATTCTGATCCAGTGTAACAATTAAGTCTGTGTTTGTAGACTACTCCCACTCCTTGCAGGTTGTGTGGTTGTGATTTGGCAGTGTGGCTGGGTATTGGGTTTAATATCACTATGCACTGAGTACATGGATTGGACGTTAACATTTGGTCTCTCCTATTTAGAGAGTCTCAGATTGCCATGACTGTGATTGTAGCGTTGAATCTGAATGTCCTACTGTATTCTAACATCCAGATGGATGTGACTCAACGGCCTTTGCATCGTATTGTTAAAAGCATCTGCCAATCGTAGTCAAAGTCACAGTTTTGGCAATCTCAATTTCTCTAGTAACATTAATTTATTGCGACTACTTTAAGTGCAAATTTGATGTTAACCAATCATGATTCAGGTCTTACACTTTTATTTGAATACTTCTACCACCCCCCCCCCCCCCCACCTCCTCCCAGTGTCTACCAGAGAGGGAGTGGCCTATCTGTATACAAATGATGCACAGGTTTGAGTGGGTCAGTAGGAATTGTGTACACAAGGTAGCTCTGAATTGCCTGAACCCACAAGGCGAAGCCGAGTGGGTTTCGGGCAAAATTCAGAGCTACCGCGTGTACACAATCCTACTGACCCACGAAATAAACCTGTGCATCATCTGTTTTATAGAATGGGCCCCAAAATCTAATAAATAACGGAAAAATCTCTGTCAACCTCATTTACCGGATGCATGGAAAAATCATGCGTCCGGTAATTACCGGATGCATGGTTATGACAAAATCATGCATCCGGTAATTACCGGATGCATGGTTATTGACCAATCAGATTGCAGAGATCCATCTTCAACATCAATGATCATCAATGATTGGAATCATCAAAATCTGCCAAGACTAAAAATTATTGACTTTTCACATAGAGAAGTGTCCAAATAACACAGCTAAAATATGAGATGATTTTCTCCATAGACCATGTCAGGTGGAGAAATAGAGTCTGCATGTATAGAACTACCAAGTTCATCACGCTTTAATTTGATAACAATCATTTAAACGACGTAGTCATTTATGAATTCATAACATGATGTAACCATAGTGATGGTGCACTGACATTCTGAGGGCTGGAATTAAAAAAAAAATATTCCTCATTTCTCAGAACTCACGAACATGAAGTTTAATCCTGACTTAATCATGAGACATCTCAATTCCAAGACTTTAGCCAAACCACATATTCATTGAAATATTGTTATCATGAAGCTGAATGGAGCAGAACTTTCACAACAACAGGAGGTACAAAAACTTTCATTCCTTACGTCCACATAACTCTCATGATTGGCAATTTGAGTAAAATTATTGCTTATTGGCTTCCCGTCAGCTCATCATATTGTTCTTCCTTACTTTCAATCAAGTATCTATTACACAGTTAGAGCTCCCTTGAGTACATGAACACTGCTGGCCCATCCCCCAGCATTCATAGTATGTGTCCGTATCTATGGCAACTCAGTCTTTGTCCCCCTCAAGTCTTGGAAGTCATTTGGAAGTAGAAGAATGCGTAAATCATGGTTACGACAGCAGACACTGAAAAGATGACCAACATTGCCTCCTGTGTGAGAAAGGAAGCAACAATAAAAGACGGACTTTAGCCCTGGTGATGCCAGATACAGAATGGAATGATTATGGAGAATTTTCAGAGGTGAGTTAAGTAGTGTGCAGAATTTTTTTTTCTTCAGAAATACTCATAACTGCTTGATGGTATTTAAATCCAGCAGTGAATGATATATAGACATATAGACTTTCTTTTATAGATCCACATTTAAAATCACTCCAAACATTTTTCACTATCCTTCCAAGGAGCTTAACTCTTACAATACCAGGCATTGGAAACCTTACTAGCCAACTACACATATGAGAGAGTTACCAGCAACTGCAACTTATAGTAACAAATTACATGTGATTACCAGCTGCTTCATCGAAAGCAGTCCAAAACCATTGTATTGAAATTGAATGGTTGCACATTGCCACTGTATGCCTCACCTAATCATCAGCAATTGTTAGATTATTTGATTGTTGATTAGGCATATGAAACTTGTATTTCTCAGGTAATAATGCTCTTGATTACAGTCAGTTAGGTGCCTAAGCTACATATCAACTCTGTCTTTACCAGATGAATTATTGCTGCTCTATGGGAATTGCATGTATTTGTTCGTTAAAAAATGCCTCAAGTGCATAAAGGGGTAAAGTGGTGCTAAATTCAGCTGAGCAAGACATTTCAGACTCGTACCTTGAAGCCGAATCCTCCCTTCCTGATCTGGGCTTCGTTCTTCATCCTGCGCACGTCCTTCTTGGTTCTCTTCTGCTCCTGCTTGCCGATGCTCCTCCGGTATTGGTCCACCGGGTTGGCTCGTTGTGACGCATCTTTCTTCCCCATCGCTCTACCAGATCACCAGAAGAATAAGGCTTGATGATACAAACCACAAAGAAAGATTTGCATTAGATATATGTAATATTTAGGATGCTGCTTAAAGGGATAGTTCACCCTGAAAATAATTTTGTTTCAATAAAAGGAGACACATGGAAGAAACATATTAGTGAAGGTTTGACAAAACTCTGTCAAAGGCTAAGAAAGTTATGGTCTTTCGAAATTTCAATTTTGTGATGTCAGGTGCTAGCTGCCCTCCCATATATTGTGTACAAAATAATTCCATAAATTGCTCCTTTCCTGTTCTTGACAACATAAATATTTTTTTGTTCATACAGGTATGTGTGTAAAAATGTATTTCTTAAGATGTGTCAAAGGCACAGGTAAAAGGATACAGATCTTTTTGAGAAGATACACATTGTCAAAATAAATTGTACACAACATATGAGACAGCACCTCGCACATGACATCACAAAATCAAAACTTTAAAAGATCATAACTTTCTTATCCTTTGACGTATTTTCATCAAACCTTCACTAATATGTTTCCTTTAAGTCTCCTTTTATTGAAACTATATTATTTTCAGGGTGATCTTTCCCTTTAATATCAAATAACCAACTAGACCGATGGTATCTTGTCTCTATCACCATGGGCCTATATGTCTATTACGCCACATAGGCCATGGTAAAAGAGGCAAGATGCCATCAATCTACTAACATGCATAGGTCTTTTCTTGAGGATACCAGATGAAGATCAAATGACTGTCCATGTGATTGTTAAAAGCATCTTGTATTTCAAATGTTTACTCTCTGAGTCTGAATTTACATTTTAACCCAGAGATGCCAACCTCTTGACACAAAAAATCAGACTGAATATCCTCAAAAATCGTATTTTTTAGTGAAAAATCAGATTTTCACGAAAACTCAACATGACCAGTGGCCTGTTGGCCCCAAGCCAGGAAAATGTTAGAAAAATGTTTTACTGGTAACAATGGGAAAGTGAAATGTTTGCTCTTTCATCTGATCTTCACTCTTTTCATCCCATACCGATTACAGTATTACCAATAATGGGACATCTTCGCTGTAAAGCAAATGTACATGTATAAGTGGCAACACATGCTATCACAATAGTATGAGAGCATCTATTTGGATCTTAGAATAAAGATCAGCGAAGTCACCTAAACCAGACCTGCCAACTTCTGGAGTTCAAAAACTGTATTCTTTAATCCAACAAAAAATGTATTTAAAAAAAAAATGGATCAATGTCTCTTACAGTTCCTACATCGGGCATTTTTTATGGAGCATTGGTTGAATATGCATGATTTTGTCATGACTGGTGTGCTCGATGAACCAATGAACATCCCCAAATTGCTAATGTGAGATGCTGGTAGGATACTTTACAAAACAGAATGGGCATTTCGCCATTGAATATGGCACACACACAAAATAAGATTTACCAAAAAAAAAAAAAAAAAAATCATTTTTTTTTCTTTTGAAAATCGTATTTTTTAAAGGAAAATCGTACTGTCGTGTTCAGTTCTAAAAATCGTACTAAATACGACAAAATCGTACTGGTTGGCATGTCTGTTAACCCAATTAACCCAATTTAACCCAGTAAGCTAAGCTATTGCTAATTTAACTTAAAGATGACCTAGTTTACCTTAAAACTCTGCTCATAGTTATAAGAATTCTACTGGATGCTTCTAAAACATGAGTATGACCTAGTATGGGTAGTGATAATGTTGCCCTGGTTGAGAAAATAAACAATTATGAACATTCGTGAGTGAACCTCTTCTCATTCACCTTGATTGAGAAGAATGAAATCCTTAATATTAATAATTGTGTGGCAACTGCCTAGTATACCCAACTAGACCGAAAAATCAGTCTCTCTAGGACGTTGGATCCACTGAGATTGCATCTGGCTGCTCTGAACGCCCTATTCGTGGGTATGTCCAAAAATGTAATTTCGATTAAAGAATGCACCGAATGAGACGATATTCCTGTCTTTTTACATCAAACATCATGACAAGCTCAGGCACCAGCATGGACATGAACCAGTCATCTTGCTTGCTTTTAATTTGTCTGTACTTTGGAACATGTATTGGCAAGCTTGCCTGCTTTGGGTTTGGCTTTATTTTAGATGTATGTGCCATGCAGGTGCAGGCGCAGGCTTTGCACCAACTAAAATAAACAACAACCTTCTTTAGAAAAGCCAACAATACAATCAACACGGACTGCATCTTCAAATGATCCACGAAAATATTGATCTGGAATCAATGTTTGGTGTTTATTCATGACGTAAGAATAAGAAGACAATGTAAATCAAAGTAAATGTCAACGTGGCAATCACATAACACACACAAACATAGACAGGTGGGACCGAAGGTAAGGTAAAACACGGCAATACACATGACATACAGCGCTACGTCGTCTGCACTGCATGCAAACACTATATCTGTAAAATGTAAACCATTGAATTCATCAAAAAGCTCGCACAAATTCAACAAAAGACTAAAAAGTACCTATCATGAATACAAGGAACTATCGATATATCCGTTGGTGCACGTTTCGCCTTTGACGGTTGCAAGTAAATTGAACACACCATTTGGAGTACAGTATTTAAAACACAATACACACACTAATAGCTGCTGTTGGCGTGTTTGGTCGTAAGCACTGATCTCCCCACTAGTGTAGAGATCAGTGGTCGTAAGCGATAAACCGATGGTAGTTCAGATACGGGGCGTGGTCATGATGGGCGTGGTGTCCCCACTGTTTATCAGTGACAGTGGCAAATTGAGCAGTGTGCCTCTGGAAATTGTGTTTGAAAAACAGGACCAAATCAAAATCACAGTAGTTGTGACAAGTTAAGCAAAAGAAAAGTTTTGTAAACACATTCCTTATTAGATTTTGAGACGGAAAATGCGCATGCAGCACTCGTAATGTATAAACCTACCATAAATAATCTTTTCACATATTTTCAGATCTTTGTTGAACATTAATTTTAATCAGGCCTATCTCTAGCCACCTACCACCTTCCATTATCTGTGTGTATGTCTGTCTCTCTATATCTCCCTATAATCACTTCTTTCGTTGTATTTCCATATATTCACCTATCTGTCCTTTTATGTTTGCCTGTATGAGTGTCATCTCCTTTTGCTTTTGAGAGTATATCGCACTGTAAAGAGTAAAGTGTATTACACATTACACATTATATCATCTCTCTTTGCTAACTTGTTTAATGGTATGTGAAGATGTATTCTGTCACTTAGCATCTTCCATCATAGTTTAATTAATAATGCATGATGCTTCTGGCAGAAAAGAAGTTGTTACGTGATGCACAATTCTCATTCAATGCGTTATGAATTAATCATCTCATATACACAAAAAAGCCCCGAAATAGACCGGTTTACTAATGTACTCAGATCTATGGATGTTTCTTCCCTTCCGGGCCTAGCCAATGAGAGTGCATTAAACTCTACCTGGAAGTACTTGGAATCCACTTTGCATACATTAGTTCTTGCTCTGTCAGGCAGACCTCGGGTAAGCTTTCTGGTTGTTGTTGGGGGGGGGGGGGGGGGCAATCTTCAACTAGTATGCATAAAATTTGAATATGTTAGTGAACCGGTCTCTTTATCCGAAATAGAAAATCTCATTAAATATTCAAATGATTTTAGTACTTCAAGAAAAGTAATTGATGAAGTATCACAGAACCTGTTTTCCCCCAAAAATTATATCCCTTGACGTCATGATGTACAGATTTCAGTCTGATTCAAGTTGAAACTTATGCTTTATCGTTTTTCAAGTGTCAATTTTTTTTTTTACACATTGCAATGCTCAGAGTATACCTAGAGTCTCTCAAAATGTTGCTCATCTCTTACATAATTTGTCTTCTTCATTTTTCGCGTTGGAAAACTGAGGGGACAACTCTGGATGATGAAGATATAAATCAATGAAATTAACTCAACTCCCCCATAATGCCAGGGTTCATTCGCCCTTCACATGAAATTGTGTAGTACACGTGTCGTTCTTTATGGAAATCTAGCCGGACGAAAACAGAGGGGGGGGGGGGGGGATTTGAAATGGAAACTGAGAAACGAATGTTGGGAAGATAATGTTGAGCAGTGTGAGTGAAGGAATAATAGACTAGTGAAGTCTAACAAGACCACAGATTCCGTCAAGTTTGAGATGCAGTCAAAGCAAAAACCATTTTATCTCAGGGTCAGGGGTTAACGGGATCAGGAGCCAGTGGATGCGTCCTTCAACTGTCATAGTGATGGATTGTGATTTAGGGAGAAAGAACACAGACTCCCTGGGAAGCTTAAAGTAGTAACCGAACTGTCAGAATTTTGGGAAGAAAGTCGGAATGATAGATGCAAGGCTTTAACTATCGATGGGATGGTCACAAACAGTGACATCCAATGGGAACAGAAAGGCAGGGACTTTAGGAATTGTAGTTTTGACCAATGAACCTGTAGCCTTCAATTCAGTCGACGTCGCCGGGCTTTACGACCCCCCCCCCCCCCCCATCCCCCGGCGGGCAGGGAGGAGTGGGCTGGGGTGCACTTAAAAACAAAATGATATCAACATGTTATATCCGTCTACATGCATGTATATGTAGGTAGATCCATCCATCTACCTACCTATCTATCTATCTATCTATCTATCTATCTATCTATCTATCTATCTATCTATCTATCTATCTATCTATCTATCTATCTATCTATCTATCTATCTATCTATCTATCTATCTATCTATCTATCTATCTATCTATCTATCTATCTATCTATCTCATGATCTATCGATATGTATTATTCCTACAAAACAATTAAGCCCATGAGGTAGCCATGAGTGAAGTGTGCGTGTGTGTTGTGAAAGGGAGGGGGGGGGGGTATACTCTGCATTACTTATACTACACACATTATACCCATTGTAAATATGTTGCACCTTGTCATATACCATACATATATAGTTATTTGTGAAGATGGGCCCCTTTCACAAGCTGTGCTTAACACACCCCCTCCCTCCCTTTTCTTGCTCATTCTGAATTCCCAGGCCAGTCAAATGCGGAATTAACCTGATTTCCAGAAAACATACATTTTTTAAAAAGATTTTTGCCTTTGTCTATGTAATAAAACATAATTAACAATAGTTAGATATCTGTTTGATATTGTTTTGCTAAATGTTTAATTGTTTTAATGCCTTAATTCAAACAGAACAATTCAAATACAAATAGATAATACACATATTAAAATAAATTGCCCGAATAAAGGCTAACTTACTAATTTCACAATTCACGCACTATCACCGGTCCCGTGTATAGATTTTACTGTCTGTGCACCAAATTGTGTGGGGATATTGATGGTAAGTTAGCTTGATCTTCATGTAGTTGAATCGTTTGGCGCTGATGTCAATGATCTGATCAGCTAGTCATCTTCGTAAAAACCTACCCAAAGCCAAGGCTGACTGGCATTGTGAGAAGCCTGATAACAAGGTATTTACTAAACTATTTCAATTTCTGAAGTTCAGTTAGTCTAGAGAGTAGAGTCTAGAGAGTAGACACTGACTTTACTGCGACCAGCCCGCTCACCGCTTCACCGGAGCGTCCCGGGCCGGGGCTAGACACTGACTGAGATTGATGAGTTAGTGCGAGCTTGAGAGTGAGCAGGTGAGATCGAAATCTAACCAGCCGCCACGAATTTAATTAAATACGATCTCCAACCTGCCAACACTTATAGAGTCATAAGCCCACTACCAAGTGTATATATTCAGTTTTATTGAACTGAAAATGTCAGAGTCAGAGACTTGAGAGTGAAAGCGAGAGGGTCATTCTCAGGACATGCAGACTCTCGGACTCGGAGCCGGAGGTTTCACAGTCACACAGTCACACCTGTTACATGTGTAATATACTTGCTGTATATGTGCAGTCACACAGAATCAGACATTGGCCATGCTGACTGTGATTTGAATGTGAGCACTGACACTGTGTGTAGCTGTAGAAGTGTTGCTGCATTGTTAGTTTTGATGTTATTTTAACTAAATTCTGTTGACAACATATAAAAGTGCTGTGGCACCAGATCACACAGGAGTACACATTTTTTAATACGACATCAGGCAGGAGATATTATATTTATATGCGAGGCTTTTTCTTTACTTTTATTTGAGGATTCAAATGCCATATTTCAAGTGTAATGTTGCCAACTCAAGTAAATCTTTGCATTTTTGTTTGATGGAAAAAAGAAGGAAACAACAATAATCAATGAAGAAACATTGTCTTTTAAAATAGAAGTAAGTTGCTCTCAGAATTGTATCAAGCTGAAAGTGCAAGTAAAAAAGAAAGTTCAACCCCAAATTGTAGTAGAATCAAGACATTAGATTATTATGCTATGAAGATCAAAGACATTTGAAAATTTGTTTAATTCCCCCAGGAGAATGTCTTCCATCATGTTGGTGAGGTATGCCAGAGTGCCATGCTTGTGTGTGAAGAAGTTTGTGCAATACTCGTCTTCAACGACACGGATATCAAGCATTATTTCTCGGAAGTACTCATCAGGTGGAAATGTAAGAACTCCTTTCATGCAAGCAATCAAAGAACGCCATGGCGATAGAACTGCTATAGTCGATACCCATCAGGCATACACGTACAATGACATCTTGGGATGGAGTATGGTGTTGTCACGCCACATCCTTGCAAACACAAAACGGGACGCGACATTGTCTCGAAGGGGTTCAAAGGTCATTCTCAACAGTGAACGAGTAGCCTTTCTCTGTCCTAACAATGTCTCATATACTATAGCCCAGTGGGGGGTGTGGATGAGTGGTGGAATGGCTGTTCCGCTCTGTAAATCCCACCCTGAATCAGAACTGGAATACATCATTCAGGACTCCCAAAGCTCACTGGTGATCGCGACTAAGGACTTAGCCATGAAAGTTTTACCCATTGCCGAGAGGCATAAGATCAATTATTTACTTCTAGATGATGACGTCTTCCAATCAGAGAAGGAGGAGTCAGATCTTCAGACGGAAAGTAAAACCCCCGAAGCAGACTCATTTGATGAAAAAGCAAACACTCTACTAGACAGTATGTTCCTTGTGACGTTCAACCAGAGCGAAAGCGGCGATCTGATCGGTAGAAACATCCTGACGGAGAAATGGAAACAGATCCGCTGGAAGAACCGGGGTGCCATGCTGATCTACACCAGCGGTACCACCGGGCGGCCCAAAGGGGTGCTGACGACGTTTGGCGCCCTCCAAGCCCAGATCCAGATGATGGTGTCGGCCTGGGGGTGGGCGGCTAGTGATGTCATCCTCCATGTTCTCCCCCTTCACCATGTCCATGGTGTGGTCAATGTCCTTGCCTGCCCGCTGTGGTGTGGGGCTACATGCGTCATGCTGCCCGGATTTGATGCAGAAAAGGTAACAGTCACTCATGGCAATTTCACAAAATGTACAATTACGGAATTGCACAACATGATGCAGTGTGTTTGTTTCATGTATTTAGGCTCAGATATAAAAGCCCGAAAACATGTTTTGATTTTCCCAATAGTCTTGTGAAGAGAATTTACAAGCTTGGAAAGAAAGACCTTTAGAAATCACAACAAATGTTGCACAAACTCTGTCCATGATGGTGAGCAGGTGTTCGACATTGACCAGTTCAAAACAAAAATATTGATATGAATTGGAATAGCTCAAAATTATATTGCAGAAATGTAAACCTTGTTGTTTGTATCAAAGAATAGATTCTGATGATGAATTTGTCTCAAGAAAACTAACATACTAGACATTTTATTTCAGCCATCTCAGTGATAGATTTTCCTACATGTATGTTTATTTAGAATTAACTTGGCTATGATAAATGATGTTAATGGGTGTGTTTCTTGGTGCATTTACCAAAGATTTTCTGGATTAACTTGCTCATTTCTTGTATTTTTGTCTCTGCTCCTGTATTTTCTCTCAAACCAGGTATGGCGCATGCTGTTAGAGGACCACCGTCCGCGGGTTAACCTGTTCATGGCGGTGCCCACGGTGTACGCTAAGCTGATAGAGTTTTACCAGGAGAAGTACACCACACCTAAGGTGCAGGCCTTCATCAAGGCAACACTCAAGGAGAAGATCAGGTGGGGAACCAATGTCTACGTGGGGGACTCAGTTTGATTTAGCCTACACAATGCTTTAAAGAGCCCTTGTTAATGATAGAAGTGCCCCTGTGAACAGTTTATTTTCCTTGGGTTTTAATGCCAAAAACATTAAAACCCAAGGGTTTAATGCCAAAAACAGAGTTCAAAATGTTCATTTCATGACATCTGGCTTGAAAAATAGTCCCCACAAATCATTTTTTACACTGGTAAGATATCCTGACAGTAGAGACTGGTATCCCTTTCCTGCAGGTTGATGGTGTCAGGTTCAGCAGCCTTACCACAGCCCATCATGGACCAGTGGGAGCAGATATCTGGTCACAGTCTGCTGGAGCGGTATGGGATGACTGAGCTGGGCATGGCACTCACGAACCCACTCAAAGGAGAGAGGAAACCAGGTACAGTGTGACAAGAAAGTTCAGTTATCCAATTTTTCAACCACATTTTGTTCAAAGGTGGATTACCACATGAAGGTATACATTGCTTTGAACAAGGTGTGATGCCGCTACTTAATATTCATGACTAGCAGCTTGCTCTCAAGAATATGATGCATACGCTATTGCGCCACGTTCACCTGGATCTTATAATAGGTCATATGCATTCCAATACATGCATACATTTCAGCTTTTGCTGCTGAACTTTTAATTTTGTCACTAAAGGGTTACTAAATTAGAAAAATAAGTTCCCACTAATCTATGTAAAATTATCCACTAAAATACAATTTCACATTCTTTTGCTGCAATAAAGTCTCATTTTGACAAAAATTTGAAAAAATGCATGCCTCCAGTGACGTCAGAGAAGTCAAAATGCCATAATAATAAAGTACAGTTGGACTTCGATAATCCGGCCACGTCGGGACCGGCGGCCGTCCGGAAAATCGATGTGGCCGGATGAGAGAGATATGTTTAAAAAAAGCACTTTCTAGTATGTTATTGTAGGGGTATACATGTGTTACATATTACCAATTAACCAGCATTATGATTATCTTCCTCAAAATACACAGAACAGCAACAGAAATTACTAAAAAATCTCAACAAAATATGATCTTACTTCGCTACAATCATGATAATCAAACTGCATTTGACTCCACACTTGATCGTACACCTCGTGGGTACGATCGTATAGAAAACATTCACATTCACAACACGGTGTGTTGCTGCCCTCTACGTTCCACGATGTAACAGAATGATATCGAAATCCAACATGGCGGATAGGCGAGAGCCGTTGACTGATCAAAACGATGTCCAAAAAAACCCCCAAATTATCGATAAAATTTCATTCAGCCATAAAATAATGCTGATGATGTGAAAGGTAAGGATGTATTCATGTTAAATGTGTTTGTCAGAATATTTTTGATGTCCTGATGGATCCTATTAGAATGGATTTTAATGTGTTGTTGGTACAGTGGCAGATATTAATTTTGAGCAGCGCGAGTGTTACCGTGTTGTGACATCGCTACTCAATGTGCGTTGACTCAACAGCTGTCCGTATGGTGGTAACTAATCTTTATAATGTCGATAGCAGTGATTGACAGAATGTCCCACAGTGTATTCGGATGATCGTGGTAGCATGTGTGTTTGTCTGAAGTGATTTTGGCACTGAAAACTCATAAAAACTTAAAAAAAAAAAACATTAAAAAAATCAGTAAGTCGGCGTCCGGTTAACAGAGACGGCCGGAAAATCGATGGCCGTATAATCGAGGTTGAACTGTAGTTTATTCACCCCGTTTAAACAATACGTTCCCAATGGGAACCCCAAAGCTTGTCCAAGGTTTGTCCGAATAGCAGCAACTCATAGATTTGAAGTGCATTCGATCCTTTGAATCTGAATGACAAGATACAGATGAATGCAAAGACACGTTACTATGCAGTTAGGGGGAAAGTTGTGAATACATTACGAAAATTTCATGTTATTTCATGTTACTTGTCTGAAAGGAAAATATCTGAAAGTAACGTTTCATGCAACTTTTTAAGCAGCTATGGTGCGGAACATTGTGAAATTGAGACTTTTATACTGCAACTTGATATCACGTTTAGAGCCTTTTTGCCATATTGTAACACTATTCCTCGATTGAATCTTTATGGGTGCATCATAGGTATTACATGTCACAACTGCACAAGCATATGGGGTGAGGATATTTCCTCAAATTCTTCTGCACATCCGATTTTGTTCATACGTCAAATCCAGGCAAAATCATTGAGAGAATCGGTGGCTTTGAACATGGGGGATCAAGAGAAAATCTTTGTAAAGCGTTGTTTTGTGACTAGAAGGAAAGTACAATGAATCTGCATTAAAAAAAAACGTTAGCTGGATATCCATTGGTGAAACATCATTGGTTAAAAAATGTCTAGCAAGAGGAAAGTCACCCCAAATAACAGAGCTAAACAATGTATTATCAACGCAGTCAATGTCTTATAAGAGGAAAGTCACCCTGAATACCACAGCTAAACAGTGGAGTCAAAGGGTTTAGCAATGTCTTATAAGAGAAAAGTCACCATGAAAAACAGAGCTAAACAATGTACTATATATGCAGTCAAAAAACAAGAGGTATGTCACCCTGAATACCACAGCTAAGCAGTTGAGTCAAAGGGTTAAACAATGTCTTATAAGAGAAAAGTCACCATGAATAACAGATCTCAACAATGTACTACCAATACAGTCAAAGGGTTTAACAATGTCTTACAAGAGGAAAGTTACCCTGAATACCACAGCTAAACAGTGGAGTCAAAAGGGTTAAACAATGTCTTACAAGAGGAAAGTCACCATGAATAACAGAGCTCAACAATGTGCTATCAATACAGTCAAAGGGTTTAACGATGTCTTGCAAGAGGAAAGTTACCCTGAATACCACAGCTAAACAGTGGAGTCAAAGGGTTTAACAATGTCTTATAAGAGAAAAAGTCACCATGAATGATAGAGCTAAACAATGTACTATCAACGCAGTCAAAGGGTTAAACAATGTCTTACAAGAGGAAAGTTACCCTGAATACCACACTAAACAATCAATGCAGTCAAAGGGTTTAACAATGTCTTACAAGAGGAAAGTCACCCAGAATACCACAGCTTAACAGTGGAGTCAAAGGGTTAAACAATGTCTTACAAGAGAAAAGTCACCCAGAATACCACAGCTAAACAGTGGAGTCAAAGAGATAAACAATGTCTTATAAGAGAAAAGTCACCATGAATGTGTGTGGAACACCCCCCCCCCCCCCCTTCCACAATTGTTGTGTATGTTTTTCATTTGCAAGAATTAATACTGGGCAAACATTGCGATGATTAGAGAAGTTAGAGATGATGATTACAAGATACAAGATATTTTATTCAGACCAAAATCATGGAAATTTGCTTTCCACCAGCACAATAACACAACAATATATAGCGATACTATAGACACATATAATTATAAACAATGAGTTAGAAAAACACATCTTAACGTGGTTGTAATTCGTCTGTGTAGTATGTACTATATGTGACATAATAAATAAAGACTGAGAAATCATTTACTGTGGAATTGGGTTCATATTATTAGTTTCCTATATTAGAGATGATTTAGAAAAAGATAGAGAAAGATATAGAGAAATCACACTCTAGAGCAGTAGGCCTACACTTAGAAATATCATATTTTTCTGCTTCAAGTAAGTGTAAATGGCCCTGATCATGGGCATTTGCTAATTGCTTCCCATTCTCAAAGTTTACATTGGGCTGTGTTTTTAATCTCCCTTTTTCAGTAGCCCGGCTTCCAGGCTTTTGGGAATTTAAAAAAAAAAATCCAAACTACAATACTCAATAAATGGGTCTGGCTGCAGTAGACTAATCATTCTTAATTCCCTTCTTTGAGGACAGAGGGAAGGAGGGGACAATAAGAGAGTGACTTGTCTTGTGAATACTCGACTTTTTTTTAAAGTTTGAATTAGAAATGTTAAAAAGCCTGTAAGTCAGGCTACCTATTTCTTTGTGAAGGAGAAAGTCTTTGTTCTTCCCATTCATATTCAGCTAGTCTGCCGGTATTCTATTTTCTCAAAATGTGTCTTGTAATAAGGCTACAGCATAATTTGCTGCCCGACCACATGATAAGGTCTTGATACCTTTTTGGTTTGCTACCCCTCACATATTATTACTTTTAACTTGTACATGCAGTTTTTATCATAAATGAACTTTTAAATTGTTACAGATTTGTATGCATTTGATATTGTCGTTTTTTTTTTTATAT
Source organism: Arbacia lixula (assembly GCA_963669155.1). Classification (NCBI taxonomy): domain Eukaryota; kingdom Metazoa; phylum Echinodermata; class Echinoidea; order Arbacioida; family Arbaciidae; genus Arbacia; species Arbacia lixula. The sequence goes on along the minus strand of OZ022581.1, from coordinate 13,518,657 downwards.
TGAGAAGGTAAACTGAACTGAAGGTAGACAGCCAGCCTGGCTTTCATTGTGTTGGGCATGTATGTAAACCAACCTATTCAGTAAAGTGGTCTGGATGAGGTAGATTAATCATTCTCCACGACAGTTTTATGTATCTATGAGGATCGAGAGGGAGAACACTGGACTTGCTTTTTCGGAGTCAGAAACCCCATTCATATACACTGCCTATCCGCAAAAAAGGCGCAACATTTGCGGTAATTTTGCCGATGCATATTACGGAGAGATGTGTATATGAATGGGAATCGCTCAAATAATGCGGTATTTGCTTCCTCCTTTTTTGCGCTTATTTTGCGGCTTTTTCGCGGATCGAGACCTAATAATACCGCAATATTGCGGTAAGCGAATCTTATAAACTGCATCTGCAAAATAGCCGTAAATGTTGCGCCTTGTGCATTGCACTCTGGCATGTGGGTCGTTTATCCCACCGCTTGTATGGCTGAGCGGAACATGTCATCATCTGCTTGGAGAGAGTCCAGCTGTCCAAAACACCGCAACATTACGGCTTTTGGGGTGTATATAAACAGTGTTTTTGCAGCTCGCTGGAAACTTGCTTACCGATGTGCATCGGTAATAATAGCGGTATACGGTATATGAACGGGGCTAAACACAATACAATGGGTAACAAGTAAGCCCTTTTCTCACTAGGTTTTCTTAGCCCCGTACTATTTTTTGAAGCTTTTCACACTGGCATTTGTTAGCCCTGTACTATTTCTTAAACTCGACTAGCTGTTCTCATACGAAATCGTTAGCCCCGGACTTTCTCGACAGCTTATGAATATTTACAAGTGTACGTCTTGCACAGCTGCTCTTGACTACTCCGCATCAAGGTCACTTGCCCGTTGGGCATTATCTGATTGGTCTCGGCATTTCGGCCTTGAGAGCTGATACCGCATTTCCTTAGCTCAAAACTATTTGTTCGTTTCTGTTCTCACTTGCGCTCTTAGCCCCGGACTGTTTGGCTTGGCCCTACAATTGCGGGGTTAGCCCTGCTCTTTTGCAGGGCCAAATAATCCTGGATTATTGGTGGGGCTAGCCCACTTTGGGAAAAACAAGTGAGAACAGAAAGTGTTCTAAGCTTAGCCCCGTACTATAGGTAGTACCCCACCTATAGTACGGGACTAAGGAAATTTTTGCCAGTGTGAAAAGCATAGTAGAGGAGAGGATCCAGGACCATGAAAGGGGTGTGACATTGGGAGTAGGTAATGAGGTGGTAACGATGATAGGGTCGGTCTGGATGATATAAATAATGAGGGTGGAGGATGACTTGGGTCTGATGGGGTCGGCAGAGGTCACAGTTAAAGGAACATTCCATACTACACAATAATCATATTTACTCACACAATAGTCAGACTGAGAGACATGGAAAAGAGAAGAATGATTTAATGACTTATAGTACCAGACTCTATTTTTAGGTGGTCTGCCATGCCATGGCAGATCACCTCTTGTTTTTGTCCGAATTTTCTTTCTTTATTATTATTATTAGGTGGTCTGCCATGCCATGGCAGATCACCTCTTGTTTTTGTCCGAATTTTCTTTCTTTATTATTATTATTATTATTATTTATTTTTATTCCTATTTTTTGTGACATGGATATCTCAACAATGCATGGACCATGTTTCATCAAATGTTCATCATGTATAGGTATATATGTGAACATGTCACAGGAACATTTTCAAGGTCATTACGTAATCGTGACGTCATGCACGAGCAATTTAATGAAAACCTATTATTTCATGTAGCTCTAAAACCGTTCATCTCTGTGTAATGAAATTTGGCATGTATATAATTAATGACAAGACAATTAATTTCAATGAAAAAAAACGCGCGCGTACGCGTACGTTAGTGCATTAACGCGCGCGTAAAATAAAAAAATGCTCCAAATCAACTAGAAATTGTTTTGCATATGTTTGATGCCATTTCTAGCATTTTTCAAATTTCCGCGCGTACGCGCGCGCGCGCGCGTTTTTCCGTGCGTTTAGCAAACGCAACGTCGGAAAACCGTTTTTTCACTAGATTCATGTTTCTGACACTGCAAACAACACATCCTAAAATTTTGAGCCATTTCTATGCAATAATAAGGTCGTGCGGGTGCGTCAAAGTTCAAAGTCCGCGCGTGCGTCAATACGTTTTTGTGTGCAAAAACATGACCACCTTCAATCGGCCATAGCTCCTCAGAATGGCTGGTGACCCCCAATTTTTTTTTCATATTTTGAAAGAGTGGGAACTGTAGATGCTATTTCATGTCCCATTTGGTCGTTAAATACATCGTAACGTCATCATATTGCCATATGAATCGAAAAAATCAATTTTCATGTATGACGTCATGAACTTTTTTACCCGTTCTTGCGTATCTCAGTAATCTTTGGTCAATTTTGTTCCAAATTTCAGTATGTGATAGCTGAGACATTGCTCTATGAGAAAGTAGCCCTAATATTTCAATAGGATTCTATCTTCATGGTATGAATTTGATTATAGGCATTAATGTCAAAATCGATCGTAAGTACGTGTTATGTCAATGGAAGGGGTATTTATTAAATGACATGACGATCTTCTAGGAGCTGTATCTCGCTTATGTTCAATTCTGTTACCCTGAAATTTCAATATGTTGTAGCTGAGTCTACTAGCTTTCGGGGACGTCATCTTTATTTTTCAATCAGATGTCGCGATCATGGCGAAATTTCATCTTGAATATCAATTTCTTAATCATTCTAGCCCCTGCTGGGCATTACGTGTTAAGTGAATGGGAAGATGTGTGGCTCAATTGGTAAGGCGCCGCGTTTTAAGATCTCGAGGCCCCCGGTTCGATTCCTGGAGTGGGTAGGGTAAATTTTCGCATTCCTTTTACAATGTTTCTTTTGCCATCTTCTTCTGTTCTATCCCTCACTTTGTCTTTCTCTTTGAGATTTTCTTTCCCATTCGTTTTCTCTCGCCCCTTTATCTTACGTGGCTATTAATTACATGTTAGCACAATATACATGTAACCATTTAGGCATGTCTCTGAAATGTACGTTAGTAGACATTGTAGGTGCGCTATGAGCTTTCTTGAGCGGAGTCTCTGATTGCTTATGAATAGATGGTGTCACGATTGAAGGTCCATATCACCGTGCATTTTCTAGCCCATGTCAGTGGATGAATTTGGCAATGCAGACCACCTTATACTTGTCCACAAGTATGTCTCGTTATTATTAGGTGGTCTGCCATGCCATGGCAGATCACCTCTTGTTTTTGTCCGAATTTTCTTTCTTTATTATTATTATTATTTATTTTTATTCCTATTTTTGTGACATGGATATCTCAACAATGCATGGACCATGTTTCATCAAATGTTCATCATGTTTAGGTATGTATGTGAACATGTCACAGGAACATTTTCAAGGTCATTACGTAATCGTGACGTCATGCACGAGCAATTTAATGAAAATCTATTATTTCATGTAGCTCTAAAACCGTTCATCTCTGTGTAATGAAATCTGGCATGTATATAATCAATGACAAGACAATTAATTTCAAGGAAAAAAAACGCGCGCGTACGCGTACGTTAGTGCATTAACGCGCGCGTAAAATAAAAAAATGCTCCAAATCAACTAGAAATTGTTTTGCATATGTTTGAGGCCATTTCTAGCATTTTTCAAATTTCCGCGCGTACGCGCGCGCGCGCGTTTTTCCGTGCGTTTAGCAAACGCAACGTCGGAAAACCGTTTTTTCACTGGATTCATGTTTCTGACACTGCAAACAACACATCCTGAAATTTTGAGCCATTTCCATGCAATAATAAGGTCGTGCTGGTGTGTCAAAGTTCAAAGTCCGCGCGTGCGTCAATACGTTTTTGTGTGCAAATATTGCAAAAAACATGACCCCCTTCAATCGGCCATAGCTCCTCAAAATGGCTGGTGACCCCCAATTTTTTTTTCATATTTCGAAAGAGTGGGAACTGTAGATGCTATTTCATGTATCATTTGATCGTTAAATACATCGTAACGTCATCATATTGCCATATGAATCGAAAAAATCAATTTTCATGTATGACTTCATAAACTTTTTTACCCGTTCTTGCGTATCTCAGTAATCTTTGGTCAATTTTGTTCCAAATTTCAGTATGTGATAGCTGAGACATTGCTCTATGAGAAATTAGCCCTAATGTTTCAATAGGATTCCATCTTCATGGTATAAATTTGATTATAGACATTAATGTCAAAATCGATCGTATGTACGTGTTATGTCAATGGAAGGGGTATTTATTAAATGACATGACGATCTTCTAGGAGCTGTATCTCGCTTATGTTCAATTCTGTTACTCTGAAATTTTAGTATGTTGTAGCTGAGTCTACTAGCTTTCGGGGACGTCATCTTTATTTTTTAATCAGACGTCGCGATCATGGCGAAATTTCATCTTGAATATCAATTTCTTAATCATTCTAGCCCCTGCTGGGCTTTACGTGTTAAGTGAATGGGAAGATGTGTGGCTCAATTGGTAAGGCGCCGCATTTTAAGATCTCGAGGCCCCCGGTTCGATTCCTGGAGTGGGTAGGGTAAATTTTTGCCCTCCTTTTACAATGTTTTTTTTTTTGCCATCTTCTTCTGTTCTATCCCTCACTTTGTCATTCTCTTTGAGATTTTCTTTCCCATTCGTTTTCCCTCGCCCCTTTATCTTACGTGGCTATTAATTACATGTTAGCACAATATACATGTAACCATTTAGGCATGTCTCTGAAATGTACGTTAGTAGACATTGTAGGTGCGCTCTGAGCTTTCTTGAGCGGAGTCTCTGATTGTTTATGAATAGATGGTGTCACGATTGAAGGTCCATATCACCGTGCATTTTCTAGCCCATGTCAGTGCATGAATTTGCCAATGCAGACCACCTTATACTTGTCCACAAGTATGTCTCGTTATTATTATTATTATTATTTATTTTTATTCCTATTTTTTGTGACATGGATATCTCAACAATGCATGGACCATGTTTCATCAAATGTTCATCATGTATAGGTATATATGTGAACATGTCACAGGAACATTTTCAAGGTCATTACGTAATCGTGACGTCATGCACGAGCAATTTAATGAAAATCTATTATTTCATGTAGCTCTAAAACCGTTCATCTCTGTGTAATGAAATTTGGCATGTATATAATTAATGACAAGACAATTAATTTCAATGAAGAAAAACGCGCGCGTACGCGTACGTTAGTGCATTAACGTGCGCGTAAAATAAAAAAATGCTCCAAATCAACTAGAAATTGTTTTGCATATGTTTGATGCCATTTCTAGCATTTTTCAAATTTCCGCGCGTACGCGCGCGCGCGCGCGTTTTTCCGTGCGTTTAGCAAACGCAACGTCGGACAACCGTTTTTTCACTGGATTCATGTTTCTGACACTGCAAACAACACATCCTGAAATTTTGAGCCATTTCTATGCAATAATAAGGTCGTGCGGGTGCGTCAAAGTTCAAAGTCCGCGCGTGCGTCAATACGTTTTTGTGTGCAAAAACATGACCACCTTCAATCGGCCATAGCTCCTCAGAATGGCTGGTGACCCCCAATTTTTTTTTCATATTTTGAAAGAGTGGGAACTGTAGATGCTATTTCATGTATCATTTGGTCGTTAAATACATCGTAACGTCATCATACTGCCATATGAATCGAAAAAATCAATTTTCATGTATGACGTCATAAACTTTTTTACCCGTTCTTGCGTATCTCAGTAATCTTTGGTCAATTTTGTTCCAAATTTCAGTATGTGATAGCTGAGACATTGCTCTATGAGAAAGTAGCCCTAATATTTCAATAGGATTCTATCTTCATGGTATGAATTTGATTATAGACATTAATGTCAAAATCGATCGTAAGTACGTGTTATGTCAATGGAAGGGGTATTTATTAAATGACATGACGATCTTCTAGGAGCTGTATCTCGCTGATGTTCAATTCTGTTACTCTGAAATTTTAGTATGTTGTAGCTGAGTCTACTAGCTTTCGGGGACGTCATCTTTATTTTTTAATCAGATGTCGCGATCATGGCGAAATTTCATCTTGAATATCAATTTCTTAATCATTCTAGCCCCTGCTGGGCATTACGTGTTAAGTGAATGGGAAGATGTGTGGCTCAATTGGTAAGGCGCCGCGTTTTAAGATCTCGAGGCCCCCGGTTCGATTCCTCGAGTGGGTAGGGTAAATTTTTGCATTCCTTTTACAATGTTTTTTTTTTGCCATCTTCTTCTGTTCTATCCCTCACTTTGTCATTCTCTTTGAGATTTTCTTTCCCATTCGTTTTCTCTCGCCCCTTTATCTTACGTGGCTATTAATTACATGTTAGCACAATATACATGTAACCATTTAGGCATGTCTCTGAAATGTACGTTAGTAGACATTGTAGGTGCGCTCTGAGCTTTCTTGAGCGGAGTCTCTGATTGCTTATGAATAGATGGTGTCACGATTGAAGGTCCATATCACCGTGCATTTTCTAGCCCATGTCAGTGCATGAATTTGCCAATGCAGACCACCTTATACTTGTCCACAAGTATGTCTCGTTCATTTTGGAATAGACAAGAGGCATGCATGCACAAACAAAACTTCAGGTTGGTCTCTGCATTTCAGACCCATTGATTCAGATTTACAGACTGACTGACAAATGTTTGTGCAGGGAGACTAATTGCAACACCTCTGGTGGCAGGGAGATGCCAAAGGTTAAATCCCTTGCAGGTACTCAAAGCCCTGCTGCAGATGTTGTTTGGCACAGCTCCATGGTTTTGGACAAGAAACAGAAATGGACCTTTTGCATTGCATCCCTCAGCAACAGTGAATGAGCCAATCTGATTGGCCTATTCAGCCCGCTCTTTAGAGAGACTGCTGATGTATGTGGTTTTCTGTGGAAGGACTGTTGTTTCCCATTGCATCTTACCACACCCAAGATTCAAGACACTCTGACCCAATCCTCACCGTGCACAGAAAATGTTGTGTTGCAATGCTGTGAGGAAGGCAAGAAGTTTTCTCTCTACATTTTGTATGCCTAGTTGACAACATGCAAGGCCCAACTTGGTAAGATTATATCTCCATGATTTACCTCAAAAGTGTTTTATTTTGTTAAGTTATTTGATCGTTCATCTTATATTCATGACGTAGAAACATTTGCAGTTGACCAAATGACATGAATGACATGAATGAGCCGATGACATGAGATGAAGGTGTCTAAATTCAGTTTTGCAAGAATCTTCAGGATTGAAGGAAGCAGACTACACTGAAGAAGAAGAAGAAGAAGAAGAAGAAGAAGAAGAAGAAGAAGAAGAAGAAGAAGAAGAAGAAGAAGAAGAAGAAGAAGAAGAAGAAGAAGAAGAAGAAGAAGAAGAAGAAGAAGAAGAAGAAGAAGAAGAAGAAGAAGAAGAAGAAGAAGAAGAAGAAGAAGAAGAAGAAGAAGAAGAAGAAGAAGAAAAGAAGAAGAAGAAGAAGAAGAAAAGAAGAAGAAGAAGAAGAAGACGAAGAAGAAAGAAGAAGAAGAAGAAGAAGCAGAAGAAGAAGAAGAAGAAGAAGAAAAATTTGTAAATCTGTGTGACAGAGGGTCAAAAATGAGTACACTGTAGAGTATATGTATTGGGTGAATGTAGGGTATGTTATGTGTATAACAAAGTACATTTGCCTTACATGGGGTCTGTGTGCAGGGGACATAAAAAGCTGGTGGTGATCTGAAGCTGTGTGTATGGGTTAGGGACCAGGGGTTAGGGAGGTCAAGGAAGATGACACACCTGTTACTGTCTGTCAGATGTTGACCTATTAGGATACCCAAGCGAGCTGGAGTACTACACAAGATGAGCTGGGTACTATATTTCTCCATTACAGAATATAGTCAAGGTTTTTTAGTAAATTAATGTAAAAATAGGAGTGACCTCTTAGATGTTGCTGTCAACGCCAGAATATGAAGTGAGAGCAACACAATATAAGGAACTTATAATATCCAAACATGGCGCAGTAAACTGAATGTTTGGTTGGATGGATATCGTGTGTTAGCTTGTATGTGAAGTCAGGAATGCAGGAGGGATTGTCACATGGTTAAAAAATTAGTGCCTGAGTGTTGAGTCCAATTTCTTGAGGAGAGGATCAGTCCCTTGGATGTGCAAGGAGAGTCTTGAGGTCAGCGAATATAGTGTCTTTGCTGTAGCCATCCATTGTACCGGTGTCTGGTTTTGTTTTGCTATAGTTTAACTTTTGTTTACGCGTTCAAGGCTTGTCGCTTGAAACGCTTCTTCCATCATACACTATTTTCTTTTCATACATCCACGTCGGATGTATGAATTTAACTCCTAAATAAAACTATACAAAATGTGTCATCCTACTTCTTGCGAGTGGTTCTGCGTGGTTGGTGATCCCGATGAGACCCAAATCCGGTCTACAACTGCTAGCTTCAACAATACACCACGACACATTACGACATGTGCAGATAAATGTGCCCAAGTGAAAACAGAGAGATGGTATGCCTAGTAGCTCTTTGGTGAAAGTAAGTGCACACACAGTTCTGCCTGTATAGTGGTAGAAATAAAGTGGATACCATATTTTTTTTGTTCTGCTTACAACTAATTGTAAACATACGTTTAAAGAGTACCAAAGTGGTGTCATCGTATCTATTGTTCTGCAGATTTCTGGTCCCAAACAACATCACTTGAGCGAGGGTGTAACATTTACTGGTCTGACATTAATTGTCAAGTCGGATTGCTCTACCCACACATAGATAAAGTTTGAACCAGTTTGACAACATGCTCATATGAGAGCACACTTTGGTATTTGATGATAGCACATGAGTTTTTACATCAATCAATGTTGAATGTTGCCTTTATATCATATGGGCAGATGGGTATATTATCACTTAGTGCTGTAATTTTGTAATACTATCAGTGAAAAAAAGTTTGATACTGCCTCTTATCAATCTTTGTGGCAGAAAAAAACTTGTGGTTTGACATGTATGATGTACAATTTGCATTGTTCTGATTTTATTATGAATTAATGAAGTGATACACACATATTTTTGATCCTAGTTTGTTTAACAGCTAAAATCCTTTTAGATGTTCAAAGGATTATGAAAAATATTAATTTCTAAAATGTCACAAAACCTGCTCCCCTCAAAATACCATCCTTTGACTTTATAATGTATTAATTTCAAAATAATGGGAGTTATAACCACTTTATTTTCAATTTTCCTTCCAGCGAAATGTTTTTTGAACACCTTGAATAAGTATTAAAAAAAGGACTATAAATTGCATGGCCTGAGGACTTCACAAAGGAGATTTAGTCAACGGTGTACATGCACATGTGTTGTATTAGCACATTAGTGCACTTTAGCTTTAGTATGTACACTTAAAGATTGTCCGTCCCTTTTGCAAGCTTAAAATTTGAAATCGTCTACCACGATTGTAAACTGAAGAAAGTGTGATTCAAGACCATTTCTAAGAATATAGCATGTTGAAGCTTTCTGTGTATGTAAAAATTTCAGCCGTTAAATTTCAAACCGACTTTTTTCGTACTACGAAAAAAGTATTAGTCTTTGTTACAGTATCTATGTGGTTATTATGCATGTGTGAAATCCTAATTTTATGTGTAATTACCAAACTTTGGAAATGATTCCTTCTATCGAACAATTTGTTTTTCATAATGCGTTTTATATTTTAATATACAGATTAATCAATAAAGCAGATATTTCAACACAAACTGCTAAGAGCCTGAGGTAAAGGCTATTAATCAGACGTTGTTTACGTGCATTATTTGAATTTTACACTACGTATCAGTTTCAAATTATGAATACACAGCTTGCTAACACTTCTCTATATGTTTTGCCAATGTTTTGATGGTTTTGTGGTGATCTGAAAAAGGGACGGGCTGTCTTTAAAGGTCATATACTGTACGGGAAGACAAAACACCTTCAAAAAGGTGATCATGAGCAATCTTTTTACCAATGATATTAAATTCATGTATTATCCATTTGAGAAACTTTTTGAAAGTGATTTGCCCTCAACTGATCCACATTTAGAGTAATAAGTGATTAAATCACAAATCACAAGATTTGTGGCTTTTTGTCTTGCCAGTACAGTATATTCCCTATAAAATAGGTCCAATAATGAATGCACATGTTTTGCCTAGGGTGCTAAATCCACACTAGTTATTATTTGATTAAACCGTCTAAATCATAGTAAGCACCGGAAAGTTAAATTTAGCACTCTAGGCAAAACGTGCCAATAACTTATTGGATGTTTTTGATTTGTACTCGATAAATAAAATGCATTGTTTTGTTTATATGCCATGAAATTTGCTTATCCCGTGGTTTCAATCTAAATCTTCCATATGAATTTGGGCTTATGAGTATGAGTATACACAATATGGAAGTGCTCTGGAAGGGATGTATGCCCTGAAGTAGGTAGCCTAGGTACTAGGCTGTGAGGTGCATGAACACAACCCAGTCTGTTAATAACTATGTCTGGTAAGACAGACTATGCCCCAATCCCATCTTCACTCTTTCAGAGGAGCTATGATGTCATTAGGGAGTAGTCTGTGTTACCAGACATACAGTAGGTGTTGACAGACTGGGTTGTGTCCATGCACCTTACAGCCTAGTACCTAGGCAATGAAGAAGGCGAAATGAGGGTCTGAGTCATGAGACTACCAATGCAAGGTCAATGAAACTGTTTTTGAAAGATTGATGGCATACAGCTGTTTTGTCAACCTTTCACCTTGCCTGCACCAGACACTTGAAAACCTGCCCCTCAAATCTCCCCATCTCTCTTTCTATTGGTATCTGTTCTCTATTCACCTTCTACATGGCTCTGACTCTGGCTCTGGCTTTTATTTGTTTTTCTTTTAAACTTTCTATTTTCCTACTTGTGGTTTTCTCACTTTTCTATATCCTCCCAAAGGCTCCCATTATTATTTGTTTCTTGCATCTGCCTTTTCGGAATGAGAGTTGCATTAGTACCAGCATGTACAAATAATATTCAGTCTAGTGTTGGAAGTGGAGAGAGGCAAAAGTGTCAATAGCTGTATACTCTAGTTGCTTTTCCAGGATAAGGATAGTGAACTTAATTCTTGTTGATGTGAGAGACAATGTTTGTCACAGAGAAGTTTTATTAATTGTGTTAATCCCTTTTTTTTTCAACAGAGAGGTTATTTTATGATATTGATAGTGGACCCTGAACCAGTTTGGAAAGAACCTAATTTCTAATTAATCTCTCACTTTCATCTTTTACCTGTATAACTCATGTCTCCATCATAATAGTAGAAGTATAGCATATAAGCAAAGCCCTGTCAATATTTTGATAAAAAAACAAAGCTTTAGATGTATCCATACCATTGAAACTCGAAACTACTTTCCCCTCTTTTCTTTCTTTTGTTCAATTCATAAATAGGTCGACAATACTGACCAATAAGGTGTACAACAGTTTTTCTACTTTGTAAATAGTATTTGCCAGTATAGTTTCGTTTCAATATTGAAGGCATGTATCGATTGTTTCCTCCTATATACTGTTGTTGTCAGGTTTGTGTGGGACATTATGGGATTTTTAAACTCTGAGCATGATTGTTGGATTCTTTGTACTGTTTCATGCATTGAAATATCTGTATATTTGAAATGTGTGGATAGGACAACCTTGTAGTCAGCATCACATTTAGTCAAATCCTAGATGATTGACCTTTTGTGTACCAATAAGGTGTACAACAGTTGCTACTTCGTAAATAGTATTTGCCAGTATAGTTTTTTGTTTCACCTCTGTGCGATTTGTATGTACATAGTTCTATCTGTGCCAAGGTGCATGAATGACACATAAAAAAGAATTAACAACTGAACTTAACGATAACTTGAGGATATTAAGATGCAGCTTAGTGCGTTGCCCAGTGTTCAAAGCGGGCACCCTTTTTATTTATTTGAATGGACTTGAAGAGCACATCACAGAGAAGCATGGCTGCATGTATGATGGCTATGCCTTTTGCCTCTGGCTGACCCGTAACCTCATACTCGTCATCATCATCATCATCCGTTTTTGCTCTTCTATCAACACTAGATCATGCAAAGAACCAAACTCTAGTTGTAAGTTTTGGGCTTTATTTCTGGAGAATGAATGGTTCCAACTCACCCAGAAGTGCAACTTTAGTATGTATTGACAATTTTTCTGTGTCTTTGTTTTGTTCTTCAACACAGGGGCCGTGGGAAATCCTTTCCCAACAGTAGAGGTCCGCATCGTATCCCCCAGCGACCAGGTGATCGCCAGGGGCAACCACTTCCACAGCGAGGTGGTGCCGGGGTTCGAGGGTGAGGCGGGAGAGCTGCAGGTCAGAGGTCCTGGTGTCTTCAAGGAGTACTGGAACAAACCAGAGGCTACGAAGGAGACATTCACCGAGGATGGCTGGTTCAAAACAGGTCATTATTCTCTCTTAATTTAATTTTCAATAAAGAAAAACACCCATATCATTATGTTATAAGGAGATTGTAGATACATGTATAGGCTGACATCATGAATCAGGATACAAAAACAAATTATGCATTTATCTACAGTGCTGAAAACCTGTTTTTTTGTATGCAGCATGAAAACACCTGTAAAGCTGCCTCTTATCATAGTATTATCTACTAGTATTTAAAATATAAACAAATAGCTCATACAGTTCTTTTACATTGATCCAGTCCCAGGGTGGGGGGGGGGGGGGGGGGTACTTTCATCAGTGAAGGAACTGGGGACATGCCGCTTGACAGGGTATTTTTTTCAAGCTTTCCCATTGGAACATGGTATGTTTTCTGAACAGGAGTGCTGGCGCAGGATATATTTTCTGAGAAACATCACAGGCACAGTTGCGGAACAATGTAAGCTGGGTCTTATCATTGATGAGCTCCCTAGTTTTTGCGCCAACTAGCTGGTCTAATTGTGTGCGTTGTTAATGGTGCTCGTGTTCATTCGCATGATGTACTGTTAAGTGCAGTGTTTTGGGACAGGGTCAGGTTTTAAGGTTCTCTCTACCTAGTTCAGAGGCCATTATTCCCCTCCGTTCCGCCTCCCACGAATCCAGTAGAGTAACTGTTGCTTAACTACCTAACCCTAACCCCTGTCTGCAGGTGACACTGCATGCCTTGACGATGGTGTGTTCCGAATCTTGGGTCGCTCCTCTGTGGACATCATCAAGAGCGGAGGCTACAAGATCAGCGCCCTTGACGTAGAGCGCCACCTACTGTCCCACCCGAAGATCTCCGAAGCAGCGGTGGTGGGCCTCCCGGATATCACGTGGGGTCAGCGTGTGGCCGCGGTGCTGACCTTGAGGCCCGGCCAGGCCTTGACCCTTGCAGGGCTCAGGGAGTGGGTGAGGGAAACCTTGCCCCCCTACCAGATCCCCACCGAGCTGAGGGTGCTGGAGAGCATGCCGCGCAACGCCATGGGGAAGGTCAACAAGAAGCAGCTGGTGGCTGATATCTTTGGTATAGAGTAGCTGTATGGTGCTTGTGCTCAAGGAAGGTTAAAGGGAGTGTAGAGTCTGCATTCAGTCGCAGTGGACGTGGGTAAGCACTGTCCGGTCTTGCCTTCAGACTGGATCGCTCACGATTATTTCCAACATTCTGGGAGCTCAATACAGCTCGTTCACTGTGCATCTCAAAATGCAGACCAGTGCACGGTTTAGACTCTGCATGAATGCAGACAGCACGCTCCCTTTAGTTTGTCAATTCAATTAATCATGTCATGGTGCATTATATTTAGCCTACCATTCAGGCTTTTTGAGTGTGTGAACAGAATCATGATGTTATGCCCTGGATAAAGATTTAAAGAGTATCACTGTATTCATGTGACAGGAGTTAAAGATGGCCCGTCCCTTTTACAAACATCTACAAACTTCATGAGAGTTTGCACATATTTAGCACATATCTTTGGGATACCAACTGTGAAATTTTAAGGTCAGAGGTACTATAACTCCCGTAGAATAAATGAAAATCTAACTAGTTTTCGCTGAGATTTGACTTTTTTCGTGGTACGAAAAAGAAAGCTTGATCAATTATCGAAGATATTTTCCACAAAACTGAATATTACGCTTTGTTGATTCCAGGGAAAGGTTATGTAGCCACTCTCTCTCAAATGATGACAAAGTCAGGGAACTTTCAGAATTAGGTCTGCAAAAGGGATGGGCTACCTTTAATAATTGCAATGTTGATATTTTCTACAGATTGCATAGAGGTACTTCCACTTATAATATGGCATATTACATGCAGAGAAGATATCACTAGTTACACACATGTAAAAATGTTAATATTTCCTAAATATAGCATGCTTCCAATTAGTCAAGGAATATTACATGCTGAAAAAATATCAGGAGTTTATAAACTGCAGTTTTACTATTGCATGTTTATAATTCCTTGATATTGCATGCTTCCAATAAGTTAATATAAGGAATATGATGTGCTGAGTTGGTATGCTTACATTAATACAGCAAATCCAGGTTTTGAGATAGAGATAGAGGTAAAGTGCAGAAGAAGGAGGGGAGTGCATCATACTAATCTTCATTTTTGACCATCATTGTCATCAGGATAATTGTAGCCATTCGATCTCAATGCTTCACATGCCTCCAAATTTCACCTCTCTCAATCCCACCAGGTTTTGGTGGTGAGCATTCAAAGGCAACAATCTTTTTGATCAGTCAGTCAATCACCCTTTCCTACTGTCACAGGGTGGGGCCAAATGTCATTCAGACATTGGTAGCTTCTGTTTCCGCCCTACTGTGTATGTCATCCCTGTGGGTCTGCTTTCTTTTGCAATTTTGAGATCCATCTCTTTTAGCATCTTTTGATGATCTCGTTCTGCTAATCTTTCCATATCTTTCCATATCTCTTTCCGCTTTCTCCCTTTCTGTTATATCTACGTCCCGCTGACGTTCCTCCCTAGCAAATTGTAAGAGCTTGGCTCCTTTGAGTCCCAACTCTTTCCCCACATCAATGAATGCTCTCAGCGCTATGATGTAGTGTTTCTTATAACAAAGGGTTAACAGAAAAGCAATGAAGAATAAGCTACCACTTTTGATCAGACAGACTCCAGTACAGATCAGATGAAACAATTATATACTATGTAACTAATTAACGACTAACACAGTCTGTGTCTAATGATCCAGATGCTCTTCAAAGTCAATGAATTTGTTGTCTTTACAATGCGAGAGCTCATCAGGTTCACTTTCTTCTTCATCACTTGAATGGTCATCCAACGATACTTTGTATGAGTCACCCAAACGGATCTGTCGGGTAGGGGAGGATGAACTAGAAGATTCAGATGATGAGTCTGAAGATAACGCATGTCTTCTTTTTGAAGTATCAACAAAATGTGACCCTCCTGTTGCTGGTGACAAGTGGTCATCAGGGGCAGGATTCTCAGGTGAATATTCAGTCTGTGATATTGGAGCATCTTTTGGAGCCTCTGGTGTTCTGATTCTGGTGAATCTGGGCTTTGCTGTTTTGGGGACATTCCATCAGAATTTGGTGGCACTTGTAATACAAGAAAGAAATCAAAAAGCAATGCAAATCTCATGCATTCACCGAGGCTCTTTCGCAATTACGAACAATTATTACAGCATGAGACTTGCAACTTTGATGTCTTAAAGACAGCCAGTCCCTTTTTCAGATCACAACAAAACCATCGAATCATTGGCAAAACATATAGAGAAGTGTTAGCAAGCTCTATATTCACAATTTGAAACTGATACGTAGTGTAAAATTCAAATAATGCACGTAAACAACATCCGATTAATAGTCTTTACCTCAGGCTCTTAGCAGTTTGTGTTGAAATATCTGCTTTATTAAGTAATCTGTTTATTAAATTATGAAACGCATTATGACAAAAAATTGTTCTATGGAAGGAATCATCTCCAAAGTTTGATAGTTATTCATAAAATTAGGATTTCACACACGTATAATAACCACATAGATACTGTAACAAAGACTAATACTTTTTTCGTGGTACGAAAAAAGTCGGTTTGAAATTTAACGACTGAATTTTTTTACACATACAGAAAGCTTCAACATGCTATATTCTTAGAAATGGTCTTGAATCACACTCTCTTCAATTTACGATCGTGATAGACGATTTCAAATTTTAAGCTTGCAAAAGGGACGAACAATCTTTAATATATACAAATTTATTGACAACCATATATACAAACTAACAAATGAGGACTTCATTATTAAATTAAAATGATATTGCACATTAATTACTTACAAGTAAAAAAGATAAAAGGAAAAAAGAAAGAATGACTAATACTACAGAAAGGGAATAGCCCAGCCACCAGCGGTATTGTCTGATAATGTGGCTCGGCTGTCCCGAGTCCTGAGGCAGCTAGAGCAGTGGCAGTGACGGCTGGCATAATGAAAGATCTTAGGTAATAATATTAATTACTAAATTGAAATTGAAAATTGAAAATTCATCAAACTATAACAAATATTTACAATAGGAAAATTCTGGGTAAAAAATATCAAAATCTGAAATCAAAAGCAAATTGAGTGGCATACACATTCATGTGTCCACAACAGGAAAAATCAAAGATCATAGATCATAGATATACAAATATTTACAGCAGAAAATGTAATTAAAAATAATTAATAAATATATTTATGCCCTTTAAGATACCAAAATCAACACAGGCAAAAATAGTGACCTGTATTAAATATGTGCATGTTGAAATGGCATTCGTAAGAGAAGGCACCTATCGAATACACCCCACCCTCCCTTTCTTCATCCTGCTCATGCCAAGTTTTATTTTCTGCCCTAAGTGCCACCCTTCGATTTTCCATTTCCTCCCTTTTTTTAGCCCTATCCACCCTACCAGTATCTTTATTTTTTGAAGATACAATGGCATGTGCACCCAAAGAGAAAGCCGTCTGGGGAGGGGGAGCTAGATCGTGGCTCACCTCCATCTTCCTCACTTTTTCCCTCAGCTCTTTGACTTCCTTCTCATGATCGGCATTGGAAGTCTGCGCTTGTGATGATTGCGGATTCAATCGGGGGCGGGGCCTTTGGGTTTCGGTTGAGTGGAACTGTCTGAAATCTTCGCTTTCTTGCTCCACTAACCTCGCAGTTCTTACTAGGTCGTCAAATACAATGATTGATTCATATTTGTGTCAAATGGCTTGCTTGAGGCCTACGTTCGACAGGCCTTTCCAGAAAATGACCCGCAGTGTTTCATCCTTCGATTCTTTCGCTATGCCCCCCCTATGCTCTGTCCGGTCTATTAACTTTTGTAGCTGCGCGCTGTAGGTCGTGATGCTCCCTCCTAACGCCTTCTTAGACGAGTACAACTGTTGGAGCAATACCGCCCCGCTTTCCACAGTGCCGTAAAACCCTTCTTATTTGGTTACAATGTCTCGCGCCGCTGCATCTACCCGCAAATGTAATATTAACTGGGCTGCCTCCCCTTTCAATGATCGACGTACTTCCCGGGCCAGTGCATCCTCATCGAACCCCTCTGATATTAAACATTCGGCTTCATTCTTCCAAATCTCGAATGAGACTTCTCCCCCTTTTGGTCGCGGGTCTCCACTAAATGTGCAGAGTCTCGGCGAGTTTTGGAGAACTACTGGGGGGTTGACATTCCTCCCCTCCTCGTCTTCTTTTTTAAAATCAATCATTAATGCCCGAAGAGGGACCTCTACTACTTCCACTGCTACACCCCGCACACGCCCGCCGGTAAGCGTAAAAAACGTCTGCTCTCCATTACTAAATTGGCAATAGGCTGTGCCCGTAGGCTCGCCCGTTACAGAATCATTTCCAAACTTCACGAGCAATACATCCCCTATTTCCAAAAAGAAAGTTTTTCAAGCCCTCCTCTGTGGTATTGACTGCTAACTTCTTGACCAACACTACTCTATCAGCAGCGATAGCCATCCTTATAAACCAAAACGATCAAACCAAATACAACAAAATACCAAATACAACTAATCAACAAACAATCCAATCTTCCCACGAAATTACATGAAAAAAATGAAAATAACGAAATATCCTACGAGTGCGTCCACATCACGACACACAACACTCCCAACAAAGCAATCAATATGATGATGGTCAAACAAATTAGAAAACATTGGAAAACATTCCATTGTCATGGCGGCGTCCATCATGAATCACAAAAAAATAGCAAAAAAACTCTATGAACAACTACACATAATGTAAACAGAAAAGCTACACATACAGTCCGTTCGCACTCCGCTCAATACGTGCTGTATTCACGCAGCTCGTATGCACGAAATTCCGAGCTGGCTTTGCAAATATAAGTATTCATGAGCTCATACATTGCGTTTTAAAAATCCTCTCCTGTTGTATTTCGTTAATGTTTTGAGGAACTATTTTCAAAAACGTGAATAGAAATGGTTGATCTTTAATATAATTACAATGTTTATGTTATTCTGATGATAAAAATACACAATTTAGACGATTTCCGAGAGGACAGGATTTGGTTCGTAACAAGAAAAAATAACCTTGTATAAAACATCTCAGAAAAAATATAAAACGTACTTGCATCTTCATGATACTCCTCTGATGGATTTGTGTATTTATTCAATTTCAGAAGACATCAATATTTTCTCAATAAATGCTTGGTACAAAGTGGGATCCAGCAAAATAGAGGCATTTGTCGCGCATCATCTTGAATTTGTTCACTCTCGGAAAACAGGCGATCGTGATTGGTCAGCAGTGACGTCATTCAAACTGACGTCATTGAAAGTGACGTCATTCAAAATGACTGCTCTCGATCTCGATAAATTGCTTTGGCGGCGCGGACGTTTTTTTTTTTTTTTTTCCATAATCGAACATTATACACCTGTACAGATCTTTCAAGTTTACTTCTTAAGACATATTTCAGGGTGTGCTTTATTTGTAGATAGCAAGGAATGAGTTATTCAAGCGATATAGTATTCACTTCGGTAAGTGAAATACAGTCCCATATACCCATATTTTTGTGAGTACATTGTACATGTAGATAACTGTACTCACATAAGATTCAGATTCACCCCCCCCCCCCACACACACACACACACACCACCACCACCACCACCACCACACCGCAAGAACATGCAATTGGGTGCAGAAAATATAGGAAACAAATTTGTTCACTCTCCTTGCACCAAACATTTCATACAGGCTTTCAGGTTGGACAACCATCGGGGCAATCACTCACTCTGTGTATTTGTGTTTATGTTGGTTTATAATTGGTTTATAATGGTGTGTGTGTTAATGAGTGGGTGTGTGTGTATGTGTGACTCATCACTATACAATAGTCTTCCGAATACAGTTTTTTTTTAACAAGTTTTTTATTTTAAAAAGTGGCAAGTTGCACCAAATACTGTTTACAATCGTTGATACACAATCATAAAAAAATAACTAGACACATACACCAGCCAAACAATATTAGCACAAATAAAACAAAATTAATAGTTAGAATGTGCCTAACACAGAATGAGAAATCACTGAGCCACAGTGAAAGGCGTTTTTCCTGACATTTGATTATATTCACAGGTGACTCTAAAACAAGCTTTTGTTGAAGTTAAACCACAAGACAAACATGTGTACAATATATATATATTCAGGCAAGATCAATGGAACGTATTTGTGTGATCAAGAGTTGACTCGATAGCATTACAATATGAAAAATGTTTTACATACAAAACATGTAAAAGCACTTAAAGCATCACATAGCTTACACAGATCTTACATTTCAGCCTGACACTTTCCTTTAAAAACAAGGTAAAAAAACGATATGCATGCTGATAAAGAAAACACACTGTTTCACAAAGTTATCAAAACATAGATGTCTGTGAATGAATAAAGCACCAATGCTATGATAAATATGTTTAATACTATGATAAATATGTCAAAATATGTTTCAGACTAACATCAAAGCACACACAGAAACAACTATCTGTAAAACAGATCATAACATGAAAGGCAAGGTAAAGGTAAAAAAATATATATCCATGGCACTTCTGAGTGAATATGCAACAGAAAACACCCGTTTACATGCTATTTACAAAAGAAAAGTTTAAAAAGGTCAAGTCGATAAAAATGCAACTTCAGCCTAACGTTTCATACTCGTCTTATAAAAAAAACTTAAACATAAATAAATCCTCTTTACATATATATTAAAACAGATGTGCACGTTGACATAAGGAAAGCTCGAAATAGTCTTAGATGTTTTCACACACTGCTGCACAAAGTTACCAGAATACAGTTGCTTTGGAAGAACTTACAATAAAGTACCATTACTACGATAATGCAACATAAAAGCACATGTTATAGAACAATATGTATATTACAGATCATAAAATATGAAATGGCAGGTAACTGTAATATAATACATGACACTTAAGCATAATTAATCAACTTCTACAATGTCAATATCTTCAGTTTGCGAAGTAGAAACACATACTTCTGTTTCTTCTTCATCAAAAGATTCAATATCTGTTTCGTCATTTTCTTCACTTTGAATGCTCTCTGTCTCTTCACTTGCACTGCATTCGCTGCCTGACATATCTGTTTCTGTTTCTGACAATAATAACGAAGGCCTATTTGCATGTGACGTATTCTCACATTGAAGACATCTACATCCTGGTCCACAAACAGTATCTCCTTTTTTGCATTTACATTGGCGAGTTGTACACTTATTCTTTCGACAAGCACAGCCACGAGTTAAGTACAAAATGTTACTTTTCACCCTGTCCATATTTTCATCTGTATCCCATACAACATCCACTCTAGTTTCTCCAGAGTGATTGGAAACATTGTAGCCATACAATTTGATGTTGGGATACATAAAATGGGTGTTTGTACTTGGGACCAAACAGTACTAACCCAACATGATCTCTTCCAGTGAAAATTTAAAGCACTCGTTGAAGGCATTAGTTCATCCTCATAGACACCTTTCCAGGATGCTTTCCTAACAATGTCAAGAGCATTGTGGTGGTGATGCATTATAGAATCACCACTCACACTGTTAAAGAGGTCTATGGGGTTACTAAATTTACTAAGGCAAGCTCTATGTGCATTAAAATATAGACAAAGTATCAACCTGTAAAATGAAAGCAAACCCTTTTCATAATTTTCTGGAAGAGAGGTCTCATTTAAATGACCTGGAGTATCATGACTATAATCACCAGATATAAAATGTGCATACTGAAAAAATGTTTTGTAAAAAATTGTTTTCCCAAAATGAGAAAAAAAAAACACAAAGTCGCATCCACTACAAATGTACAAAACCTGAATACATTTATTTACATTGATGCCCTTTGAAATGAGTTGGGCAAGATCTGTATCCTTACTAAGGGCAGACTGAAGTGTTTTCACTTTGAAGTATTTGTTATTACCCGCTTTGGCACAATATTGCACAGTAACTTGTTTGTTTCCAAAATCAAGAGGTAGACCAATCATTGTTATATCTCTATCAACAGAGTAAACTGAAATGTATGGACAAACAGAATCAAAAACATGCAACCAAATTTGTGTATCTGTCTCCTCATGATTATGTATAATGCCATGTTTATCAGTCCCTTCCAGTGTTACAACTACACCACTACATTCAGCATTTGTTTGCACACCTACATAAAACCCTCCAGAAGTAATAAAAACCTGTTCACTTCTTTTGAACATAGATTTAGCAACAGATACGAAATAGTGTGATAAGAATCTTATCAATGCATGTTTGTTTTTCCTAACTTTTAAAAATAGAACCCAATTCTTGGGAAGGGGAGTGTTTGCAGATATTTCTTCAAATATCTCGCACTCTTCTTCTGTTTTATCCCTACGTGTTCGCTCTATACCCTTTGGAGAAATGCCTTGCGTTCCAGATTGATCAAACAAAATTCGCACTTCTTTAAATCCTTTATTATAATATGGTGACATCCACCTTGATGCAAGTAACTCGCCATATTCTTGAAAAGTTTGTTGATGTCTAAGAGGAGACATATAGATGATATTCATGCCCTCCACAATGATACAGGTGTCTACAGGTGGTGATGAAAAGGAATCTGTAACAATATCAAAATCTTTTGTGTAACGTTTTTGAAAAAGATCATAAGTTATTGCCTTAGATCCCTTCCTTGGCAGACCGTCTGGGGAACAAATTGCTCTGGGGAATGGTACAAACTGCATTAAAGTGGATATTGGTTTATTTGATTCCTCAGACATAGCTATAGTTCTTTTATAGCACAAAGTAATTAATTTTTTTCCTTTTTCAAGGTCTGTTACTCTACGTTGACGGAATTTTTCTGTAGTGAATGTTTTCAAATTTAATTTCCGGATAACAGGTTTATTTACAGAAGCTTCATGTAGTAAGTGAACTTTGTAATATGCCTCATATGATTCTTGACCTAATTGCCTGAAGTTCAGGAGGCCCTTTTCTTGCTGTGCACTGGCTGTCTCACCAGAAAAGACATAAACTAAACTGTTGTCTTGCCTTTCAACAAACATAGGTGTGTCTTTAACTTTCTTGAAATATAACTTTATATTTGAAAACTCTGTGTTGACAACAGATTGCTGCATATCACGATAAAGCATATTTTTACGTGTGCTCCCAAGCTGTGTTTCTAAATTTTTAATCAATTCTCCTCTATATTCAATGGTATGTGCAAGTTTATCCATGAAATTGTTTTGAGGAAGTGATCTAGAAAGAGACATTTTGCATGTTTTGTTGATTGTCATTTCATGGGCTTCGTCAAAAGCTACTGATGAAAAGGGAGTTCCCGATAGACTATTAACAAATAAGCCAGATTCAAAATCATGAAGTATGTAGTCTGGTAAACCAGATAGCATGTGAATATGTAACGGAATGAGTTGAGCATAATTGTACCTATCAAAGGCATGAAAAAGAGGGACCATCTCTTTGAGAGATGCTAATCGAAGAGCCCAATTGCCACTTCGTATCGAAATCCATAAAGAAATATAACACAAACAATCCTTTTTCAAAAATTGATCCCAAAATTTGAAATTAACATCTTTTTGTGACATCATGCTGCAAAATTCAACATATTCTTGCCTCAATTCTGAAATAAGAGGTGACCTAATATTCTCTACCAGAGTTTTGTAATTATGAATTCCAAGCAGCTCCCCATTTTCATACTTTAAAGTTGATACAACAGCTTTAACTTGCTCCATGAAATCAATATTACTAATTAAACTTGTGTCTTTCCTGTACTCAAAAAACTTTTCTAGCTGTAACAAGTATATAGCTTCAAATACTTGAATTAAAAATCGATGTGTTCTTTTAAAGTTGGTGCATGATTGCAGGCTACTCAGGGTTACATGTTTATGACTTAATTTCCCTACTTCCTTCAGCCCCGAATCCCAGTAAACTTTCATAATAACCTCCTGAAAATTTTTCAGAACATGCCAGTCACCTAGATAGGGTAATACCCAGTCCAAAACTTTTCCATACTCTTTTTTGTTATGTTTACCAGAAGTTTAACGGTAGCAGCATCTCCAGCAACAACTAAGTGGTTAGTTTCATTTTTAACCTTAAATGTTTCATATAGCAAACCAAGTGATCTTTTCAGAGTCGAGGGGCAGTCTGCCTTTTCATCTAATATGTATAGATATGCACACTTGGATTTAGTAACAGAAATATCTTGTTCCATTGCCAACTTCACTTTCAAGCCTGGCAGACTAACATCAGAAGCATCAAGAAAAACTGATCGTTCACAAACATAACTAAATATACTAATATTTAATGCGGTAAGACATTGCTTCTCTTTTGGAGAAAGAAGAAAATGTTCTTCTTTAATCTGATCTTTAAGAAATGTTTTGAATGTAGGTGACTCAAAATCAGATTTGGTAGGAATTTCTTCTGGTCCCAAACTGTACACTGGCAGTCTTTTACGAGCAGCAGGTCGTTTTTCAAGAATAACAGGCTCAGAGGATATACTTGGAAATTTGGGGGGAAGTGCAATTTGGGCAGTGGTTGGCCTATCGAGGGCTGGCGTGAGTGGTGTTTCAGGATCTGGCTGCTGAGCCATGATAGACGTTCCATGCCAAGATCTGGGTTTATTTCCTGCAACAGCAGCATATGGGGCCATGACATCAATATTATCAATCGAAACAATAGTAAATGATGGGGACAAGTCAGCGAGTGCAGAAGACTTTTGTTTAACATCTTTCAAGCCTTGAAGGAATCGTTCTAGCGTTGATTCTGAGCAACAAAATCCAAGTCTATTCATTAAATTAACTAATTTTGAAGAATGGGACAAATCTTTGATACAATTTGCAGTTATGACATGAAAAGGATAGGCATTACTATCACTTGATATAAACTGCAACAGAAGTATGATAGCAATCCGTTTATTGCGCTTTATGCATCCCTTGGAATCTTTATCAGGAAACAGAAAGAATTCTTTATGGAAACCTGCAATAGAATTTTGTAAATGTGTTATTTCTTCATGATTTCCTGTAAGCGTACACACCATATTCCAGGTACATGGATCGACAAAAGACTTCACATCCTCAAAATCAAAATGTAAAACAGATGACAGGTTATGTGAAAAGTGCTCAGCAGTTTGCTTTCCTCTTTGTTTAAGTAGACGATTCATATCAAAAAGAAATTCATCCCATTTGGGACTTGAAGATTCAAGAAAACCTGGAGTAAATTTACATGAATCTTTATCATCATCATCATCATCATCTTTGAAACACAGTTTTCTATTGGCAGATTTGCAATCATGCCAAGCATTTACTATCTCTGATTTTGATAATGTAGACAGGTAAAGGAAAGCTCCCTTACTAGATGCTGCTTTGTTTACTGACAATATGTCTCCAAAAAAGATAACTATTTGACATTGCAACCATACTTTGGAGTGTCTTGCTTGTAAATATTGCATATCATTTTTACTGTTCTTTCTCAGTTTGTCTAAATAAATGTCATATGCATCTGGTATAAGAAAACCAGATCCTTTCTTACATACACAAATAATTTCTTCAAACATGAATTTCAAAGCTTTAACATCTATGTCAATATCCTGTTCTGATAGATTTTCAATGTCTGTTTTCAATTTGGAATATAATTCATCTAACAAAATTTTGCTCCCTTTTCTCATACTGTAACGATGACAACTGCTACATAGGTATAAGAAATTGTCCCCAGCGGTAAAATCAGATGATAATTCTTTTAATTTATTGACAGCAAATTGGGGGAGGTACTTTGAACAGTATTTCTTTTCACTTCCTCTAATAGGCACCTGGCATACTGAACAAAAAATTACACTTTTGAATTTTGAATATTTAGTCCTGTGTTTGCTACACAGAGATATTGTATTAGGAATTGAAGAACAATGTAACATATATGCTTCGTTGAAATCATCTAAGCTCAAAGAGATATCTCTTACTCCACTTTCTGCACATAGATGAAAAACAGACAAATAACATGGAGGAGATACTTTTACTTTCTTCTTTTCGGGGGTGTATTCGGAGTCTTTAATTTTTTTTAGAAAATTTAACTCTACAGGCATTACATATGCAGTGTGTTTGTTCTATGTCTGGGTATTTATGTCTAATTATTGTTCTTAGGGCCTCACTCTGGATAGAAATTAAATGTGTAAATCTTACATTATTGATGGATTGCCCACACAAAAAACACGGTCCACAAACGGCCTTGCCGCATGGCTTCACCCCAACGACAGGAAATCACGTGATGAAGGTAGATGAGGAGGTAGATGGGATGTTGATGGAGGTGTTACTGGACGGCGGGATTGTTCCAAAACCGGTTCGTGTTGATGATGAGTCAGATGAGATGGCGGGTGACTGTCAAGCAGTTGTCCTGTGTCCAGAACTTGGTCAGGATTCAGTAACAATGTAGTCTGATGAATAAAGAAAAAAACATACCAAAATATAAAATTGTGTATGTACATAACCTAGATATCACCATATCAAGAACAATTGTAAGTTTTACATATCATGATCATGAACGGCAAACACAAACTGCATGACCACAATGAAATTCCATCAGAAATCTTTGTATGGCGATCACTATGCCAAGCAACAGCACTCTCTTGAATTCCGGGTCCCAGCAGCTTTAACACATGGCAATTTTTTAGTTGATACACAAAACAATGAAGATCTCTATTGCTAAGAATATCGCATATTTTTACATTGATTATCACAATACATTTAATATTCAACAAGGAACACAGTAATATTAAAAAAAAAATATGCAAAAAGAATATAAATTGCATACGCATTAGGCTCATGCTACTCAGATCATCATCACCATCAATACCAGCAGCATCACATCATCACAATTTCCTTACCTTGACATTGTCCTGTGTCACTGTTGGAAGTGAAGACGACTCAGATTCCTGAACCATGGATGCTGTGAATTGTGAATTGTGAAAGAATAGTAAGGACCATGATATACTGTATACATGAAACAAGTTTAAGGGGAGGTCCGGGAGGAAGTCAGATCATACGTTATAATCAAGAAGGTAAAAGATCTCTGCAACAAATTGCTTCAATACACTAAATGAGTTTATTTGTTTGCATATATAAAATTCAAACAATCACATATACGTATGACTAAAGTCTACTTATTTCACAACACATGCTTTCGAAATCACTTCATTAGATGGACATTTTGAATTTGTATTGCAGTGCACTGACTGAAGTAAAAGGGTGTATACAGTCCTAAGTTAAGCACTTACCACCTTCCTGAACATCCTTCTGTAGTACATGTATCAAGGCTTTGAGTTGGAGGGATCTCAAGTGGTGCTCTGGGATGACAGGACACCTCTTTAAACAGGAAAGAAAAGCAGATAACAAAACAGGTCTGATGTAAATGTATATCTATAAGAAAGTATCAATCATTAAAGCATTCAATTGGAAAGTTTATAATTTCTAACAGATTGCCAATCTTTCGCCTTTTTTGCCCTTCAAATGAAAACATGTTTTCAAATAGACACTGATCTGTGAATTCATGAAGGGGGGTGGGGGGGGGGGGGCACATTTTTTTTTCTCTGAACACTGCTAGCTGTGACTAGCCTAGACATATGCTGGTTAAATTCAAATTACTTAACTTCAGTATGGCTTTAAGAACTCTATTTTTTTAATGATCGAATATTAATTGCACATGAACAGTACATTCTATAAATAGTCATATCACTTACCTTCTTGCGTTTCTTTTGCCGCCTTGCCTTATCCCTGCGCTCCCTCTTCCTTCTCTTCCTACCCTTCAGCTTTTCCCGTATGTAGGGGGTTGGTGTTGCAGGCAGGGGGCTCTTAGATGTGCTGAACGAAACAACGGGATGGCGATACATGCGGGATGGGGATACGTATGGGATGGTGTTGGGGATAGGGCTGGCGACATGTCTGTTGGGTGGAAGTTCTGGTGGTGGACGGGGGCGATACGTTTTTGACGGGTATTCAAACCCATCAGCATCTGGCCAAAACCATTCTGGTTTGTGATATTTTGCCAAATAGAAGGTTGTCTTTTTCCTTAACTCTGGTTTTCCATACTCATGTAATTTAATATACGCAATGAGATCGAGGTTCGTTTCTTTCCAAGGGGTCTTTTTCTCATTCACTAGTTTTGGTGGGTGGAGAATTTTTAGTTCTTTGGGAATCCACTTTGGTGGCTGATGAGGTGGCCAATATCTGTAAGTACAAAATAAAAAAGAAAATTGATTATGAATGATGAGTGTGACTCAATGATTTTCTTGATACGTCTATACTCCTACCACGATCATAAAAAATGAGGATCATTGAATTTATACATCTCTTCTAAGTTCTATCCTCTCTAAAAGACTCTAGACACTCCTTATATATTTAAACAACAATCAAATAGTAGTATTATTATCTGATTCCGTGCGGATCCAGCACCCCACCGGATCGCTGAAATGCATCACGCATGACACTGCGTACCGACAGTCACAATCTAATGCACAAAACTTACAGCATTTTCAATACATGGGGATAACACTATTAATGACACGGCGCGCCGGTAGTGTTAATTTCGCGCCCTTTGGCGAGAAATCACTGCAAGAATGACGACCACTTCCGGTTATTTCGTCAAAACAACTAAGTTTTCAAATGAAAAAATAAACGCTTTCTCGATTTTGCATCTGCATGGTTTCAAAATTAAGTGTAAAACTATCCTTCTTCTGTTACATAAGCCCCCAAAAAACATGTTTCAATCATGGTACAAAGCAGGATCCAGCAAAATATGACTATATGTTGAAAACCAATGTCGGAAAAAGCATAAAAAATGCACATGATTCTAGAGGGTTTTCAGAAATGCACGACAACATAAACCCAACAAAATACATATCAAATTAAAGAGAAAAAAATGAGGATTAAAACTAACCCCAACATGACGACATCCTCGCAGAAATGGCCAGTGATACGACGTGTTTTGTGTGCGCGCGCACATCCCATGCAGTCTCGCCTGCAATATCGTGTGTCGCAAAAACCCGGAAACAACACAGTGGTGCATCGTGCGAAGATCGCTCATTATAGGCTCATTTGCATACACGCTGCCGACAGACTGCATAACAGGGATCATTATTGCCCCGTTCCTACTTTGGGGTTCTGCTGGGAGTCGGACCGAGTCATTCCCTTCTTGAATTTTAACGCGCCCAGCTGTGTGGTAAATTGGTGAATGTGGAAATGTTGGTGCCTATGTACATATTCTGTATTTGAGGAGGCTGATAAAACATCTCCGCTCAATACGGTCTGGGTGCTAGCATCCTCATAATTTCCGTTAAAAGTATCTTTCCCTTTTGACATATCCAATCCGTCCTAAATTCAACACATAGAAAAAAATGCCTCAAAACAAATAGCAACGCGCAACGGGAGAAAAAACAAACAATTCACCGACAAAGCTTTTTAAGATTCAGGCACCCCTAAATACATTCATTTTGTTTACTCCCAGTACCATTCCTCACAGCCACGCACATTGTATTGGATGGCTAAATTTGGAAATATACTCATGAGTGGATGGGTATAGACCTGCTGTAGCTCGTACAAATTTGTGCTCCCTTCATCCAAAACCTTCTCAAATTTATATTCTTTTACAGCATTGGGTACTATTGTCAGCTTGACCCACGACTCTAGAAAAGGGAGCTCAGTGTTTGGTGTTGGCTCTGGGATTCTTAGCGTGGCAGTGAAAAACTCTACTACTTTTCGTAAATCCAATTCCTGGCCTCTCACAATATCCTTCTGAAGGTGTGGTGTGCTATTTGGATTATAATTCCCACCTGTAAAATTGCTATGACTGTTTCTTCTTCAACTTGTAAATAATCTGTTCTAGATATTTGTCGACTCGTTCAATATAGAATGATGTTTCGCCAGTAAACCCTTGTCTAAGGAATCCTAGATAATATCCTGGTCTGTGAAACTTGTCCGGTACGGTGAAATTCAAGTTGAATGGGAATGACTCTGCTCTTTCCCCACAGCACTCTACTAGTGAACGTATATATCCCGAAACTTGCTGCAACCTTTCCCACGCTTTGGCTGGAAATTTGATTTCTACAGTCTTCAATTTGGTTTTACCCGACATCCAAACACCTAAACGGAACAACTACCACGACCCAAACTATCTCATCCACATACTTAAATAAAAAGGCAAGGGAAATTATATCATAACGGTTATAATAATTAACGAGACATACTTGTATGGCGGAGGCATAAAAATCAACACAGCCCATACCCTCAAGTATTGTCCGTTGAAGCTGATCGAGCATTATTCTGAGTGGATGAGACTGAAAAGAGGAGTGTCATGGTGGATCAAATTGATAGAAAAAGTTCATCAAAAGACCATGGGTATCATACAACAGCAAGTCCGAACTCGTATATGCAAGCCACAAGCTCAAATCGGAGGATGGAATGACGACCTGTCCTAACCAAGACGGTTCACACACTAAAATATTGCCCATTGAAGAAGAAGAATTTGTTTATGTGTTTTGTATGTCACTCATTCTGAGTGACATACGGCACCTGTCCCCTGAGTTCACACTGGACTTTTACTTCGTATCTATCTTCAAATTAAAGTTATTCTTAGCCCATTTTACATGGCGCTACACTAATAAACCAAAACAATCAAACCAAATACAACAAAATACCAAATACAACTGATCAACAAACAATCCAATCTTCCCACGAAATTACATGAATAAAATGAAAATAACGAAATATCCTACGAGTGCGTCCACATCACGACACACAACACTCCCAACAAAGCAA
Organism: Arbacia lixula; assembly: GCA_963669155.1. Lineage (NCBI taxonomy): Eukaryota > Metazoa > Echinodermata > Echinoidea > Arbacioida > Arbaciidae > Arbacia > Arbacia lixula. The sequence goes on along the minus strand of OZ022581.1, from coordinate 13,488,431 downwards.
TCAATATGATGATGGTCAAACAAATCAGAAAACATTCCATTGTCATGGCAGCGTCCATCATGAATCACAAAAAAAATAGCAAACAACTCTGTGAACAACTACACATAATGTAAACAGAAAAGCTACACATAACAGGGATCATTATTGCTCCGTTCCTACTTTGGGGTTCTGCTGGGAGTCGGACCTAGTCATTCCCTTCTTAAGTTTTAACGCGCCCAGCCGTGTGGTAAATTGGTGAATGTGGAAATGTTGATGCCTATGTACATATTCTGTATTTGAGGAGGCTAATACAACATCTCCGCTCAATACGGTCTGAGTGCTAGCATCCTTAAAATTTCCATTGGAAGTATCTTTCTCTTCTGACATATCCAATCCGTCCTAAATTCAACACATAGAAAAAAATGCCTAAAAACAAATGGCAACGCGCAACAGGAGAAAAAAAACAACAATTCACCTACAAAGCTTTTTAAAATTCAGGCACCCCTCAATACATTCATTTTGTTTACTCCCTGTACCATTCCTCGTAGCCACGCACATTGTATATGATGGCTAAATTTGGAAATATACTCATGAGTGGATGGGTATAGACCTTCTGTAGCTCGTACAAATTTGTGCTCCCTTCATCCAAAACCTTCTCAAATTTAAATTCTTTTACAGCATTGGGTACTATTGTCAGCTTGACCCACGACTCTAGAAAACAGAGCTCAGTGTTTGGTGTCGGCTCTGGGATTCTTAGCGTGGCAGTGAAAAACTCTACTACTTTTCGTAAATCCAATTCCTGGCCTCTCACAATATCCTTCTGGAGGTGTGGTATGCTATTTGGATTATAATTCCCACCTGTAAAATTGCTATGACTGTTTCTTCTTCAACTTGTAAATAATCTGTTCTAGATATTTGTTGACTCGTTCAATATAGAACGATGTTTCGCCAGTAAACCCTTGTATAACGAATCCTAGATAATATCCTGGTCTGTGAAACTTGTCCGGTACGGTGAAATTCAAGTTGAATGGGAATGACTCTGCTCTTTCCCCACAGCACTCTACTAGTGAACGTATATATCCCGAAACTTGCTGCAACCTTTCCCACGCTTTGGCTGGAAATTTGATTTCTACAGTCTTCAATTTGGTTTTACCCGACATCCAAACACCTAAACGGAACAACTACCACGACCCAAACTATCTCATCCACATACTTAAATAAAAAGGCAAGGGAAATTATATCATAACGGTTATAATAATTAACGAGACATACTTGTGGACAAGTATAAGGTGGTCTGCATTGGCAAATTCATGCACTGACATGGGCTAGAAAATGCACGGTGATATGGACCTTCAATCGTGACACCATCTATTCATAAGCAATCAGAGACTCCGCTCAAGAAAGCTCAGAGCGCACCTACAATGTCTACTAACGTACATTTCAGAGACATGCCTAAATGGTACATGTATATTGTGCTAACATGTAATTAAAAGCCACGTAAGATAAAGGGGCGAGAGAAAACGAATGGGAAAGAAAATCTCAAAGAGAATGACAAAGTGAGGGATAGAACAGAAGAAGATGGCAAAAAAAAACATTGTAAAAGGAATGCAAAAATTTACCCTACCCACTCCAGGAATCGAACCGGGGGCCTCGCCATGATTGCGACATCTGATTAAAAAATAAAGATGACGTCGCCGAAAGCTAGTAGACTCAGCTACAACATACTAAAATTTCAGAGTAACAGAATTGAACATAAGCGAGATACAGCTCCTAGAAGATCGTCATGTCATTTAATAAATACCCCTTCCATTGACATAACACGTACGGAACGATAGCCTATGACCAAGACACCTGCCCATACAACTTCACTCCTCATCGATGTCATTTGTGTACATTTGCAATCTGGAATTCAATGAGCGGCTGTGTGAGCCTGGTCGTTGACCATCTGTGGAACACCGAGCACCACGCCGGGGACCATCGGCATCGTCAGAACAAAACTATCCAAAGAACTGTCAGGTACAAGGTAAAGAAATAAAATAATGCCTCCGGCCACTTCGTGGCGGAGGCATAAAAATCATCACAGCCCATACCCTCAAGTATTGTCCGTTGAAGCTGATCGAGCATTATTCTGAGTGGATGAGACTGAAAAGAGGAGTGTCGTGGTGGATCAAATTGATAGAAAAAGTTCATCAAAAGACCATGGGTATCATACAACAGCAAGTCCGAACTCGTGTACGCAAGCCACAAGCTCAAATCGGTGGATGGAATGACCTTCTAATTTGGTTACAATGTCTCGTGCCGCTGCATCTACCCGCAAATGTAATATTAACTGGGCTGCCTCCCCTTTCAATGATCGACGTACTTCCCGGGCCAGTGCATCCGCATTGAACCCCTCTGATATTAAACAATCGACTTCATTCTTCCAAATCTCGAATGAGACTTCTCCCCCTTTTGGTCGCGGGTCTCCACTAAATGTGCAGAGTCTTGGTGAGTTTTGGAGAACTACTGGGGGGTAGCACAACCTTTCTCACGTTTTTGCTGACAATTTGATTTCTACAGTCTTCAATTTGGTTTTACCCGACATCCAAACACCTAAATGGAACAACTACCTTGACCCAAAATATCTCATCCACGTACTTAAATAATTAGGCAAGGGAAATTATATCATAACAATTCTAATGATTGATAAATTGTGCTGATAACGACAATGAAGGTACCGGTACTGAGTTCTTGAAATGCGAAACAAAAGTTCAACAAAACCAGACAAAACAAAAAGAAAAAAACCCAAGCTGGACACCGGTACAATGGATGGCTACAGCGAAGACACACTGAATTCGCTGACCACAAGACTCCTTGCACATCCAAGGGACTGCTCCTCTCCGCATGAAATCAGATTCAACAGTGAGGGCACTGATTTTCAAATCATGCACTAATCCCTCCAAACTTCACATACAAATTTACACAAGATATCCATCCACCCAAACATCCAGTATACTGTGATATGTTTGGTTATTACAAGTTCCTTACATTGTGTTCTTCTCACTTCATATTCTGTTGACTGTCCAAACTTAGATTATTCTCAGCTTTTTTTTCAATATGGCGCTACACCATTTACATTCAAATATATACACAGAATTCAATAAATATTACAGTATTAATTGGATTAATTAACTACAATTACCACTAAGGAACCTGGGTAGAAACCTCCAAATCTTGGTGCAAATTCTTATAGATAGGACCTCACTGAGTTTCTGCTGGCAGAGCTGGCTGGTTGCGTACCAGCTTCCTTTCTGAGGTTGTTGCCTCTTCTTTCTCCAGATTCTCAATTTTACACTTGTTCACTTCATAAGAAGGCACTCCATGGGACCCTTTCCTTTTTGTCTCGCCCACCGGAGGTGAAGGCGAGACTAAGGGATCCAAATGGCGTCCGTCCGTCGTCCGTCCGTCGTCCGTCCGTCGTCCGTCCGTCGTCCGTCCGTCGTCCGTCGTCCGTCCGTCGTCCGTCGTCCGTCGTCCGTCACAAATGTTAAAGTTTACCTGCAAGACTCTCTTTTGACAAATAACTTCACATGGGTTGCTTGGATTACAACCTAACTTGGGTCATAGATGCACTGGGGGTACCTTCATGTTATGGTACCGTTGGAGGTCACAGGATAAGGTCAAAGGTCATTTGAGGTCATACGTTAAAGTTTACCTGCAAGACTCTCCTTTGACAAATAACTTCACATGGGTTGCTTGGATTACAACCTAACTTGGGTCATAGATGCACTGGGGGTACCTTCATGTTATGGTACCGTTGGTGGTCACAGGATAGGGTCAAAGGTCATTTGAGGTCATACGTTAAAGTTTACCTGCAAGACTCTCTTTTGACAAATAACTTCACATAGGTTGCTTGGATTACAACCTAACTTGGGTCATAGATGCACTAGGGGTACCTTCATGTTATGGTGCTGTTGGAGGTCACAGGATAAGGTCAAAGGTCATTTGAGGTCATACGTTAAAGTTTACCTGCAAGACTCTCTTTTGACAAATAACTTCACATAGGTTGCTTGGATTACAACCTAACTTGGGTCATAGATGCACTGGGGGTACATTCATGTTATGGTACCGTTGGAGGTCACAGGATAAGGTCAAAGGTCATTTGAGGTCAGGGATACAATTCTTTTGCGTAGCAACGGAGATCGCGATATTTCTGGTTATTTTCGCAAGTGGGCGAGACACAATATTGCTAATGCCTTGTTTTTTAACGTAATGTTTGCTGTTTTTGGACCACTTTGTAATTACAAAGTACTCACATTCAAGAATCTTCACTTGCCTTGTGGACATTTGGCCTCCTTTGAAAGAAACTTAGGAATTTTAGATACTGAGATTTCTTTTTTGCTGCAGATCCAAACTATGCACTCCTCTTCTTCTTCCCGATGCGAAGTTATTCAAAAGAAATGTCTGTCCTGTTACCATCAGGCTGTCAACAATTATTTGTTGACAGGTATTCTTGAGATACTGCATCTCAAGAAGCTGGGAGTGAATCTTTAATTCCATTTAACTTTTTATTCAATAATCAGCATGATATATTCCCTACATTGTCTCATTCAGTCAATGACTGTAGAAATGTTGTACTTCATATAAAGCTGTATGTCATTATCCTGTCATGACGTGTGATTCATCCTTCTTGAAAATGCCTTTTGTATTTCTTTTGTTTCATTAATGCACAAATTATGAAAAAATGTAAATTTACATATTTATATTAAATTGCAATACTTTGTAACAATCAAACTTTTAATGTCTGGAATTCTTGTTCTTGTTCTTTGTTGTGTGATTGGTAGGTGTGATGCTTGATGTAGAGTACAGAGTGAACTTTCTTATCCATTAGCGGATTTTCGTCAAACCTTCACTTATATGTTTCTTTCATGTGTCTCCTTTTATTAAAGGGCATATACTGTACTGGGAAGTCAAAAAAGCCTTCAAAATGTAATTGTTAGCAATCTTCTTGCCAATGGTCTTAAATTCATCTATTGTCTATTTTAGAAGCTTGCTGAAAGTTATTTGCCCTCAAATGATCTACATGTGGAGTGATTAATGATTAAATCCATAAAATGTTCGGGCCGAACATTTTGAGGATTTGTGATTTAATCACTCATTACTCCAAATGTAGATCATTTGAGGGCAAATAACTTTCAGCAAGCTTCTAAAATAGACAATACATGAATTTAAGACCATTGGCAAGAAGATTGCTAACAATTACCTTTTGAAGGCTTTTTTGCCGTCCCTGTACAGTATATGCCTTTTAAAACCAACTTAACTTCAAGGTTAACTATCCCTTTAAGTATACAAGCACAGAGATGGAGGCACATACACAAGCAAGTCACATTCTCAGACGTGTTGAGATGGAATGTCATGTAAATGGCAAAGTAACATGACAACTCCTCAACACACTTAAATACATTCTTAGAAACACATGCACATACACATGTAAACTCTTAATTCTATGCACCTTCTTGGTACAAAATTTCCAGGCATTGGTATAGAAGAGGCCCTCATTTAAAAAAAAATGTATAATTGATCAGGGCAGTCAGGGATATCTTCAGTATCTCATGAAAGATTATCCCGAATATTGATCAATGGGGATAGGCACTACATGTACATGTTGTGAACTGAGGTTCCAGAGTTCTGCCGTAACGGCCCTGCAAGAAGCTGGCGAAGCCTACTTGGTGGGCCTGTTTGAAGAAAATTACTCTGCCTAGCCATTTGAATGATTGAACTTGGGGCTGTTTTTATGATTTTTGGCATAATGAGGTTGACTTCTGGATTTCAGATAATCTTCATAATAAACAACCTCCAACACAATAATTTCCAAACTATACATTTTATGTGTTTTTACTCGGTGCTTTTACATCTGAGGAACATTTCATTTGATTTAATCAAGACACCATATAAAAACACATTGATACTTCTGACATTTATCTTCTCTACAGTTGTTTTATTATCTTATTGCTCTTTACAAAACACTTCAGGAGATGGCGTTCAGAGAAATACATACTCTTTGTCTTGCAGTTATCTTTGAATAGATATTCAGATTGGAAATGCATAGTGTTAGAAACATGACCCTAGAGTTATATTAATTTTAATTCAGGGAAACTATTGAAATCAAATCACAATTTGATTCATGTCAAATCAGTTGGTGAATTTTGCAGAGATTACAGAATATTATTACCAAAGTTGGAGTAGAATGAAACAACCTGACAATGTCTTTAGGTAATGGATAGAATGTTCGACTGATTATGTCACCCCGAATCAGGGAAAAGCCGTTCTGCTGTGAGCATGGATTCCATATTCATTTGATTTCAGGAATCTTCTCAAAATTATGTATTCATTGAAATCAAACAAGCGTGGGACCCTAACAACATCAGAGTGGTTATCTCTTCATTACAGGCTCTCTCATCTTTACCACTACATGTATTAAACATAACCTTTATGTTTTCAGCAAGTAAAATGTTGGGGTATCATTCACAAGGACAACAAGGCACTGTAGGTCTACTAATATTTGACACACAAGCAACACACATTTTAACTCTCTGAAATTACTTGAGGTAAAGGAAATTTCAAGGCTTTCTACTAAACCTGTATGATGAAAGACACATTTCTAAAGTAACTATATGGTAAGGCTTTACCTAATCCTACATGACATATTTGTACTAATATTCTCTGCAAGGTAAACTACAAGGCATGGTTAGACATTTGTAAACACACAATTCTACATCATAACAAACATCTACAAGCATTATCATTCTTGTAACTCATGTAGCATATTTTGCATATATGTCAACCCCATGTTCACAGAATATTACAAATACAGTAATAAGATGAATAAAGTGACAAATCAACCCTTAGTTCATGAACACAATACAACGAGATCTCTGTACTATACCTATGAATTTGCATAGATGACAAAAAAATGTAAATTTTTGCCAACATGGCTGAATATTTTTTGTTTTTCAAAAGACAATAAAATATGTGTTGTTAAGCAAGACACTCAATAACTCATTAATTTCTGTCCTTCAATAACTGTTCATTGGTAGCTGTTGTGGTCCAGTTTCATGAGTGTTTAAGTACAATACAACCAAGCACGACCAACATTTCATGTATTACAATGACCTCAGTAACCAGATTTATTTGCATGTTATCAACATACATCAAATTTGTCATACAATTGCTAACTCTGCATCAAACAAGTGTAGCGTTACCTGTATACTGGTAACTGGCAAGACAGTCTAACACATTTTGGCTCTCAAAATTAAATATTGATTTTTTTCACTTTATTTCATTTGACTTTGTTTGAGGCACATGTGTCTTCTTATCCTCAATTAAACTGATTTGATTAATATAAGATCAATGAATTGATTAGTAAATGATCACTGAATTATGTAAAAAAATATTTGGAAATATTTTGTCCTGAGCAAAATTCAATACATACATAATTCTGCATTATTCTTTTAAGAAAACATATCTGGATATGAAATCAATAATATACATTATATACCCTACACAAAATAAATGCAAGCTCTGCTTACAAAACATATTTCAAGACCAATTAGGTACAATAAGTGTGTCCTACAACATTACGAAACGAAACATCAATAATTAGTGCTTAAAGCTATCTGTTTATACAAATGATGGATTCAACCCATAATTACCCCATATTCTCCTACATTGCCACACTATAGTATAAAGGCAGTGACAATAAGCACACACACTATAATAGAAGCTACTAAAACAATCTAAATACCGGTAGATGTCATTTGACTAACACACTGTAATGAAAACGTTGGGTTTTAGATTACCACCATGTAATAATGTACCCATTATAAGAATATCGCCTACTATAAATATTGTGAATACATGATTCAGCCATAGGCTACCCTGGTAATGTATGAAGATGCCCTACCACTGCAACAGCGTAGAGCTACTTTTTATGTTGAGATATCAAAGGGTTAACTACACACTTTATTCTTTTGGTCCTCTTGTTAATGCTCATCAGCATATGCTGGTTATCTCACCTTCATCACATACATGAATAAAAACCTCTATGTATTTCATGCAGTACATTACTTCCCTATCACTCTATATTTGGCCCACAACCTTTGGCATAAGTCCTATCCATCTAGTGGTCATCCTACAGGGGCCCTCTTCCTTATGCTTGAGATCATTGTCTGGGTAGTTTCCATCCGCGTTGACCCTTGCAACGCTTGACCTGTGATTGTTACCTTTGACCCATGACCTATCTGGAGAATGATGCGCTTCTGTATCCTGTACGCTCCCCTCTTGATGCTTGCGGAAGTTGTCCAGGTTAATTTTATCTGGGGTGGCTGCTTCCTGTACAGCTTGTCCAATGACCTATAACCTTTGACCCATGACCTATCTGGAGAATGATGCGCTTCTGTACCCTGGACGCTCCCCTCTTGATGCTTGCGGTAGTTGTCCAGGTAAATTTTATCTGGGGTGGCTGCTTCCTGTACAGCTTGACCAATGACCTATTAACCGTTGACCTATGACCTATCTTGAGAGTGCTGTGCTTCTAATAGTCATCCTGGGAGATCCCCTCCTGTTGCTTGCGGTAGTTATCGAGGTAGATTTCATCCGGGGTGGCTGCTTCCTGCACTGCTGGGTTCTCCTTCATGTGGGCAGCATAGGCCATCAGCTGCAAGATTCAAAGGGGTCAAACTCAGTGAAAGATATACACACCCATGTATACACTACTACATAAGGAGCCCTTAAGTGAGGATATAATAGCCTGAATGGGGGGTGCCCCCCCCAAAAAAAAAAAAAAAAAAAAAAATAATAATAAATAAAAAAAAAAAAAAAATGATGAATAAAATTAATAAAAAATTAAGTAATTATGTCACAAATACACACTGACAGCTCTAAGACAATGTCACCCTATACTACTTAGAACCATTTATACACAGAGTTTGGCCAACTTGGTTTCAATGGGAAACAACATGGTACCTGTTGCCATGTAGGGCAAGCAGATAACATAAAAATATGTGCCATATTGTTACCTATTAAAACCAAGTTAGCCAAGTTCTGCGCGTAGATGGCTGTGATACTTCTAGTTTGATGGGAGCGATGCAAAGAAACGATTCATAGTACCTCATTCATTAAGACCCAAATAAATAAATTCAATAAGAATTTTAGGCTTTGTAAAACTGAGTATTATTGAAATATGGAAATGAACAAAGCTATATGTTTTAATTTGTATTTGGCTTGTGAGTAGACAGGAAATTTAGTTTCCATAACAATACACTTTGAAAAGTTCTACTTACCACAGGGAAATTATCTCTCTTAAAATCGTCTCCCATTATGACCCATCTCTCGAACCACGGCCACATGATGAAATCTACCATCCCCGGCTTCTCACCTACAACACACAAAAAAGCGACATCACTAACATCAATACGTTTACTTGAACATATTTATATTATAAGAGTGTACACCATACAAGCTGTCGTTTTGGCAAGGACCTTGATTTTCACAAGATTTCTTTCTTTGTGTTTCACGAAGCACTGTAGGGTCACAAATTTAACAAGACACAGAAATATATTGCCATATTCTCTTGATTGCATTTTGCTGCACGGAACACAGTGTGTGTGTATGTTTTCTTCAAATCGCATGTGTACAATGTGAAAAATACGTGTACAATGTGAAAAATACCAGCAGTATGTGGGATATGTATAAACACACATGGAAGTAGAAGCCTGGGGGTCAATCCCTAAAACAAGTTTTTATTTAAAAGACAATTTTGTCTGTCATCAGAAGTGTACATTTGTAATGGAGCAGAGCATCATACAGCTTTCTACTGCTGTTGCTTGCATAAATACAAGTCATGATCATTACTTTCTTTTATGTTTGTTGAGAGGAAGGAAAATGCTTGACTTGCTTCATTGGTGTCTTAGTGGCAACTGCCTTTATTCATGTATAATCACACACATATGTATACAGTATCGATGGTGGTCTTACATAACATATGGCTGGGGTGAGAGAGCTAGGGTAGAGAGAAGGTGCAGGGGTAAAGTAAACAAACATATCAGATGGGGGGAAGGAGTGGATAATCCTTGGGTGTGGGAATAGGAGTTGATAGGAACAGCTAGGAACATATAGTATTTTACAAACACAATACTTTCCATACAGAGCTGACTTAAGGAATATGAGGAAGTACAAAGAACCTACCGAAGAAGAATGGAGTTCCTCTCTTCTTGAGTTCTTCCTCAATGACCATAAGCTCCTTGTGGTATGTGGCCATGTAGTCCTCGCCAGTAGGAGTGGCCGGAGGGTGGTAGGTGGCCTTGAAGAATGGAGGGCTCACCTGGTGTTGGGGGAGAGGGTTAAAGAGAGGGAAGAGAAGCAGTAGGTATGAATTCAGCGGACATGTTGGGGTAAGGGGAAATGGAGAACGAGAGAGAGAAATATACACATGTATGTGGAGAGAGAGACAAACAGCACGTTGTCATGACCAGTTGATGTGGCCGGAGGGTGATACATGTAGGTGGCCTTGAAGAACAAAGGGCTCATCTAATGTCAGGAAAGGGTGTTCAAAGGAGTGAAGAGAAATAGTCATATGACATCAGTGAGATGGTGGAGTAAAAATGAGATATAGAAATAGATAAGAGAGAGAGAAAAGAGAGAGATTTCATAATTTCACAAAAAGCAACAAGAACAACACAACATGAATTCAGGTACAATAAACTTCAAAACAAACAAATCATTTATTAACATAACATTAAAACTCAAACTTTCAATTCTTCTTTCAAATGTCAAGAAATCTATTCATCATTCCTGTAGAGTGACTATTTCAATAAAGGGTGTAATATGTGAGATTTCCCTAGTGCTCATCTTACTAAAAAATAATTTCATTGAACAGAAGGATGTAATGTGTTGGGATTGCCCTAGTACTCACCTTGCTCCCAAAGTAGTCTAGCAGCACCTTGTCCTGGGCCTTGCGGTAGGCATCAGTGGGCCAGAGGTTCTCCCCAGGGAAGGCGTCATTGACATACTCCGAGGAGATGGTGGAGTCTCGCACCAGCTTGTCGTCCCACTCCAAGCAGGGCGTGGCACCCATCGGGTTCTTGGTTTGCTTGTACCAGTCTGGCTTCTTCGCTAGGCTGATGTTGACTAGCTCATAGCTGGGCAGATTGGATTAGAGTAGAAAAGGCCAGTGACAACATTAATTGAGGGCTCCAGGCAATTTTGCCCCACTGTAATACAAAAATGCCCCTATGAAAAATTAATTTTTCCTCATCAGGTACTATTAAAAACAATTTTTGATTTTTGATTTGTTATAGTATACCAGGTTTGCAGAGTAGCCATCAAAATAAATTTCCAATCTTTTTAACTCATAAGGGCAAATCAAAAGTTTTTTTTTTCATAAATTATTTTGTTGCTAGTCAGAGAAACCTTGTACAAGCTTCAGGGATACTATGAGAAACATATTGAGCAACATGCAAAAGATCTGTATACAATACAAACTGAGGATGGAAGATGACAGCAAGTCATAACAACAACAACAAAAAAAACCCCTGTTGATCAATAATGCCTCAAAACTACAACAAATCATCAGTAGATCATATTCCCCCTTGAACAGCAATTTTTGACATCTGAGGTACGAAGGGCAGAGTTATCAGACCAAATGTTGGTGAACTTGATTTGGCCATCGTTGATAAACTCACTCCACATTCTTGGCAGCGAGCACCAGCCGAGTCCGGTGAGCGAAGGGGCAGAAGCGGAAGCTGTAGAGACGAGGAACGCCCTTCTTCAGAGGAGGCACTGGGTCTCCTGCAGCAAACCAAACCAGCAGAGAGAATCATATTGGAAAGAATTGAATTGAATGGATTTTCCAATTCATTTTATACAGGAGATAATCTTACCCAAACTTCAATCAGATCAAGCTTTTTGTGTGGATAAATTTGAATCACAGTATGAAGGCAGAGCTTTTATGTTGTTGCTGTTGTTTTGTTTTGGGGTAAATAGTGCCCTCTTGTGGCCGGTACTGGCACAGATATTGCCTGACATAGCAGCAAGTCATGGACTGTTGCAAAGGACAAATTTGCTTTCATCTGAAACATCCAAGGCTTGTGATGAAGCATATTTCAGTATAAGGAGGCAAAGAGGTTAGTACAACTATTGATTACTTTATGTTGAAATTATTTTGTGGTATTAAGTCAAATCTACTTGGTTTACTTGTGAAAATGAATGACATATTCATGTAGCTGAATGCATGTATTGCAGTAACTGTTATTGGATTATTGGCAGTAGATTATGCATTGCATGTATTGTGATTAAGACAAGATGATATGATGTTGATTTAATACTTGTGTACAATTTTGTAGGCCTACTTATGTTTCCTTTGTTCATCTGTTTATTTCAGTTTTCATAGAATTTCTGGAAAAAATAAGCGACATATACAACCTGCAAAAACCTTTGGTTTTACTTCAATGCCTCAGCATCAGCCATACTATGTATAACCATTAGTTAGAAAGCTTAGATTATATAGCATTAATCATATTTTAAATTGGATTTAAATTTAAACATGATATTATTGATATCATTGGCTGTATAGCACCGGGCTTTGGAGCAAGGAAGTTGTGATTAGATAAGTAAATTTGAGCAATTCTGTTTGCTCAAAACACACCTGTATTGCATATATTTACGGAGAATATATACCTGAATACTGTATAAGCTGTTATTTTCGCGAGGGTTTTATTTTCGCGAATTTCGCGAAAGAACGAGCAAACGCGAATTTAACAACGCGCGAAAATATTCTCATATCAACTTGCAACATTACGAGATTATACTAAGTACTAACACGCATGGCGAACAAATGCAGCAGCATACAGCGCATGCCTCACACACATGTACTACTAGTAGTACGTACTGACTACTAAGCATGAGCACGACCCGGCCGCCCAGGCCAGCCAGGCCTTGCTTAGAATTGGCCCCATTCCAACGCGAATTTAACAACACGCGAATATGTGGCAGAAGCCGCCATTCGCGAAAATATATGTACGCGAAAATAACAGCTTATACAGTATTCTCATGCCTGGTTTAAAGATGATTTAAATCCATGTTGCATTTTTTTTTATGTTTCAGGTGCTAAAGGGGTTCAGAATTGCATGACGGCAGCTGCAATGTTGAAGATTAAAGTTCATGCGCCAGTTCCCATATATTTGTGTACATTTTCGAACAGCCAATATGGCAGCCTTGACGGAAAGTATTTGTTAGAAAGGTCTGTGAAGAGGAAATATGTAACATTGCTCAAAATTTTCGAACATTTTTGTAGTGCAAGTATACATTCAATTCAGTATACATTCAATATTAGATAAATGCATGTACTTGAAATGAGTAATTCATTCATTCACTGGTCGATGTATCAGTAGTCGGACCCGACATGCAGGGAAATTTGTGGCAAACCCTCAAGACGGGGCTATGCTGTCAGGTGCATGCATGGTAATAAGCTCAATGGCACAGCTGGGGACCTAAACCATAAAGCCTTTAAAGGCACATTGCAAATCAATTACTAGAAATATAATACGATTTTAAGGACAACGATTAAGCAATACTGTACTTCCCCTCAACAGGACCCCTCCCCCAAGTCCCTCTGCACCATCGGTCCACCTTGTCCTTGCACCCCAACATTAGTCCCAACCCCTCCTCGAACCTAGAATTTGCACCCTGGCCCTGCATGGCCTGGGCTGGGCGTGGCTCATTGCCCCACTCACGCTCTGCCTCTAACCAGGGAGGTGGAACTCCCCCTGGGGAACTCCCAGTCCCACCTCCCTGCTGCTCAACAAAATACATTACCTTGAACCAGATGCTTGGGATTGGGCTTTGCAGGCATTTTCTGACGGTTATCTTTCAGAATAGAACAATGTGCCGTTGTGTATCTTACTCTTTCCACGGCTTTGTATCTCGGTGGAGCTTGTAGTTGTACTTGGCACTTGATTGAAGCCACTCAACTCCTACCTCGTTTAGTACTCCCTGCTTTCACAATGCACTACACAGCCTTGTTGTTCAGTTGCCTTTGTAGTCTGAATTCCAGGTACCGGTATTGTATAAAACATTGTAACAGTATAGAGTGGTCCACAAAGCGGCCCTCAATTGTGGAAATGAGGGAGCTTTTTTAGATTATTTCACAGGAAATATAAAATCGCTCCGCTTCATATCCTTGGTTTCAGGACCAGGATCGAGAGCTACAATAATGAGGATTCACAGAAAACGAAATATCAAGAACCAATTAAATACGCCTTGAAATTAGGTTACGATAGCTTTGGAAGTTTTTGAGCAGACGACCGAACCGTCCATCAAGCACATGCGCTTTATCGCAGCGCAGCTAGCTGTACTATACTGTACTGCAGCTAGCGCGCGGCGCGCTAGCTATATCGCATACGTACGTACGTACAGTACAGATATAGATGTGTGCGTTCACATCATCATGGCCATGGCGACCTCCTCGAAACTGTCATGTGTCTGCGGAAGGTTGTTCACGAATCAAACCTTCTCGCGAACGGCTTCAGAACTGGGGGCTAATAATAATCGTGCTAGGTATGTAGATTTTTTTACGTCCGTCAAATAACAAATCAAGTTCACAATTTTCATTCTTCTTTCTGCCGATCAAAGTGCTGCTGCCTTGATTGAGGGTGTTGAAATTTCGCACTGTCTGAGTCCTGTGGTCTAGTCTGTGTAAGTCGTACGTGTGTGCATGTATGGAGCAAAGGCAAGCCAACTAGCATTCATTGCATTCTTTGGCCTTTGCTTGTGTTCAGAATATGGCCTATGGGGTTTCTTGTAAACATTTAGTGTCAATATAGTATCCCGGAAATCCACAGAGATACAATGTCCTTAAAATATTTTATCTTTGCCTTTGGTATTCCGAAAAATATTTTAGGATTTTTAATGAGCGCATGCCCTGCAGCTGCAGGCTGCACTCCTTTCCCAAGCCAGGGGCAGCCATTAATAAACATCCTCTCAATTTCATGTCTTTTCATTTTGCATACATTGACACCATCAAGCTGATGGTGTGATGACGTCATGAAACTGAAAGGGACAATACGCATCAATGTCTATCAGCGCGCCTATTGCATTTGATGCGCCCATGTGCAAAAAGTTGAATGCTTGAATTATTTTTGTACGTAATGCTATGGGCCTAGGCACGTACATCTGGAGATAAAATTGCTTGGGAGCAGATTTATCTTTTGTCCTAACTTTTTTTGCTAAGTGCGTGTTCATTATTTAGAGAAAAAGTGGTTAATCAGTCATATTTTTTTTTTTTGCATCCATTTACATTATCTATACTGTTTCAATATAAATATATTTTTTCATTTTACATAGCAGTATTTCATTTTCTTTACCTGGAAAGGATTGAGGAAGAATATAGTGACACTTAGCACAGTCTCCTTGCCTGAACTTGAAGTCCTCGGGGAGTTATTGGGAATAGATGCCTGACAGAGAAATCACGATCATCCTTGTCGTGAATCGATGTTGAATCTGATAAATTGAGAAGAATAAAATTATAGTCGTCTTCGCCTATATGATAGCCGAGGGTGCAGCGACGGCGACTACAGGTATAGTGTCTTCTATACAAATATATATGTATGGATACTCACGTATCGCTGTAGATGTCGGCGATGGGAACCGCTGGGCGCCGGGTTGCGTATAGGTGCAAGTGTTCTGTGCGTGCGTGCATGAGCTGGAGGGAGCATAGACGGGCCTGTGTCCGTGTCAACATCCAAGCTCCAACTGACTCGACTCGCTAGCGTTTTTCTGCTGGCCTGATTCTGGAGCTAGCTGTTTGGTAATTCGTTGCTGTCCCGCGCATGCGTCGCACGTGATTGCCACGCGCGGGACAGCAACGCGAAGTTCGTGCACAACAGTGGAAAGTGCAGTGACCCCGAGGCTGGCAGCCGTTGCTACTACATTTCCAGTCTTGCAACAAAATGAACGTGATCAGATATACTTCCAGAGTGGTTTTTCTTTCATTTTACATTTCCTGTCACATTTTCTATGCTGTATGTAATTCTATTTTCATTTAAGAGCAGTACTTTATTAAACATTACCTTGAAATGATTGAAGATCTTATAATGACATATCTCCACTTACTTAGCACAGGATCTTCAGGTCGCCTTGCCTGTAGTCCTCGAGAAGTTGGTATGAATAGATGGAGTCACCGTCGTATTTTACATTGTACCATTCTGGGTATCCAGGAACCTGGTTAATAACACGGCCACAGTACTCCTTTACCTCCTCTGTCTCTTTAACCTTTCAGTGTCTGATAATGCCGCTCTATGGAATCTGTGTGTATCATTCGGTGCAAAAATGCACAAGTGGCGATTAAAAGGTTAAATTGATGTTGTACCTAAAAAAAGAAAATGGATGTTATGAGAGATTTTTTCTTTATTTTAAATCCAAATGAAGTCAAATAATAAATTCTCAAATGCAAAATGATAATAATATAGATAGATGAATCAGAAATTATATGAAATAATAGGTCATTATAAATACAAAATAAATTAGGCTGCAAATGCACAAAAATTATACAAAATGACATACATTTTATTGTCATGATACAAATAAAAATAAGAAGGACAATATACATTTGACAAAGATTTCATTTTATTATCATGATGTACATTGATAAGAAAATGTGATATATAAATAATGAAATCATACTTGTAAACAAACTCATGTCTATAGATAAATGTGAAAGATAAATATGCAGGATAAATATGAAATCATGGAAAACAAAGAAAAATGATATGTATACAGACCTGAAATCAATGATTGGTAATTTGTTCTCTTGTGTGTTCTCAAAAGTGAATTGAAACTGCACAAAATCAATCTCAAACATAATTAGTCCATGCGAACGTTGCCGTAGAGAGCAGCACAAGCTCGGAGAAGACGCCCCGCATCTGCAGCCCCTGGATATCTCTCACAAAGAGAGAACAGTCGCGCCTCGCATGTCTGTGCAGACTTCCGTTGCCTCCTCGCCAGCTTCATCTGGCTTAGCAGCTTCGCCTGGACTGGCACAAGATGGGCTTGCGTGTGGAGAAGGATGACAAGTTCGTAAAGGCCTACTTTGGCCTTCCCTGCATGGCGGTTCAGTCGGTTGTGCCACCCTTCTACGTTGTTGTTGGTGCGGTTGGCCCGCCTGTAGCACACCCAGGTTCCTGGTGAGTGGTATCCAGTGAACCACTGGTTCTTCCATGTACTGAAACAGCTGTTTAGAAGAGAAAAGTAAAAAAGAAAAGTGCACTCATAAGTAAGTTCTAACTTACATTACATGAAGTAGTTCGTAAAGGCCTACGTTGGCCTTCCCTGCACGCCGGTTCAGTCGGTTGTGCCACTCTTCTACGTTGTTGGTGCAGTTCTCCCATCTGTAGCACACCCAGGTTCCTGGTGAGTGGTATCCAGTGAACCACTGGTTCTTCCATGTACTGAAACAGCTGTTTAGAAGAGAAAAGTAAAAAAGAAAAGTGCACTCATAAGTAGGTTTTAACTTACATTACATGATGTAGTTCGTAAAGGCCTACGTTGGCCTTCCCTGCACGGCGGTTCAGTCGGTTGTGCCACCCTTCTACGTTGTTGTTGGTGCGGTTGGCCCGCCAGTAGCACACCCAGGTTCCTGGTGAGTGGTATCCAGTGAACCACTGGTTCTTCCATGTACTGAAACAGCTTTTTAGAAGAGAAAAGTAAAAAAGAAAAGTGCACTCATAAGTAAGTTTTAACTTACATTACATGATGTAGTTATAAAAATCAGAAAATTTTTTCTCAGAATAAGTACTAAACACTGACATACGGGCGCTTGTGTTGACCTTGTCTTTGCCTTCGTTGAGCATCTTTTTGGGATCATCTATCCAGCATTCTAGAGTTTTCCTTGCTTTGTTGAACACCTGGTTCATGTCCAGAATGTTAGGATTGTTGCCGATGATTGCCATCCACGATCCTGTAACCATTTGATAGTTCAACCCGAGGCAGCACATATGTTCAAGCCGACTAGCTGTCCATGCATTAATGAAGGCACGGTGAAGGTCATTGGATGGCTTCTGGACCGTTCGGAAGTAATCAATGATGTGACTGCCTATTGTGAACAAAA
Source organism: Arbacia lixula (assembly GCA_963669155.1). NCBI lineage: Eukaryota > Metazoa > Echinodermata > Echinoidea > Arbacioida > Arbaciidae > Arbacia > Arbacia lixula. The sequence goes on along the minus strand of OZ022581.1, from coordinate 13,470,313 downwards.
TAGTCGAGCTGCGAAAGAAAATGTTAAACCGGTTCCCAACAAAACGTGGCATCTTCTGATTTACTCCTCTTTCATTGAGGAATGCGCACAGTGTTGTCGTCTCCCCACATCCCTCGCTATTAAATAGCTTGGAAGCAGCTTGAATGAGTGCTTGCGCATTGCACGCATTCCTCCTATTGAATGGCAGTTTCTTATCTCTCAGTGGGTCACTTTCAGCATCACATTTCTTGAGGATGGAATTGGCTTCTTTGGCGAACGAGTCAAGAGGGTGCATGGCACACCGGAATGAGTTAACTTTCTTGCCCATCAGATCGTCCAGATTGTTATCAATTGCCATGTTTGTGGCACAACGATCAGTCATAGTGTTTTCTATGTTGTTGAGCAGGCCATCATTGACGTTGTCACACGTTTCCTGTATGGATGCAACATACTTTGCAGCACTCCCTCCAACCTGTTGACGGATGCCTGCAACATATGTACTCTCCAATGTTGCGATCTCCACTTCTGTTAAGTGCCCTAAATGAATATGTTTTATACGAATTTGATATTATTTACCTGTACAAGATACAAATAAGGAATTAATACTCTCCATACATAAAGCATTAAAACAGATATAAAATAATGAGATACATCCTTCAGCTCTCAAAAAAATTCTAGGAACAAGGTGCAACCAAGAGGTCAGAGTATTCTGCAACGTTCAACCATTACATGACGGCTATGCACAAGGTGACATCACAAAGATAACTCTATGTGATTCAATAGAAAAATATAATTCATGTCATTTCTTTTTTCATTTTCTGCCATGTTTGTGACATTAATGATGGATGCTCATTATACCCTGTTCATTTCTCCAAAAATCACAATGTTATTTGGTAGAAATGAGTGTTTCTAGTCAAAGCATATTTTAAAATGAATACATTTGAAGTGCGATTTGGTTCTCATATATGTATTTTTTTCATATGAAGAGAACTATGTTTCCCCCCTTATTATTTTAATACATGTGTAGGTCATTGTTGTACCAACATAACTGCATTATGAACCATTCTCTCATTGCAATGACCGGAAGGAAAAGGGTACTGCCAGAACAAATACTAGTGTGTTCTCAAAAGTGAATTGAAAGTGCACAAAATCAATCTCAAACAGAAACAAAATTAGTCCATACGAACATTGCCGTAGAGAGCAGCACAAGCTCAGAGAAGACGCCCCGCATCTGCAGCCCCTGGATATCTCTCCCAAAGAGAGAACGGTTGCGCCTCGCATGTCTGTGCAGACTTCCGTTGCCTCCTCGCCAGCTTCATCTGGCTTAGCAGCTTCGCCTGGGCTGGCACAAGACGGGCTTGCGTGTGGAGAAGGATGACGAGTTTGTAAAGGCCTACGTTGGCCTTCCCTGCACGGCGGTTCAGTCGGTTGTGCCACTCTTCTACGTTGTTGTTGGTGCAGTTCTCCCGTCTGTAGCACACCCAGGTTCCTGGTGAGTGGTATCCAGTGAACCACTGGTTCTTCCATGTACTGAAACAGCTTTTTAGAAGAGAAAAGTAAAAAAGAAAAGTGCACTCATAAGTAAGTTTTAACTTACATTACATGATGTAGTTATAAAAATCAGAAAATTTTTTCTCAGAATAAGTACTAAACACTGACATACGGGCGCTTGTGTTGACCTTGTCTTTGCCTTCGTTGAGCATCTTTTTGGGATCATCTATCCAGCATTCTAGAGTTTTCCTTGCTTTGTTGAACACCTGGTTCATGTCCAGAATGTTAGGATTGTTGCCGATGATTGCCATCCACGATCCTGTAACCATTTGATAGTTCAACCCGAGGCAGCACATATGTTCAAGCCGACTAGCTGTCCATGCATTAATGAAGGCACGGTGAAGGTCATTGGATGGCTTCTGGACCGTTCGGAAGTAATCAATGATGTGACTGCCTATTGTGAACAAAATATTTGAGCTGATAAACAAAATGTTAAACCGGTTCCCAACAAAACGTGGCATCTTCTGATTTACTCCTCTTTCATTGAGGAATGCGCACAGTGTTGTCGTCTCCCCACATCCCTCGCTATTAAATAGCTTGGAAGCAGCTTGAATGAGTGCTTGCGCATTGCACGCATTCCTCCTATGGAATGGCAGTTTCTTATCTCTCAGTCGGTCACTTTCAGCATCAAGTTTCTTGAGGATGGAATTGGCTTCTTTGGCGAACGAGTCAAGAGGGTGCATGGCACACTGGAATGAGTTAACTTTCTTGCCCATCAGATCTTCCAGATTCTTATCAATTGCCATGTCATTGTCATTTTTTTTTTTTAACAAGACGAGTGACGATTTATCGTCACCCGTCTTGTTACTTGTTATATTCTTACTAATGTCATTTTTTTCATGTTTGCTGAAAAGATAATGCAGTATCTTAAGGTCTACTTGTATGCAATTATAGAAAATAGTAGTCATCCTGAACAAGAGATTAAGTAATTTAATCAATCAACTAATCAATCAGTCAACCAATCAATCGACCACTCCAACCAATCAATCAACCAGTCCTACTAATCAGCCAATCAATCAATCAACCAATCAATCAGTAAAATAATCACAAACTCCATCTCAATACTAGTTTTGATCGTATAGAAAAGATGCAAGGAGAGATCAAATTTTCAGTTAAATTGCTTCTATATGAAGCATTTTATATTTTTCCTTTTTCACTTTTTCGTTTGCAAATGAATAAAACTTAAACGAGATGGATACATATTAACAATATAAAGTACTATTGCTGAATGCACATGGAGACATAATGAGCAGACTGGCATTTCTGGCATTGTACAGTACTGAAAGTAACAAAGATATTAAATTAATGCGTTGTATAACAATGATACATTATGATGAAAAATGACAAAAACAGTATGACATGGACAATAGGCAATATTAAAAAAAAATACTTGTACAATAAAAATCACAATAGGGCCTACAAGTAGGATCAGTATTTATTGATACATCTTGCAATGAAAAAGAAAGAATAATTGAGGATAAGACAACATTTTCTTGGTGAGAATAGACTGTAACTAACAAAAATATTGATAATTTAATCCATCAGGGCTTACAAATAAATATGTCAATAAATAAAACATTAAACTACAATGATACATGAAAATGAACATTTGATAGATTTTAGCTCTCATCGCAGCATGGGCAGGCATACACTGTAGGACTTGGGTGCTCTGAACCAGCAGATGTACCGCAGATGTACCCAATGCCTGTAATGGTCGCACTTTACCCAATCAAGGATGAAGACGTGTGTTCCGTCCACCTGTTTGGGCACACTTGCCTGGCATACACAGCAGTTTGCAGATTCATTTTCTTCCTCGAGTTCATCCTCACTTTGTGTGTCAAGAAAGACAAGCTCCTACTGTGTTTGTGATGAACTCGTATCAGATGTGCCTGATGTGCCTGGGATTTCTGATGTGGCAGCAGCAGGTGTTGCAAACACATTTGGAGTCGAAGGTAATGTGAAGGTTCTGGTATCTCTTCGGTGACTTGAGTAGCATCATCACTGTCATGGTCAAGACTATTTTCCTTAAGTACAACTGTATCTTGTGGAAGATATCTGTTTCTGTGATTGCTACCCCGGCAGGTAGACAGCGATACTTTCGCTTGGTCGCAGGTTCCTCGCTGGGGGGAGATGGACTCTTGTTGACCAGAAATATAGCTGCATTTGTTTCAGATGTATTCTTGTCCTTAGTTACCACAAGCTCACTTGTCGAATTCACAAGGCTGGCTGGAGGACACCTATCCACTGCATTTATCTTTTCTGGATGGAATGGGTGAATTCCTGTTGCCCGGAATCCAACTTGCAGGTTGGATTTGCATACTATCCAAAGATATGATTCGCCAATCATCTTGCTTCAAGATTCATTTAAGGTCTACATAAAAATACAGCAAATTGGCCTCCACTGGCAAGAAGATACATTGTACAAAAGAATGACATAAATTGACACAAAATGACACAGAATATACAACAGTGCATTGAACAAAAAAAATGTGCATAATTACAGAAAATACAGAAGGAGGAGAACGTCCCAAGGTCCCTATAACAAACAGAGCATTACACAGTACACAATACCGGCAATAATAATGATGCGAAGTTTATTAATCTCATGAAATATCTGCATGGCTTAGGATATCCCTTGTGATTACCTTTCCAAGGTGCTCCCGGAGATACCGACTACAGTTGGCATTGTAGTGGGACTTCATTGGGCTGAATACCACAACATCTACAGTGTAGGGGCTGCAGAAAATGCATGGATGAAAGATAATTGCTTCATCTTCCCAACTTAGGATAATCATAGACACATAGATTGATATTCTCATCATTCACTATACGCTCTCTTTGTTATCACTCGTGACGCTCGTATTCTTAATCGCTTTCGATTGTAATGATTGGAAAATCTATGACTGTCGCACATACAGTACGTAAACTGTGCACTAGACCCACCACATACCCACAATAAACCACATGTCAACATTCAAAGCGGACGAAAGATTAAAATTCGGCAAGAACAAATGAGCTAGAAATAAAAAATTTATGTAAATGAGCCTCAGAGATATTTATGCAAAGCCAAAGGAGCTTAATTGGTATTCTGAAACCCACTTAGGAAAAAAGACAGGATAAATGATAAAATTGCTTGAGACTTATTTTATCTATTTTATCTATCTACACGATGTTCTAATATGGCTGTGATATTCCTTGCAGAATTAGCAAATCACGGCCGATGGGCCTGGCCAGCGGGTCCCCGTAGGTGGGGGAACGGTGGTAGGCGCGCGGTGGCTGCGGTGCCACTCACAGACAAACTGCTGAGAAAACAGATGAATTTTGAGACTTTTGAGTGGTTGTGTGGGGTTGTAGGAAGAGATGATAGGCTAGCAAGAAAGCAACAAGGGGATCGGGTATTAACCGTACCTTTGATTGTGTCAACGAGTCTGAGACTTCTGGCGAGTGGAACGTTCCGTCTCTTTCTCGGCGTAGATGTCTGTGTCTTTGTCTGTTGTGAGGTGGCGGTGGGGACAATTCGGCCCTCTCAATTGGCATAGCTGCGGCTGTGATCATAGAAAGATAAGAAGGTCATTTAACTGAAGTTGGTGAAAGGGCATGATAATATTGACATACATGTATACACCACACATCACATGTGATTGTTGTTTTTTTAATTAGAGAGACAAAACTGTCTCTCTTGAATACATTTTGGTTATGAATATTCAAGTACATAATGTGTAAAACTTACAAGAGTTCCCAGTTGCCAAGGAGGCGAGGGTGTGTAATGCTGCTTCCTCGGTATATGGTGTCTCGGGGGCAACGGAAATTACCTCACTGTCCCTGACCACTCCATTTACAGCGGTTGATCCTATGAAAAGTAGAACAAGTTCTTTGAGTCCCGATAGTGGGGGAGGTGCAGGTCCCCCACTGGTCCCTCTGATGGTATTCTGAAGCGCAGAATACTTCCTCTTTGCTTCGCACTTCAGCTGAGTGAATTTCTTCTTCACTTTATCAGAGGAGCGTACCTGTCTGTTCTATAATTACACACATTATTTCGTCTGTCCTCCCTCTGTCTCCCAAAACAAGCAAATAACACAATAATACACTTCAATTATTGTGGGATAGCCTGACGACTACTGGGAGCCGGCCTTTTATTGTGTATGAATCCTTAACAAACGTTTCTTCTCGTTTCCTTCAGGGAACCGGACCGAGCGTGTTCCAGGATAAAAAAACAGAGATAAAACTCGATGAGAATAAAAACTCTGGAAAACCGTACGAAGCACAGTCATGTCATAACATAACACAACACACTTTCATTACAAATAAAAGTTGTCTCGTTGAAAGTTCAAGCTAGAATGATTCAATTACGTACTAATTGATGCCACGTACCCCCGTATGTGCCCTGGTCACCTTGGCAGAATTAGTTCGCACACCTGTACGAGCTGCCTATGCAAATTACATTCCATCGGGGCAACGGCCCCGTACCCAACATAAGTATGCATTAATTAACGATACAAACAACATTTGCCTGCTATACAATCGTACCGCAGACAAATAATATTCCGTCCACCCTTGACACACTTTCGGCAATGTATTGCCACACATTAGTTTTTACCCCCCACGTCACTGTTGACGAAAGTGACGAATTGAGTATGTCCCGTTGGGACATCGCCCCCTTGACTAAGATAGCTACTTCGTCCGTCGAGAAGTTTTGGGCCTGTTTATCAGGATGCGTTGTCAGTGGGATGTCGTGCCCAAGTAGGGGAGTATGATAGATTGGATGACGTTGGTCTGGCGGTGGGAGGCTTGGGTGTTGATTTTCCGTCTGGGGTACTGTTTGATGGAGGTGAGTGCGTGGGTGCCATATTCGAGTTCCGTTTGAAGATGTGCGTTGTTAAGTTTTTGAGGTTGTCGGATGAGTGAGTTGGAGACGGATTGGTGGACCAATGGGTGGTGGTGAAAGCGATAGTTGAGATAGCGGTCAGTGTGGGTTGGTTTTTGATATACTTGGGGAGATGGGAATCTGGAGGGTGTCTTGGTGATGAGTATCATTAATGTATCGGAGCCAGAGTGAGGGTGGTTTGTCCGCTGTCTTGAGTACTTGGTGCTCTAGGTGTTCCATGGAGATGTTGGCGATGATTGGTGACAATGAAGATCCCATGGCGGCTCCTTGGAGTTGCTTGTAGAAGTCGTTGAGAAGAAGGTCATGGATCTGAGTGGTTCTGGAATCGAGGTCTTGGTTGGAGATTAGGCGTTGTTGGATGATGTTGCATGTTTGGTCCACTGGTCCACTGGTTAAGAGAAAGGTGACGTCAAAACAAACAAGTGTGTCGGACTGCTGGATCTTGGCTTTGGAGATGTTGATGACGTGCTTGGAGTTAGTGATGTAGTGCTGGGTCTGTCCTAAGAGTGGCTGGAGGATATTGGCGAGGTGGTGAGCGGTGTTGTAGGAGGGGGATCCACGGGTGGAAATGATGGGACGAGGAGGAACGAGAGGCTTGTGAATCTTGGGTTGTCCAAACAGAATTGGTTACTTGGCTGAAGAGGAGTGGAGTTGGAAGTAAAGTGGCTTGGGTAGTACGTCTGCTCTGTGTAAGGTCAGTAATTGTTGGTTGATCTTCCTTTCATTAGCCTGTGTTGGGTCTCTCTTGAGTTTGGTGTACGTGTCCTTGTCACTGAGTAGGTCGCAGATCTTATCCTCGTAAATTCAAAACATTATTGCACACTAATGTATGATCTTCGTGATAAGTATAATAACACACCAGCTACGAATGGCCAATTGTTTCATTATTGACAGATAATCACAGCAGATAGTGGAGACTAGGCATTATGCATATTTACTGGATCCATATAAATTAATTAAGTTTTCATTGCTTATGACCCCTATGTAATTGTACACTTACAACTGAAAAAAATGGTCTCTTTTTTCCCAGGCGCCTGTTGGAGCAACAAGCACCCTTGATCAGGCGCTCCATATTCTGCTCTTGTTTGATTGTAAATAGGCGGTTCTGTGGGTAATTGGGTAAAGTAAAATCACATAGATATTGATATTATCCTAGAGCATGTCATAAGGAAAGAACCAAAGAACCAAAGATTTACAAATATCATAGTCAAATACACTTACAACTGACGAAAATGGTCTCTTTTTTCCCAGGCGCCTGTTGGAGCAACAAGCACCCTTGATCAGGCGCTCCATATCCTGCTCTTGCTCGATTGTAAATAGGCGGTTCTGTGGGTAATTTTGTAAAGTAAAATCACATAGATATTGATATAGTTGATACGCTAGAGCATGTCATAAGGAAAGAACCAAAGAACCAAAGATTTGCAAATATCATAGTCAAATACACTTACAACTGACGAAAATGGTCTCTTTTTTCCCAGGCGCCTGTTGGAGCAACAAGCACCCTTGATCAGGCGCTCCATATTCTGCTCTTGTTCGATTGTAAAAAGGCGGTTCTGTGGGTAATTGGGTAAAGTAAAATCACATAGATATTGATATAGTTGATACGCTAGAGCATGTCATAAGGAAAGAACCAAAGAACCAAAGATTTACAAATATCATAGTCAAATACACTTACAACTGACGAAAATGGTCTCTTTTTTCCCAGGCGCCTGTTGGAGCAACAAGCACCCTTGATCAGGCGCTCCATATCCTGCTCTTGCTCGATTGTAAATAGGCGGTTCTGTGGGTAATTGGGTAAAGTAAAATCACATAGATATTGATATCGTTGATACGCTAGAGCATGTCATAAGGAAAGAACCAAATAACCAAATATTTACAAATATCATATACAAATACCACTTAAATTGAACACACAAAACTGATGGCGTTTCCCTTGTCTGCTTGCGGGATGTGGATGGATTGGTTGTCGCGGAGGTCATGAATGGCGGTCCTTTTTCCTTGGTTAGTTTTGGTTTGGGTGGTTTGGCGTCAGAGAGGGCATTGGTCACTTTGAGTCAGGTTCTACTTGTCTGATTGCCACAACCCATAGTAATTGATATCCTAGGTGAAATGCTGAAGATCAAGTCTCCTTTTCTCTTCTTTTCGTTCTTTTTCTCGCTCCCTGTCCTGAAGGGCTTTCATCTTTTGCTGTCGGATGGTCTCTGAGCACTCCTTGAAGAGACTATGAGGGGTCTTAGCCCTCTTCCTTGCAGAACAGATGAAGTCCTCAGCCTGTTTGGGTGATAAAACCTTCAGCCAGTCACCTGTCTTGTTCAGGCTAAACATGATTGTAGCTTCATGCATGAGAAGACTTGTGTTCGGCCTCCTCTGCATTTGCTGATCCAGATATGCAATTTCTTGTTCTGGGAGCTTGTGCTTTGCCACACTTTTAAAGATTCTCCCTCATCTTCTCCACTTCGGTGATGTGAGCACTGTGAGCAGCCATTACTTTGCAAAGTGCAGGCATGATGTTCTGGAGCACTGTGGCAGTCAGGCCATCATTTTCACATGGCTGGATTAGGGCCTTAAAAATGGCATCCTCTTCTACATCTTCAAGTGGTTGAATGCGTCCCTCCATGAATTCTTGAGGATGTTCTGAGCCCCTCTTGAGTACATCTTGTATCTTCTGGTAGACTTCTGGAAGATCCAAGATGTGGATGGCTTTATCTTCCAGGCACCTCCAGAGTGGAGCAGTGATAAGCTTGCTCACAAGACCAAGTGCCCTACAGCCTGCCATATACAATGGCTCTGCCAGGTCTGCTTTAACACATTGCAGGAGCTTGTTTGTGGCCCCAAATCCTTGCATGAACCCTTTCATTTGTTCTCCAAGAGAGTACACAAATCTGGCGTTGAAAAGCAGAATGTTAAATCTGTTGCCTTAAAATGTAGTGTGCATAATCCACTACTCTTCAGGAAGTCTGCACAAACGATTATAAAGGGCCATGCACTCCTGCCTTTCCACTTCCTCCTCGGGCAAATGCCTTTGCTGCATCCTTTCCCCAAGTGCAGCACGCCACAACCCTCTGACCCTCCCTTCTGTCACCTCTTTTTCTATACTATTTGAGGTCGATGCATGGAATCCCATCACCTTCTCTCCAAACTTAGAGGTTTCATCCGTGTACAAGTTTGTATCCTTCTCACTCGACAGTTCTGCTGAAAGTTGGTCTTGAGCCACACACAGATTTGGATGCTTATATTCTCTACTGTTTTCGTTGTTAGCCTCGAGCACTATTTCCCTGTAAGGTGGTGTATTACTGATTTTATTACTCCTGATACTTAAGCTACACCAACATGATTATCGAGCAGATCATACACACAGTTGGTCAATGCTGTGTTAAAGCTTCAAATTCTATCATCATAGGTCTTGTTGACATCTTGTTCCATTGCCTGAACTTTCATTTCAAGGTTCTTTTTTACTCTCTTTCAATTCTGAAATTTCCTCTTTGAGTGCCTTGACCTCTTCTTCCAGTTGGCAGATTTGATCCCCACACTGGTCATGGTTCATTTCCTCTTCCAGCTTCTTCTTTTTCTTTATCTGGTACTCTTTCCTATCTCTTTTTTTTTTTTTTTTTTTTTAAATCCACTTTAAACTCGAAACTAGAACTAGAAATCTGCATACATTGCCATCCAAGTTGACCCAACACATAAGGCACATGCCATGATGGTAAATCGGGCTCGAATTTTAACTTTTGTGGCACACTGCTAGAGGATCACAAATTGGTATACACTGTAGCTGACAAAGGGTTTGTGAATCGTTTGACTGTGCTGTTGTACGGTGTTATGTGGCTCATCACAGCTTGTTTGTACTGTTTATAGAGAGCAGAGTCAATCCAGTCTCACTTTAAGGAATTTCTTTGTCTCATGAAACGGTAATGTCACCATGCTGCTGTCAGATGACTATGATTTAGATTCACTCATGAAAACAATGTTTACATATGATAATTAAGAACACTAGTCATAATGATAAGTAGAGAGCACTTAAAAGATAATTCATCCCAGATTCACTGGAATTTTAATACTCTTTTTATTATTATATGATTCTGAATAAGTATAATTCATTGAATATTGCCCTCAAATAAACAAACTAGTAATATGGCTTATCCTAAACTCACTGCAATATCCAAATAAATCACTCGGAAACAAAAGAGTTTACTTCTAATTGTGCGAAATTGTGTGTGCATATTGCACAAGATTATATTACCCAACCTATCTGCAGTACCCTCATGCATGCAGCAAATGATGTGTCAATGACATTTATTTAGATTAAATACAGTTGCAATAGTATGTGGGAATCTCACTATTATGTTGATATCACATGTGTTTTTATGTTATCCAAGAAAGATTTAATACTCATGAATTGTTGCAGCAACATTACAAAAATCATTCGGTATATTTAATGAACATGTTTATAATGCCCTGTACAGTATACATGTAACATATCTTGTAAATGGTATTAAGATGTAGGTTAAAAGATATGTGTTATATGTTACGATATGTTATAATGTAACACATTTTAGTTGTTACGGGTAACAACATTCTACAACAATCTTTTTCAATGTGGCTGAAGTGGATGGCAACATGGGTCAAGCTCAATGGTCTTCAACAAGTCATCCATCAACACAGTTGGAACTGGGTTGCAACATTCTTTGAGTCCTGTCCAATACTTGTTAGTGTTCCACAAAAGAATTGTTTCAAGTGGATTCCATCATCAATGGCAACATTGTCCTGTCAACTTACATTTCTCCACAGTTGTAACGGGGTTACAACATTCATCAACTGTTGAGTTGAATAGGACCATATCTACAACTGAAATCTTCATTCTTCATGGAGCCGATGAACAGAGTTGTAACTGGGTTACAAGTATCATCCTTCAATTGCTCCATTCAGCAGCTCTACAGCTGAGTTGCCACCTTCACCATGTTGCTTGATGAACTAACTGGGTTACAACCTTTTTCAGTTGATCCATTGAGCAGGTCGACAGCTGAGTTGCAACATTCATTATCATTGTTCAGTGAACTAATGTCTCAACAGAGTTGTAACTGGGTTACAACCTTCTTCAATTGCTCCATTCAGCAGGTTCCCAGCTGAATCGCAACTGTCAACAATGTGGCTCAATAGAAGTACTGCTTGAAAGAGCTGTAAATAGGTCATTCATCAATTGCGCCATTGAGCAACTCTACCGCTGAGTTGTAACTGGGTTACAACCTTCTTCAATTGCTCCATTCAGCAAGTTCACAGCTGAGTTGCAATGTTCAATATTGTCGTCTCAATGGAACCTTACTAATGCTTGACAGAGTTGTAACTGGGTTACAACGTTCTACAATTGATGTGCTCTGCAGGATAGGAACTGAATTATTTCATACATCTATATAAAGATGGTCTCTTTCTTCCTTTTGTACATTCAGCCCATTTCTAAAAAAGAGGAAATGCTTAAAGTGATCTTAGTCTATAATTATATGATCATTTGTATTCCAGCAGTGAGATCCCACATACTTAATAATGTTTAAATGATGTGTTTGTGTTACTCTGTAGTTTTGTAAAGCCCTCTATTTTCTGTGCACACATTTTAGTGTGTTGAGTGTGTGAAGAGGGTAAAGAACCACTTTATTGTTCCTGCTAGTGCTTTTTGCTACCTGTTTGTAAAAACAAACTTTCCTTCATATACTTGTATGAACGTACAGCTTTAGCTTAAGTGTATACAAACAGGGAGAGTATCACTGTGTCAGTTTGTAAAAATCCTTCCTCTTATGCATTTACACTGGTCTTAGGTCAATCTAGATGTTATTCAGCTCTGCTTGGATTGTACTGTGCATTATTTTCAACAACATAGTTCTACATTTTCTTCTGTAAATGATTCATCATTACGGTACTAGTATTTTAGGTTATAAACTATCTACATGTAAGCATTATTGAATTGTTGAATTGTCATATCTGTGATTCTGTGTATTGTAGTGCATTGCATTGTATGAATTAAAATGTGCACAAAAGATGAAAGGCAACACAGGAGGAAGTGATTTGGAAATGTTGAAGCCATGTTTTCATGTCTCTTTCTATCTGTGTATTGCCTTAGGCTACTGGCCCCAGCCTCTGTAGTGACGACCTCCCGACGCACCAAGCGCTACTACCCGCGGGCCCGTGAGGTCCCCATCGCTCAAGAGAACTACTACCGCTACAAGCAGCGGCCATCGGAGAGCGACATCCCCAAGGAGGATGAGAAGTTCCTGTACCGATGGAGCCAGCTGAAGCATGCTGCTGGAGGGGACAGCCCCCTCAGGGAAGCCCCCTGGCCCAAAGGGGAGTGGACACCGGGGTCTAAGAGGACTGGGGTGATCGCCATCAAGCTGGGCATGCAGCCACTGTGGACCAAAGAGGGCAAGAGGGTGCCTACGACATTACTGCAGGTGAGGAAGGGATTAGTGGAGATGAGGGGTGTGGTTCGGGCACCAGGGTGTTATAGGATTTTTTAATTTTTTAATTTTTTAATTTTTAATTTGTTTTTTGTTTTTTGAGGGGGGGGGGGGGGCGTGTTGCCATGGGGTTAGGACAGAGATCACCCATCAAGTTTGCCTGCAGCAGTTGTGGAACATAGATGACAGAAAATTAAATATATGTGAATTTAGACAGGTAGGCCTATTCCTGTTTTAATGTTGATTGGTGATATACTGTACATTTCCTCTCAACGGTGTAGCTATTTATACAGGTTACTGACATATCCTGAGCCTGCTGTCATATAGTCATTTCTTTAGATTCCATCAAAACTTTATTTTTCTCCTCTGCGTTGTATTAAAATATTTATATAACAAAAATTATTATAAATGGGATATCCAAAGAAAATCAACTAATATTTGTATTTTTTTTTTCTTCCCCCAGGTTCTGGAGTGCAATGTGCTGGACTTCATCCCCAAAGGTCTGGGGGAGAGAGAGGGCTATGCATCCATGGTGGTGGCTGCCAAGAACACCTCCCCTTACTTTGTGAGTCATTGGGCATGATAAGAGGCAGGTGTTAATTAGCCTCTTAAAAGGGAGCTTATAATCAGCATTCTTGGGGATTTTGAGCCATGTGTTGGTCTACATATTGGTATTCACAATATACCAGTCAAGTTAAGCCTACAAAATATTGAGACCATTCCCTAGAAATGGTGTTGTGCAGAGGACAAACATTGTAAAAACACTCATTTTACCTTATAGCCAGCAAATGTTTTCTGAATTCCTATGAATGCTGTTTTTATGCCCCTTTTAATTTAGAGTAAGATTGAATTAAGATTAATGATGTTTGTGTTCTGTAGGTGAAAGCACCAGGATGTTATTACTCTGATTACTTCTCATGAAGCTCTCCCTCTCTGTCTCTTCAATCTCACACATTGTTTTATTGTTTGTATTGATTAGATTGTTGTCTTTGTGTATTTCTATTATGTGAGTTACCATGGGAACGGAGTTGTTATTTCAAAATGTTCTGTTTCTTATAAGTAATTTACTTCTCAGACATGATTATAGTTATGTGGTTATAATTATAACAACTCATACTGCTATCGTAAGGAGGTTCATCAAAGTGTGACACCATCTTGTGAATCAGTATTTTTGGAGTTGCCTTGTATCTAGAGACTTTCTTTGTAGCCTGTTCCATGCAACAGTAATCTGAATATGCTGCGCTGTTATGCCTTCTGTTGCAGAGAGATCAAGAGTACACAGAACAGTTCAAGGCTGCCTGTCTGCCAGTGAAAGAGCACATCACCACCTTCAATGTCACAGATAATGCTGCTCTACAGCCAGGTAAATCTATCAAAATAACTATTTTTTTTAATTGATTTCCAGCTTTCCATTGGTTTTGTCCCAATACCTGTATCACAAAGAGTGAGTTGCAATTGATCAATATTATAGTTACTATCTTTTGCAATGCTCGGTATCACAAAACCAACACTGCTGTCTATTGCAAGTCCAAGTCAATGTATAACGTCACAATCCATTGTTGAGTTATGATCATTACTTATTTTCTTTTGATTCAGATTTACGATTGATATCAAACATCAAGAGATCAGTCATATGGTTGATCTTTTGATTGTACTATTGATTGCAATGGGTGCATTATGTGGTACGAGATATTCTTGATGGAAGTCGTGAGCATAATACAGTTTAATTCCAGCAAACCAGTTTTAACTTGTTCTATTCAAACCAGTTTTAACTTGTTCTATTTCTTTCTCTCATTTTTCCAGGCACTCCTCTCTATGCTGCCCACTTCCGGCCTGGGATGTTTGTAGACATTGCTGGCAGGACGTAAGTTCACTTAGTTCACCTCTTGATACCTGAGTTTTTATGAGAAATGCTGTTTTAAAGAAGTGTATTAAGGTATTATGGTTGTCATTTGTGTGTACCCAGTGTACAAAGTCAGGAGGTCTTAGTTGATCCTGTATCATTACGAATGTGAGGCGATGTTGGACACAGAGTTGTAATGCCACCATTGCATCATATTGTTGTAGTTGTTCTACAGACCGCATTCTTTACAATTACCAAATTTAATGTGTCTGTATTTGGAGTGTATTATACAGGACGGGAGCTGATATTTCTTTACCCGCCATATCCTACAGGTTACAGAGTCCTTGTTGCATTTGGCCCCAAATGTTTCATTTTACTCGTGAAATGTTATGCATGAGGGTGAAATGTTATGCATGAGGAGAATTCATGTTGATCCGGGGGATACATTTGTGTTGTGCAGCTGCAACCTACTGTACATTTCTAATAACTATGGTTAAGTAGAAACATACATGTGATATTTCTCTCAACTTGATGTGCATACAGGATAGACAAAGGCTTCCAGGGAGTGATGAAGAGATGGGGGATGAAGGGACAGCCAGCCTCCCATGGAGCCACCAAGACTCACCGCAAGATGGGTGGATCAGGAGGAGGAGGGGTAAGAGTCTGCCCCCTTCTACCACCCCTTCTTCGGGCTCAAAACATAAGTTGTAAAAAGCTATAAAAGGAGATAAGTGTGATTTGGTGTGATATCGATATGTTGATATGATTGAAAGAATTTGTGAATTGTTTCAGGGAATGAGGGATTTAGCATGATTACATCCATCAAAAGCACCATTAGGCACCATTATTTGCAAAAGTTTTAGCACAAAAATGTAAGGAAATAGTAATATGAAGTAATGACATAATGCATGAGAGATTTGTGGAATGTTTCTTTTCTGTCAGTGCCACCCAGCTTTCCCTCCGAAGATGGCACTTGGTGATGAATGCATGATTTTCTCCCTCTCGACACAATGGTAATATAGGATCTTTGATTGAAAGAGAGAAAGAATTTTAAGCAATGAAATGGGTGAATGATGTGCCGTTTGTTCCTTGCAGGATCCCGGCAGGGTGTGGCCAGGAAAGAAGATGGCCGGCTTGATGGGAGATAAGATGAGGTGGACGTACGGATTAAAGGTGAGCCTACACTAATCTCTCAATCCCTGTCCCCCATCTAGGATTGTGTTGCACCAGGATGCCCCCTTATTGTAACAATTAATGCAGATGGGTTGAAATATTCTGCTTTTTTTACCTCCACCGCCATATGCATCATTTTTCAGTCGAGGGAACAAGTATGCTTTTTCATTGCCATGCTACTTATACCGCCATCACCAGTAAATCGAGGTTTGGACTGGGACTTATCATTTCATTCACATACAATATACATTTTGTAGGCAATTTATATCGAAAATATTTTGTCTTAAATCTCATAATCTCTGATAAGAATTGAAAATTCCACAGATTGGTGGCTGATAGAATTCTTCCCTTTGCCTTTAATTATTAATCGTGTTATTGTCTCACCCACCGGAGGTGAAGGCGAGACTAAGGGATCCGTCCGTCGTCCGTCGTCCGTCACAAATGTTAAAGTTTACCTGCAAGACTCTCTTATGATCCATAACTTCACATGGGTTGCTTGGATTACAACCTAACTTGGGTCATAGATGCACCGGGGGTACCTTCATGTTATGGTGCCGTTGGAGGTCACAGGATAAGGTCAAAGGTCATTTGAGGTCATACGTTAAAGTTTACCTGCAAGACTCTCTTTTGACAAATAACTTCACATAGGTTGCTTGGATTACAACCTAACTTGGGTCATAGATGCACTGGGGGTACCTTCATGTTTTGGTGCTGTTGGAGGTCACAGGATAAGGTCAAAGGTCATTTGAGGTCATACGTTAAAGTTTACCTGCAAGACTCTCTTTTGACAAATAACTTCACATGGGTTGCTTGGATTACAAGCTAACTTGGGTCATAGATGCACTGGGGGTACCTTCATGTTATGGTGGCGTTGGAGGTCACAGGATAAGGTCAAAGGTCATTTGAGGTCATACGTTAAAGTTTACCTGCAAGACTCTCTTTTGACAAATAACTTCACATGGGTTGCTTGGATTACAACCTAACTTGGGTCATAGATGCACTGGGGGTACCTTCATGTTATGGTGGCGTTGGAGGTCACAGGATAAGGTCAAAGGTCATTTGAGGTCATACGTTAAAGTTTACCTGCAAGACTCTCTTTTGACAAATAACTTCACATGGGTTGCTTGGATTACAAGCTAACTTGGGTCATAGATGCACTGGGGGTACCTACATGTTATGGTGCTGTTGGAGGTCACAGGATAAGGTCAAAGGTCATTTGAGGTCATACGTTAAAGTTTACCTGCAAGACTCTCTTTTGACAAATAACTTCACATAGGTTGCTTGGATTACAACCTAACATGGGTCATAGATGCACTGGGGGTACCTTCATGTTATGGTACCGTTGGAGGGTACAGGATAAGGTCAAAGGTCATTTGAAGTCATACGTTAAAGTTTACTTGCAAGACTCTCTTATCACACATAACTCATCACATGTTGCTACAATGGCAATCAAACTTGGATGATGGATGCACTGGGGGCACCTGCATGTTATTGTGCTGTAAGAGGTCACATGATAAGGTCAAAGGTCATTTGAGGTCATACATTAAAGTTTACTTGCAAGACTCTTGGTGAAGGCTTCCTAACTTGTGCACAGAATTGTGTGAGCATGTGTGAGCATTACTGATGTAGATTTAGGCAAACATTACTCATGCACATATATGCAAATTTATTCAAAGTCACTATTTTGCACCTGATTTTGATGTTGTCTGTTTAAAGTTGCTTATTTGTTTGTTTCAGTTTTCTTTTGCGTAGCAACGGAGATCGCGATATTTCTGGTTATTTTCGCAAGTGGGCGAGACACAATATTGCTAATGCCTTGTTAAAAATTTTAATCTTGGGATTTCTTGAAGTATAGAGATTGTTGACCACTATAATTACTTCTCTCTCTTTTGAATGAAGGTCCTGCGAGTGGACACCAAGCACAACATCCTGTACCTGAATGGTCACATCCACGGGCGCAACTTTGGCTTCATCAAGATCAAGGACTCGGTGCTCAAGCCCATGACAGAGGCCCCGCCCTTCCCCACCCACTTCTCGGAGGAGCTAGAGGAGGACATGTTTGATGAGAGCATCCACCGCTTCTCAGACGACAGTATAGAGTTTGAACTGGAGGAGGAAGCAGCATCGTAAAAGACGAGTTGTGACTCTTGCACGAGATCCTTCGTGTCTCTGATGACTGTATAGTTTGAACTGGAGGAGGTAGAGGCAGCAGAACAAGTTGTGATCGATGAACTGTTTCACAAGATCAATCATCACTTCTCTGATAACAGTATAGATATATGCACTAGAGAAGGAGACAGCATGCGAGAGTTTGGAGTTGAGGAGAAAGAGCATGAAAGAATATTCTATCATGGACGTCTAGCTTTCTGGTAAACGGGTTTGGAAGTTCTCTCTCAATTTTCTGTGACATTCACACAAAAGTGGTACAGCAAGAATACAGCGAGATTACGTGAATATTGATATGTTGTATATTGACATCCATCTTTAAAGATTACCCCAGGGAAACCGAAAGTGTGGGCTTTGTGGACAGATGGCCTTTTCAAGACAGGTGCAACTGTGAACTGCTTTGAAGGGATTCAAGTTGATTGGACTTTGTAGACAGGTTTGACTGCATGAGATTGGTTTGGCACTATTGTTACTGTAAACTGGTTTAAACCGTTTAAAGTGTGGAAATAATACAAGGACTATCAAAATGTATTTTCCATTGCAGTGAAACTTTAGCTCTAGGTAAGAGGAAAGCTTTGCTGCTGCAACTTTTGTTTGTCCTAGCATAATTGTTTAAATTGTTTAAATCAAACAATCACCCATTGCTGTCAAAGTATCCCTTAATTCTGACTGGTTTGAATGTTATTAAATCATGTTTGTAATGTGCCATGCTTTGATTAAGACCTTTTAATCACTGGTGGATGGAAACATTAAGTATCTCCTAAATTGAATGGATTGAATCAAGAAAAAAGAAATGTTGTTACGAGACTGGCGATCATTATTCCATAGACCAGTTTACTGACACATTGAAATTTTATTTGCACGTTTTCAAAAAGCGTTTTTTCAATAAAGAAACCAATAAAGATTGTCTTCCTGATTATTGCAAGGTTGGTAGGAACATTTGTGTTACCAATCTGGTTGAGACAAGTGTATAAAATTTGAATAGGTTAGTACACTGGTATATTGAAAATATTGTAACTGATCATGCATTTTACATGTATATAATAATAAATACAAATGAAAACAGATTGGAAGTATATTTATTATCTTTATTGTTCAATAACATTTCATACTTATAAACACGTTTTCTGAGAATCAACAATATGCTTCTGAAGCATAAGGATTGCAAATAGCGTGCACATTCTCTACTTGGCCTGCAATACAGTTCACAAGATTTCTAGTTACTATGAGGAAAGCATTTAAAGGTTTTCATTGTTCCATTAACTTGCAAGAACATACTTCCAAAAAAGCTGGAAGTGCTGGAAATAGGTTTGGGCCTAGGGATGTACCATGATGAAGGCCAGTGCATTGAATTACAGCTGTATCACTGTGCGCATTAATTGTAAAGCTGATCCAGTTCTTGGAAAGGAAACCCAACTTGACTTTACTTCTAGGTGTAATCTTGGGAATTTCTTTTGGTATAAATGGCTTTAATACTTTCTATCAGCTGTGTATTTACTAGGAAGGAAAACAAGTAACACATAAGTTCCACCTCAGAAAGTAAGGCATTGCATCATTTTGTTTCAAATAATTGTGTACTCTCTCAAACTATTTGATTTGCAAAACTGTTATATTACTACTGCTCCAATTCTATGAGAATGCACACATAGTATTACAATATTCTGGACCACTGTTGTAAAGCCTGATATTTCAGTATTTTACATTTAAGCCTTACTTCCAAATCACACTCGCTCATCAATGCAATGAGACGCAGTTGGTAATATAGAAAATTACTTCATTCCATATTATGAGACACATTTATACATACAATGTACATGAACTGCAATGAATTCATGCTTGTACAGTATATCATCCCAGCTGAGCTAATGACATTGCATATATAAATATGCATACACTCTCAATTGACAGTTTACTACATTTAGTGTTTTAGTGTATAATTGGTCCCCTCCCCCTACGCATGGGGGCAAATTTTGCATCTCTCCCACTTGCATAGTTTACTTAGCTAAATACACATGCAATACTATTTTTAAAGAAGACAACTATCCACAAACTATGTACAAAATATAAATATACATTACTTCAGATAAAATATGTGTAGTTTCTATTCTCAGTATTTCATATATGTGACATCTTTCCACAAAAGCCACACAGAACTGTTTAAAACAATATCCACAAGAATTGCAATTGTTTCACATATAAATGGAGTCAAATCAATATTTGTGTTTGTTGGTAATGCCCATTCCAATAAAATTGAAACAATACAAAAAATGAAATTGAATCCAGGTTAAACTGCATTTGAAGCTTGAGAAGTCTAACTACAGTCAGGAATTGAGGATACAAGTCATAAACGGCTGTTCACAGTTATAAATAAGAGCTTTCACACCAGATCTTGACTTAAACCAGTGACCTACTGCTATTGAATGAATGGAACCCTCATTTTTGGAGGGATCTTCATCTCTAAACTAAGAATTACACCACTGGAAAGAAATAGTGTACATTTTTATATAAAAAAAAAAAGAACTCCCATCAATATGGCAAGCTATTGCACAATTTTTGTTCTGATTCTTTCCCTTTGGCACTTTAGATAACCTAACTTAACACTCCAAACACTCAAATATAAATTTTCACTCAAAGATTTTCTTTCTATATATTTCTGCACACTTAATGTATCTACCAAATACTGGCCAACATGACATCAAAAATGAAACAGGAAATTGTTCACATTTTGTTCCCATTCAGATGACTTCTGTGATACTTTATACAGAACATTCATATCTCTTTAAGTCTTTCTTTAACAGTAAAAGAACTCTTGGGTCAAAATACCATGATCATGAATGCAGCTCAGATGAAATTGATGCTTACGTCTACAGAGTCTAAATTATTCCAAGTATCTTTGTTAACATAATAAGATAAATTGACATTCATTTCTTCTTTAATTACCAGTAGCAGTAAAAGAACTTTGATCAAAGTACCACAATCATGAGTGATGAGTGTTGCTCAGATGAAAATGATTCCCTAACTGTTACAGTCTCAACTCTTCAAGGTATCTCTATAAGTTCTGGATCACCATCTCTGTACATCCTTGTTGTTCCTGTCTTATGTCTGAGCTCACGGACCAACTCGTTGATTCTCTGGTACGTTGCGGTCTGCAGAGGAGAAAATCAAGAAAAATTAGAATCAAATACTCTGTAAGTAACCATCCAATTAAGGATTCCTTAATTCTCTAGGGCTTTTAATCACTCTATTTTTCCGAAACTGTCTAATTTGTTGTTTCATACTGAGTCAAATATTTTCAAAAATGATTTAGATCAAAGGTTTGAAATAGAAGTAAAAAATACTATCAAGTACTTCATAAATCAATGTAATCAAGTGCCAAATTTCTTTCCCTGCTTCTGTCCCTTTTCTATAAAATATTTGGTGTTGAATAATCTATTGAAACCATTACATTTGCAGCAATGAAATTCAGATCCTCAAGAAGGCCAGAGACTCAATTTGTGTGACTGGAGCTGGCCCCTGTATACCTGGTATGTTAAGCCCTGCATATCTGTGAGTTTAACTTGACTTGCATATTCGTGTAAAAATCAACACACTTTAATTGGAGTATAGTGAGTGAGGCATTGAACAATATGAGTGCTGCTCGAGTTAGGCACTTTACGCACCTTAGCGTTGAGTACTAGGAAGATGTCTGTGATGTTGACAATCTTTCCGTGTCTCTTGTTGGCATGGAAATACCTCTTTCCAGTGATGATGCCGTCCGTGTCTCCAGCTGTACGGAGAGAGAAGAAGAGAAACAAATGAAATGATGCACTTGTTTCTTAAATATATCTTTGGCAATCATAATATGTTTCCTAAAACAACCATCCCGTCTTTGTAGTAGTCTGGGTGCAATAGCTCACATCTCTATCTTGAAAGACAGAGAGAAAACACCCCAAAGCAAAACACAAACAAAAGACACAAACAAAACATTTAAAAAGATGATTTACTATGATCCAGCACAAAAACTTCCTTAAAATGCTATGGCGTTATAATCTGTTGACAAAGACCACCACCATGATTGTGAAGTTAGCATAATTCACATCCAATACTTACTATGATCCAGCACTAAATGTGAATGTAATGTAATCATCACTTTAACTAGGATCCACTCCAAGCTGGAGCCTGGCCCTAGCTCTTGTCACAGGATCGCAGTAATCATAACATTACAAGGCAATGTATATCATATAGTAGAAGATTCCTTCTTTTCATTTCTCTTATATAACATAATACAGTCTCCCTTTTCTCTCTTCTTTTGAAACAGATTGATGAACCAATCTTATTCATAAAAATTCAAAACTTTACAGTACAGCACACAAACGACTTACCTGGCTCATCCAGTCTTAGTCCCACGTATATACGATGGTCAACAGGCTCCTTGTCAATCTTCCCAACAAATTTGACGATCCCAGTCATGAAATCACTGGGCTTCATCGCTGTATGAGGAGGGGAGACAGTAATACCATGTCATTCTCAGTTTGTTTATGCCACAGAGGACTCATGAGTATTATGTTATTGAGGGAATGCAGATATATTCATTTTTAAATTCTAGCAACATTGTTGAATCTAACAAGGGCTCAAGACTTTACAATAATAATGATTTAACAGTGTTTTGTTGTTGTTGAACTGTCACAAGATTGATCATACTTAAGATTTGTTAAATAATGTTATAATTCATGGCACAACTTTGAGCTGTCTACTTTCTATCTATCTATACTTGAAGGTGATTTTTCAAGAGAAATGTATTATATCATTTCTGATATCAAGACTTTTCTCTTTGACAAGAAATCTCCAATGTCTCTACTTCTACGATATTTGGAAGTACTCTCGACTAGCGACACGCATTTTACTTCGGAGGCGTCCATCTTGATGTTACTTTAAAGGTGATACTTATAGGAAATAAAATCAAATAAATATAGTTTATTTTATAATTGAATGAGTTATTAAAGCAATTTATGCAGCTAACATGCCATGAAAGTGTTCAGTTTTGTGTTTTATGAAAATCAAATTTCACTAAATTGACTCTCTCCTGACCTACGAAATTGCCTCAGGGAAAGTGGCTTCGTGTGTACATCACAGCCGGGATATGCTTCACGCAGCTATAGAGACTAACTGCAATCTACACACAAATGTTCACAATGACCATTGTGTATCACACTTGTTAATCCACTAGCAACTGCCATCACAGTTTCATTAAATAATGCATTATGCTTCTGGCGGAAAAGAAGCTGCGGATTGGCATGTGGGATGCACAATAACGCCTCCCTTTTCTTACGTCAAACCTAAAGGCCATTTCGGATGACAGTAGGGCAAATTTGTCCCAGAGAATAGGGTGATTGTTTTCACCTTAATTTTACTTTTTCGGAAGTGATATATTGTTTGAATGTCATCCAAGCTCATTGTATGGCTTATAAGCTTTCTGTAGATGAATATCTTCATATTTAGGGATTTTCTATGAATATCACCTTTCATGATGTTTCTACTTATTAATTGAGCCTAAATTTCTAGAGTCTCTCTACTCACATATGACTTTGGCTGTATTCTTCTTGACGCGGACCCGATCCCCGACATGAACAAACTGAGCCACCATGAAGTCATCCTCATAGAGCTTGGTTCCCTTCGGCAGCGCAGACTTATCGTGCCTCTGGATCCGCGCCACACCGGTCTTGGGCCTCACGCGGTGATGGGTCCGGGGCGACCCTGTCCGCTTGTCCTGGGGCGAGTACATCCCGTTTGAGTCGTACAGGTCGTGCACCGTCGGCATGTCGTCACGGTTACCGTCGTTTTCAAGGAAGCGGAGGAATCCCTTGCGGGTGGTGTCTAAGGCGCGGGTGGCGGCCGGGGGCGCGGATTGGTGGCGCTTGGGGGAGTAGTGGTGGGGGCAGGGGTCCTCTTCTTGGTCAGAGATGTTATCTAGCTGTGGTGCTCCTGGTCTACTAGACTGTAAGTAAAGGGAAGTGGGAGAGAGATTACTATACTACCATTACCACAAGTTTTATGGCTTCAGATTGCAACCTACATTTAATAATCTTGTTTTAATTGCAAGATTATCTCTTACCACTTCTTGATTACTTGATTATGACAAATATGATACAAATTTGGGTGAAGGTAGATTAGAGAACCGTACACAAAATCACATATTTCTATATTTCTTAGAAGATAGGTATTCTAGAGTGTGTGTGAGAGTTCCTCTTTTATTTAGTTTTATAAGTGTCCCTCAGCTTCTTGGCGATACCATTCCTTGGCTCAACAACCTTCAAGGGCCAAGGGGGTGCACCACTGGAGGGGTCGGCAACATGCAAACAGATTTTATTTGTCCAGGATTTCCTGAATGAACTTCACAACATCTTGAAGACACATCAAAGACCAAATATATCTTCTGACAGGGAATGATTTTAGAAATGAAAGTAAAAAGCAGCTGACCTTCTTGAAGTGTCCATTGGTCTGCATGCTCTGGGATCTCTTTGGGTTCTGGTACAGTGGACATGATGGATCGCTGCAGGCTCGCAGGGCACTGGAAAAAATAAATGATGGACAAAGACATATTAAGTTTCCATCATACAGGACATGTAGGGAGAAGAGAGAGAAAATGGAAATTTTCAAACAAATAATATTATAAAGTGGCGAATAATCCATTTTCATAGTATATTCAAATAAATGGAAATGCTCTTCTTTGCTGCCTACTAACTAAGTTATTATGTTTACCTGTTCCGATTGATTCATTTACAATGTGTGGAATGCACTTTGTAATTCATTAGATGTTAAACAAATATTGTTTGAACAGCATGCATAAAATGTGTATACATGTTGAAAATGGTCCATTCAGTACAAAAATGTCCTGACTTCATTGCAGCATTCCCTTTCTCGCAAAATCATTCACCATAAATCAATTAAAAAAATATAGAGATTTCAACTCGAAAGAGGAAGTGAAAGTTCATGGTACAAGTAAATAAATGCAAATCTTATTTCAATTTTTTGTCAACTCAAGTGACTGGAGGATCTTTCTATTGTGATACTCACTAGTTGAGAGAGTCTGTTGACTTCCTGTTGCCAGTAGCGTTAGCGAGCTGCTGAGCCTGTTTGATCACCAGCCGATCCTTCCCATCAAGGAGCTTTTTTAACGTCTCCACCTCACACCGAGAGTGCTCCAACTCTGTTTCCATGGTAGCCAACCGGTCTATCTCATCCTCAAGATGCTGGATGCGGAAGATGAACAAAACAAAAGAAGATCAAGAAAATAGAGAAGATCAACAAGATGACGATGAAGACAATGGGACAGGCGTTAGATATTGCATCCATTGATGTTGAACTTATCTAGACTGGTTCAAATAATGCTATCACACGATATGTGACCTGTCACAACGAAACTTTTTGATCCCAGTGCTGCTCTCGTCTCTCTACAGTCCAAGTGCTGGTAAATAGCATGGACTTGTTTTGCACTTTAAACTTGCAATAGGAAAGGTTCATAGACATACAATATACAAGAGTGGAAAAGGACAGTAATATGACTTAGCTCTTTCTATATAGACTTTTTGGCAGATTTATTTTTACCCAAAATAATGAAAGAGATGCTTGGGAACGATAATAGCTTAGGTGTTGAGGAACACAATCATTGATATGTTTTCAGACATGAACTTCATTCATCTCTATGTTTCTAACTTAGTCTTGTGTATCTGTTTCAGTTTACATGTTGCCTGTTGTTTACAGATGGTGAATGGAAGTCAATCTCAAGAACCACATCACACTGGTATGTCGTCAAGGTTACCAATTCACAACACAGTGATCTCCAGGGCCGTTTCATGTACACTTGCTCCATTTAGACATTTGGTTTCATAGTGGTCGCCCTGTCCAGCTAATGTTCCAAATCAAACATTACCTTGTTTGCTCACCACTTTGGTAGTCTATTGTGAATTGTAACATACAAATAGAATGTTTTTTGCCCATCCCGTCCCCCTTCCTAGGGGTAGTTGTGCAAATTTGAACAGAGGAACGGACAAACAGGAATCTCCTACTCCCCTGGAGTAGCTCTATAGGAAAGGGGAGGTGGTGGTTGGCCAAAAAATCTAGCATGAAAGCTTATGATTTCATTGTACATGTATTCTATAGAACTCTTAACTAGCACCTTGTCACATTTAGGAATGACAGAAAATGATTTATTCATGGTATAATCATGAACTACAAGCATGATAACAGGACCAGTATTTGATGCTTGAAAACCTACCAACAGGTGGTGCTGGGTTATGGCACATCTACACATGATGCACCCGTATTCAATTTCTTAAAAATCATGGGACTTCTTAAATATCATGGGACTTGATAAGGCATTAGTAAGGCATAGAAGATGTTTAATTATCACAAGCCACTTTTACACTGCTACAAGAGTCGTATGCATAAACCGTATCAATTAGTATCTAACCTGGCATTGAAGGAGTGATCTCTTGATGTACTGGCATATTACTTTAGTATTAACTACATATTAACTTCATCAAGCACAAACTAGCAGAGCGTAGAGAGGGTTAAGTCATGACTTAAAAGCCACTTTTATATTGCTGCAGCAGTAATACACCAGGGGGATCGTAAGCTGTTCGTAAGCTATGCACGACTTTACAAACGACTGGTGACCCCTTCTTGTGCTAAATGCGATACCACACATTGTTCCTTTGTAAAATATTGGGAGTTCATTTCCAACAATGCTAATAAAATTTGACAAATCATAAGCTTTGTATTCAGACACTCGTTAACAACAAAAAAATCATTTATAAACATCAGATTTGAACTTGAGCTGATGGGAATCAAAATCATTGAGAATGTGATTTAGCACAAGAAGGAAACACCAGTCTTTTGTAAAGTCATTCGTAGCTTATGAACAGCTTGGTGAAACACCCCCCAGACCATATCACACACCACATAGCCTGGTAAAGAAGAAGTCACACTTGGCTTACCTTGATGGTCTCCTTGTTATCTCTGAGGATGTATCTGGCGTGGGTCAGCTGGGTTCTCTTCTCATCCAGCACAGACTGCACAGCCGCTACCCTCTCGTCCGTCTCGGAGAGATCCTTCTTCAAGTCAGGGATCACACTCAGCTCCTGGGGAAGACAATATAAGTCAGAAATAATTGTCAATTTCTTGTTGTTTTTTGACATCTGAAGGTCAATTTATTGTGGAATGAAGAGAAGGAAAAGAACAGAAAGTCATAGAAAAGAGTGAGGGAGGAGATCCTTTAATATGTTGAGAGGAGAGGTCATTTAATATGTTCAGGAAGCAGCAGATAGAGAGAGAAAAGAGAAAGAGCAAACTGGAACCGATTAGAGAAAAATGAGAGAAAAGGATAAAGGGAAAGAGAGACAGAGACAGAGGGTGGAAGAAAGAAAGAATCAGGCAATCATAGAGATAGCAACAGAGCAACATAGAAGCATGTATTTATATTCTACATGTGCATCTATCTATCCATCCATCTTTCCATTCATCTAGCTATGTATAGACGCAAAATACAAAACAAAAAGCATGCCACATAAGAATATTTTACTCAACATTTCGACCATAGGCCTAAATCAAAAGTATAGTACCGACAATTCAAATGTATACATGATATGAGTAATGTTATGATGATTAGCGTATTAAACCGAGAAGCAATATCTATTCTATACATATCCATCTTCATCACCTACCTCTTCCATCTGCTGGTTTCTCTTAATCTCTCCTCTCAGTTGATGATGTAATTCAGCGACTTTGGCATCTAGGAGTTCTCCATGTTCCTTGCTCTCGCATAGGGTTTTGTTTGTCTCCTCCAGTTTAGATTTCAGCGCCCGGATTTCATACTCCTTCTCTCTCACGGTGGCTCTACGGGTAGATAGAAAACAATCAAGAAACAATCAGTGAACAAATCCCCATCTCTTCTAGTATGCTCTGATTTTTTTTCTTTATACCTAGAGCAACAGTAAAACCGATCATCTTTGCTCCACAAATTTACCTGATACACTCATACATACATGCTACTGATTGGCATACAAAATGTGTCACTAAAATTAAAAAAATTGTCTGGTATCTCTCTTGTAATTTCTTACTTTTTCCCCATGTCCTGTGATCCTACCATACCCCCGCTGCTACCCCCCTCCAATGGCCCATTCTTCTACTTCTGTACCTCTCTTTCCTCTCTCTTTCCTCTCCTTTTCTCACCCCTTCTCTGTCTCTCCCTCCTGATCTGTCTCTTTCTCTATCTTTCTGACTCTACTTTTCAATTATGCCTCTTCCTTCTCCCTCTCTCTCTATCTCTATCTCTCTCTCTTTCTCTTTTTCTCTCTCTCTCTTGTTCACCCCCCCCCCCAAACTTGCACAAAGGTTACTCACTGAGCCGTCTTCATGACATCTCTCAAGGACTCCAGGGCTTGTTCTGCCTTGTCACCTCTTCCTTCTCCCTCTCTCTCTCTCTCTCTCTCTCTCTCTCTCTCTCTCTCTCTCTCTCTCTCGTTCGCTCCCCCCTCAACTTGTTCAAAGGTTACTCACTGAGCCGTCTTCATGACGTCTCTCAAGGACTCCAGGGCTTGTTCTGCCTTGTCACCTCTTCCTTCTCTCTCTCTCTCTCTCTCTCTCCCTCTCCCTCTTTCTCTCCTCTCTTTTTTTTTTTTTCTCTCTCTCTCTCTCTCTCTCGTTTGCTCCCCCCTCAACTTGTATAAAGATTACTCACTGAGCCGTCTTCATGACATCTCTCAAGGACTCCAGGGCTTGTTCTGCCTTGTCGCCTTCCTGGGCTGCAAATGTAAGATATAATGAGACTCACATCCAGATTTGGCAGGAAAAGGATGATGCATTCACACTTAAAATGGTCCTCAATTAAAACATATTTTGTCAACGTTGGCAACTACATTCCAGGAATACCAGATAATGTTATCATCCCTTGTCATAATGCATTTTACAAGAAAGTAAATATTAACCCACTTGATATGGTTGCACCCCTTGTTCACCCCTACATCTGTTGCTGGTGATAAAATGAATGGCCTCTACTGAGGTACTATTGAGATCAAACAACCAATCAGAATGCATGGGCTTTCGTATTAAACAGTACTTCACAAATAAAAAGTAAATACTACAAATAGACCATCTAGAAGCATGCACAGGCGTTCGTATTAAAAAGTACTTCACAAATGCAAATAGACACTTCAAATAGACCATCTAGAAACCTAATGACATTGACAAAGGGATAGAAAAGTGACAGAACCCTTGCCTTGGTATTACTACATACCTCTTGATTCAAGTCCTTGCATTTTGCTGTTCATCTTCTCCTTCTCTCTCTCCAGATTCTCAATCTGCTTCCCTCGGGCCTCATTCTGTATTGAAGAAAATATTCAAATGTTATAGACATTTTCTTGGATTCTTGCACATGTGATGCATGTTAGTGTAGAAACTAAATGCATTTATACACTGCATACACTACTTCTCCTGCAATAATAATAGTACTACATACCGTAATAGAAAAAATGGTAAGATCATTATTACAATACAATATCATATTAGATCGGTATAGAAAAATATATTGATAATAATGACAATAATACCAAGGGGGCTACCAAAATATGTAGCTTTGCTTCAAATTATTTAATTGTCATTTATACACATATCCAGGAAAGTTGAATCCATATAATTTTTAACAAACAGGCTTATACACAGTATGAGCAAAGCCTGAAATACTGACAGAATAAGCCAGGACTTCAATTCAACTTTCCTGAAAATTGACATATCTAATATATCTCTGTAAATGTCCATACTACATTTATGTGAATGTTAAATATTCATAATAGTGAATACAATCCAACAGGGGCATCACAAATATGCAGCTCTGCTTAAAATGATTTGAACACAAACAGCATCCTGAAATGACTGTGCTTTTCTCACCTCAGCTGTGGTCCTCTCCAGTGATTTGG
The DNA here is from genome assembly GCA_963669155.1 of Arbacia lixula. NCBI lineage: Eukaryota > Metazoa > Echinodermata > Echinoidea > Arbacioida > Arbaciidae > Arbacia > Arbacia lixula. Next base: position 13,440,319 of record OZ022581.1, on the reverse strand, counting down.
TAGTCTTCTCCAAGGATTTGGCATTGCTGTTGTTTTCCCTTGACACAATGCTCAGACGCTCTTCCAGCTCCTGGTGTTTGGTACATTGATAGATATTGGTTGATCAGTTCAAAACATCATGTGCGTGATAAGTTATAACTTGAATTGTTACAATATGGCAACAATCAAATCGCAGTACAAAAGTCTCCGTTTTGCAATGTTCTGCGCTGCATCATATTCCATTAAAAATTGCATGAAACATTACTTTCAGATATATTCCTTTCAAATATTTTACTTTCAGACAAGTAAAATGAGAAATATGTCCAGCTGTGCCCAAGCTTTTATTTCCATCTAAAAAAGTATCAAATTTCATATTTGCTTGTCCTTATCAACTACAGAACAAGCAATTGACAAGTTCAGCAGTGAAAGCTGAAATGTATGCATGTATAGGAATGTGTATGACCTATCATAAAAGCCAGGTGAATGTGACGCAATCTCGTATGCACCATATTGTTGAGAGCAGCTGCTAGCCATGAATAATAAGTGGCGGAATCAAACCTTGTTCAAAGGGATGGATTTCCATGCACTCAAACATCCTTGGGAGCACCGTCATGGAGTAAGAATACAACATGAGTTAAGCAAGCAACACCTAGTCCACTAACGTCACTATGGACTAGATTGGAAGAGAATAGAGCTGAGTGTACCTGTCTGTGTTTCCTCTCCTTCTCCAGCTCCTCCTTGGTATTGGCCAGATCATCCGCTGTCGTTGTTAGCAGCTCCATCTCAACCTCCCTGGATCCAGGAAGAAAAATAGTCAATATTGTCAACAACATTCTCATATCGCTAGAGTAGTAATCTGTTGTCTCACGATAAGGCAAACTGGAGATTGAGACGTTTCGACCGCTATTGCTACCGCTACTGCTAGTCTTCGTCATTCTTATAGGTTCTCATTCTCATAGGTTCATTGGGTAAATAGAGTGGTCACTTGTTTCTAGTATCAACTCATTGTATAATATAGTTTCATAAATGTAAAGCTACATTTCTATACAACAGGGTCACCTTACCTGATTGATTCTCATGATGCCCAATAGTTAAGAGCAGAAGCTACGTGTACCTTGTTCCTGCGTATCATCATTATACCAACCGCATGTTGTGAGTAGCAAGTACACAACCTGTGAATTTTACCTCTTTGACAATCACATTCCACAGTCCAAAGTCAATCAGATGACATTGATTACTTATCTCTTACATCTCCATTGATCTTTCTTGTATGCAATTACAATTTATTTTCACTGACATGTTTATTGATTCTGTCAATACATTCTAACGTATTCATTTAGACTAGACACCTGATTACCTGTGATACTACCGGTAGTCAGTAGAATGTGCCCCCCAACCCCCTGTCACCCTAATCTGTATCTCTTTTCACACTGAACTAATTGCCCTTTGTACCATTTACAAGCCTAAATTTTTGTGAGGGGAGAAATCATGTGAGGTTTATTTCATAAATTAATCCATGCATTGAATATTCAACAGTTAGTGTTTAACATACACTTTCAAACTATGTATGGCAAAGAATGAGGCATGAACAGTTATGAGTCGCAAAATGACACAATACTCGAGAAAGTTATCCCGCTGCAAAAAAAAAAAAACAGCACTGCCCAAGTGATAACAAATACAGTGTATACTTCAAAAATCTTCTATTACTGAGACTCACCTATCGACCAGTCGTTCTTGTTGTTGGGTCATGTATTTCTTGGGAGGGACTCTTGAAGATTCTCCCGTCCTCTTATTAAACCAGAAGGATCCTACTTGGCTGGTATAAAGGTGACACCACTCATGCTGAAGGTGAAATTAAAATAATAATAATAGTCCATTCTTATATAGCACAATTTTACAGTTAAGTCTCAATGCGCATAAAAGAGAAATAGAGAAAGAAGTAGAACCTTATTTAAGCAAAGATAAAGTGATTGAAATCTACAATTCACTAAGAGACAAAAATGTCTTCAATTTGGCGCGAAATTGATCCTCAGTTTTAGATTCTCGAATAAAGTCTGGAAGTTTATTCCACAGCATAGGTGCGGCAATCTGCAAAGACCTCTAAACATATGTCTTGGTATTAAAGGAGTACTGCACTAAAAGATTCTTTGAATTTGAAAGAAGAACAAACTAATAAGTTCTTGAATGTAGTCAGGGGAATTTCCATATAAACATCGATAAAATTGTATCAAAGTTATATTCAAAACCCTGCATTGCTGTTAAAACATCATGTTACATATTTCTCATGGACAAGACAGTGAGTGATTCCCCTGTCCCTATCATTGTTTAGGTAAACTACCCTTCTTGGCTGGTGCACAGGTGATCAAAATCACTATCAGAATCAAAATTATGTACAGTTATAATCACAGATAAACCAAACTCTAAATTACTTCATATTGTGTGATATATTTCTTGTAGACATTCATGTTCTCTCTTTACAGCAGAATTATATACTTGGCTCGATCACAAATAACAATTACTTAAGAAAATGCCATCAAAAAGAAAATTGTTTATATCTTAGTCTTAAATAACAATTTCTTCACTAATGTGTTAACTTGTAAAGTGAGAAAACTCCTAAAATATATCAGATGGAAAATTATTTCTACTTATAAGTAGTCTCTGCATTACAGATGTGATTGATAGAAAAACATATAAAGCTTATTCTGTCAACACATACACGAAAAATATTTGTATACCAAGGGTATATATCTATTCTGCTAATATATGCCAAAGAATGCATTTAGACACTAAAAAGTGAGTTGTGTTTAAGTAAAAGAATTAATACAAAAATAAGAATATTTCATTGTTGTATAGTATTGGCATATACATACTGAAAATATGAAAATACACAAATAACATACAAAACATGTAAAATGTTGCCGTATCATGTTGATTGTGTCCAAGTTATTTATATTTGAGTAATTATATACAAATCTTTCTCATCCTTCTTTAAGTATAACTGCTGCTACTTATTTACTACTCTGACTACTATCAACTCACTTGTACTACTTCATACTGCACTACATTAGTTTCCCTGCTAATCATAAACTCTGGCTATAAAGCTCTTATCAGATTAGATCACAAATGTGAAACCACCAAACTGCCAATACGTATGAAAGCAACAAAACATTCATCCTTGAAAAAAAAAGGAAATGTGAAGACCAACATAATCAGCTGATACATCCACGTAAACACATACCTCTGGTCAAGATGGGCCCTTGATGGCCGTGTGTATAAAAGTCCACTCAAGTTTCACATGTGACGAACATGTAACCCACACTAATTGTAATCTAGCAGAATAAGACCCAAGTATAACTTCACAATGGGCTTTGCCCCCCAAAGCACAATGCCTTCTGGCCCTAGCAACCATGGTCTGCTAGTCTTGAAATAGAGACCACTCAAGGTGGATAAAGAAATAATAAATATGCCACACAGCTCAATATATTTGTCCAATCACTACATAACCACATTTATCTTGAAATATATATATAATGAATCATACACAAAACATAAAATCTGTAATCATGATGTATTGATTTGTTTTCACTTTCATTGTGTAAATCAATACAATCTCCTAAACTTAAAAAAGGTCTGCATGAGTAGACTATATTGCCTATAGCTGAAGCCTATTGTATACATTGATGGGCACTTAACCATATCACTCTTTATCTACATGACAATAGGAGCCCTTGGGAGCTGAGGTAAGTGGGGCTATAAGCAGCTCAGGGGAGAGTGAGGATAGCCAGTGTCAACACTAGCTGGCTGAAATGTTGAGAGGATTAAAGCTGATTTTGCAGGCATGCTTTGTTGGTAAATAAACAAGTACATGCTAATGGACAGTTACAAACCTTGAAAGTTACATACCGGAACAGTTACAAACCTTTCAACGTCTGTTATTTTCATAAATTTGTCCATGTATTTCATCTTCCACTGAAATATTTCTGGCTTTTTTACTCCATCTCTCTTGCTCTTTCTCTCTCTCACACACACACTATATAAAATATAATAAACTTCCCTTACTTTTTGTCCCTAAATATATGTACATCTCTATTTTCCCAGTCCAATCATTGACATTCTGATTTAAATAAATGATTAACTCTCCTTGTCAACATATTTTGCTTGAAGTTGATTTTTGATCTCTTATTTTGAGTTTGATCTGGTTTCAAGATGCCTCAGCGTCTTAAAGAGCAATACACAATTGTTTTATTATATCCTCATCTGCCATGCATTGAGGGATCCTACAATGAAAGGAATACAAAATTAAATCCAACTTTTGATGAAAGTGGAGTTATAATTTAGGTATATAGACATCCTTCTTGAAGGAGAATAAATCCTGGTTCTTCTTCATGCTATGCTATCCAGAAAGATCTCAATCAATATCTGGCATTGATTTTGTGAACAGAATAAGTCATGTGAACATAGATTTCGACCCTCTCGACTCAAGAACGGGTTTCCTCTGTCATCTTACATTGACTGGTACGCCTCTGCCTTCCTGCGCAGACTACTGTATTACTGTAATCCCTAATGTTAAATTTCAATGTCCAATGCTTGGGAATATTGCCATTTGACTGTTATAATTTTCACCTTCTTAAAGATATAAATTAGATTTTGCTTCACCTTTAATGAACTGCCTCCACTTAATTCTGGCAAACATATTCTTAAGTGAAATATTGGGAGCAGATCTGACCCCAAATCTTGTCAGTTGTCTTGTCATATTCAACCATTTTACTGAGTATGATGGCATTTGTGCAACTTTTTTGTGCATTATTGTGGAAAACGTGCAAATGGACGGATGGATAGGTGAACAGACAGACAAATGCATAATAAAGGAAAATTTGAATCAAACTAGAAAATATATGACAAAAGAGAGAGACTTCCACACAATGCGTTTCTTTTTTAACGATATTAACACACATTTTTTAAAATAAGAATTTCTGCTGACACAAAAGTTGCATAAGTAAGAAATTGCTGATGGTAACGACATGTACCATGAAAAAGATCAATGAGCTCTCAAAAGTGCAGTTGTTGCCATGGTACTAACCATGAATTGTAGGCTACAATAAAAAAGACCTCATATCAGTTCATTTGAATGTTCACATGACACTCACTTCTTGTTGCTGTCTTTTTGTACACAAACATCACTATCATGTAAAATAATCATTCCGATTTTAAATGGAATTATTGTTTAACTACATGATGTGAATTACAGTTACTTACTGGGTATGGGTCCCTTGCTCTGTAAAGGGTGACGATCAATCTCTTGGCCATGGGCACAAAGAACGGGTACTGCATGGTGATCATCTTACCCGCTTCACTAGAAAACAAAACAACACATAAATATTAAAAAACATAAGTATAAAAAAACAAAACAGTTGAAAATAATACAAATTCAAATGTGCATTTCAAAAATCTCAAGGACATATACTTAAAGAAGAATGAAACCCTGGTTTAAAGTTGATATAAAAGCAAATAAATAAGAAAAAAAAATACAAAACTTTGAGGAATATCAGAAATATGAGAAAGTTTTTCTGAAAACTTTCTAAAAAGCTTAATAGCTAGCCCTAGTGTAATCATGCACAGTAAATCAAAGCTAGACAAGACTAGTCATGCTCTGGTTATTGTCTTGTTTAGGCATGTTAAACAAGAATGATGCCAACTTTACTGTACATCGTTGCAGACCAATAAATGTGTCAATCAAAGTTTATGATCAGAATTAAGTGCAAGTACTCATGATGTTCAGAATATCACAACTTCCTTAGAAAATGTCTGATATTTAAGATAAAATGTTGTCAGTCTGTCTCTCTCCTCTTATTTACTCCTACCAATTATCAGGGATTAAGTTTCCTCTGATTTTAAACTCAACTTATTCTTGTCATTATTTAGCTAAATGTGAAAGAATAAAACAACATACATGACAAAACAACCAGTTTGAAACATGTACAGATACAGAAATAGATGAATGACTGAATGACCTTATTTTCCACAATAATGGGAATTTGCCTACCATGAGTATTACATAGCATAGAAACACATTGCAAGTGTAGATAGAGTAAAGTGTAAATATTGGCTGAGTTGGCCAAGTAGACTTACTTGAAGAAATGGTTGCTGATATGGTACATGTCTTCTTCTGTCAGCTGTAACCCAAAGTCTGCAGAGGTCACAATCTATTAGAAGATATCGAAACAATAGTAAGTACATTAGGCCGCAAACATTCTAGTCCTGCCAAAAACATAATCAGATATAACATCATGAAGATATATTGGTCATTGACTCCTTATCGAGAATTCACACGGAAGATTCAAGATTCAGTTCATTTCTCCACAAAAAATAACAGAAAACAACCATGCATCAAATTTAGGTACAATGAACATATACAACAAACAAAGCATGATAAGCACAATTCATTCATAGAAATATTATTTTTTGTTGAGTGGTACCTGTCCTGTTCCTTACATCATAAAAATTTCAAATTATATGAGGGGCGGGGGGCATTACTGGGAAGACAAATTTTGCAATGTTCTTTTTTTTTTATTCTCAGAAAAACTAACAACATGTGACTCTTTCAAATGCATTACAACATGAATTTTCAGAAGAAAATGATAAACTAAACAGTGAGGGTCATGCATCAAACATATTATCATTGCTCAGGCATGAAAGAGGAGGGACAGAACTGCTTATATAATTGTGTTAAAAACAAATTGAACCACTGCAAAATATGCAAAATATGGAGTGCTTATCTATCGCAAAATGTTAGTAGTCATTCATTTATAATGAGACCAACAATTATTCTTCATACCCTGATGAAGTCGTTGATGTTGATCTTGCCATCCCTGTTCATATCAGCTATCTGAAACAGGTCCATGAGGGATTTCTCAAACAGGTCTGGTTCCTTGAAGTGCCAGGCGTCATAGTCCAGTGGCCTTGGGATACTGAGGTGAGAGAGAAAGGGAGAAAGGTGAACTCAACTATCCATCTACAGACTGGTGAATATCAAAGGAGAACAAATACCCAATGACTAGTTGTACTTAAGATTATCAAAGTGGGAAGGGAGAAGTCAAGAAGAGGGAGAAAAGGGGGAGGAAAAGGGAGAGGGGGCAGAGACAGGGGAGGGGAATGGAGGGAGAGGAAAGGAGAGGGAAATAGGGAAGGAAAGAGGGAGCAGGGAAGAGGGTGGGGAGGGGAATGGAGGGAGAGGAAAGGGTAGGGAGAAATAGGGAAGGAAAGAGGGAGTGGGAAGAGAGAGAGGGGAGGGGAAAGGAGAGCAAATAAGAGGGAATCAGAGGAAAGGAGAGGAGAGGAAAGGAAAGGGAGAAGAGAAAGGAAGAAAGAGGGCAGGGGCAAGGAGGGGAAGGGAGTGAGGGGGAGGAGGGCAAGAAGAAGTGAAGGAGTGGTACACAGGGTGAAAGAATTATTCTGATATGATACTCACCAAGCCTCCCCTGTCTCCTTGTTGAAATACATGACTCCATTCTTGAACCCCTTGTCTAGGACCACCCAGTGGTTCTGTTAAGGAAAGAACATTGGACATATCAGCAAGTATATAAACTATTCATGTTTCCACTTACTTTTGATAAATAAAACACTATCATGTATGTTTTTAAGAGAAAGAAATGTGAAGCTGACAGCTATGAGCTATGACACATGCACTATATACTTCTGACACCTTACAATATCAATACAAGAAGACATCAAATATCTCTTTCTCTTATAGTGTATTGTTGTTGTTGTTATTTCATTTTGGTATGTTATCGCACCAGCAAATGACACACATCTCACATAGACTGCTGCAGGAAATATCAAACAGTGCATGTAGTGCATAATATGTCTTATTTTCCCCCTTAACTATTATACAAACCTTCTCACTAATCTCATAACAAATGGCTAAGTGAAGTAGTTTTGTTCAAACTCTGGAAATCAAAAAGTTCGTAATGTGAAGTCCACAAAAAGGGAATGACTTCAAACATATTGTCATGTAGAGTAAAATCGAGGCCAGCTCTTAAGCGAAAGTTGAATTTACAACTACATCATGCAGAATCTGTACACTCTCCAAACTACACTTAAGGGGATTTAGAATCATCTTTCAATACTTAACCAAAGTCTTACTGCACCTTTTAATCCTATTAAAAGTCTTTGCCATGCAGCTGTGTTTTCTATTACAACCTTTCACACTTACTTTTCTACCTCTTGAAAGATTGAGAGAAACATGGGGTGCAGTGTTATGCTGTTGCTCAGCTACTACACTCTGACGTCATGGAAACAATCACAACACTTCTGCTAATATATAGCCCACATTCTCTCAAAAGTAGGCAAACAAAAAGAAGTGTTGACAGTAGGACTACAGAGATATGCAGCACGTTCCGATGATAAACTACTTCTATATGCTGGACAATTTTGAATCTATATTAGGATAGAAGCCTATTGGAATAGATGGGTAAATTCAAATCAGAGTGCAAATTGATTGTGCCTATATATTGCTCTTCTTCATTTACCTCTTTTAAGATCAGGACCTATTAAAAGCAAAAGTGATCATCACTCTGGTATTCAAATTGGCAACACTTTCAACGAATTATCAGATTGTTATCCAAATAATTAAAGATTAAATCAAAAACTGATTTTACAATGTAGAGCAAAATTGTGATGGAGTTTTTTCAGAGTGTTGCCAATTTGAATATTCAGTGATAATCTTATGTTTATTTTGTGATGAAAAGCAGAAATGTATGGTCTTTCATTTGATGCATCATTTTCAAAGGTAATGCTTCATATTCCCCCAAACCACTAAGAGTATTTGTGAGGACTGGCATACAAACCACAATACACTTACTAATGAATTGGCATCCTTCTTGCCATAGAAGAACTTGAGAAGATGAACGCCAAATGGAAAGAACTCATCAAACGTCATGGGAGAGTTCTGCAAAGGAAAGAGAGAAACATGCAAACGGTTACAACATCAAACATTGTGAATTAACACAACTTCACGAAAGATGCGTAGTGACAGCAATGAATATTCATTGTTATTATTTCATTCATGATGCCTGCTCCACACATGGACAAATACACACAAACAAAAATGCTAATTAAATGTTACACTAGATTATTTTCAAGAATTGATTAACATTAATAAACACAGTTCAAACTTTCAGATACACTTTGCACTAAAAAATATATGATCAACAGAAACTCTTATCTCAGTTACGTTCAGCAGTCAGCTAACATCGCTTTTTGATTGGTTAGTCTTGTATGCAATTTCATGGATTTATACTCAGAATTGGTATTTATGATATAGGTACTCTGTACTTGGACACAGATCAAGACTAAAAAAAAAATTAAGCTTTGTTTCATAGCATCTCATATCGGTACTATAAGCTCTGTGAGCAGTCTGTGCCATATATAAAAATAAATAAAACTTGCAACCAGGGTAAATAAGATTAATTATCACTGGTGCCTTCCATACCATGTGTCTCTTTCACGTCTAACCTTCACCAAGTTTAATCCCCTTTGTGTCTGCTTTTATCCAAACAATATCATTCATACGGTTTGTTCTTCTCCAGCGTTTCTCAAATCTCACCTTGAGGTTGTCCCGGCCATTGCAGATGTCCTTCATCAGCTTAGTGATGTCTTCTTTAGGCATCTCAAGGTCAAGTCTGGGTGATGTCATAATCTATGAGATCAAGAAATCATAACGACTATACTGTAAATTTGCTTCTTGTTTAATGTTCAATAAAAAATAGTGTTAATGTTCACTTCCTACATAGCACAATTAAAAAATCAGTTTACATATGCTTACAAGAGAATTATGGCAAGATATAGAGATGATGAAAGAGGGATAGAGAGATGGGGGAGATGAGAAAATAGAATATATTTAACCATTGAGCAAGAGCACAACAAAGTCATGAAACACTTTAATATAACAATAATAAAATCTAACATTTGGTTGGTGCTTCATACACAATTTCTAAGCACATTTGGGAGAGAAGAGAAAATGGATAAAGAGATAATGGAAAAAGAGATGCATGGAAAAAATGCAAACAAAATCATAATTATACAATTTCTCTTTACAGTGCTTTCCAATGAATGACACATATGCGTATCAACATTCACTTTATCATACAAATTATTACTCATGTTATTTACATTGTATACAAGGATGTTAATTACAAGACGAGTATAACCTGAGTCCCGTATATGAAGAGAGTATACCGGTCAAATGAATATTCATAGTTCAAAGCTCACCAAGCCAAACTCTTTCCTGGAGACCTTCCCATCATTGTCTCTGTCCGCTGTCCTGAAGAGAGTCCATACCAGCTGCTTGGTAGGTTCGTTGAACTGGGTGCACTTAAACCTACGCACCTTCCTCTTCTTCCTCTGCACGTTACACAAAGCAAAAGTCACATTAATCAATAAAGAAATGGTTCACACATTAATATATCCATCAGCTGTTAATGATATTAACTACCAGTACTGTATGTACTAAACAAAACATAATTCTAAAATGTAAACATATTTTACTAATCTTGTTCTTTAAATGACGTATTCTATTACTACCGAGTATGACTGAATAAACAAAAATATGCATTTTTACTAATCTTTTTTTTTATGTAAGTACAACCCATTCTTTCCTCCAAGTTACAAAAAGGAACAGCCACATTAATCAACAACAAATACTTCAGACATTCATGGATATCTGTGCTCCAGCTAGTCAAAAATTTGCTGCCAACTACTACTACTATTGAGTAAATTGAATTCAAACAAGAGGTATTTATTTTTTTTTACTTTGTAAATATCTTCTGAACCCTCTTTTCTGCTAGAGTATGTTTAATGTATGCATTAAGAATGAAGTATTTCACAAATATGTACATGTATATATGTATATGATGTACTTTTTTCTTCAACACTGGACTGAAACATCATACATGATTATATGTGTATACCATCATGCAGTGTAGTCTCTATGGGTCGTTTGAAAATTATAAATCTCTATCACTCTGTGATATGCAGTTTCTTGATGATTGTGCATATATAGCTACACAGGTTTCAACTGCCGAGTGTTGTAATCACAAAACTATTTCTGTTCAGAAAATTCATATTCATTACCCTTTAAACATGTTTGGGCAGATTGGGGGAGGGGTAGGTGAAGGATGGAGGGGGAAGGGTAGGGCTGGGTGTTGTAAAAGGGGGATTTGAAATAACCAGCACCAAAACACTTACTTAAAATTAAACCAGGAGCCCAGAAACAAAAGACAAAATGAGAGAGAATGAGAGAGACAGGAAGAGGGAGAGGATGACAGAGACAGAGAAAGAGAGGGAGAGTGAGTGAGAGAGAGAGAGAGAGAGAGAGAGAGAGAGAGAGAGAAAGAGAGACAGAGAGAGAGAGAATGACAGAGGGAGAATGACAGAGAGAGAGGGGGAGAGAGAGAGAATGAGAGGAGAGAAAGAGAGAGGAGGGAGAGGGGGAGAGAGGGAGAGGGAGAGAGAGAGAGAGAGAGAGAGAGAGAGAGAGAGAGAGAGGGAGGGAGGGAGGGAGAGAGAGAGTGAGGAAAGAGAGGTGAAAGAGAGATGAAAGGGAGAGACCACTTTCTACTTCATGAATTAATCATCCCATTAGTACTACAGCCATAGCACAATTACCACCACCACTACACCAATCCTTCTACATTAGACTCCTGAGGTTCTACCACTCAGAGTAATGAAATAACCCATTGTATAATAGCCCGCCTTGGTAAACACACATCACATACATAAATGTAAAAATAGAGTACTTGTTGCTATGTCTAAACAAATAACAGCATATAATACAAGCATTCAAAGCAATCATTATAAATAAGTGCATTGAACCCATACCATTACAGAAAAGAGGAAAATAAAACACAGACTGAAATGAAACCTTTTCTGTATAAAGAAACTAATACATATCATTGGAGACATATCATTTAAAAGAGACAGAGACAGAAATGCAGTCTGACACCATACCTTTCGAGCTGAAAGTGCAAAATATCCTTTTGAGAATATAAATGTGCTTGATCAGATACCAATTACCAGTATAACCGAGGTGCATACAATAACAATCTGTTCTATACAAACCCTTCTCTTTGTCTGGCACATGTCGATGATCAGGCAATTAACATAATGAGAATTTTGATATGGCAGGTCAGTTTGAGGGAGAGACAATCGAAGTTTATCATTAGGGTATGACAAGGCAAGCGTTAAAAAAACTAGCCAGACAAATTCAGGATTCAACCATTGTATAGTTCTACAGAGTTGGAGAGAAATGGTACCCATCACTGGTACCTAACGAGGCAATTGATGGATGGATGGATACTAAATCCTCTTGATGTTTCCATGGGAACATACTATAAGGGGTATGCAGTTACATATACCACAGACAATACTTTAACATTATCCAATCACATCAGTATTTGCAGTTATTGAAATTACCAAATATGTTATCAGCATGCATCCCATGGAAAAGAATTGTCAGATCAGTATTGCGATTGGCAGAATACCACACGTGATAAGATCATGCAACTAGATTAAAAGGTATAACTGGAAGTTTTCTTCCTTTTCATTGCCATTGATAGAATTACCATTTCCCCTCCATAAATCAAGTCTATAGACATTAACAAAACACATTTTATGCCTTCTTACACAACAAGATTATCATATCTAGTAAAACAAATCATTGTTCCAACCCTGTAAGCATGCATTACCAACCTACATGTAAGTTGGCCCGTGTACTTACATAATAAAAGCTCTTGAATTTGACTGCATGTAATGCCACATACCTAAAGATGGTCTTTTACCATCACCAAAGCAGTCAAGCAAAATCATTCACTGTGGAGCTTTTTCAACTCTACCAAGGCAGGTTGACTGGAAATCGACTCACTTGTGACTCAAACGGAATAATAAAACTAGGGCATATACTGTACTGGGAAGGCAAAAAAGCCTTCAAAATGTAATTGTTAGCAATCTTCTTGCCAATGGTCTTAAATTCATGTATTGTCTATTTTAAAAGCTTGCTGAAAGTTATTTGCCCTCAAATGATTTACATATGGAGTAATTCATGATTAATGATTAAATTCTCAAAATGTTCAGCCCAAACATTTGGAGGATCTGTGATTAAATCACTAATCTCTCCAAATGTGGATCATTTGAGGGCAAATAACTTTCAGCACAGCTCTAAAATTGACAATACATGGATTTAAGACCATTGGCAAGAAGATTGCTCACGATCACCATTTGAAGGCTTTTTTGTCTTCCCAGTACAGTATATGCCCTTTAAAGATGGTCTTTTACCAAATCCAAAGCAGTCGAGCAAAATCATTCACGGTAGAGCTATTTTAACTCTACCAAGGCAGGTTGACTGGAAATCGACTCACTTGTGACTCAAACAGAATAATAAAGGGCAACAAGTGTTAAACTATGAAGATAAGAATCCTGTCCAATTTAGTACCGGTAATAAATGCAATTCTTGTTCACCTTCATTAGTTGTTGTAAAAATCTATGGAACTCACGTCTCCGTATTCATCCACCTCCTCCTCCTCCTCAATCAGATCCTTGATGGGAGGGAGCTCCCCGAATGGGTCAATCACCCTCCTCCTCCGCGGCCTCCTGGGGGACGCGTCCGCCCCCTGATCACCTGACACCTGCTCCTGGTCATGTGACACGGGGCGGCGTCTGACCATTGGTGAGCTGGGAGCCTCGTCCCCTGACGTCATATCCCCAGCAGTGAGGGCGCCGTATTCACCGTCAGTTTCTTCATCTCTCACTGGAAAGATATTCATTCCATATTTTAATTTGTTTATATCATATATGTTCTTCTTCCCATTGATTTCCACTTTGCAACAATAACCCATTCAGTATCATTTGATGTTTTAGGGAGCCTGTACATTATATTGGCCCAGAGATTTAATACCCAGTCACACTCAATCCTGATCAACTTTATCCATTCACTCTGTCAAACAAATGGAATAATGACTGGTAACCACAAGTGCAGTACTTAGAGAGTTTATGTAAATGTTGCTACATGTCAATGTTATTTCCATCGCCATACATCTATACCAATATTGGGAATAAGGAGAATTAAGCCTTTCTTTTTAAAGTCTTTCTTGCCAATTCATTAACTTTTTCATTTGATTTGTAAACACAATGAAGGGTTACAGATTTTCAAGAGTTCTATAATTTAATCATTAGATCTCATTGTCATTTTTTCTCATCTTTTTCTAAATCTATGATGGCAGCAAAAGGATTAATAAATAACGCTGACTTGGAAAAACAAAATCCATACATTTGTGGACTAAGTGGAATAGTTAGAGTAAGGACGATTTGACATCAATTATCGTGTGAATTTTTACTGTGCATTCTGCCACTTACCATCGCGCCTCTGAAATTCATCTTCATCCTCTTCCAGGATCATATGCAGCAGATTGTCTCCCCCTCCCCCCTCTCCAGGCCCCTCATTGAACTGGTCCATCATCCAATCAAACTGCAAGCCATCATCCCCAGTGGGCTGATCCACTCCTTGAGGGGGGTTGTCAACTCCTTGAGGGATGACACGCTTTGGTTTCTTTTTACCAGGCATTGTTTATGTTCATACAAGTTCTGACTACCAGATTACACTTTGAAGATGGTGTTCATTATATAAGAAGTCATATCCAACCTGGTGCCTTCACATATCTGTTGAATAGAGAGAAAAGTAAAGAAGAAAATAGAATTACACTATGCAAAATGTCCTAACATAAAGCATTTCAGCAAAGCATTTGCATCTTAACAGTATATATGCATCACTTGCTCAAAAAAGTTACCTTTTCATCTTGTACATGTACACATGAGAAATATGATTGCATGTAGTATACTCTAAGTTTCTTTGAAAGACAACGCTGACAAATCATAAAAACATATCTCCTGGGAGGTCAATAAATCAAATGGTATGCGAGACCACGTCGATGGACTGTTTAATACTGTAGCTTCCCATTGTGATGATTTTAGAGCCATAGACTACAGCCCCCTGAGGATTTTGTTTACAATAGGGCCTATTTATAGACAAATGACAAATCATCACCGTCCATGCACTTACAGTCATGCTGCACCAAAACAGATTAATATAATGAAATAAATTACAGGTCCCTTTTTTCTTTTTTTAAATTTTACGACTATTCCACCTACATGTACATGTATTCATAGCCAGGCTTGCACTGTGTAATCTGCATGGCAACAATCACCATAATTTGTTTACACACTCCCTATTTGCCCTGGCTCAAGTGGAATTCTATTGCTACCAATCAAAACATACTGTGCAATTATTGATTGCATGATTGCATGATTGCCTCATCATACAGTCAACTGAGAAGTCTGCAATTCTTTCCTACGGGGTGGGGTGTCTTTCTTTCAGACAGATAAAATTGCAACATTAATCAAATAAAAAGAGAGGAAAGATCATTTCATTGTTTGATCACAAGTTAATCAACCACAATACTGCAAAACTGCAAAGCTTGAAACCATTCAAAGGAGGCGAAATGAATTGAATTTCCAAGCTGTATTTGCTTGACTAACACAGTCTTTTCCTTAGCCTCTGTTGTGGGAGTATGCCTTTTTCTTTTCCCAAGCAATCACAACTAAGTCTGGACATTTAGACTAAGCACCCTCAATATTGCTCTCTTGAATGGAGAGCTAATGAATGCTAGTCTACAGCTCCAGAGATTATTGCTAATACAGAACATACAAATGTACATATAAATGAAGCAGCCTGCTGCCAAAAACTGCAGGCTACATACACAACAGCTCAAAGGAATTGGCATAGGGAAAGGGAAAGGGAAAAAAGGGAAGGAGCCGCAGTTTTAAACTGCAGTATATTTTGTCCAGTTCAGCATGAAACATGGTGTTTTAGCAGAAAAAGCATCATGTTTCATGCTGAACTGGACAAAACATACTGCGGTTTAAAACTGCGGCTCCTTCCCTTTCTTCCCTTCCTCATTCCCTATGCCAATTCCTTTGAGCTGTAGTGTAGATAAAAGAAAAAGCCTGCTGCCAAAAACTGCAGGCTACAGTCCATCTATTTACAATTGTAGAGCTCTTTAGATTGACACAAGTTGATAACTCTCTGCCTCTATTGAACCATGCACAATCAACAAGTTACCACCATGGAGGTTGTTGCATTGTAGTCTATGTCCCTAGGCAGCAGTGTATGGTGTCTGCCCTAGGCTTCAAGAAGAATGTTCAAGAAAGGGGACTGGGTCAAGGGTAACAACTTTAAATGTTCAACAAAATGCCTTGAAACGTACCTACGACACCCTACGCCATTCCAATTGTACTGTATGGAATATTGGGAAAGGTATTATTTTTCACAGGGCCTTTTTTGGTATTGTGGGGGTTAAATTGCCCGCAGTCCCTGTGTACTTCATTCCACTCAACCATGTTCAATAAGTGAGCTAAATTAAATTCTACCCACGAACATGTCACAGGCTTATGCACCAATATGTTACGATCATCATTTAATCTCTATCATAAGTCAATCACTTCTATGCACAGTAGCTTCTGCTAATAAACAGACATGTACTGTTTGCCATACAAAATTTTTTGAATATGGTAGGAATTTTGCATTAAAAAAAATAAACACTAAGTTTGAAGTTTTTAATTCCTCATCAAATAAATGAATTACATATTTTGTTTGTGGGTACAATGGCAGCTATGATGATGTTTGTGTAATTTGAGCATACCAACTCAAATCTCCCACTCCACCACATTACACAGACATTCCCATATGCGCATACGTGCCAACATGATTAATCATATTAGTTGCCATGGGGCTTTTATAGATTGACCATTGAAGCCATCAAATATTAACCAGCAGTGTTGTAGTCAAGACCAGACCATCCGAGACCAAGATCAAGACCAAGACCAAACACCCCGAGACCAAGATCAAGAACCAAAAAATTGGTTCAAGATCAAGAACAGAGGTCCGAGACCAAGAACACCATATTACGAGATCAAGACCAAGACCAAGACCACTCACCAGTATTTAAATTTCTACTAGTTTTGAGGAAACACGCGTTATTTGTGTACTATGGTTATGAGTATAAACTGTCTAATACTTCACAACTTGCACAACATGAGCAGTCTGTAATATTCGTCTTTATGGCTGAAATAAATGAAAAAATTGTTTTAAAAAAGTTATACTTTCAATGTGCTTTTTCAATCACTTCACAGGCATGCTCAAAGTTCAATGCACAATACAAGTCAGTAGCTAGTAGTTTAGCAACAAACTGCACAAAGGATCCAGGATCGTGATAATATGTATGATGGGGAAAAATACTTCTTTATTTCTGCATGAACATATTTGCCTGAGTTACTGAAAAACATATCAAATACTGTGATTTTTTTTTTTAATAATGACAAAGGCACAAGGCATACAAAATGAACACAACTTCTTTCAAGAATGATGATTGTTTTCCGAAATATATTCAAGTCATTTGTTTTTCTCTATAAACACATACACATGACTTGAGTTACTTAATACTTATATATTCTTCTTATATACTTCTTTATTTCTGCATGAACACATTTGCCTGAGCTCCTGAAAAACATCAAATACTGTGAAGTTTTTTATAATAATGCCAAAGACACAAGGCATACAAAATAAACACAACTTCATTTCAAGAATGATGATTGTTTTCAGAAATATATTCGTCATTCGTTTTTCTCTATAAACACATACACATGACTTGAGTTACTTATATATTCTTCTTATATACTTCTTTATTTCTGCATGAACATATTTGCCTGAGCTCCTGAAAAACGTATCAAACACTGAAGTTTTTTTTGATAATGCCAAAGACACAAGGCATACAAAATAAACACAACTTCATTTCAAGAATGATGATTGTTTTCCGAAACAGTTTCGGAAAACATTCGTTTTTCTCTACAAACACATACACGTTACTTATATATAGGTCAGGCAAGTTGAGTATTGGTCAAACTTTATCTTACTAACCAAAACCTGCACCATTATGATATAAATGAATAATTATAACTCCATCATTTTCGAGATGTATACACTAATACAATGTAAAAACCCTGTCATCACTCAAAAATACCTATGGATATTTTCAAGAACTATTCAAAAACTTACTTTGATTTTTAAAAGTAATCTATTATGCATTTCTTGCATTATCTAAAAAGTCGCCTGGCCAGGCGACTTATTAAAAATATTTTTCAACTATAAGAGCATGTGAGAGAGAATTATTCTGCCACACATTTCATTTAATTAACTTTCAATAGGAATTAAAAACCAATCAACTTAGTGACAAGGGGCATTTCGGGAATTACCAATACTCAACCATCCCTTTTACAAATTAATGCAACGATACAGCAAGGAAATAACTAAATACACACTATTCGCTAACAAATACAAACAAAACATGACATTTCTAGAATTATTGTTTCCCAAGCTTGTTTTAATACTTTTCCTCTTAATTTAACTTTAATGAAAGGAAATGTGAATATATGATCCCATGAAAATGTTTTAAGAATAATGAAATGTATACACTCACATTTATTCCTGTGTTATTTTTTTTCTTTAATTTGTTTTTTGCTTCGTGCCAAAACATAAACAATACTCTATCTCGGCCGGGAGGGGGGACTCCCATACTCTTTCAGTCTCACACGTGTATTGTATGCGATCACGCGTGCAGCATGGCACAGCTTGAGAGCTGGCTTGGAGAGTTTTACTACATCTACACACCATCGATCCAACTCGCAACACTGACCTCTTGGCTCGCATAAAGACGCATGTATCACCCAGTGTGATGCGCTTTGCATGTGTGATCATGGTGATGTTGGCACATATATTGCATGCTCGCTAATCTGCATCTCACGCTTCCCGTGCTATGCAGTGATCGGGCAGGGGCCGGGCCGGGTCGGCGGCAGGCTTGCACAGTATAGTAGGGATGATTCTAACTCCAAATTGTATGCGCTCCGACCAAGGAGAGTGATGTATCGCATCTCCTTTCTCCGACATGCATTATCAATATGATTTTTATGTGTAATATCGTAATGTTAGTAGCTGGTCTCGTGCTGGTCTCGACGTAAAATCCGAGACCAGAAAGGCTCAAGACCAAGAACAAGACCAAGACCAGAGGGTTCGAGACCGAGATCAAGACCAAGAACAAAAATCCTGATCTCGAGACTGGTCTCGAGACCAAGACCAGTCTCGAGAACTACAACACTGTTAACCAGGTGAAATTAAAAAGTAACCCCTCATCACTAACCATGCATGCATTATTTATGAACCGACATGTATTTCTTCGCGTTCCATGTCAGTCTCTTTTTATATAATTTGTCCTCTTTTCACTCTTTTCACCATAATATTAACTCTCTCTTTCTCTCACTCTGTTTCATTGTGCTATCATATAGCCTATAACCACCCTCTCCCCAAGTAAAAAAGATAAATAACCTCTGTTTCTATCTTGCGGATATAATAATCAATAATGATGTTCTTATATAGGGTTTAATAGTCTTATAAACATCAAAAAGTGCTTTACATATTTGTTCACCGAGTACATTGATAAGGCATACTATACAATTTAAACATAGCAGTATAACAATTCTACACACAGACATTACAATACACATTGCTATCTTATTCCAAGAATGCACAATTAATATTTTCAACATGTTTGAACGAAATGCTTTTTCTACCCCAACCCATCCTCCCCAATCCCAACAGTGTAATTAGTTCCATACCCCGCTCTAACAAGATCTATAACAAATATGGGCATAAATGTTCTTTGAATATTTTCATGGTGAGAGTGTACTGATAAATACTATTTAGAAAATAGTAAAACTTTCGGTAACACCATGTGGTTGTATTCTTTCGGATAATTGGCCCACTTATGGGGTGAAGAAAGGAAAGGAAAGTGAAAAGTGAAAAAAGGAGAGGTGAATTTTTATATTTTATAACACTTACACAGGATTTTTTTTTAGCTTTAGTTTTCGGTGTTTTAAACCAAAAATAAATGGGATGGAATAGAGGTAGAAGAAGAGGGTGGGTGTTGATAAGAGTTGTGAACTAGTCACAAAGTATGGGCATATAGAATACAATGGTATTCAACAGTAGGACGAGCAATATGTTTGGTATTTGGTAATCAATTACTAGGTCAAATGTACATAATGTGGAGTCACATTTAATCTGTTCATTTCAAAAATCAATTTTCTGTAATTGGAAATGACAAAATCAAGAGCTCCATCAGAAAGAAGAAATCAATAAAAACTAATTAAATCTAGCTAGACTTTTTGTAAGAAATATCACTGAGGGTATGATGAGTAGTACGGGCAAGATATATAAAAACTACCTGTACCAACCTTTCACCACTTTATATCCACAGAACACACACCAAACCAGAAACACTGTCTAGGGGGGTGGGGGGGGGGGGGTGACATATGCTTTCCAAAGTGACATTCATCTGGGCACAGGGGATGAAATCTAGCTGCACACATAAATCATACCGAATCAGGTATAGTTCTGAATTTCTGACACATCAAAATAATACATTGATGAAAGTTGAAATCAATAACAGAAAATAAGAAATATATATACTGTATAAGTAATCAAATTTAAGAAATGTTATGACAAGGTTGATTAATCCCGCCATGATCAACATTGCTGGTTTGATGTGTTAATAGCAAAAATATTTCATCAAATTGATGAACTGCTGTCATGCCTGCAGCCAGGTTTTAATTATGTTTATAACGCACTTACTTATTACTCGAGTGGTTCTCATGACATGAGACACTAAAGCACCAAAATCACAAGCTAAAATGTGCACTTACGTGCTAATACGTCCGTCAACACATCTGAGGCTTGGGGTAAATCATGATGTTACACCCAGAGATGTCAGAAAGTCTCCAGTCTCCACAACCACGGTCATGTATGACCCCGGTGTATGACTAGCCGATTAGACCAACGTTCTTGCTGAAACCATGTTACAATTACTGACCACCGATCGATGACCCCTTTGAGGATTATTTGACCACACTTGTGTAAGACGATATCGATTAACCTTGAAAGTTTGCCAGACATTGGTTTTGTTCAGGGGTGGAACTCAATAAGATAACTGGCCTTCGATCGAAGTCTTCTTCATTGCAAGCGTATCACTCTCAGCTCCAGGCACAGTACATCCAGATACCCGTCAGAAGAATACGAATCTCTGGCCCGGCGCACCGGGGGCATATGAGGGACTTGACTCGCTACCACAAATTGTGCTTGAAAATCTTCCACCTCTTTCAGAGCGCTCCGCACCCGTACCTCTTGGCAATCTTTTCGATTAGTCTTAAAATACAAACCTATTTTCGCGGATCGGGGAGCGTTTCATGAAAGTTGTCAGCACTGACAGGTTGTCTTTCTCCGAAGGTTACCATAGTAACGGTCAGAGGTTTTTGCCTCTCAGCCAATTGAACCGAGGATGCTGACAACCTACACGAAAAGCCCCCAGAATATCGACATTCAATGGATAAAGTTAGGTCCGTAATTTACGCTAACCACTTACGTCCATGATTGATTAACAAGTATGAAATGACTGTATGCTATTTTTAATTTGCTTTGATTGAATGGTTGATAGCTGAAGGGGGAAACGAAGATATGTACATTAACTGTACTAGTAATAAGAACATTTGAACCTGCGTTTGTTATTCTGCCCTTACTTAAGTTGCAATTCATCACAAATTGCTCTGTGTTTCAACAAACTCTTTTTGATGAGGGCCAATTTGCAGGTATTGGACTACTATTCAGTTCTACTCTTAACTTTGAGGGCTCAATTGCTGATATAACGTTGTGTTTATTGCAGCTGTGTTCATTAAGTTAGTTAAAACTTTCATTGCCTTATCATTTTGTCTTCCTACATAGTGGTAGGTTTCCTAGTTTCCTCAACTTTAATTTACAAGAAATTACAAAAATGCCTTCATCTTTATCAGACGAAGTGTCACTTGACTATAAGCCTCCTATGTAGCAAATCAAAAGTATAAGTATTAAAAACGTTTTTACATTTCTGCATCAATTCAATTAAGTTTCTATATACGTGATCTTCACATCATTATATTGGAGCATCATCCCAAGTTAGAGCCAACACGGCTATTTGGAAATGTCTCATGTAATTTTGCCTGAACTCAAAGACTATGCACCAATCACGTTGATTGTCCACTAAACCCATACATGCCGACAACAATAGGTGCGAGTTCACCGCGAGTCGGTTGTCTTGGCAACGTACAGCGATCGCTCCCCGTATGTGCGGGGAAGCGTGCGAACTATGTATTGTGGATAAACACATATCCACGTGCAAGCTCGCTGCGGCGAACACAGCGAAGAGAATCATCTTCTACCAATGTGCATTAGGTAAAATGTTATCAAATGAGAGGAAAATAAATTGTCTATTAGCTTGCCTATGACTAACATTGAAACTAGCTAACCGACTGCATCTAATTTTCATTTTCGATCATCCAAAGTTATGTATAATCTCTGAAACAGTCGAACCGCGTATATCAAACGTACATTGAAGGGCCTGATTCAGTGTAGTTTGATAAGCTCCCATCTATTCAGATACCAAAGTATTAATTTATGTTTTTAGTGCGTGTACGCATACAACTTTCTAACGTGCATTATTCATCTCCCATTTTTACTCCTGAAAATTTGCTGCTGATATTCGAAAACTGAATGATAATCCATATCTCGTCTTTCCTCTTTCCACCCCATGATCACTCTGGCAGAAGGCGTCCATGCCAATCTGACATAACCCTAGTTTTGCCATTGAATCGGATCTTACTGTCAATAAATTGTTTCCATGGGTGAAAAAAAGGAAGAAGAACTGTTTAATAATTGTTTATCGTATCGTTTTCACAGTTAGGCGTGAGTACGTTTGTGTGTTTTTGTTTTATGAAGATATAAACATAGATAACTAGATGCATCTCCTTCATTTGTAGTGCAGGCCCCGTCTGCTGTACATTGTTATACTTGAAAAATGCACTTCTAATAGAAAATAGAATATATCAATTCTGCATCAAATTCCCCAAAATATCGATGTCAAGACAAAATTCAGATTTCGACAACAATACCAACTTTTCATTCTTCTTCGATTTTTTAATATTTTCCCACGAGAATTCCCTGTATGCATATACTATAAGTTTACGGATAATGTAGTAATATGTTTTATGATAATGAGAGAGAGAGAAAGAGAGAGAGAGAGAGAGAAAGAGAAAGAGAGAGAGAGATGGAGAGAGAGAGAGACATAAGGGCGTGGTGGTGTATGTGTATTTTACTGTACCTCGAAATATGTATTGTCATACTTTTTGGCCAAAAAAAAATATTTTGGAATACGAGTATTACGAGCAGAAACTTCGCCAACACCATTAGTATGAATTAGTAAACATATGTCTCACACCATCACATCCTCCAAAAAGTAAAATAACCAATTCAATGTATAATATATCTTATACTTACAATAACGTAATGTTCCACCAGGTGCAATGCTTTCATATATCCACAATTAGGTGAACAATCCGAGAGATATATTCCAAAGCAAATTCAAGGTATTCCAATTCTCCTTTTAACTGTTGTCCGAGAATGCTAAAATGTTTCCTAACATCAACCTTATATCGAAAATGGGTGACGCAAATCCTCTATGGATAAACGGTTTTAAGCACCACAGTTACATTCAGAAGCCCTAAGCACGGAGGAGATAATTCCTCAATCTACCTGTGTGAAGAACTACTATTCCTCCTATTACCGGTGCCTACAGTCTCTCAACCTTTGCAACTCGACGTCCTGCACCGGAACGATCACCACAATGAGTGCAGCGACGCGTCACAATCGATCCTCAGACTTCTCATCGCCTCTTCAGAGTTTGGCTTTGAGGGGGCTCGGATCTATTGTGCCTCTTGATCAACAGGACGGGCAGCCTCGGGCTGACATGGATCCACATCCCGTTGAGCTGTCGGCAAACAAAACCTCAACAAAAGCACCCACATACAATAGAACAGTGGAGGAAAAGTTAGGCAAATTCCTTTATACTCGTTCAGGTTTGTTGAACCAAAACAACGTTCAATAGATAATGCATAACAGCGCTTGCTACGAAAAGGATATCGATGGGGGAGGATAAAGGAATTTTAAGAATGAATTGATAAAAAGAGTTTTAAGTTATCCATGATTTTGTGCCCACACATATACATTTTAAGGCGGTAGGTGGCAGCCCTATTGTTGTATGACCTCGTTAGAAGAAACTATTTCATGACGATAGAAATTGAAGGTTGCAGTACCGCGTGTAAAAAGAAGAAAAAAAAACCTGACGCAAACAAAAACACATATTCCCGTTCCGCGTTGGAGACTTAAAATATCGCGTGTTTCTGGGGTAAATATTCTTTGGAGTTTAAGCGTGATTTAGTTTTGTCTTCCTATATCTACGTCTTACTTTGATCAATATGTTTGTTCGTTTAAATATGCAAATATGAATCCAATACAATGTGTGTTCTTGTGCAAGTGTGGATCTGTGGGCAGTGTATATGTGAAGATGAGATGCTAACAATTACATTTTGTTGGTACATTCATTGATTTGGTTAAAGACGGGTTCGCATATCTCGCATGTAACGTCTGCTACCTAATGTGTTGACCAGGGAACGGAGAGCGGAGGTTAATGTTGACTTTCTGACGCTGTCCAAACTTTGACCGTGTTTGTGCAACTTTCAATCAGTTCTTGAAGGCTGATGGAGAAGGAATCTTTAAGTGTAATGACAAAACATGGTTGCGAGGACACTAGGTTTGGGAAGAGTGATCTGAATAGTTTCAGTCATGATTGTGTGTGTGTGTGTGTGTGTGTGTGTGTGTGTGTGTGTGTGTGTGTGTGTGTGTGTGTGTGTGTGTGTGTGTATGTATGTGTGTGTGATTGTGTGTGTGATTGTGTGTGTGTGTGTGTGTGTGTGTATCCGTGCATTTGTGTGTAAGTTTGAGTGTACATTGGGTGTATGTGCGTGGAAAAGGGAGGGGATGCAAACAAAACCCTACTTAGTGCTAGGGGAGGGAGAGTGTGCAGTTTTCGAAGGACGTCCGTGCCGTCAGAAGGGCACTGGATAACACCTCTTGTCGAATGAGTTCTTTTTTCAATATTTCATGCTTGAACTTTGCGATATATTTGGTATCGATTTGGCGATTATCAAAGTTTATTATCATTACTCAATGTAAGATGTTATTTGAACTTTATCTCACTTTCAAGTTCATACAAAAATAGTGGATGAATGGATCGCGATGTTTCATCTTTATTCACCCTACATTACACCCTCTCTCCCTATTTCCGTCTCTCCCCTATTCGTCTACATGTATATCATTTAAAATGTGATACAATAGTGGGAATTTTTCAAACTACAATTCCGAGACAACTCTACATCATAATATATTAAATCTCGTCTAAAGAAATGTGATAAATCTCGTAAATGTGATAAGATCATGTGAGTTGGATTGCAGCCGATCATTTATTCTGCAAACTTTGTTGGTATGATTGATAGTATGATGTTATTTTTCAATTTAGTACAGTATATCAAAGCAGCGCAGTAAATATGTAGGATCGCCACTTTTAGCACTTAGATAACCCGTTTTAATTTAATTCCTCACTAGCATAACCCACACCTGCATAGTCAATGAAGACAATTGTTCTGTCATTGACAATCTTCCATTTTACTTTGGGTTCATATGTGGTTGTAGTCAATGTACTCACAGTACTCACGAAATTTAAGCAATTGACACAACAGTTTAAAGGGGGCAAGTCACACTGCAAATAATAGCCTCCTACCAGGTTTCCACAGTTTTTAAATGTCACAAATCTGTTGTCGTTCTTGCCCGATTTTACTCAAAATAGTGCCAATCCCTATTTTTCTGCTTTTATAGACAGGATTTTTGTTATTGGAGTGAACTACCCCTTTATCTCTTTACGTGCCAGTGAGATTTTTTGCACAAATATCACACACAACTCCTAGAAAGCAATACTTTGTCTGATAAAGGAAGGGTTAAACATCCCCATTCAAAGAAAAATACAGAAACGTCCACACGAGGATAATATTTCAAGATGGTTTATTTCTGTTCCAATGTATGGTAGTCAAGATACTGTAAAATACAACTTTCAAATCATATTTTTCGGTGAGCATGATAAGAACTTTAATTCACTATCTCGGCTCTCCATGAAAATCAAATCATTATAAGCCCATTGTACTGACCACACGCCAATCAATTATACCTGTGAATTACCAGTGTACGATCAAAATTTATTACACGTTCTCAGAGTAAACATGTCAGAAATCCATCACAAACTAAACAGATACGAAGTGCCACTCCACTTAGCATAATGAAGGGAAGCATAATTTGGCAATGAAAATATCATACTGTACATGTATAAGCCAATATTTCTTGCAGATAATAAGGTCACAGAAACTTCTTGTGATCAACTCCAAAGCTTCTTCTTCTCGACCCAACAAAATGTGATTCGCGGAAGTACAGAGACAAATAAAACCCTTGCAAAAAATAACAGATTATACAGTACATCTTATAGGCAAGAATCAATTGTGACCATTCAATACACAAAAGAGTCTGAGATTGATATTGAAGTTGACTTTCAGAGTTGGCCATTCTTTACTTTTGTACTTGGTGCAGAAAATGGATCATATCACATTCTCCCCATTAAAGTGCAAAATGATCGCTTTGGGTGCAAAATATTTGAATTGGTACACACTTAAACAATGAATAACACCTATAAAGCAGATAAATATAAAGAAAAAACAAACCAAAAAATGTTTTCAGCTGCTAAAGGGTACAATCTCATTGTATTTCACACACTCCCCCAAAAGACTTTCAGCCCCCAAAATTCTTCCATGAAATCATTTATTCAAAATGGCCTTCATTATCAGGAAAGGAGTACAATGGATATTGATGAAATATTGGGCAACTTCTTTAGAATTTAACAAAGTCACAGACCATACTGTCCCTTTATGTTTACTAGATCAATGCATGACCAGATACATGTATTATGATTACATGTAAGGATCAATTGGAAATTATGGAAAAGTGATGGCAGCACATATGATGATAAGGAACTTTATGTCAATAACTGTGTAAACCCTACATGATATGAGAACTGAGATTCACCCCATAATGATGCTCAGTTATGTTCTTTGTCTGTTTTTCTTTTATTATTAATTCAGCTACCAGCACTCAACAATTAATGGAACACAGTGAAATCATTGATTGACTCTACTTTTCACAACAGCCTTCAACTTAGGTTAGCAAATATTTTTAGAATTTAAACAGAGCCTTCCATAACCATAAATCATAACCATCCCAAAATGAGGACATTTTTCACAGAGGCAATTCCATCTTTTTAAATGTTTTAATAATCAATTAGAGTTATTGTTATTTCATTTAAGCATCCATCTGATTTACAATACCTTCATGAAATACAATGTTCATTAAAAAATGGGATTAATCATTCTGAATTCTTCTTCCTCAAAATTTAGACAATAGTATTCACTTCTACAGCAATCACTATTTTTGTTTTCAGTTCCTCTACCAATTGTTCCTGTCTCATCAAAACATACAATACATGTAGTTTGACATCCAATTTTCACACTGCTATTGAATATCAAAGCAGTTCAAGTCTTTAATAAATCTCATATCTACACTTCTTCACACGCACTATGAATACACTCATGTGAGCCATTTCATCATCATGGCTGCAAAACTTTAAAAGTTATGAGTGCACAGGTTTTAAAATCTCTGCGTACTGGTAATTCACTTGGTGACTTCATGCATGGCATGTGCTAGATATGCGTTGTTCTTGGATGAGATTCCTGCGACTGAGATGCGGCCATCTTTCGTCAAGTAGACAGAGAATTCTTTTGTCATACGCTCAACCTACATGGAAAAGAAAACATAGAAGCAGAGAGATGGAGAGAGTAAAATAAATTATGGTACTTTTTGACATGAGGTGGTGCATAAAAAAAAAAGAATCTGATATCCTCCTACCAAAGGCTAAGATTGTTTCAAAATGCACCTTCATTCAAAACTGTGTTTGTACTGTTTCTCATAAATGCTCTATGAAAATTAAAACGTGTTTTGAAACCTGATTTTACATTTACATTTACATTTACATGACGTCACAATGCATTGCACATTATACGCGCACCATATTTCTAACGTCAAAAAGCATTGCACAGAATATGGCAAAGGGACGAACTGCGCAATGGTATCCCCTGTATAACTGGGTTTCTATCCAAATCGAAAAATCAAAACAAATGCATCAGCACTGCTCTCATAGATATTGTGTTTAGATTACAAAACACAATTTTGAACACAGCAGACCAAATCTCCTAAATACAGCCTTGGCTCACCTGGTCTGGGCTGAGCCCAGTGAAACAGAACATGCCGATCTGATCCGTGATGTGCTGCCAGTTATGGGTGGATCCCTCTGCCTTCAGGTTGGCAACGAGCTGATCCCTCATGGAGATGATCCGCCCAGACATCAGCTCCAACTCCCCCAGCCTGAAGAAGAGATCAAAGAGATCCATTTAGTCACAAGTTTGATCACTGCCTTCAAAATCAATAAGTAATAATGATACATAGGATTTATCTAGCACCATTTTCTATTCTGATTTGAAGATCAAAGCATTTTGAATAGATGCGCAAAGAATAAATGCGCACAAAATTATGCAAAACTCACTTTGATGGGAACCAGCAAGGAATATCCCAATATCAACGATGACTCCACCTCACCCCTCTCCCCCTTTCCCACTCCTACCACCTGACACACCAACCCTACTC
This sequence comes from Arbacia lixula, assembly GCA_963669155.1. NCBI lineage: Eukaryota > Metazoa > Echinodermata > Echinoidea > Arbacioida > Arbaciidae > Arbacia > Arbacia lixula. The sequence continues at coordinate 13,411,467 of OZ022581.1, read as the reverse complement.
ACCACAATGTATAGAGGTCTGGCGTGTTGAGGATGGTAGAGGCGATCCTGGCTCCAGTGAGTGGTGGGTTGGAGTACATGGGTCTGATCAGGATCTTCCCCTGAGAATCTACCCCCTTTATTTCACCCCCCCCCCCCCCTCCTTCCCCTCACACACCCACCCTACTCACCACAATGTATAGAGGTCTGGGGTGTTGAGGATGGTAGAGGCGATCCTAGCTCCAGTGAGAGGTGGGTTGGAGTACATGGGTCTGATGAGGATCTTGACCTGAGATTCTACCCCCTCATTTCACCCCCCCCCCCCTCCTTCCCCTCACACACCCACCCTACTCACCACAATGTATAAAGGTCTGGGGTGTTGAGGATAGTAGAGGCAATCCTAGCTCCAGTGAGAGGTGGGTTGGAGTACATGGGTCTGATCAGGATCTTGATCTGAGATTCTACCCTCTTGGCTTCCTCCGCTGATGAGCACAGCACTGTGAACGCCCCCACTCTCTCACCTGCACAGGAACACAAAAATGTCTCTAATAAATATGCAATAAAATGGTTTGATGCTTTTAAGTGCTCTAGTGCAATATAATGAAATTTAGAATAAACAAGTTTTTGTATTTTCATTATTGTGTTTAATATAGGTTAACTATTGTGACATTATAGGTATGATTACTATTGTATTTTTTTATCCAACCATTGACATTTGTACAAATAGATGTAAAGCGGTTGCAATAAATGGAATATATATATAATATGGAATTCCATTTTCATTTCAAATCTAATTTTTGTTGCAGTCATGTCGACTTCCTGTCTAGTGCAATAGTGTATAAGATCGGAAGTGAACTGCAAAAAAAATTGTGGATGTTGCTGCGATATGTGGTAACTTTGTTCAACTTATCTCCTTGTATACTCTCTCACCTGCACAGGAACACAAAAATGTCTCTAATAAATATGCAATAAAATGGTTTGATGCTTTTACGTGTACATGGAATTCCATTTTCATTTCAAATCTAACTTTTGTTGCAGTCATGTCCACTTCCTGTCTAGTGTACTAGTGTATAAGACCGGAAGTGAACTGCAAAAAAAATTCTGGACGTTGCTGCGATATGTGGTAACTTTGTTCAACTTATCTCCTTGTAATATACAGTGCCAAACTGGAAGAATATACATATCTCACGAACCCAATCTTGCAAACAAAAAAAATGTTGTTGCAGCCAGATATTTTTAAGTGTTCTTTCAAAAAGAGGATATTTTCCAGTTTTTGATGAATTACCCTTACTGCCAGAAATGTCCATTCTGTATTTTAATCTGAATTCCAGCCTTAGAGTTACATATTTGTCCATGAAACTGCTAACTTATAGTTGCTATTGTAGTTAGCATCAACTTACAGGAATTATAGAATCAAATATAACATGAACTGAGTGTCGTTGAGTGTCGTCCTTACCGTAGAGCCCCATGTTCTTGGCGAAGGACTGCGAGAGGACCAAGTTGTGGCCGTCCTCTGCAAAGAAGCGCACTGGCCAAGCATCCTTGTCCAGACTGCCCGAGGCAAAGCCCTGGTATGCCATGTCGAAGAACGGGAAGAGCTTCCTGTCCTGTTGGGAGTGAGGAGCAAGGAGACGAGCGATGTGTGACAATGTGACAGTTCATTTGGGGTTCCAAGTATATTTCCATATTCCAATAAAAATACATAAACAGACAAGTGAAACACATCATACTAAAATAAACATGTAAATGAGATAGTAAATTGTACATGGGGTCTTTCTATTGTAAAGGGATATTTTTTGGCACAACTGAATCATTTGAAATTATGACCACCTTGCACCACCAAAATATTGAATATTGAGTGTTGAATTTCCTCCAAAATAACTTCAGCTAAAATCCTGCTCTGAATGTTCATTATTTTATATTACGAAACTAAGCCTCTACATATTTGCTATATCACAGTGGTAACGGGACAGACGAGTATATTTCAAACTCGCCTACCCTGTTACCAATGTGCTGTGGCAAATTTTAACAGGGCAAGTTTTCTGAAGTGTACAAAACCTTGTAAAGTGCAAATCAATAAATTTTTTAAATATTTTATTATTATTGGCTGGTTTATTTAAAAGACAAAAAAAAATAACTGGAATTTAAGAGATCTATCCAAAGTAAATGTAACAGAAATGTACCCATTACTGTGGACAGGCCCACATAATAGAGTAGAACACGTGGGAGAAGCAGCGTGAGTCAGTGGCTTTTCAATGGCTGATCACCCAGTCAAATAAATACATCATGTAGTATTCAGGAGATAAAGAAAGATGGCAAGAAAGGTGTCCCTTGACGTCTCCACCTTCTTCAACCAATCTCCTAGCATCAGAGCTGATCACAAGCCTTTGAGGGTGGGTGCAAGGTGACCCCGTTTCGACCCCCTTTATAATTTACGGTTATCATCATGAATTTCAAACCTCACTGAAGTAGGGTGAGGAATTTAAAAGCACACAAATATGCTGCCACATAATCTCAAACACGTTCTGCACCACATTCACTAAGCCTTGGGTGTATACGAGTGCAGGAAGTAGCATACAATACACATTGAAGAAACCTGTGTGTCAATCACGAGCTTATCATCTTGCAAAAAGGACCCCTGTACAATCTTTATTTGATCTTAAATAATACATTCCATTGTACCCAATTAGAAAACAGAGAGGTCTTACCTTCACAATCTTTGATAGCTCCTTCCAGTGCTCTGGCTATAAAATGAAAGGCAGAAAGCAAAATATCTTGACAATCAAATATGCAAAATGCCGGTATTTATGTACTGTAGGTTATGTAATAATTGTTGGCATTTATTCTTTGCATAACTCTTAAATGTTTGAAAAATATACGCCTTGATTTACAAGTACTGATACATCATAACAATGACACATACATGAAGTAAACCGGTAATTAATTTTTGACACTGTCACTGTTTTGAACATGACATTACTATCAAGTAGTACATCTATCTAAGCTTGGTATTAATATCTTTAAAAACTAGAGTATGCCTCCGCCTCTTTACTTTTCTCAGAAAATGTGTATGTTTGGTGGGCAATGTACATGTGAAATGAAAATATCACGTTCTGTTTTTTCAAGTTTAGCCAAGTTTGGCAATGTTCACTGACTTTCGACCTCTTACTTCTTTGACTTCCAATCTAACCTGTCTGTCTAAATCCATACTTATATCAAGCTCGTTTAAAATTACCCAAAATTTGGGTGAAGTTCATTGACCTTTGACCTTTCAGGAATTTTACCCAAAATTCACCAGTCTACCTCCATGAAGTGATGCATCTCTGTACTATGTTTGGTTTGAATTGAATCATTAGTATTGGATTCACTGTGAAAAATATCTATTTGGGGGCAATTTTTAGCCAATTTGGGCAAAGTTCATTGACCTTTGATCCCTGACCTTTGAGAAATTTCACCAAAATGTCATCAGTCTAGTAGTGATCCATCTTTGCACCATGTTTGGTTGGTAATGCTCCATTGGATTTGGATATATTTTGAAAATTATCACTTTGGGGGCAATTTTTAGCTAATTTTTGGCAAAGTTCATTGACCTTTGACCTTGAACTCTCAGGAGTTTTACCCAAACTTTCACCAGTCTACCTCCATGAAGTGATACATCTCTGTACCATGTTTGGTTAGAATTGTGCAATTGGATTTGGATTTGGAGTTTGTTGTGAAAAATATCAATTTTTACAAAGTTCATTGACCTTTGACCTCAATCAGATTTGACCCTAATACTACACACTTCATTAGTTTCATGCCATACATACATGTACCAAGTTTGAAGCAAATCTGCTTTACGGTTCTCAAGATATTGCCTACACGGATTCGGGGCGGACGGACGGACGGACAACCCGAAAACATAATGCCTCCGTCCACTTCGTGGCGGAGGCATAAAAAAAAGATGTATTAATATCAGGTCAGGTCAGGTTAGGTTGAGAACCTGCTACTGCTACCTGCTACTGGTACCCTGTAAGCCAGTACAACCTGTTTCAGGGTCGGACCATCGGCGACTAAACCGGTACCCCCTCTAGTCACCTCAACTGGACTAGTGAGGAGGGTGGTTGGACACCCTGATAGAACTAAAAACAAGATCTATCTTAAGGGCGCTGCCTCAGTTAAGAGCCAACAGCGGCCATCCAACAACTCGCATCTCTTCCAACCCGTCTTGGGCCAGCGTGGAAGAGTAGGCCCTCAAACCAGCATGAATAAGTCTCTAATACAATGGCCCCCAGTCCCCAGCAGCTCTGTATCCTTGGACCAAGGTGGCGGACCAGTCCGGAAAGGAGCAGGGGGTGCGAAGAATCTCTGGGTACGAACAGGCCACCAATGGAATCTGAACATAGGAACGTACAATGTCAGAACACTACTAGGGGAAAATAGACTAATAGAGTTGGAACAAGAATTGGAAGAAGTGAATTGGGACATCATTGGACTCAGTGAGGTTCGGAGAAAAGGAGAACAACTTGAACAACTAAAAAGCGGCCATCATTTATTCCATATAGGGAAGACAGATAAAAGTGAGGCAGGAGTAGGATTTCTTGTCCATAAAAGTATTGCAGGAAATGTAACAGAATTCAAGGGAATTAATGAAAGACTAGCCCAGCTTACTGTCAGGATAAATAAAAGATATCGTCTAAAAATCATTCAAGTATATGCACCCACCAGCAGCTACGATGATGAGGAGGTGGAGAAGCTGTATGAGGAAATCACAGAACTCATCCAGAACAATAAGACACATTACACCATTGTGATGGGAGATCTAAATGCCAAGGTCGGAAAGAGGGAAGATGGTGAAGAGCCAGTGATTGGATGTTTTGGTCATGGACAGCGTAATGATAGGGGAGATAGACTTGTCGAATTTGCAATCAGCAGCAAATTAAAAATCGCCAATACGTACTTCAAGAAGAAAACAAACAGGAAATGGACTTGGATTAGTCCAGACAGAGCCACAAAGAATGAGATTGACTTCATTCTCACATCAGATCTAAAGATTGTCAAGGATGTAAATGTTCTCAACAAAGTCAATGTAGGCAGCGACCACAGAATGGTAATTGGGAAATTCCAAATCAATACCAAGTTAGAGAGACAAAAGCTTTGTAGAAAGAAGGGAAGCAACATTAGCCTGGACAAACTTTCAGAAAGAAAGCAGGAATTCCAGCTGGAGCTTGCAAACAAGTTTGATGCACTTAGTGATGATATGCAGGAGCAAGACCTTGATACATGGAATGAACAGGCAATAGACATTATCCAAGAAACTGCACTTCATGTAGCAGGCAGGAAACCAAGAGACAAAGTTAGCAAACTATCAGACAGTACAAGGAAACTTATTGGAAAGCGTAGACAAATGAAGATGGACAGTCAGGGTATTGACAGCATAGAGTACAGAGAAAACTATCAGGAAGAAGACCCGTGAAGACATCAGAAACTACAACACGAAAATGATACATGACACGATAGAAAATAACAAGAGTATTAAGAAAGCCAACAAGAAACTCAGCCCAGGAATACAGAAAATCAATAAACTTCATAACTCAAATGGGCAGGAAATAACCAACCAGGATAACATCCTGCTGAGAATAGAAGAATTTTATGAAGAACTATACCAAAGTAATCAGCATACAGGAGATATAGAGGAGTCTCAGGAGGAAGTACCAGAAGTCAAAAGCTGGGAAGTAGAACATGCTTTAAGCCAAATGAAAAGGGGCAAGGCCCCTGGACAGGACAATGTAATGATAGACACTCTAAAAGAAGCAGGAGCCGCAACAAATAAGGAACTGGCAAAGCTGTTTACAGCTTGTCTCCGCCAGGGGAAGGTGCCTCACGAGTGGAAAAATGCCAACATGATAATATTACACAAAAAGGGAGACAAAAGAGACCTTAAGAATTATCGTCCAATTAGCCTTCTATCCAACGTGTACAAACTTTTCACAAAGATTCTGACAAACAGATTGGAGAGAATACTAGATGAAAACCAACCAAGGGAACAGGCAGGGTTCAGGAGAAATTTCTCAACAATAGATCACATCCACACCCTTAATCAACTGAAAGAAAAATGTCAGGAATTCAATATACCTGTATGTTTAGCATTTGTAGATTATGAGAAAGCCTTCGACTCTGTTGAAACCTGGGCAGTTCTGGAGGCACTAAAGCAGCAAGGGATCAATCCCAAATACCTCAAAGTAATCAAAGACATCTACACTGGCAGTTCAGCTACTGTTACATTACACAAAGAAAGCAAGAGAATACCAATAAGGAAAGGAGTGAGACAGGGAGATACCATATCTCCAAAGCTCTTTACAGCATGCTTAGAACACATCTTCAAAGACATCAACTGGGCAGATAAAGGTATCAATGTGAATGGGGAGAAACTCAATCACCTTCGTTTTGCAGATGATATCGTCATCATAGCTAACAACTTCAGCGAAATGGAAAGTATGTTACAGGAGTTAGACGTAGCAAGTAGGAGAAGAGGACTGAAAATGAATATGAAGAAGACCAAAGTAATGGCAGATTTATCAGTTCAACACAAACCAGTCACAATTAATGGAACACAGTTGGAACATGTATCTGAATACATCTACCTGGGGCAACGATTCACACTTACTGAAAGAAATCAAGACAATGAAATAAGGAGGAGGATCAAAACAGGCTGGCAAACATTTGGGAGATATAGCCACTTCATGAAGGGTAATCTGCCATTGTGTTTGAAAAAGAAAGTATATGACCAGTGCATTCTCCCGTCAATGACATATGCATCAGAAACATGGTCTCTAACAACTAAAATGGAGAGAAAGTTAGCCGCCGCACAACATAACATGGAGCGAAGTATGCTCAACATCACGTACAAAGATCGCAAAACCAATAAATGGATAAGGGAGCAGACCAAGGACAGGGACATAATGAAAGTAATCAAACAACGTAAATGGAAATGGGCTGGCCATGTCTCCAGACGGAGAGATGGAAGATGGAGTACCAAAATTACTGAATGGACACCTCTTGACGGAAAAAGAAACAGAGGCAGACAAAGAAAGAGATGGAGAGATTAAATAGGGCAATTCTGGCATGATGCCAACTGGTATAAATATGCGAGGGAAAGAGATAAGTGAAGAGACCATGCTGAGGCCTTCATCCAGCAGTGGATCGACAACGGCTGAAGAAGAAGAAGAAGAAGAATATCTTAAATCACACGATCTTGGTACATGACGTGATCATCAACAAATCAAGTCTAGGATCATGTTGGATTTTGAAATGAATATGACAATTGCACATTTCCGGACAAAAACATTCTGTAACACGGAATAAACACAGTGAGTCAACATGTTTGCTGTTACGAATCCTTTGAATTCTTTGAATTTGCACACAAAGAACTACCACATAATATGCAGTGTTTAACACACTACTGCATACTCACCTTGGGATCTACACCGGTGGGGTTGTGAGCACAGGCATGGAACACGATGATCGACTTCTCTGGAATTTTCTGTAAAAAAACAAAGCAGAAAGAAACACTTTAGAGTAGAGGGCGTTGTCTAGGAAATTGTAAGCATGGCTACAATACGCACAATACGCTAATGTTTTGGAGTAAAGAGTATTTGGCCAACAAATGCCTTTCTAGAATCATTTCCTCCTTGCTCCTGGATATGATAGATATGAATACACAACAAACCATTCCCATTAAAAAAGCCTGCTCTTTTAAAACAATTAAAAAAGTAAAAGTAATTTCAATTGACCAATTCATTTTGTAAAAAGGAACCAAATACATGTAGTTGTAAAAGCAATAGTTAACCTTGAAATTAAGTTGGTTTTCATAAAAGCAAAAACATGAAAGAAACATATTTGTTTCATCAAACCTTCACTTATGTTTCTTTCATGTTTCTGCTTTAATTGAAACAAATTTAACTTCAGGGTGGACTGAACCTCTTATTCTTCATTGATTGATCTGCCACTCACCGATATGTCTTCCATCGCACCAGCTGCATCAAAGCCGCATGTTGCTTTGTCGTAGTAGCGGTAGCTGCCGACATCAAGTCCAGCATGCCTACAGAGAGAAAACACAACTCGTATTAACACTTCTCTGATGAGCGTTACATTTACATGTCGCATCAATGATAACATTTACTCTAAACACTTACAAAGAGCATCTTTCTGAAAAGATGCTAAGTCTGTTTTGCTGAAAATGAAAAAAGAAAATTGTAGCAATATCATCACAATAAAAGATGTTCACGGTATGATGCAAACAAAATGCGACTCATTGCTTCTTTTCTTCCGAGATGTGTTTATAGACTCACTTGAAGATAGGTGTGTGGTTACCCCAGGATGGTGAGGGGAGGTAGACGGTCTTGTTTCCAGGGAAGAACTTGTTTAAGAAGGCTCCACCAACCCTCAAGGAGCCTGTCCCAGAGATGGTCTGCACAGTGATGTTCTGAACACAAAGGAGTAAAGAACTACATATCATACATCTTATTTATGTCTTTGATGTGCTAGGCCTAACAAATCAGTACACTTTTGTACAGTGCATTCATTTTTTTTACAGTCAAGTTGTTGTTGTTGTTGTTGTTGTTTTTGGGGGGTTTAAACATGTGTGCAACACTGAAAAATTATGTTTTCATGCAACAAAGTTTTTTAAGTTCTACAGGTCCCATGCAATTTGTTGTAATGATTGTCAAAGTGAAAAAAAAAAACTACACAGGGGCTGAGGGTGATTTAACCCCTGCAATGCAAAAAAGAGCCCTTGATGAATAATTCATCCTGATAGGGTTTAACGCAAAACAACATTCAGGATATTCATTCCATGACATCAGGGCCCCATCTTTTAAAGATAAGCGATTGATCGTAACCTGACTTACGACTGGCATCAAATGTAACTCTGAACATTGGAGATAGTGGATTGGCAATTGATTCAGATCAATTGTAACTCGGGGGACAGGCTAACAAAGTAGCTCCTGCAAGAAGAATGATGTATAAGCAGAGATTATAGTGCATATATATATATATATATATATACATACCCTTCCCTCTGCGAGGATGGGATTATCTTGTCCAAAGGAGAGCTTGGCAGCACCCTTAGAGAAGTCGGCCAAGCCTGTGATGGGGAGGTACTCCTTGTCCATCTTCTTGCCACTCACGATTTCTTCAGCCTGTGCAGAAGAGTAGATGGGGAGGAAGAGGGGGAGGACGATGGGGAACGAGAGGAAAATGAGGGAGGAGGGGATGGTGAAGGAGGAGGAGGGAGAGGTGGAAGAGGAGGGGGAAGAGAGGGAAGAAGAGAGGGAGGTGGAGAGGCAAGAGGCAAGATGGAGGGGGTGAAAAGAGCAAAAAGATGGAAAGACAAGAGGGGACAAAAGGGTAGAGGGGATAGAGGAAAGGGAGGAGGAAAAAAGAAAAGAACAAAAAAGAAAAGATGAGAGAATCAAGAAGAGTCGAGAATGGTGAAGAGAGGAGAGGAAATTACAAGATGAGAGGAAGAAGTGGAGCATAATAGAAGACAAAATAAAAGGCAGAAGGAAAATAGAGCAAAAAGTTAACACCAAAAAGCAAATATTTTTTTAAATTCGTAATCAACATAAAAACAGTCAAAATTCATATAAAAGGGAGGCTTTTAAAGTAACATTCATTAATTTTTGTTTACTTTATTATCTTGAGATTCACTCGAAAATGCGACTTACCTTGCGGACTGAGCTGAGAACGAAGGGTTTCCCGTCATCATCTCTGTAGGCTCCGACCCCGAGGTTGATCTTGTTTGGGTTGTCGTCACGCTTGAACGCCTCGGTCACCCCCAGGATTGGGTCTGGTGGGCCCATCTCAACCCCATCCCACCAGCTTAGGGAAGAAACATAAAGGACACGATTAAGTCTTTGTGTGCCATTTCTGCACAATTAATACACACAACTCCCATAAAGCAGGAATTTGCCTGTACACAAAGGATTAATATAACCTATAGGCTACTCCCATCAAAAACAAGATCATTATAACCAAGAATTTTTTCATGTTATGACAAAATCGCCTTTATATATCCAAACAGAATCCGAACAATGCAAAACATTTTTTTTTAAGTTTTATTTTTTGTGTTTTGTTTATTAGTGATGAAACCATAGTGATATCGACAACGGTCACAGCGAAATCTGAGAATTTGACATTGAAAATGTTGAAAAGTTGCTGTTGACATACAGTAGGGGCATACCATGAGCCAGAACCGCGACCGCCAGCAGACGATCCATGACCTATCAATTTAGGTTGCCTTGGAGCATCTGGATCGCCCGCCGGCCCTCGCGGGCCTGGTTCATGTTAGTTGGTATGCCCTTAAATCAACAGCAACTGCACCATGTTGATCACCCTCACCTCCATTTGCAACGTCAAATTCTCCGATACTGCCATAATCGTTGTCGATATCACTGTGGCTTGCGTCACTATCACTACCACTGCTCTCTTCATCCAGAATTTCAAAGTCAATATCGAGGGTGATTTCATCATCTGAAGACATTTTTCGGTCTCAAATCAATTCCAGCAGTCTCGTATGCAATGTAGCGTTCAAAAATAGCGCACGTAGGCTGCTAGCTTGCGTTCGTGTCTACAGATTAACATCACTTCCGCTCTACGTAAGTACAGTAAAACAGTTTAAAATTTCTGACCTCAGAAGATTTGGTGGCAAGTCAATAATGTCCATTTTAGGGAGGTTGCAGGTGGTAACTTGGTGTAAATGAAATCGCATGACATTTGGGAAATATTCAAGATGCATCAAAATGTTAAATTCACATGAATTTGCAATTTCAATCATTTTTAATTTCACAGCTCCTTCATTAGATAAATAGGTCTAGATGTAGACCTGAATAACTGTGATTTTACAAACAATGCAACACAACCATGACAACTGGTTTCAATGGATTTTCAGTATGCACATAGCCATATAGTAGACCGAAAAATCAGTCTCTGTAGGACGTTGGATCAGCTGAGATTGCATCTGGCTCCTCTGAACGCCTTATCTAGAGACTGAACATTACACCTGTACACTGTATGGCAATCGATGCGGGTCGCCATTCTGAATATGAAAACGCTAACGCTAGTGCACATATGAAGTAATTTCACGCATTCAGTGTGCTATTTTTTTTCCAGCGAACCAATTGATGATTTAAATATTCATAGCCAACAACTAGTTGTACAATCTGATTGGTCAAATTTATGTCAGACTCGAGTAGATTAAGAATGTCTGCGATAAACGTGTGATCGGCGAAAAGTAAGTCTTTAATTTTCACCTTTCGATTTTTTCGGGCGGATTTTATTCATTCCTAGAATTTATAAATTTATAATACAGATCTAATTTTGATTGAAGTAGATTTGTTTATGTTAAAATTTTACTTTTTTAGACGGTAGCTATGATATTTATCTCAAAATCCGTTTTCCCATAAACTTTGCACTAATTGGGTAACTTTGGTGGAAACCGCTATTTGCTTGTACATTGTAAGAACCCCGCCATTATTGTGTGTTCGGTGTGGATGTACCGTGTCTATTCGGCAATTTTGGGAGGTATGTCCAAAAATGTCATTTCGATTAAAGAATGCCCCGAATGAGACGGTTATTCCTGTCTAAGCCATATAGGTACGCATGTCCCCCATATTGTTTTAATCATTGTGCCCCGGCCATGCCTGCCCTTGGGGAAACTGGTCTCGACCCGGGGTCTCGACTCTCTGGCTGAGCTGACTGGCTGGGCTCGCTGAAGTCAAACGACAAGAAAAGCAACTTCATCACACAACTTTTACACCAATTTTCATGTTACCTGGACTGAAGAGATGCAGTTGACCCAAAGAGCCTCACATTTTTCGTCACCAGCGATCGCTGAACAGCAGATATGACAGCAGTTCTCATGGCCATCTTTCCAGGTTTTCTTACTTCCAAATCCCAAACCTCAACCAACCTCAACGCAACAACTCGGTACTCGTCAATGCGATAAGTAAATCTCGAAAACCATTTACAAAACGCAAATTTGTGCAAGAAAAACGCTCTTCGCTTTTGTCTGCGATACCACAGCACCGCTCTAAACTCGTAGGGGTTTGTGTGTTGTAGTAGCACAAGCCAAATGTTATGGTTAATACGCAGTACAGGCTTAAATCACATCTTAAATGTCAGCGATAGCGAGCTTCGATAACACGCATGGCGCACGCATACGTAGACTACATTACAGTACTTTTTAAAATTATTTTCATAAAAAGATACATTCTTTTCTATTAATTCTTGATTTTATCAACATTTTATTTTGTAATGCACTAAAAATATGTCATTATTTTTTTATTACACTTATTTTGATTTTTTTTGATAATTTTATATGTCAGAAATAAATAAACGTTCATATTGAGATTACGGAAAAAGAGGCTCACGCGTGTTCGTCCCTCATCCAACCCGGTATGATAGGTTAGCTTCTTGACGAGGCCCTGAGCTGGTCAGGAAAAAAGGTGCGCTGACCTGACCTAGCAGTTGTGTACGTGCCTGATGCCTGGTAGCGTCGCCAACGATATACGAACATGGGTAACTCCATGTAAACCTCTACATGTGTCCTATCCTTGAAACAAGGATGTATTCCTCTTCACCCGTCCTTGATTGAACAAACTCTACTTCTCCCCGATCGACCCCGGCCTTACCCTAACCCCATCCATACATAGCCTAAATGGGCGGAGATTATCCATGTGGCGTTAATATCGATTAGATAATATGGGATATGCGATTGTGTTTTATGATCCAGACAGAAATGTAAAGTAATATGAACGAATTCTTATCAAATAGGCCTTATAACTTAATAAGCCGGACCCTAATAACGCTAACTCATAACCTTATGTCCATAATTCGTCCCACACATAATTTCTAGGTTATGTCGGCATTGCAACATTCCCTTAGTGCGTGAAGTTAGATCGATCGATTTAAAATGGGCATATTATTGTAGGCCCACGATGGAGCTTTCCCCCTTTTAAACGTAATATCAATCGATCCCTGGCAAACAACAAGTGCCCCTCGTGCCACAACACTGCGACCCGTTTCTCAACTATAGTGGAAAATTACCATAAAGCCTCCCGTACGTCCCCACAAGCACTGACAAAAACATTCAGTAAGCTCATTCTGTCCTCTCATATTTGTATACACATTGCACTCAAAACAGAAGCCTCTCTATAAATTAATCATACAGGCAGCTAGTTAGATACACCCCCGGATACACCCACCCTTTGAAATGAGAAATACTAGATAACGTAATTGAGATTTCCATAGTTTGTTCGTTTTCCATTCCTGCTATCGCTACATCTCGCTGTTTCCAGAAACATAGTTCGCACTCTTCAATGTTTCTTCAGGCTACTGAAGATATCTTTGTTAACACTTCCTGTACCAAACAAAACGCTGCTCTATATGCGATTCTCCAAGCTGGAGAAAATCCTAAGAAACAGGACACTCAGAATGGAGACTCGTTTACGAGTACTGAATTGGTACATCTACCCTATGCTGAAGTATGGAAGTAAAGCATGGTCAATAACATCAGACATGAGAGAGTTGTGAAATGTGGTTCCTCCGATGCATGATGAGGATTCCATGGACCGAAGAGCTGGTGTGGAGAGAAAGCTGATTATTGAGATGAGAATTAGGCAGATGAGTTTTGTAGGACATAGTAATTAGAAAGGACGGTCTTGAAAATTTAGCATTGACAGGAAAGATAGAGGGAAAGAGGGGTAGAGGAAGGAAACGAATGAATTGGACGACCAGTCTGAATACATGAATTACAGAGAGAGGTGCGGGTCAGCGGGAGGTGGAGCTGATTCAAACAGCTTGAAACAGAGATTTGTGGCACTCCATGATCGCCTACGTCTCCGGATATGGAACTTAAAGATAGATAGATAGATAGATAGATAGATAGATCGATAGATAGATAGGATTCGTGCGTATTTCTGGTGAAAAAAAAGACACAAACGGAACGCAAAGAGTTAACACTTCGTGTGTCAGACAAACTTATTCTCTTTGCGATGTGTGTGCATTACTAAGTGTAAAATCTTGACACTTTTGAAGAAAAAAACACGCAGTTTCAACTCACATCAACCTGAAATTGACATTATCATAAAGTTAAAAATAGGGTTAGATAGGATAGGGTTCGTGACATTTCATCTTCTACTTTTCTTGTATTAATCCTTGGAATATAAGATTTTCACTTTTTGACAAATTTGGACCTCAAAATTTGCGTGTATGAGTTAATTCAGAACAGAGCAATGACCATTGTGTATCACATCTGTTAATCCGCTAGCAACTGCTGTTTATTTTAACACCTAGTAGTAAAACAATGCACTGGCGCAAATACGTTGTTTGGATAGAATATAGAGGCCTGTGGTCTCTTCTGTGTGTTTTTTTCTATACACTTAGGGTGTGCAAACTTATCCTTCTTTTACTTTTTTTTTTAAGTATTGTTGGTGAAATACTGTTATTGAGCTGTGAAAAAACAGTCTCGTTGACATCAGTCATGGCCATTTAGAATATAAGTGGAACTTTATATCAACCTGATTCTATACGATAGCATAACTCTCGCCGCACATGCACACGTGATCCAGAGCCACCTACGCAAAGAGTTTGGCCAACTTGGTTTTAATAGATAATAACAGGTTTGAAGTGTTGGGCAAGCAGATAGTAAAATGATATGCGCCATGCTGCTACCTAGCTATTGAAACCAAGTTTGCCCAACTCTGTGATTAGAACTCTGATGTGCTTTTAGCTCTCTCTCTCTCCCATGTTACCTCTGCTTTTTTTTTAATCAACCCCCTCTCTCTCTCTCTCTCTCTCTCTCTCTCTCTCTCTCTCTCCCCCCTCTCTCTCTCCCTCTCTCTATCTTGCTATATCTCTCACGTACACACACATACGCAGCAAATTCTGTTTGTTATCGTGCTAATTTCTACCTTTGATGATGTCACAAGAGGAATCTTGAGTTGGAGGACATTTTGGAGGCAGGGCTTATCAGTGCTAAGAAAAAAATTAAGAAAATTTATTTTAAAATATAGGACACATATTTCCATTGAACAGTTAGTGATTTTTTTTATATACATATTAATGTTGCATCAACATACATTTTCATGTAAGGGGACCTTTAAGCCTTCAGTAATTCATTTATATTCTGGAATTCGTAGTGGGGTTAGTTTGGATCGGGGTCAATAGAGATTGGTATTGTTTCAGGGTTGAATTATTCACTAGTGTTTTCCTGGAAATTATCTGCACCTTCTGGGTTAACAACAGGCAAAATCGTTCTTGCGGATCATTAAAAATTGCATTGAAATTACTCTCATCTGAAACAAGTAAAGGAAATACACGCATTAACACTGCATGAAAAACAGGTTAGAAACATAAAACAAAATGTCAACATCAGTCCACCCAATTAGTTAGATTAGGAATACATTTGCATCAGAATATGGACCTGTTATAGAGATTTCTTGTGGAAACTACACTTGCCAGTTCTAGGCATGATCGGCAGGCAATTTTGCAAATGAATTATTTATAAAAAAAAAAAGTTACGATTGAAACAAAGCTGAAATTGACCCAGCATAAAGTCAAAGGTTGCCAATTGTTTTACAGGAGGTTTCGTGACATTTCATGAATCATTATTGGTGTAATAGTCCTTGGAATATATAAAGGAATTTCAACTTTTGGACAAATTTGGACAAAATCATTAATTTGTATCAGACAAATAATTCAGAACACAGGATCCTCTCTCTCGTAAACGCACTTCTCTCGCCGCGCACACACACACACACACACACACACTTAAAAAAAATCTAAATCCTAAGTCAAACCATATCAATGAAAAATAACTAAACATCGACTTTCTTTAACCCTAATACTCCGGGGGGGGGGGGGCATTATTTCCCCCTCCCTGTCGAATTTTGTCGGTACTTCCTAATGCCTCAATATTTCGGAACGAAATTTCATGACTTTTTTCTCTGATCCTTCCCGCACATTTTGTTACCAAATTTGTGGCGATCAGACCTACCGTACGGGTGTCAGAGTGCGTTTACCAAACGCATGTCGCTATTTCGTTATTTCTTTATATGACTATGTATAACCCTATGGACAAAATCAGGAGCTTTTCCATTGTATGTAAATACTTTTCTAGTAAGTACATGTACCATTGTTTCAAATAGTGTAATTAGTTACCCCTCCCCCCCCCCACACACACACACACGCACACACACACACACACACACATACACTTTTTTGTTTTTCCATATTCTTTATTTGATTTCATTCCCGTGATAAAATAAACAATAACAAATACATAAACGTAATATTTCTATTGATTCGATAAACTCAATATATAAATATGTACATGTGCCATATTCCTCCTGAATATATATGCAACTTATAAATCATATTCCTCTAAAATAATAATCATTATAATACTAATAGATATGTATAAATGATAATAAAACAATTCCATAAGAATGAAATATTTTCTGATACCTCCCGCACATATCCACCCCCACACAAAACATGTAAGTCCATTCCCCCCCCCCCCCCCCCCTCCACATGTCCGGTGTAACTGCCCCCATTCCCTCACGCGCTCAAGAAATACGGAAATGGAACTGATGCTGTCAGGCGAGCATTATGGATATTTAGAAGGGTAACCACCCAGAACAAATAAGAAAATACAAATGCTATAAGTCCTCTAAATGTTAAATTCTTCCCATTTCTGTAAGTGTAACTCTAATTTACAACTTTTGATCGCTTACTTCTCTTCCCTATCTTTATAGTCCGAAATCATCTTTAAGATTTTGTTCATGGAAGGAAGCATTCCTTTTGTTCTCGAAAAATATATGATGTATTTCATGATAAGGATAATGGAATTGCACATTTTGATTCTTTGAGAATTTCCTTGGATCCCCATGAAAATTAATTTCCAGTTATTGATGCCTAATTCCTTTAAATTTAATCTATTTGTAATTTCTTGCCAAATTCTTTGAACGTCTGCACAAAACAGAATAGGTGTGAATAGGTCTCATCCTCCTTTTTAAAAAAGGAACACAATTTATCAATCCAAATCTAAAGAGGTGATCTTTAGTATATAGGGCCCCATGTAATAACTTAAATTGAAATTCTCTATGCTTACAAAAAATTACTGCTCTTCTCGGTCTTAAAAATATATCCTTCATTTCTTCCTTATTATAGTTATATTGATTATATCCATCTCGCACTTGTAAATTATATTCTTCCTGAAATGATTAAATTAAGTAATTGTACACTTTTTTTAGATTTTAAGTTAGACAATTGACTTATTTGTCCTTCTATGTTTAATCTTATGCCAAAATTATGAAAATTATGAATACCCCCCCCCCCCCCCCCTACACACACACACACACAACTCGAATCCGTGCTCGGACATCAATCTAGCATAGCGCCATCTTTAGACTTTATTAGTAACAACATTCAACAACAGCACATTTGGCTAAATTTAGTTCGAGACGAACCGCACAAAATTATCAATACTCAAACTAGATCGTCGAGATGTCAGCATCTGGAATGGACCCGGCTACATCAGCCCATGCTGATGGAGCTGGAGAAGGTGAACGCAAATGTGGATTTGATATGACGTACGTGAAGTCAATAAATGGAATACTAAAGGCAAAACAAATAGTAAGTATCAATAAGCTAACATAATTGTGTACGTATGGGACTGTACTGAAAGAATGGGAGGGGCCAGCCTCATAATCGATAGGTCGTTCCTCATTATTACAACAAGTCAACAGATATAGATTGTTCCATGATCATGAACCTTGGATACCTTTTCAATCTATTCTGAACATTGTGGTGTGCATGATGTGGGTGCCTCAACACAGCTTCACTGTTTTCTATTGAATACCAAGTCCAAGATGAACAGGCAAAATACTGAAATTTCAGTTTTCACTGCACTGACACACAGACAGACACAGTCAGATCGACAATTTGAACAAAATTTGTCTCTAGACTCTAGTTTTACCAATGTTTACTCCTGGTTTTACTGCGACCAACCTGCTCATGCAGTGAGCTGGCTGCGTAGCATGGAGCTTTGGAGCAAGAGAGTCAAGATTAGGAGTGATTAGATTAGTTGGTGTCTCCAATTCTGAAACAAGTCTGTGGTTGGTTTGAAGATGCGTTCAATCCATGTTTTTTTTCTATTGTTTATGAACTAAAGTGGTTCAGAATTGCACGACGGCAGCTGCGATGGTGAAGATTTAAGTTCATGTGCATGCGCCAGTTCTCATATAAATTCATGTACAGTATTACGTTTTTGGAAGAGGCAAGATGGCATCCTTCACGGACCTTGTTTGTTAGAAAGATGAAATAAGTAACATTGCTCAATATTTTCTAACACTTTTTTAGTGTTGGTACCTCAATACAGTTAGCCATTCATATGTGATAAATGTACTTGAAATGAGTAGTTCATTCATGTGCATGGGTCAATTACATTCGTAGGTCGACCCGTCACGAAAGGAACATAAAAGCGTGCACTCAGGACGCCCCCGCTTCGTGGGAGCAGTCCTGGGGCTACGATTATGTGTATTATCAATGGGCTTTTCCTGATCGAATTTGTTTTCAATTTTATGGTGACTTGGCGATTAGGGAAAAAGAAAAAAAAAGAAGAAAATTGTAGTTTACTAGCCCATGTGTTTTATGTGTGAAGTGGATTCCTTTTAGTAGAATTCTATTTTCTTTGAGGCTACCCTAGATGTTTATAGGAACTACATGAAGGTCCGAAAAAAAAAAGGGACTGCTATGAACTCCAAAATTTAGAGTGTCTTTCTTGTCTTTCTGACTTTCTGGTCGGCATATAATTTTGATAACCGCTGTATAATGTGAAATTTGTAGCTTAAAATGTCAAAAGATGATAATTTGATGAAACTCGCATTGCTTCGTTTGACTGAAACTGTTGTGCCAATTGTGATTCTGTAGTCTCACATGTGTTACGCTTCCGTTGCGTTCTAATATGCATTTTTGCCAGTACATCGAATAAGGAGACCACTGTGAGAATGTGCCACCAACTATACTGTAATTTGATGGATGACACATAATTAAACATATAAAATAAGGGCTAATATTTTATGTGTGCATTTGCAAGAGCTACTGTTCAAACCTTATGACATGAAAACAAGTAACCCTGAACTACGTTTTTTATTACTCTATGAGGAAGAATAATTTTTCACAGGGCCAGGGGTAGGGCCTCTTTTGTTACTTGCAGGGGCTTAATCTTTCTGACACCACATGTCAAATTCTCACTGATGTGTTCGTTTTATGAGAGTAGTCTTGAAAATATTGTATTTATGAGACCATGTTGTGTAAAATGTCAAAATGTCAAAATGTACAAAGCAGCAAAGCAGGATCTCCTAGTACACAACAGAGGAAGGAGCGGGAAAGGGAAGAAGGGGAAGGAGCCGCAGTTTAAAACTGCAGTATATTTTGTCCAGTTCAGCATGACACACGATGCTTTAGCCTAAAATGCATCATGTTTCATGTTGAACTGGACAAAATGTACCGCAGTTTTAAACTGCGGGTCCTTCCCTTCCTTCCTTTGCCCTCTCCCTATGCTAATTCCTTTGAGCTATAGTGTATATGTTGTAGAAGAGTGCTAGAGGGATACTCTGGGTAAATTATACTGATCGATGAATATGAATAAAAAGGAACAGACTGACACAAATGTTTCTGTACTGTTTTCCTCAATCCAGGGCTGGTCATTACTGGCCTTCACACTGGCTTGTATCAATGGAGGGGGCGTGGCCGGAGTGTTCTTCATCATCGCTACCCTGGGGGGCTGGGTCTGTACCCTGGTCATCTGGTTCATGTTCGCCACCCACATGTACAAGAAGGTGACCAAGATCAACTGGTTCCTCGCTGTAAGTCGTCTGCTGTTATTTATTTATTTATGCAAAACTGCCCTACTCTGACAAAATGAAGCAAGTGACAAATCACTCAAATCTGGGTTATTAGTATTCTTAGATTGTACTCAGCATTCCCTGCATATAGGCAAAATCTGGACGAGAGATATTCATCTTGCTGCAAGATATTCAATCTGGAATGATTTGGTGATGCACTGATGTCAGTGCAAGTGACAGACACATTTTGCTCATTTACAAGAAAAGTCTCTTTTGTTAGTTGCTTCCTTTTGTCCGATTAGGGCAGTATAGTGGTGAGAGCTCATGACTCTTACAGAGAGATTCCGGGTTCTATCCTGGTGCGCACACCATTGGACAAGGTGTTTTGCTCATGTTTGTCCCTTGTAGCCCAGGTGTAATGAATAGGTACCCGCAATATTAAAGCATTTCTGATCTAATTAGATCGACTAACTTCTAACGCTACATACTTGGCTACTTAGCCAAAGCTAGGGTAATAATCAAGCGCTTTGGGTCATACTATGTACTTGGAAAGCGCTATATAAGAGCTGATTATTATTATTATTTATTTATTAATTTATTGAGTCTTCTTTTTCCATGGAAGCCCTGTCACTCTGTTAGGCACTGTTTGTCCCAGGGGACCATGGTAACATCATTCACAAAAGTACATGACCAACTATAAATGTGTGATACTTGGAATAGAAACAATATGGAAATGTATGAATAAAATATAAAATATCTAAATGACCATTTTTTTTAAAACTAGCACTCATGTTTATTTCTTGTCCAATTGAACATATGTACCTGTATGTATCTGAGACACTTCATGTCTAATGAGGGTGTTCATTTACATAATTTTGTTCTTACTACACTGTATAATGATGAAGTGAAATTGTTTACATTCAATTCAACTCAAAGTTATCTCAAAGAAATGTTTGAACAGAACCTCCCCAGGCCCCCTAATAGACAACTTTTGTGTGTGAATGTTGTGTTATTGAAACTATCTTGGCAACAAGACAGGTATTGAAGGAAACATAGTATCTCCCACTTATAAATGCCAGTATAGGAATATATCCATATGATTACGATTACAGAAACTTGTCATGAAATCTTATTGTATTAATTAAAAGTAATTCCCTTCATTTGAAAGTTTCAACAATTGTAATGTATGGAAATTGATGAGTGATTAAAAAATGCAGGTCTAGTTTTACTTTTTCATGGCTCATGGTTTCTCGATGAGAAATCAACATGTAAATGAGACATTTCAATTGATTAGAAAGAGAAGTTATCACGACATAGTTGCTTTTGCATTTATGTTCACATTAAAACATACTTGTACTTTAAAGATTTAAATTGAATTGTCATGTTCTTCTTAAACAATAAATAATAAATTACAGAATTACCAATGTTTTAAGATGTTAATGATTTATTTTCTTTCTTTTTTAGGATATAGTTGTGTCCCTGCTAGCGATAGTGCTTTATGTTGCCATTGGCATTCCAGTTCTTATATCCATCAGCCCAGTTGCCATAGCAGCAGCGGTAAGTTGATCTGTTATTTATTTATTGTACCTAAACATTTTTATAGCAACATGTATACAGGTAGGTAAAATTGTTTCACTGGCACACAGCAATGACTGTGTTCAAATTTGCTATTCAAAAAAGTGCAAAAAAATATAGCTAGATGACCATAGTCATTATTCTCATAAACCCAGCATTATAGTCAGAAAAAATGCTTCACTGAATGTTAACTTAACATGCTAAATGCTTTCTCCTAAAAAATCAAGGTTCAAAATCATGTCCACCCTGAAGGTAACTTATTTATTATTTATTTAGAGCAGTATAAAAGCAACATATTAGCGAATGCTTGACCAAAATCTGTCAAAGGATAATAAAGATATATGACTAATTAAAGTTTTAATCTTGTGATGTCACCTGCAAGCTTTTCTCGCATATATTGTGTGCTCTATGATTCCATAAATTGCATTTTTCTGTTTTTTTATGAGGGTAATAACACGAACATGTATATCAAATGCACTCGTAAAATGGTACATATATTGTTTTTGAGAAAATGGAAATTGTGAAAAGAAATCGGACAGAATTCATGGCAGAGTAGCATGTCACAAAATCAAGAATTTGGAAATGATTAACCATGTCCTTCTTTGACAAAATAATAGTAAAAACTTCACAAATTTTAATATTTGTTGTTTCTGCTTTTATGAAAACCAACTTAACCTTTGGATTGACTTTCTTTTTAAATCAGTGAAGTTTCATGTAAAATCGTATCTAAAATATCAAAAGTGGATGTTGGTAATCACAGATGACAATCTCTTTTGACTCAGCATTTGCATTGATTATGTATTGTTTGTATGAATAGTGACAAGTCTACTCAATACAGTAAGTATGTCACACATGCAGGCAGTTTCTAAAGAGCTTTTAGTACTTAACTCAATAGACTGGTTTACTAACATATTCAAATTTTATGCATACCAGTTTAACAAAGGTTGTCCCTGACAACCAGAAAGCATGCCCAAGGTTTGCCAGACATAGCAACAACTAATGTATGCAAATTGGAGTCCAAGTACTAAAATACCATTGATAGGTACAGGTTAATAGAATAACTGATTACTAGGCCCCGAGGGAAGAAACATCCATAAATTTGACTGCATTAGTAAACTGGTATATTCGACAAATTTGGAGGTGCTTCACACCTGGCAAATCAGGCTGTAGTCTTTTCTCTCAGACATGTTTTGAGACAATATCACAGTTGAGTCAGTGCCTGCAGACTATTGATCATGAGTGCTTTCAAGGAAGTCATTCAGATTTTGTAGAAAACCAAAACAATTTTTTTTTTCACAAATTTGTCTAAATCGTCCTAAATAGATTTTCTTCCATCTGTTCAATTCAACTTCTTTTAAGTGGTTTGCCCCCCACCCCCCCGTAGATGATTCACCTTTTACTTTAGTTATGCAGATTTGGGAATGATTTGGATTATTTTTTGCTTCATGAATCATAATCACCAGGTATTTGGATTCGTAGCAGCGATTTTCTACGGCATAGGCGTGGTGCCTGCGTACAAGAACTACCGCACTCAGACTTATGTTGAGGTGTAATTTGTCTGTGGAGTATCGCACCCAGGCCTAGCATTGATGCTTCGGCTGTCACATTTCTCACTTAACTGTTTTCACCAAAGAACACATAGTGTTGTGCAATACAAATACATGTAGTTTCAGATGTTTCGCAGGATTCTGTCTTTAATGTTTTGCCCTTGTTGCCCAGGACAACCAAATTTGTAGAACCTAAGGTTGTCCACCTTGGTACATTGTTTATGCATGATACCAATTATCTCTGTTTCATGTTATTCTCCAATCGTAGTTTTTTAATTTTTGAATTTTTATTCTGACCTAGTAACATGGGGTAGTGCAAGTATGGGAATGTGAATTAACGAATGGACGTTATACATTTGGTAGTGGTGTACCATACTATGCATTAAGTGTACCTTGAAGCACAATGAAGTGAAATGCGGGAAGAATTTGGAAATTGTAGATGCAGATGATGGTAGGTTTTCATTTAACTGTGAATTTATATATTTGTAATGATACAGGATGTGCATGTAGGTTTTCAGGTGTGAATTCAGGATATTTTGTTGAATAATATGGATCTAAGTAAAAAAGGAAGTATAAAGCGTACCTGAAATGTACATTTAAATGTTTTATTGTTTTGAAGGATAGAAATAATAGATGTGAGCGCTGGTGGATGTTCATCTTTTTTGTTAATGAAAAAGTCATTTTATGTATATTATAGGTTTATTGAGTCCATTCAGAACTCAATATCCCTAATCATGGTAGATGATGAGTTTGATATTGTATAATGCGTAGATGTGTTTTTTTTTTTAAATTTCCAAGTGGACAGTATGTAATATAGAGTGGGAGTGAATTATACTTAAATAACTTATTATTAGAGTGGATATTAATTTCACTATTCATTTAGAAATTAGTTAAAATTGAGCCAAAGTGAAGTTTTCCATTTTCATTGTATATGTGACCATGTGCAATATTGTAGAAACGAAATGTTTTCAATGTGCAATTTAGAAAGGGTTTCTCTGGATTCTGTATTCTTGCCAAATATTATGAAACATGAAGAAAATGCTTTCTACTTAGGAATGACAAAACGATTAGTACATATTCACCGGTAAAAAAGAAAAAATATTAATTCATGAAATCATCAGGAAGGACTGCTGTTGTTATGACTGCTGTTGCTTGTCAGCCTTGTGCTAATGCTACCGCTTCTTATAATAGTAGTAAAAAATACATGCTTGAAAAACTACAAATTACAAAGTTTTGTTCTTCTTCTACTTATTGAACTTCCCATCCATGTGTCACATCTTCATTATATTCTAGAGATTTCTAAGAGTAACATTCAAAGCAAGCAATTTTGCAAATTCATTCATTTTTATTCAAAGTTAAGTTTAGATTTCATCTGATCAGCTGAGTTTTTATAGCCCTTTTTGGCCTTTATGGCACTTTTGGCAGTGTCTGGTTTCTTCTTTTGGAATTTAGCTCCAAAAAGTGCTGCTCAACTAAGTTAATGAGGGACAAATTACTTACAGCAATGAAAGAGAAATTATGCAGAGTAAAAAGCTGATCACTATTCTTTTATGTGGTATTGAGTAGCACAGATCCTAATTGGGTCCTGTGACCGGAACTGGGAGGGCGGATGTCCTATCACCACGCCTTGGGCTCCAGATAGACAGGCTTAAGATGCTGGTCAAGGGTCTTGTCGACTAGCAGGCCACTTGAGTGAAGTGGGGGGAGGGGGGGGGGGGACAAGGGGACAGATTTGTACCATGTGTGCAACAGATTTGGGGCTTAATTCTAAAGCTGAGTCAAATCAGGAATTTGAAAAAAAGGGATATGAGTTTCCAAATAAAACAGATGAACCTCACTATAATTTTCTGCCAAATATTCATTATTTACCATAAAGTATTTTTTCATACAGGTACATGTCTTTTCTAAAGTAGTACACACTCAACGTTGAAACATACAAAGAACATTTTGTACCAAAGATTATAATTTGGTTTAAAAAAATCAAAATGTGTGGGGTTGAATTGATCTCCAAATAGGGAGGTATGGGAGTGGATTATTGTGTTGGGGATGCATGTCCATGTACACAACAGCTCAAAGGAATTGGCATAGGGAAAGGGAAAGGGAAGAAAGGGAAGGACCCACAGTTTTAAACCGCAGTTCAGCATGAAACACGATGCTTTAGCCTAAAAAGCATCATGTTTCATGCTGAGCTGGACAAAACATACCGCAGTTTAAAACTGCGGGTCCTTTCCTTTCTTCCCTTTCCCTTTCCCTATGCTGATTCCTTTTAGCTGTAGTGTAAAACAGCTAAGATTAATCTTGCTAGTATTTGTTATTGGTGGGTGGAGAAGTTTTGCTCCTCAATACATTTCTGCCCATGTGGAAAATGGAAATTGTATCCTTCATTTCATACCATATGCTCATTCATGAATCTATGCAACTCTTTATATCAAATTTGATGGATGGAGTTTGTGACTGACAGGCCTAACATATCAAAAGTCTTGTTTAATATCGAATACATTGGCAAGATTCTTTTTTACAGATTAGAATGTATTAGTAGAATGATAAGAATGTATCCATACATGTTACTCCCTCACTCATCTAGAATTAGGAAAAAGGTTATTGTATTGAATTTATGTGGAATTATGTTGGTATCTTTTGCATGTTTTTGCCATTTTCCTTGTAAAGCAAGTATGTATCTAAATGTTGTTATTTTCCTTCCTATTTAATTAGTCCTGCATTTACTGCTTAATGAAATGGGTAGAAGTGGTAAACCACCAAGAATTCCCTCAAGAAGCTTTCATTTGTCATTCTTTCATTCTAGATTTCAACTTATACAGGAAAAAGTGGCCTCAAATTGATATAATCGTGGTATAATTATAATCTAAAAGAGTGGTCGCAAGACTACATTATAGCCTGCAATCACGGAAGAGTGGTTGATGTTTAAAAGGCTAGATACGATGTGCTGCGGTATTCCATTTGAATTATTGTGGAAATCTAAATAAAGGCTTTTCAAGCAGGAGCTTAAATTTGTCAAAACTTGCATCAACAATCGCATGCACACAAGCTCTCATACCGGTACACCGTATACTCTGGGCACATTTTTGCAATTCCAGAAGAAGTAAAAAATTCCTTGCCACTGCTATCCCTTACAGAAAGCTCATATTTTTCTCTTTTCTCCTTTTTTGATTTGAGACAGCCTCCTCTTTCATTCTTTTTTTGTGATGTGATTTAGAGAAGAATGGATTATTTTGTTCTTTTTCTTTACGGTAATTGTTTTACTCTGCTTTTAAACATGGTCATTCTGTCACTGCTATCGCTCTCCATCGATGGATCGTCATTGGTCGTTCATGCATGCCTCTGAATCTGATTGTTGGCTTCTTGATCTGTGTACTATTCTCCCTCCCAGGTGTTTGGGTTTCTTGCTGTAGCGAGCTACGCTGTGGGCCTGTGGTATTCCTTCAAACGGTGGAGGGACAGCAAGAAGAGGCAAAGCTCCGACACCCAGTACCAGGTCGATTACTGACGAGGGGGGCGGATGCCTCATTCGTGTACATAAACACTGCCCTCGTGAAGTAGACATTGACCAGTTCATTGATTTATTCAAATTGTGCACAAAAAGCTCTCCACCTATTACAGAAGGAGGCATATACAGAGATTTGTCACCTATCGCGATCAAACTATTTTCCAGTGTTGTATACCCCAAACATCTGTTCAGCATACAAATGTTGCTAGTATGTCAGGCAGGCCTTGGACAAGCTTTATGGTCACTATTGGTCATTTGTGTTGTTTAGCTAGACCTTCATGCTGAATTTGAATGTGTTCGTAGACTGGTCTTCTGTTTCTTTGTTGGCATGTTGATGATAGTTCTCTCATTGCCCGTCTTCTCCATTCATACCTCATTCATGTGTATCAGAGATTTATTGGTATTAATGACATATTTGCATTTTTACAGAGGAGATTATCTTAACACAATTCTGGAACAGAAAAAGGTGCGTTTAAATGAACAACAATTATGAAATGTAGGATTTGTATTGAATGCTTCCATACCACTGTGAATTGTATTATTACATCTACATTCCAGCTCAAAGGAATTGGCATACCGGTAGGGAAAGGGAAAGGGAAGAAAGGGAAGGAGCTGCAGTTTTAAACCAGGGTATATTTTGTCCAGTTCAGCATTAAACACAATGCTTTTTAGGCTAAAGCATGTTTTTCATGTTTCGTGTTTCATGCTGAACTGAATAAAATATATCATGGTTTTAAACTGCGGCTCCTTCCCTTTCTTCCCTTTCCCTTTCCCTATGCCAATTCCTTTGAGCTGTAGTGTAGTTATAATCATGTATTTACACCACCCTCCAGGAGAATGTTGATAGAAATATTTCATATGAAAGTTAGATGGAATATCAGATCAAACTTCTGACCCTCTATCAACAAGAAAAGAAACTCTTTTGTTCGTGCATTCAATAACATAATGTCATTTTCCATTTCAAGATGCAAAGTCAGGAAATTTGGAACGATTGAAGTGATTAAGTTTTTAACTTTTTAAGTTTTTAATAATTCTATTAGAAAATGAACCAGAAGTACACTTTTCTTGTACATGTAGTATGTTGTCATTTGTGCAAAAAGTATAATTTATTTCTAACGGTGAAACTGATTTTTTAATGAAAAAAAATTGGTGCTAAAATTGGTATATTGAAAGTATTCAGATCTACATGTCTATCATATCAGTCTGTGCCTGAACAAAAAGTATTTCTATCTGTAAAGATATTGTTCAGAATTCAAAAAGCGAAGTAATAAATTGCTTCTTTTAATAATTTAGATCAAAATTATCAATTTTTCATTTTTAGATTGGCATAGGATAACATCATTTTGTCTATACTCATAAAAATAGCATTATTTTTCTATGGTTCTTGTCATGTTAGCATTTTAGTTTATTTCCCTCAGGGCCATATATCATGAAACCATACTAGCCTCGTTAGATACTAAAAATACATGCATTTTAGTAACTAACTAGGCTTCGTAAGGCTTCGTGGCACCTGGTTCATCATTGTAGAATACTAGTAGTAGCTCAGCCATTAAGGTTTGCAAGATGTACGGTAGTCACATTCCAATACACCAGTTCGTAGTTAGCTCTGGAGCAAGTTTGGTCACTATGACCTTTCCCTTTTTCATTAGGATAAGCAGTTGATTAATATATCATTTCAAAAGGAGATGTTACGTAATGTGCTTACCCGACATAGCAATTTGCGATATTCAACCTCTAATAAAGGAACCATCTCAAAACAGGTGACAAGAATAGTAGGCTACGGTCTGTGAACAATTGGGAAAGCTTCTATTACATTGTTTATTGTAAACTAATTGTTGTCGTTTGGCCTGTTGTCAAATACCCCATGATTGAACACCTTGGTATTCTTTTATAAATTGGATAACAAGCATATTCTAAAATCACTTATTAATGATGATGCTTATCTCAGTGATTTAAAAACCAACAAGCTGGTTTGGTCACTATGACCTTCATCTGCTCATGCGCAAATTGTAATTACGAACTGGCTTATTTGGTTTGTGATAGCCTGGGTTTCAGGCTGTTGAGTATTTCTATATATACACACACAAAAAGCCCCCTAAGCAAAATGGCATAACTTTGTATCGAAGAGGTTTTGGGCTAAATAATTTAGAAGGAATGTTGGTCAACTAATTAACTAATTTATGTGTGAAAATCACATTAATCCAATTAGTTGTGCATGAGTGGACGAATTTTAAAGGCAAAAATGTCACTTTTCATATTAGTCACAAGGGTAATTTTGGGATTCTGTCATATGAATTTTTGATGAATTCCATTTCTGGTGCATAATTTATGTTATCCATCTCTCGATGCACTGTGCTCACACCTATCCAGCCACTTAACCCATTGTTCTGGTTGAGTGAGCGCCCTTTAACAAATACTCATCCCTCTTGAGTTTGAAACTTTTATAAACCCTTTATTTTGGTGAAAATATAAAACTGGATATTTTGACAAAGATGTAATATTACCTGTTATGTAAACATAAGAAGTCATTTTCACGTCATGGTTGACTGAAAACACAAGAAATGCCAAAATGTATTGTTAAACGGCATGAAAAATTACCCTTGTGACTTTTGAAAAGAGACATTTTGCCTTTAAAATTTGCCCACTCATGCATGACTTATTGCATTAATGTGATTCTCTCACAGAAGTTAGTAAATAAATTAAGGAGCAATCCTGCTAAATTGTTTTGCCCAAAACCTCTTTGATAAAAATTTATGCTTCTTTGCTCAGGTGTGTGTGTGTGTGTGTGTCGGGGGGGGGGGGGGGGGGGACTTACTTTTTTGTTGTGTTTATAAAATCAAAAGTAGTCAAGAAAGGGGTCTGGCTGCTGTTGACTAATCATTCTTGATTTCTTCTCTGGCTCATGGACTGAGAGAAAAGGATGATGGGAAATGACTTGTCTTATGGATACCAGACTCTATTGTTCAATTTGGATTAGAAATGCCCAACAGCCTTGAATCAAGGCTAGGATTATTATTCTGTCATTGTTACTTTAGTCAATTAAGTCACCGCAGCTTACTGTCCACATGTTTGCCTTGATTGTACGATCACAATTTCCTCTGATGTCGTCCTCTTTGTAATGCTCGTTTTCCTTTTGTTATACATGTACCATTTATCAATATCAAAGGGAGTATGTGTATGGATTACAGCAAAGATGATTATAGAAATTGTTGTGAGCATTGGTACTGCATTTTGCTATTCTATATATATATTTTATAGCATATAAACTAGTATTGTATATGTAACATGTCACATGTGTCATGTGCAATTGTGTCAGGCTCAGTTAATAATAAGAGACCATATTCATGCAACCTTACTGAATCCTAGCAAGTTGTTTTATAATGCATCTAGCAACATGCGTTTATTAGCAACAAGGTAGGCTAGGGAGGTTTCATGAAAATGGCCACAGGGTTCTTTGCAGATAGTATCATGTTTGATTGCATAGATGTCTATTGTACTGGTTATAAGAAAATTACTATTGAAATGAAGCATTCTATTACATACTGTACATTATACACATTTTGTACATGTGTGTGTTGATGTTAACAAAGCATTTGTGGAGAAGATTGAAAACATGACAATTATGGCACGTGTACTTTGCAGTTACTAAGGGCACTGCAACAAAATATGTCAATTTGATATGAAGTGCTCTTGGTCACTCTAATGCTCCTTCTGGTAAGACTACAGATATTAAAGACAGGGTGTCTTTTCTGCAGTTTAATTTTTTTTTTTAAATCATGGACATCATCATCATCATCATCAACGTTTAAGGTCCGTTTTTCCAACTTTGTGGGGTTAGACCGTTCATTTCCTTGATATAAGATATTTCCTCCATGCTGTCCTGTCATTTGGGCCAATGTGAGTAATGTTCAGCACTTTTCTGTCTGCTTTGACAATGGAAGAAAATATTGTCTAAGAACTTCCCTCCCAATTATTGAACTCGAAACTGAATTTAAGTGGAATTGTAGCAATTGCTACATTTTGAGGAGGTTTTTGGCGGGTCGTCAGAAACCTCCCGGTTCTTGTAACCATAGAGACCGGAGACTGCTGCGTGCTATGGTCTGCACCCCGGTGCATACGTTCAGTGGGAGTTTGCTCGCAGTGCCCACAATACGATTGTGAATGTAGTTTACAGCTGCTACATTTCATAGTTTTTCACTTTTCTTGAAAAGGTTTGTGAGGCTTTGACTGAGGTTTCACACACATTATTGTTAAGGTATACTGCTGATTCCTGCTGAGTTTCATGACTTTTGCAAATATGACATCCTGTCTTTAATGTGCATGAAGCGATATAGGCCTTGATGGTCAATATACACAACAGCTCAAAGGAATTGGCATAGGGAAAGGGAAAGGGAAAGGGGGGGAGCCACAGTTTTAAACCGCGGTATATTTTGTCCAGTTCAGCATGAAACACGATGTATTAGCCTAAAACGCATCATGTTTCATGCTGAACTGGACAAAATATACCGCGGTTTAAAACTGTGGGTCCTTCCCTTTCTTCCCTTTCCCTTTCGCCCTTTCCCTTTCCCTATGCCAATTCCTTTGAGCTGTAGTGTAGGCCTTGATGGCAAATGCTTTTAATGAACAACATTTATAGTGTAGTAGAATAGTAATGATAGTAAAAAGTGAGAAGTTCATTTTGTTGGAATGATTGAGTGTTAAATCATCAGGCCATTGGGACAATCAGGTACATTTGTTACTATTGTTTTACTATTGTTCAATCATGTAGAGTTTATATTTATCATGGAAAGAAAAAGACGGTCAGTGATTATGATCAGGGAGAGGAAAATCAATGCCTGTAGATTGTGAGATCATACTATGCCTTTTTTTATTGGAGAGGGCTTTCTGGCGCAGTGAAATTTAATCAATTTGATCACATTGATCACATCCCATAGACTATTACATCTTATGTAGAGATGAGAAAGTGTTTGCGTGCATGTTTGGATCAAACGTTTAAAACAATCTTCATGGTTACTGCTTCCAAAACCAAAGGTTATGCACTGTACAAAAAAGTGGTTAAGAAATTAAGTTGCATCCTAAGCAGTCATCATGCAACGATAAAACTAAAATTTAATTTTGAGTACACATAAATTTACAAGCTTAGTGTAAAAAAGAGATATAGTGTTGTATAGCTGCTGTGATATAACTATTGATATTTAATGTTGAACTCCACACTTTAAAATATGAATTTTGCATTTATTGTCTCCAACCTAATATTTGCAGATAACAAGTATCATTGTAGCTTGGTAATTGCACAGTAACTAAGATCTTCAGCATGAGAGATTTGTACACATTTTCTACACTCCGTAATATTGATATATGGAAATATGATACCATCAAACTTGAGTTTGTTGTATGAATGATACTATCAACAAAGGGAGATTATCATACAAGAGACCATGGAAGTGTTATTATAATGTTATGATTCCACTTATGGTATAAAATAAATAATTAAGCTGTAAATACAAGAAAAGAATGAAAAGGGCTTCTGTTTTCATTTTTTTTTTAAACGTTTAAATGTAGCTTTGAGCCAAATGGGTGCATGATAGTCTTTCTGTTGTCTATTAGGAGCTTCTTTTGATTTACCAAAGGTAAAAATATACAAAATCTGTGCATTTTGGACTTGATGATAAGCTAGCACTTCTTGCATTTGGTTCAAACCTTAAGTGGACTGTCTATTTAAATATTTTGAAAGGAGATGAAGAAGGATACGGTACATTGATAGGGGAGTTGCACACCAATTAAGGCAAATTCGAGATAAGTGTTCCTTCTAATGGAGGCAGTGCCCATTGCTATTCTGTGAAAAAAGTGTGAAAATTTGCACCGACTAGCATAATTGGCATAACACAATACCTCTGAATTAAAGATGAAATTATATAATCACAATTCAATGGACTGAAATTTATCACATGCGTGTGTTTTAATGGAAATAGTATTTATGTTTGATGTGGGTGTCATATTTATTCCACGGCATGTAAAGATGTGAGTGAATCAAATCGTAATATAAATGGATTTTATACCGGTTTTATCGTTGATTAATCGTGGTCAGACGTTTGTGTCACTTGAAGCTGGTCTTGGGTGGGTTGCATGAAATGATGACAACTCCAAGCCCAGGTCTAGTTCTGAGGCAGGGAACACTACGTGGGCGTCTGTCGAGTCACGCATTGTGCGCATTGGGATATGCGCGTTCATGTTTTGGCGAAAATGACACAATTGAGCCGATACCCACCAAGACCTTCTTATGCATATCTTGATGTACAAGGTGTGGAGTCCAATTTGTGCTCCCGATTTAGAACTGAGGTTTGAGTTGTCATCGTTCTTATGTAACCTGCCCCTTGTGTCTCTTCATTTTCCTGTCATTTATCAAATTGCTATGACCTATTGTGCCATTCATTGTGGTGATTAAACATCTCCTACATCAATGCTTTTGTGAATTGTGTTTATTTAGATTCGTAGTAAATGAGGAGCAAAGCACACAAATAGTAGAGAAAGAGAGTAGAAGAGGTAAGAGGGAGAGGGGAAGAGAGAGAGAGAGAGAGAGAGAGAGAGAGGGGGGGGGGGCAAAATAAGAATGAGATAGTGGTAAAAGAAAGGTAAAGTGAGAGGACTAAGTAAAGGAAGACAATGCATGATAAATATGATCCCAGTGAAACATGCAATAAATGCATATACTCTACAAGTATGCAACATTAAAGATAATCTTGGAAAAATTAAAAAGAAATGTACTTTCCATAGAAGAGCTTGATGAACTGTTATGTGATTTTCCTTCGGTGTGATATACAACCTGCTGCTGTGCAGGGCTTGGTAGTACATATACTGCTACTTGTGCAAAGTATCGGTGTAGCATTAGCAGTTAATCTGTATGGATCTTTTGTCTTAACATCTGTGGTTAAAGTACACATCTGGTGTCTGTTGCAATTCAATATAAAACATTTCCAATCAATAAAAAATCCACCAATCAATCATTTTAACACAGTCCGAATCAATTAAAAGACTGTTGTGCTTATGTAGGGGAGATAACTTGTTACTATTCAAAAAAATTCAACTAATTTTTTTTTTATAAGTTTACATTTCTGCACATTATAAATCCATTTTTATTTAGTATCACATTTGTAATAATTTTTTTTTCAAGAAAAATAAAGTTGAAATTATCACTCAATTTGGTTGCATGTTTTATTGTTAAATCTTAATTTCCATTGCCATTTACCAATGATTTTGTTGGTGATTTCTTCATGTGGAGAGTTAGTAGATTGGAGATCTAAACAAGGCAATAGCAATATTGTGTCTCGCCCACTTGCGAAAATAACCAGAAATATCGCGATCTCCGTTGCTACGCAAAAGAATTGTATCCCTGGCTGATTGTGAAATATCTGCCATAGAATGCAACATTCCGATAAGAGAGTCTTGCAAGTAAACTTTAACGTATGACCTCAAATGACCTTTGACCTTATCCTGTGACCTCCAACGGTACCATAACATGAAGGTACCCCCAGTGCATCTATGACCCAAGTTAGGTTGTAATCCAAGCAACCTATGTGAAGTTATTTGTCAAAAGAGAGTCTTGCAGGTAAACTTTAACGTATAACCTCAAATGACCTTTGACCTTATCCTGTGACCTCCAACGGCACCATAACATGAAGGTACCCCCAGTGCATCTATGACCCAAGTTAGGTTGTAATCCAAGCAACCCATGAGAAGTTATTTGTCAAAAGAGAGTCTTGCAGGTAAACTTTAACGTATGACCTCAAATGACCTTTGACCTTATCCTGTGACCTCCAACGGTACCATAACATGAAGGTACCCCCAGTGCATCTATGACCCAAGTTAGGTTGTAATCCAAGCAACCCATGTGAAGTTATTTGTCAAAAGAGAGTCTTGCAGGTAAACTTTAACGTATGACCTCAAATGACCTTTGACCTTATCCTGTGACCTCCAACGGTACCATAACATGAAGGTACCCCCAGTGCATCTATGACCCAAGTTAGGTTGTAATCCAAGCAACCTATGTGAAGTTATTTGTCAAAAGAGAGTCTTGCAGGTAAACTTTAACATAGAAAAAGAGAGTCTTGCACATACTCTTTAATATATGACCTCAAATGACCTTTGACATCATCACATGACCTCTGACAACACCATAACATGAAGATACCCCTAGTGCTTCTATCAACCAAGTGTGGCTGCCATTGCTGTAACACTTGCCAAGTTATGGATCATAAGAGAGTCTTGCAGGTAAACTTTAACATTTGTGACGGACGACGGACGGACGAAGGACGGACGCCATTTGGATCCCTTAGTCTCGCCTTCACCTCCTGTGGGCGAGACAAAAAGGGAAGATAAATCAAATGAAAAACTCACCAGGAAAAAGTGGACATACCACTACTTCCCATAAACATTATGTTAAATACTCAAACTATAATTATTATAACAATGGCCAACACAATAAAAATATTCATCACAAAATATGCTTGCATAATTATTAAGATTTATTATGAATATTTCTCCTCCTCATCTGTTAGTACATTTGTTCACATTTTACTCATGAAGATGATTAAATATCAAGATAACTAATTTTCATCAAACAATGAAAGCTTATGAGGCCACATGCATTATGAAGACTTAAAATATAATTTGATACATGTATAATGCTGATATACAATACAATTAACTTAATAAAACCCATTCATCAATATATATTAGTACTTTAACCAATTCTAAAAAAAGGTATATAAATCACTAATTAAAATACACAATTATGAACTTCTAAAAACGTCAATCTTTTTAATAGCAACAAGATTGATCAAGATCTAATACAATTATTTTCAAAACACATCACACATTACTGCATAATAAATGGTGTTAATACTGTCTATTACATATTTTCACATAAAAAAGCTACAGAATACCTTCATTTAAAGTAATATTAGTTAAATTCTTAAGAATACCACATTGCATTTATTATTTACGCTGATAGAATGGTAATCATTGTCTGACAATGTGTATTTTGATTTGCTTCAAATTTTTAGGTACAATCTGAACTACTCCACAAAGCGAATACATACATCAATGTTTTAATTATTGCTTGTCTGGGGTTAGATTAGGCTTTGAATCCTTTTAAAGTTCATCTTCACCAGTTGTCCAATATGTTGAGTAGAATGCCTTGAGAAAATGAG
This sequence comes from Arbacia lixula, assembly GCA_963669155.1. NCBI lineage: Eukaryota > Metazoa > Echinodermata > Echinoidea > Arbacioida > Arbaciidae > Arbacia > Arbacia lixula. The sequence goes on along the minus strand of OZ022581.1, from coordinate 13,375,764 downwards.
GACCTTGTCAAGTTCAGCGATGATGAAAAAATAAGGTTCAATAAAGTATTGCTTTTCAGCTAGGTGAGGTCTCACCCGGTGATATTTCACAAGAGGATTTTGTTTGCAAAGAAATTCCACATTCTATGTGACAAATCTCTCTTTGCGCAACATAAATACGTGAAACTATTTACAAAATATACAAATAAAAGATAGAAATCAATATCACTATAACAAGTATGTGTATGCTGTGAATTATGAATGAAATGTAAAAGTGAAGTATTGAAATATAGAGATCTACATCCAATATAGATGTAAGCAAATTGTATTGAATAATAACTCTTTGAGCATGACCAAATTACACATTGTAGCCTTCTTATTAGCTCAAAAACTCATGGCTATCAAAATACGTTGATGACAAGGTATTTTCTTTGATTGATGGGGTTTTACCAAATACAATATCACAGGGGATTTTGTTTGCAAAGAAATTCCACATTGTATGTGACAAATCCCTCTTTGCGCAACATAAACAAGTGGAACTATTTACAAAATATATAAACATAAACTAATAACACTAAAACAATTATTTGTAAAAGAATGTATGAAATATATATCTCTTAAAATAAATGGTAAAATTGAAGTTAACGAAATATAGAAATCTTTATCCAATATCTATATAATTAATTTTTATTGCATAATAACTGTCACTTTTAGATGCCTTCATATTGGCAATGTCACCATATGTAATTAACATATATGTTTCCATTTCACAACTATAAATGAGGATAATTGACATTTTCACTACCAGTAAGTTTCATTCCCATGGATGTATGGATAAGAATTTCAGCATTCCATTAATCACATTTAAATAAGCATGACTTTACATTAACATTTTTAGAGTAAACATTGGCTCTTTTATGTAGTATTTGTCAATTCATGTACATACATGAAGCATGCATACTATATCAAAAGCACCTTGTGTGAGTTGTGTGACTTACAATGGCACAAGGAAGATCCCGTGGTAGAAGAGTGAGAAGACTGAAAACTGACTTTGAAAACAGACACTTGGAGAAAGGCCTCATGGGGCTTGGTATTTCAACCAGCTGATGCTTGATACATCATCCGCATACCAGAGATTCTTTCCTATCGGCCAATTTCAAGTCAACAGTTCAAAAGATGAACGGCCCAAAATTCAGATATAGCTATACTACATCTACAGTGTTACAGTACTATCATAGGTGACCCATTTCATCCATTATAAAAACCATTCAGGACAAAATTGGATGTTTCCTTTGAATAAGATTCTCATAAAAATATAACGATTCAAATGACACATTTCACTTTACTTACCCTAAACACATGAATATTGGATGCCCTAATATGGGACCTTGACAAGTTCAGCGTTAATGCAAGGTTTCATGATTATATTTGTTTAATAATGGGGATTTTTGTTGCAAAGCAATTCCACATTTTATGTGACAAATCCCTCTTTGCGCAGCATAAATAGTGGAAATATTTACAAAATATACAAAGATGAACATTTACATAATTTCTCTCAAATTTTAAAAAATAACTCAATTCCAAAAAGAATGCCACAAAATTACAATAGTGCATGAAATGTATAGCCTTGAATTGACATATGTATTAGAAAGCAAGTTATATTATAATGGAAGATATCAATAATTTCTCATTCTTCAAAAAATGCATCCATTTGTCAGATTATAATCATACTGTTTCATCTTTTACACAAGAGTTGTCATAAACATCTCACATAAAATTACTGTTCCTGGTCTGTTTGGAAGCTAAATCCTGTGTTAGACAAACTTTCTTATAGCTTGTCCGGCTTTCTTCAGACCTGCACTCAACTACCTCTCTGATATTTCTGGGTTTTTTCTTCTGAAAATGGGTCAGGTAATGGAGTGGTCTGAAAAATATAGGATTTAAATGGCTTTATTCATGGTACACAACAGCTCAAAGGAATTGGCATAGGGAAAGGGAAAGGGAAAGGGAAGGACTAACAGTTTTAAACCACGGTATATTTTGTCCAGTTCAGCATGAAACATGATGCTTCAGCCTAAAAAGCATCATGTTTCATGCTAAACTGGTCAAAATATACCACAGTTTAAAACTGTGGCTCCTTCCCTTTCCCTTTCCCTATGCCAATTCCTTTGGGCTGTAGTGTACATGTCATATTTGAAGCGGGTTGCAATACAGAATAGGGTATAGGGGTGAAATGATGTACGGTAGTTATCCATCTCGTCTAGGGACCATCTAATGAGCATTAGTCTGAACCTTGATCTTCCTGGAACCAGTTGATCCCTGTGTCAATTCTTTGGGAATAAGACCATCTAGGAGTGAATGGGTTTTTACACTATCATGGACCATCAAAAAAGGGGTAAAGACTGAGGCTTTTGTTTTTGTTTTTGTTGGGGGATGCATAATGAGACTTTAAGGGTAGAGTGAGGCTCCAGAGGTCTGTAGAAACAGGCTTGAGGGGTGGGGGGATCGGGGTGGAGTGAAGCTTCATGGGGGGGGGGGTATAATTAGGTTTCAGGGGTGTAAAATTAAGCTTGAATGGAGGGGGGGGGGGTGTAGAGAGTGGCTTCATGGGGGTATAGAGTTAGGTTTCAGGGGTGTAAAATGATGCTTGAAGTAGGGTGACGTTGGAGAGTGAGACTTTAGGGGTGCGGCTGGGTAGCTAGATAGCGTTGTTCTCCTTCCCTTCTACGACAGGGGGTGCGCTCACTCCCAGCTTCCCCTCCTCCACCAGTCTCAGGGTCTCCGCGATGATGCTGCGCTTCCAGGCACGGATGGCAAAGAAGATCTCCACAAAGTACACTGCCATGGCAATGAAGGCCAGGATCTGCAGGCAAAATAGCAATGAGAATGGAATGGGCATATAAAATCTTAAACTCTAAAACATTGTATCACATTTGTTTTTTCCTTGTATATGTTTTTATTCTGGTACTAGCATAATCAATCTGTTTTGGAAACCATTCAATCCAGTCAAGTTCTTCTTAAAGTTGAATTAAGAAGACGATCCCAAATAATGAGATATTTGCATTAATATCATCCTTATGACACTAGCTTACCTATGAGAGACCTTTTAACCATATTTTCTCTGATCGCTCCGGCGATGAGTACTCGAGACTATTGTTCGAGCACTGTGACGTCACGGACGGGATTTGGGTCACAGTGAGAAAGTAAACAAAGCGAGCAGTGCAGTATATTGTGTGTATAGACATACACGCTAGTACAATTATGAATGAATTTACTTTCACGTCAGAACTTTTCTTCTATTGTTATGGTTTTATGTGAATGATTTTTGAAAATAAATGAGAATTAAGCAATGTCATATAGTCAATGATGTGTCTCTAGTGTTCCAATATTTCTCATTTGAAGCGATTTTACTGCCTTGTCTTTCGACTTCAACACCGCGGATGAGAGACAAAATTGTAAATTCAATGTAATAATCAGTGCATCTGGCAATCAGTTGGTGATTATATGTGTGCGAGAACTTGTGAAATAGAAAATGCTCTACGCAGATATGTGGTCGTATTTATTCTCCAACGTATGTAAACACCCTCAAAATGATGCAATATACCTAAAGATTAATTTCAAGATAAATAATATAAAATTTGAGCGAGATATTCTCACCGGTCGATCACGTTAGCGGACGCTATTGTACACGTGCGCTGGCTGCAAGCATGCACACACACACACACACGAGCGCCCATACGCATAGCATGCAGTATACTGGACAAGTTCAAGCAAGCAGCGCGCTCGAGTGTGTATGAGCTGGGTGGCGATGGCCGGATCTACTTTACGCTAGTATTCTCAAGTTGTAGAAAATAAGAAAATCAAGTGAAAATATTGACTAATAACTCATCGTTTGCAATCTTACTTCACAATTTAAGACTTGAAAACCGTTATTTATACTTTTTTCTACATAGGGAGAGTAAAGATTTGTATATATGATTTGTAATTGTTTGATATGGCTTCCTTTGAAAAACATTGGTAAAATCTTCTCTCTCTTTCTGCACTGATTTTTGTATTGATACCAGACACTGGATATTACCCAAATCCCGTCTGTGACGTCACGCTCAGCGTGTACCTATGCGTCCAAGGCTTATCGGGGACTCTAAACAGGCTAATTTATATCGACTTTCAAACCAGAATATTGAGCGTTCAAATGAGTTTTCTGATATGCTCTCTGTTTGAACAGCCTATATAAACTATATAAAGTGTGTATAACCAAAATTTACGGGAATTCGCGCCCTTCTTAATTCAACTTTAAACCTTCACCTAAATATCTGACTTTTGGGGTCTGAATTTTCTGCTCTCATAAATAAAAAAAATCCCATTCAGTTTTTGTTCCCATTTAATTGTTTGTTCTTCATGTACACACATTTGCAGAGACAATTTACATCATGCAAATTGGTGTAGATCCAATCTTATCCATTTCTTCTGTTTGAATAGGAGCTAAAGACCCTTTGTTTGCAACATGCTGATTGATTTTAATAATGCCCAGGGATCTTTGCTCTACAAGCTACCCTAACTTCACAATCTGTTTCCTTACAGTTCATATTACTACTTTTCTCACACTGCATAAAAAATAAGCTGTTGACGTCCTTGCCAGGGGAAAAGAATATAACATTACTGGTGAGGGCTTCTTTTCAAACATTAATGTTATGAAATGAAGACCCTAAACCATGTAATGCCTCATTCCATATTGAGAATAAATAAACATTTTCACAGGGCTCTTTTGTCATGCACGGCCGGGGTCTCTTTAGGGTATTACAGGGGCTAAATCGTATTCACCCCTGTGCAATTTCTTCATTCACTGGTCCTTACATACCTAAGGTTTTTAATTCATAGGTGTACAGAAGACTTTTTAAAAGAGCATTTTGAAAAAAGTTTTGACTCAAATAAAGCTGAAATTTACACATCATGAAGTCAGAGGATGTCAATTTTTCAAAAGCAGGTTTTGTGACATTTAACAATGATTGTTCTTGTAATAGTCTGTGGAATATTGAATGACATTTTGACAAATTTGGAACAACAAATTTGTGTGTATCAGATAATGAATTCACAACACAACAATGTCTAATGTGAATCACACCTGTCAATCCACTAGCAACTGCTAGTACAGTGTCATTAATAACGTATGATGCTTCTGGCAGAATTTTTTTTGTGGGTGACACTTCAATGCTGATATGTGAAATGTGAGAATGAACTTGAGACCAGAACTCACCGTGCCAATGATGAGTCCCGCTCTGCCGAACGTGTTGGCAGCGACGTGGGCAGCCATGGCCATCAAAGCAATGGCCGCCCCAGCGCAGTAGAATACCTCCTACAAAGGGAAAGAAAGGTTTTGGACGATGGCCAACTTGCATGGAGATTTAGAGGGATAGTCCACCCTGAAGTTTGCTTTCAATTGATGCAGAATCATGAAAGAAACATAAAAGTGATCTTTTAAAGTTTTGATTTTGTGACAGCACGTGCAAGGTGCTCTCCCATATGTTATGTGCTGTATGATTCTAGAAATTGCTCTTTTTCTAATTTTCATGAAGAATCTTAGAGGTATGTATGTAAACACATATTTCTAATGAAGCATCAAAAACACAGGTAAAATGTCCTTTTGAGAAAATTGACATTTTCATAAATATTAGTACCGTGTACACAACATATGGGAGAGCACCTTGCACATGACGTTACAAAATCAAAAATGGCATACATGGCATCAAATCATTTTACCTTTTGAACCCTAGATTACAAGGTTTCATCCGAACTTAGTTCAGGCAAGACAAAAACACAGAAATTTAACGATATTCAAACACCTCTGATGACATTGCAGAATATAGCCATTATCATTACCACTGCCACCCCTTCCCATCAAATCTAAAGTGAGCTCTGACCATTCAAGTTGTTCCCATAGTGTTTACAGTCAATGGTACATTACAATAGATGCAAAAAGAATATCTGACTGGACTTTTGTGTTTTTTTTCCTGAAGCTATTTTCATGGCTTAATTAGAGCTATACCTCAAGAAAATTTCACACATATTCAAGAGGAAAACAAAGAACGTGAATCGAAACAAAGCAATTTCCCCATTGGAGAATTGTTCATATTCTTCATCCGTAATAATAATTCTATGAATGAAATCTTAACATTTGACTTTGTGTTGGTGTATATTCAATTGTCAATATAATTTGGATGAATACAAATCACTTTAAAAAAGTAGGGAAAGAGGTGTGTGTGTGTGTACATGTAGTTGTTGGGGAGGAGCCAAGGTGACATAGGGTGAGTGAGTTTGATCCAAATATAAAACTAAAGGTTACATTTCACAATGTTGAGGATATCCTCTTAGACTTATCAAAACAAGAGTATCTGGATTACATACATATTTCCATCCCTGTTTATCTGGCAAAGTCTTGCTGGCATGAAGAATACTGCACAAGAGATATAACAGTATGCATGGATGTATTCACTGTAAGCATACACAGACTGTGTTAAAGTTGTGCTGAGGAGTGCCCTGTGTTTGTCTGATGCTTTACAATAATAAGTGGAGGAAATGGAAAGAGAAAGGGTTGGAAAAAGGGGAATTACAAGAAGGAAGAGGGGAGAGGGAGGGGAGGATGAGAAAAGGAGGAAAGCAATAAGGGTGAAGAGAAGGAGAAAAATAAAGGGGAGGAGAAAACAAGATTTACAAGAGAATAGCACAAAGAAGGTGAAAAAGAAGAAGGTGAAGGTGAAGGAGGCTCTAGATAAAAGGGAAAATAAAAGAAGGAAAAGAAAGGGGGAAAAAAAGAACATAACAATCTGTAAAAAGGAAATGAAAAGGAGACAAACAGGGAAAAACACAAAAAAGGGTAACCAGAATGAAGAGGGAGTGGAGGATAAGAAAGAAGAGAAAGGGGAGGAAAAATCAAGAAAAAGAAGAAGAAGAGGAACAGGAGGAAAACAAGAAAAGAGAAAAAGGGAGAAGAATTAAAGGGAAAGTTGAAGAAAAGAAGAGGTAAAAAAACCTACCAGCATGCTCCAAGGGATGCGAGTGGTCTTCTGTGGGATCCCGATGACGTAGAGAACCAAGAGGATGGCAGTCACCACTCCAAACGCTCCACAGACCGCCTCCAGGTGCCAGTAGGATGACTCACCCTTCGGTTTGTCCGGCTGGGCAGCGATGCTGATCAGCGCTCCCACACACGTGATCTAGCAAGAGCAGGAAACGGAGGCTTGAGTATCGCAAGGCAGAGGGCACTTTGTAAACTAAGATGGTATTAAAGGGTTGGGGAATGATACTGGGATTCACATTCAAATGTTTATTCAATTGTACTGGATATCATGTGTTTGTTTTTTAATTTCAGTGGAAGGGGGGAGGGGGGTGGGTTGGCAGGGGGACAGGACATTCATTTGTTTGCCTTTCTCCTGATGATGATCAGAGCTCTGACACAAGCAATCTACCATTGGCAGGATAATATATCTTTTATACACTCTTGAGAATCGCGAGGCAGAGGGCACTTTGTAAAACTCATACAAGATGGTATGACGAAGGGGGTTAGGGGATGACATTTGTATAGTTTTAACATTCAAATGTTTTATTGAACAGTATCATGAAAATTTTGTGTTAATGTGGGGGGGGGGGGGACATTTATTTGCGTGCATGCCTTAGCCCCCATTGCTCATCAGAGCTTTGACACAGGTGATCTGGCAATAGGAGGAATATACCAGCTTGAAGATCACGGGGCATGGGGCACTTTGTATAACATATACAAGATGGTATTAGGGGCTTGGGGATGACATTTGGATTAACATTCAAAGGTTTCATTGAATATTATGGAAATTATGAGTTCATGTGTGTGTGTGTGTGTGGGGGGGGGGGGGGGATAGCAGACAATTTTTTGTTTGCCTTTCCCCGAGGCTGATCAGCGCTCTCACACAGGTAATCTAGGTTTCATACAGGCTTGCGTATCGTGAGGCAGAGGGCACTTTGTATAACACATTTAATTGTTTCATTGAACAGCATTATGGAAATTATGAATTTACGGTGGGGGTAAGGGGGCAGGGTAGGGTTGGTGGGGGGAGATGGGATAGTGGAGAGTCATCTGCATGCCCCCTTCCCCCTTAACTATGAGATCACATGATCAAAATAAGTTCTCTGAAACGGGCGAGGTAATGGATTATATAGTACCTACATCTGTGACTATAACACAAGTTTATTATCACTACATCAAGAACTTATTGTAAGGACACAAAAAAGTGGTAGAGATCTATTTGATATTAAGAAAATCTGCATTCATGAAAAGGATTGCTGTAGGGCATACCACCATAATGGAAGCTCAGCGGGATACGGCCTAGACTATTTTCACTTCAAACTACAAACTGCAAAGACCACTTGCTGAGCAATTGTTACACTTTCAAACTGCACGCCCAAACTACACTATTCACCACTTCAAAGCAGTTTAAAGAAAACAACAGGCTCAAAAAGTGGGGCCTCTATGAACACTGTAATCATTCTGTTAATTTCACTTGAATAGTACCCAGCAGTGCAGGTCAAAACTAAGAGCTAACATTTTTCACATTCAGCTACGTCAGACTATTTGTTCATTTGTTCATCAAATTCAATTAAAGGGGAATATCACATAATGACAGTTGACTTCTACAAAAGCAGAAGAAAACTGAGAAGCAGACTGGTTCAGTTACAGGATATTCAGATATATTAAGAAAGTTTAAAGTCTTAAAAAACCTAAATCAACATTATTACAATCTTGAAAAGGCTGGATATTTCACTTGCTAGAACCAAGTCAAACACGAGATCAGTCTTAACCATGACATATCTTCCCTTGATGGTATACTATCGTATCTGCCTAAACTCTAAGTGGGACATGGCACAGACACGTCTGAATTATTGAGAGAGCCTAGCTGGAACAATCGTACCGGCCTGGAGCCAACGTTTTTTCTCTTGTTCAAAGCTTTTGTATCTTGGCTGGACTTCGGAATGTATGGACAACTCATATCATTGTTCAAGAGACCATATGAAAAAGGGGCAACCTATACACTCCAGCTCAAAGGAATTGGCATAGGGAAAGGGAAAGGGAAGAAAGGGAAGGAGCCGCAGTTTTAAATTGCGGTATATTTTGTCCAGTTCAGTATGAAACACGATGCTTTAGCCTAAAAAGCATCATGTTTCATGCTGAACTAGACAAAATATACCGCGGTTTAAAACTGCGGCTCCTTCGCTTTCTTCCCTTTCCCTTTCCCTATGCCAATTCCTTTGAGCTGGAGTGTATACATCAAATTACTATTCCCACTGCTCATTGTTAGATTTTCAGGCCTTGTGAACCCTGGTCCAGTTCGGATATGTCCAAATTTGGCATGGAACTGCAATAACCAAAGGGGTGTGGCTTAATTGTACCATTTAAGGTATTTGAAGATTATTGATAAATATCCTGTCATCTATAGCCATACAGCAGATTATGTGGGAGTCGCGCTGCTAGATATTTGAGTGGAAGAAAGCCAGCCCGCAAATACATGGGTGTAGTCAAGAATGGGTCTCAAGTTTACTAAAAAAAATGAGAAAGAAGACAAAATGTCAGGTTCTCAAAGTGACCTTCACTACAGTCGACTGTAGGTCTATGAATCTGTTCAAGAGGGAATGATGAACCTGTCTGTGTAGACTGGTGTTAGGTGCAAGTATTATGCAACTCCGATGAGGTACACATACTTATCGTCTTCAGAGTGGTAGTCGGAAAACAAATACAAGAGAGATTCTCATACAAAGAAATCAATAAAATCAATTTCCATCCATATATAAATCAAAGTATATTTTGTCCAGTTCAGCATGAAACATGATGCTTTTTCATGCTGAACTAGACAAAATATACTGCGGTTTCAATCTGCAGCTTCTTCCCTTTCTTCCCTTTTCCTTTAACCATGGCCATGCCAATTCCTTTGAGCTGTAGTGTAACTGAATAAATTAGCAATACATGTATATTGATACCCCTACATGTCAAACACCATTCGAAACATCAAAGCACGGACCTGACAAATATTCATAGATCTAACTATTCAAAGTTCATTCATGAAAAAATTATCATTTGATGATACCACCACTAGCCTACTCCTAGTTATCTTCCTGACTGATCGACTATTTCTAAACTGTCTACTAGATACTAACCTTGTAAGCTTGATACACATTAATCTTCAATGCAAACACTGAGGCAAGGAGTACCAGCTGATATAGTGGTACACTTCTGACTGGGTTATTGATTAACTTATTCTGTGCTGATATCGAGTTTTAACGTCTAGATAGATGAGAAGCAATTTGCACACGTGGTGTTTAACGCATGATGCAATAGTTAAGACAAATTATTTGCCTATGAATTGCACACATGTACAGGTATGATGTAGCACTATATTGGAGTGAGATACTTAAGGTTCATGCAGTAGCTCTTTATAATATATTTCTGTATTACACATTTAAACCTGTCTTTAGATAGAGGACTCTGCCAGAAATAAAAAAGGAAAGTCAGTCTCTTAAAGGATTTCACGCGTCATACGAAAAATATAAGTATAACCCAAACATGTCACTGAACTTACAACAAAAATAAATGTATGGCAAATCATTGGGCATTTTGCACATTAATGCGATGTTCCGGTCAGCATACCAGGTAATGAAAATAATACAGCTAATACAGCATCCTTTCAAGGTCTGGACAGAGACTATCTATTTAATCTATGCCAGATTATTTGTAAAATTTTTGTTTTTCTTCCATAAACTGCATACTCCTGCTGGCATACATCCACATACATGGCAATAACCGCCATTTAAAAAAAAAAATTCTCATGGGGTTACATAAAATAATAGGGCAATCCTGGGTTTTGGAGGTTGTAACTATTTAAAGTTGTTTACTTCAGGGTGTTCAGCCTAGGCCTTAGGGTTATGGTTAGGATTAGGGATCCATAGTAGTTAGGGGGTAGGATTAGGGTCAGGTTAAGACGTCTTAACCTTAACCCTAGGGTGAAGACAAGCAACCTTATAATTTTAGACCCTAAGACCCTATACCGAAAAATCAGTCTCTGCAGGACGTTGGATCAGCTGAGCCTGAGATTGAATTTGGCTCCTCTGAACGCCCTATCTATTCAGGGGGTATGTCCAAAAATGTCATTTCGATTAAAGAATGCCCCGAATGAGACGGTTATTCCTGTCTACTAAGACCCATGACTAACTTGATATTCAAATGTCAAAAATAATGAACCCTAAAAAGGTGGAGTATTGTTGGTGCCAAACACTCACATTGAGCGACATAGTTGGCATATTAGTTCACGTTCCAACAATATCAAATTCAGCATAGTCTAGCTAGCTCGTCTAAATTGAGTTTACTCACCACTTCCAGAATTTTCAGGATGCCATTCGGGAGCTTGAGATACGCCAGGCCAGAGGGGACCCGGTAAGTTGACGAAGGTAGGGTGATGTTGGCCGTGTCAGACATGCTGGATAATATTACCTGGTGCGGTGTCGATGTCGAGTCGTCGGAAACTTTGCGGGGTTTGTAAACTTCAGAGTTTCAGGACAGTCTAACGTTACGCGGCGTGTCACACTGCAAGAGCCTGGATTGACTCTACGTACAGACGTTTGCAAAGAAGTCACTGTATACCAAATTCGGTGCGACTACTGTATTGACAAGTGCTACTACCGAGTACCGTACGCCCATTTAATCCCTAGTGCAGTGCACGCAATATATAGTAAGCCCATCCACTCTATTCTTGCGCAATCAAAATATGAGCGAGGGAGCCGAGACAGACCTGTGCACGTTTCACGATGTGCGCAAAACCCTCGAAAATAGTAGTACGATGACCCCAACCAAGGTCGCAGGTTACAGACTTCTGCCAGGGAGTTCTCGTTCCTTCGCCCACGTTCTCCCAAACTATATTCTGTGTAGATCGGTTGCTCTGTTTCCCGAGTTCCGTATTTTCCTCTACTTCATCGTCTTGGTATTGAGGTGATCCTTTAATAGGCCTATATATTTTTGTTCTCCTCTCTATTGCGCCACTTCGCCCTCCCCCCAAAATACAAAATTATAATGAAAATTAACAAACAATTTTTTTTTTTAAACGAAATATCATACAAAGATGCAATCTTGTTCTTTCGCCCTGCCCCATTATACCACAACCACCCTTTCTCTTTCGTGCATTAATTCATGGCTATGTTGCATATAGGTTTTCAATTCGGCTAGATTTTAGTGAAAGGGCTTCCTGGGGTAATTTCAATTTACAAAGAAATTTTAGGCATACACCCAGTAATAAGGATAACGTGCTCCATCCTGTAAATGAACGAAAAACAAGTCAGACAAAAATCTTGGAACCAGACGGGATTTGAACCTGCAATCTACTGCTTACCGGGCAGCGACTTAACCACGCAAGCTATTTCTAGTTCACGGGTCAAGACACGACAACATGGAATTATTGTAACTTATCAATTATTATAACTTATCAATCATTTCAATTATTGTAACTTATCAATTATTGTAACTCATCATCAATGGTAATGTTTGCACCTGTTGCCAATGAAAATTTATGCCAGCTATCAAAAAAAAAAATTGCTTGATTTCAAATTACATTCTAATATGAATTCATTTAGTATACAATCATAATATATTCAGAAAGAAGTGTTCTTATTTGTTTCTCCGTGCAAGGGTGTATGGATGTTTTTTTTTTTTTTTTTTTTTTTTCTTTTTTTTTTAGCTCAATGTCTGTCGGGGAAAAAAAGACAAGCACACAAAAAAATGGACTAATCCTGTGAAAGGAATTATGGTCCATATCCCCACATTGCTTTTGATTTCCTCGCGAATCATCTATTTCATTTTAATATAGTTCATTTTTTAAATCGTTCCTTTCAAAGTGTTTAACAGAAGTGGAAGACAGATATTAGGGAAGTGTGAGCCGCCCCCCCCCCCCCCCCGCCCCTCCCACTCCAGGGTCGGAGGGACCGCATGCGTGTTCCCAAAATGTCCGGTAAAGGGGTACTTTTTTAGCGGGACAAGTCCGGCCCGCAAATTTTTTTTAAAAAGGGGGTGCAACTGACTTTTCACCCGGAGATTTCTTTAAAAAAGGTGTTTCCCCCCCCCCCCCCCCCTCTCTCTCTTCTTCTCTTTGGACTCGTGAGAAATTTTAAAATGGGGTTATACATTGAGCAGTGTTCCGGATTTAGGGGGGTCTCCAAGGCAGGAAAAGACCGCGATAGGGGGGTTCAGAAATTTTGGTAGACCAAAATTAGGGGGGGTGCTTTCAGTACCCTAAATAACACTCAGTGGGAAGGGTGGGGGGGGGGGGGTGTGAGTGTAACACAAGATGCCCAGGCCCCAGAGAAGGCGGAACCGTGGTTTCGTTCATTACCGTACATGTGTGTGGAAGAGCGCCAGCTCAGCTCGCACGTGTGATAAACGGGGTCCCAATGACAGCGCGCCGAAAGCCGAAGCAACTCTAGAAAGCAGCATAGATTGCGCGCGCCAGGGCAAGTTCGTGCCTGTCGCCCCCGGCCCGCCCCCGTCGGCGGCTAGTGAAGCAGCAACTGGGTACCGGTTATCGCAGTGTCATGACCGAGTTGATAACGTATTTCACATGTTCTTCTTCGACAGAGAGATCTTCGTAAAAACGAGCATCCTTAAGCGGAACAGAAGGCTCCCTACTCTACTTCACAGTACCGTTGAGTGATCGACCAGTGATAATCAACAATTTTGGTGGTAAGATTCAACTGCACTGCTCAGTCTCAGGCTCAGCAGACGCCATTTAATGAATCATGACCGAGTACACGTTTCACTTTTTCACTGACTTAGCTACTGAGCTCAATACCTTACTCAGCTGGAATGATCTTAGGATGAAGCATTTATGGTGTTCAATTTGGAAAAGAACTTGGAGAATATTGACTGTAGATGTGACCATGTCCTGCAATGGAACTGGAAGAAAATGGAAACAAAATTCTAAATAGATTGTAGTATCATTTGATGCGATATGCAATTTATCATTTTGAGTTTCATATTTTATAGTGATATCGCAATGCCAATTATAAGGCAGGCAAATACTTAAAAAAAATACAAGTTTTAATTGGCATTTACACTTACAGTGTGATGTTTCACTGTAAGTGTAAATGCCAATTAAAACTTGTATTTACACTTACAGTGAAACATGTACAAGATGAAATGGAGAATGAGAATGAGGGAAGGGGTGATGGAGGAGTTGTGAGCAAGTTACATTTTTGTTTTGTTTGTTTTCATCCATGGTGCATGCAGAGTGAAGATTTCCCACCATGCCTCTGCTGTGCCAGTTGAAGGTAGCGAGACGGAGTGTGGAGGAGGAGGAATTCACTGCGCCACAAGACATTGAGGTTCCTCAAGACAAACCCACCGTCCTTGGACGCAGTCCAGTCACAGGCATCATTGACAAAAAACTCTCCCGTCACCAAGGTAATCTTGATCAAGGGAAAATTGAAATTCCCCTTCAAGATCTGAATCTGTGAATGTTTCTTTCAGAATGAGAAAGAAACCTACAATGATTTGACTATTCATTTGCCACTTTTAGAATATCTGCTTTAGGTTTAATCCTTCTCAGGAACATGGTGTTTAACTAAGGTTTCAATTGTTTCAATTGTTGTTTAGCACTATCAGAATATATTCACCTCGTTTCTGGATGTTATACTTTAAAGTGAGCAAATGATCTTTTTATACACTACAGCTCAAAGGAGTTGGCATAGGGAAAGGGAAAGGGAAGAAACGGAAGGAGCCCAAGTTTTGAACCGTGATTGTCCAGTTCAGCATGAAACGTGATGCTTTTAAGGCTAAAGCATCGTGTTTCATGCTGAACTGGACAAAATATACCGTGGTTTAAAACTACGGCTTCCCTTTCTTCCCTTTCCCTATGCCAATTCCTATGTGTATGTTTCAATTGTTGTTTAGCACTATCAGAGTACATGCATATTCAAACACTTAATTTCAAGATGTCACACTTTAAAGTGAGTAAATGTTCTTTTTATTTGTAGACATATGTTTTGGCTTTGCTCGTTTACAAAAAACAACCACATTCCAACCCTATCTTGCAACAAATCTGTAGACTACAAAGAAATTTGCACTTTGTAATTAATATGATATTCAGATATTGAGAAAGTTTGTTTCATATGATATAGATGAAACAGAGATTATAGAAGTGTTTTGAGCAAAGTCCTACACTAAAAATATAAACAAGTTATGGGATTAGAGTTTTTCCTTTCAATCTCCATTTGAATTTTTGTCATATTTTGTTAATTCTAGTTGAGGTGACAGCAGACTATGCAAGAAAGATTCTGAAAGTGAAACAGGTAAGATGAAGCATAAATTCAGAATGTCTGAGATGACCAAAATATTTGGAGTTTGTCACTTTTTTCCTCTCACTGTGTACCCCGTTCAGGCACTGTGAACACTGTGCCCTAGAGCTGGGAGATAAAATGTTGACGTGCATTCCACAACAGGTCTGAGAAAAATGTAAGTCATAAAATGCAAATTTTTGTTGATGGCTGGCTTAATCCTTAATGCGCCATTGAGGCATTCTTGCACAAATAACATACCGGTACACAAATCCAAGAGAGCAGCAAGCTGCCTGGCATGGAAAGGGTTTATTATTATGTAGCAATGCGGTTCTACTGAGACTTTCCCCTTCAACATAATGTTTTGCTTTTAATGTTTCAGATTATCAGTATGGCATTTGCAGACTACATTTTCTCTGTCAACATTGAGAAAAATGTTGTTCTTCAGAGAACAATAATTTATCAGAACTTAATTATGTTTTTTTTGCTCCATATTTTTGATAGATTTGTTGTTTTAAATTTGCTCTATGATTTGTTATTTTTTGCAATCCATAGCTAGGTTCCAATCCTGGTTCTTGCAACAAGAATGTCCTTGAGAAGGGATCAACAGCAGAGCTGTCAGAGGGAGATACTCTAGAACTTTTGGAGGGAAAATATAAATACCAAGTATGCTTTGGCAAGAGCTCCCAGTCCTCTGAAGGCAACGAGAAACCCGCGAAATCAGCTCAGAAGAGAAACTTAGAGGAGGAGGATAACAGTGATGGGATGAGGGAGGCTAAACGGGCATCTCCCGTCTCCAAGAAGATGAGGAAAGAGCATGATGGGAAGGGTGATGAAGACGAGGACGACATCGACAGGAAGTTGGCCGCGTTGCAGAAGAAAGCGGAAGACAAAGAGCAGAAGAAAGCCAAGACCCCAACCAAGCAGACCTGGAGCTTTTCAAACAGTCACGGACGGGGAGACGCATCACCAGGGACATCACAGGACGATGCCATTGGTGGTCCCGCCCCTGCTGGGGAGAGTGGGAAACCCAGCACAGAGGAGGAGTGGAAGGAGGATGGCCAGCTGCTGGTCTACAAGACCGTGGGTGTGAAAGCGGGATCAAAGGTGAATAGACGGCCGGTTAAAATGCCTCTATTAGATTAGGAAGGACTTTATGCTAACTTTTCCTATAGGCAGTCCTGACATCCTATTTAGGGCTTTTGAGTATAAGGCCCATGTTGAGTTCTAGGGGTCAAGGGTTCTAATTTTGGTGCCTGTGTTTACCGGGCACTTGCTAGTGTTGATTCCTGGACGAGGTGTTGAGTCATTACAAGCCTGCAGTTTTGATTGACTATTACATATAACAGAATCCTGCTCATTAGCGGAATATTTTGCTTGAAGACGGTAGTAATGAAAGTGACAGGAGAAGAGATGAATATGAAAATTTGTTGTGATTGTTGATGGTGATAATGATAAAGATCCAGATCAAGTTAATGCTATTGAATGGTAATCAACATGATACTAAAATAAAGATAATGATTTGGGTAACATTTCCATAAAGGTTACTGATTACTCAAATTGATTTTTTTTTATATACCATCTATTAGAAAGCTCTCATTTTAGATCATAGGGAATGTTAGGTTTCATTTTAAAACAGTGTGTTACCTAAAACACTCAAAACTCAAATTCATAAAAGGTATTTAAACAGTGACACCTACTAGAACGGCCATCTATATCGAAGGACCACCTGTCTATAAAGCCCACATTTCTCAGTTCCGTTGGAAAATGTATCTCATTGAAACATTTTTTTAGAATTACCGGTCCATAAAGATGACCCACTTGTATAATGTATTTCCTGTCTCTCTTTAAAGGGTTACTAAATTAGAAAAATAAGTTCCCACTAATCTATGTAAAATTATCCACTAAAAACGAATTTCACATTCGTTTGCCGCGAAAAAGTCTCATTTTGAGGAAAATTTGAAAAAACGCATGCCTCCAGTGACGTATGAGAAGTCAAAATTCCATCGATTATATGGAAGTCAACAATAGACCATTTTCGTAACGTGTTCACAACTTTCCCCCCAACAGCGTAGTAACGCGTTATTGCATTCACCTGTATCTTATCATTCAGATTCAATGGATGGAATGTACTTTTAATCTATTAGTTGTTGCTACTCAGACAAACCTCGGACAAGCTTTGGGGTTCCCATTGGTAACGTATTGTTTAAATGGCGTGAATAAATTATTTTATTTACGCCGTTGGCATTTATGACATTTTGTAACCCTTTAATTTAGTGACCCTTTAAGCAGTCTTTATATACAGGTTTCACTGTAATAAATTTGGATACCTAGCAAGTGACTGCTACCACCCCTAAGAAACAATTACTTTTCTGTTGTTCATGTACCCAGGTTGTTGGCTTTGACATGGATGGCACCCTGATAACGACTGCATCAGGAAAGGTTTTCGCCCAGAATGCTGATGATTGGAAGTAAGTCGGTGTTATCGGAATGTGAGCGTTCAGTGTTGGATGAACGAGAGAGTAAGCATATATTTTTACAGCACACATAGATCAGCTCATTGGCCCCTGCTTATTTGGGATGGCTTTGAAGATATGGAAATATCCTGTTTACAATGAAGTCTGATGCGAAAGGCCCTAGCGTGTTGAGTTAAACCCAAGGCGACGTGGGGATGTTGTTTCCAGGAGGGTGTGAATTACTAGGCATCAATATATGGTTGTAGTCTGTCAGGAATAGCTGGTACAACACTGGGCAAACCTTCCAAGTTTTCCATGTGTGAGCTCAGAGGCTTACATCACCGCAATCTGCATGGAACCTTCTTCTCATAGAAGATCTCGTGTAGGAGGTGATTGGGATGGATGGCTTTTTAATACAATGGTCTCTTCAATATGACTTCTTCAAATGATTTATGTTCGATGGTTGAATACAGATCAGGAAAAATAAATTTCAAAGGCCTTAAACATTTTTACCAGTGTTGTGCATGATGCATTGTCATGGAAATATTTTAATTTACATGTTTTTCTTGCAGAATCATCTATTCTGAGGTGCGTGGGAAACTGAAGAAACTACATGACGAGGGATACAAGGTATTGACAAATGGCATGAGAATGGCTAGTATAGATGGATACACATTAAATTTAACAGCTTCTCTTAGTAGTTACATTTTGAAGCCATAGTAAGCCACACAATAATGTTGGAGGGTGGTCGTGAGGGGCTTACCAGTAACTGTAGCATAGGGCACTGAACCACAGCTCATGTTGATTGTAAAGCATTGTTATATACATTGGTCTATTGAACTCCTGTAAAAAAATAATTACCATGAAATGGATATTACTACCAATAATCGGAGTGTGAAGAGGTTAGTTATTCCTGGAATTATTATTTTTTTTTTTTACGATCATTAAACTCAGATCATCATCTTCACCAACCAGCTGGGAATCAGTAAGGGCAAGCTGACGGTCAAGGACTTCAGAAGGAAGCTGTGCAACGTCCAGAAGAAACTTGGAGTTCCACTACAGGTATACATCTCTAGCCTTGGTTGTAGGCTGCAAAGAGAAAACTGTTTGCTCCATATGTTCTGCAGCGATCACAACTCAGTCTGGATGCTTAGACTAAGTACTTTGTCCCCTCCACCCCTATTTCTTCACAGGAAAAAGGGAAGAAAGAATTACCCCAAAATGTCAAGACTCCAGTTTGGTCTCAGCAGTGCGTCAGAACTGAACCTAGCCTCAAGCTTAGACTAAACCGAGACTAACCCTGCGCTAAATTCTAGATCAACAAATCATTCACTTTTTATTACTTTGCATCTGCTGATATGTTTGATGAAGGAATACCCCAAATTATTCTAGTCTAACTCAGCCCAGACTACATAGCCTACATAGCATAAGGTAATATGTGTATCTAGTGTGTACGTTTTGTAAGTTTGCACAAACTCATTAATCAAATTTGCTGAAATGCATCTGAGACTAGCCTGTAAATACCTATCCAACAGTTTGTAATCAATTATGGTTAATTAATAAAAACACGTGTTGCAGATGTAAGTTGAATTGTACATGATCTTGACAATATGAATACCTTTGATGTGGAAAAAGATAATTTGTTACATGGACTGATTAGTAACATGACCGATTTTATTAATTGTCATGTGTTGTCATTGCCATTTATATTTGTAGTGTTGTTTTATGCATCTTTCCGTGTGATTTCAGGCTTTTGCTGCCACGTCAGGTGGAATCTATCGTAAGCCGGCCATGGGGATGTGGGAGTACATGCAATCCAAGGGCAATGATGGTATCAAGGTCGATATGAAAGCCAGCCTGTATGTAGGAGGTAAGCAGCTCACAGGGAAAAAAAGACATTCTATCAGCTATTTATGCAACATCAAATGGAAATGAAATGCTAGATGGATATTGATTTAACCCTTAACCTTAGTTCCAAGGTGTGAAAACCTCTTTAGTTTGTTTTGCATGTTACAGCCCGTGAGACTGGGAAGGTTAACATGCCATGCAAACTGCCACCCTATGAGAATTATGAATAATACTTGTATGAAAATGCATCAGTAGCACACAAAAACAACACATCAGGCAATAGATTTGATCTGGTCGGATGAAAATGTTTAGATTTTAACCTAAGGTAAGGGTGATATAATTATTGTTTCTGATAGCCCAGCTCAAGTTGACTTACTATTCAGATAGGTTAAAAACAGGTTTAAAGTTAGACTGAATTTCACTTGCTAGGCAGATCTAGTTGAGTCATCCATATGAACACAGTGTGCTTAACTTTCTGTGTTTGATAAAATTCTACTTCATTTGTGAGATCACTGCTGCAAAATGACAAAGTTGGCATATATCGGATCAGTGATCAGTCCACCGTCTCAATTCAGGTAAACACTCGTGAAACTCGCCACACACTCGATTTGGACTGAAGGTTAAGTTCAACTGTGTTAGAAAAATCCAGGCCGGAGGGTCTGTCTTTGCCCTCTGTAAACTATACATTCCGAAGGTACTAATTTGGGTCAATTGGCAGCAAGAATTTGTAAACTTTTTGCCATTTTGTTTGAATAGATGCTGCAGGAAGGCCCAAGGACTGGGCTCCAAAGAAGAAGAAAGACTTCTCTAGCAGTGACCGTTTGGTATGTCCTGGTATTTCAGACATTTTATTTTCTCATTTATCACCAACAATCTGTTTCACTTCACTGTCTTATGGTTCATTGTATTTCTTCTTCTTTATATCTGAGACTCTGCATTCTTCCCAGCAAACATTGTTTCACTATTATAACATATTTTAATCTGTTCAGGTTTACAATAGGTTAATGAAAATTAAGTTGACATGACCGTTTTTTAATACTGTAAGCATTTCAATGTACTTCACATTTTCAAAAGCTAATACTTATAATCAATTTTAAATTTGCGATTAATTTAATACCTGTTTATTTATATTACCATTTAGTTATGTTCTTATGTTATACACCAATGCTCTCATGTATGTTTTGTATATATGTGTATATATTTCTGTTTATGAACTGTGTTA
Source organism: Arbacia lixula (assembly GCA_963669155.1). Taxonomy (NCBI): domain Eukaryota; kingdom Metazoa; phylum Echinodermata; class Echinoidea; order Arbacioida; family Arbaciidae; genus Arbacia; species Arbacia lixula. The sequence continues at coordinate 13,354,926 of OZ022581.1, read as the reverse complement.
ATGTAATGTTAATGTAGAATTTTTTTCTTCAATACCCTTTGAGAGGGTGACACGAGAACTATAAAACATTGAAACATTGCTAATACTTTGATTACCTTAGCATTTGCTTAACTGAAAGAGAAAGAGAAGGAATGGGATAATCACAAAGTAGTGTGTGATAAACATTTGGAGTATCTCTGGAAAAGTTTTACTGAATGCATGAACTTACCTGTAAATTGCATTATTTTTCCCCACCAGTTTGCCCTCAACTTGGGTCTGCCCTTTAAGACTCCTGAGGAATTCTTCCTTGGCCAGAAACCAGCCAAGTTTGACATGCCAGCTTTTGACCCAGTGAGTATGACCACTCTGATTTCTGATATCCTGAGTATCGTGCCATTCTGTGCAAAACACAACAAATATATTGTAACCAGTGTGTGTAGTGTTGAGAGTTACAGGGCCATGCTAAGACTTTTGACCCGTGACGGCTCATGCCATCAAGGTTGAAATGTAGAGGGCAGATTAAATTCTGTTACATTCCTGTCAGTGTAAAAATCAGTTTAATGTACAGGAAAAACAATAATCATGAACATGAATACTGTAGAATAGAGCCAGATTGTAAGATGTGATGATAGCTTAATAATACCGGTAACAGGTTAACACAAGATAATACCAAATAACAACTAATAATAATAATAAACAAATAAAAAAACTATAAAGGCAGCATTTTTTTTAATGTCTTAAGATCTTTTTCCATCTCTATCTTCCTGAGCAGAGAAGCATCACCCCTGGTGGCTCACTACTCATCCCACCGGGAATGGCTCTCCCTGCCAAGGTCCAAGAGGTCAGTTCTCATAATTTTACTGTTTTGTGCGGTGATTGTTTCTCGGTACTTTGGTGATACATTTATCAGTGTATACTTTGCAAGCAGCACAGATTGAATGTATAAGCTAACATTGAGAAATGATTCTGGACATTAATATTACAAGTAAATGTAGAGTTATAGTCAATTCTCCATATGTCATAAAAAGAAAAGCCATCCGTCTCATATTGGTCCGTGCTGCGACATCAAGATTTTATTTGAAGTCCTTTCCATTTCAGGTCTCATACACTCGTACACTAGACGGGAGGTGAGTAGATCTGCAACTAATTTCTGGATGTCGCTGCATGGTGCAATTTTTGACATTTATCATGCTACTTGTAGTATGACAAATCATATTCATATTTTGTAATCATGTTTACCGGTAGTATTATACTGGGGCCAAATAATGATCAGAGTCTCTTGCTTGTTTTGCTTTGATTCTGTCGTCATTTTCTATTTATTATTTTTTTTTACAGGTCCTTCTATTGGTAGGATACCCTGCATGTAAGTAGTGCTCAGTGATAGTTAGTATTTTGTACATCGAATTTTAGTTAAAACTGTTAAGTATTGTAGGACATATACTGTTGTTTGAATTTACTGTTTGAATAGCTCAATGGTGGGTGGGATTTATGTATATTTGAATAACAGTACAAAGTGTTTTGTTGAAGTTGTAAGCTTTTGGATTATAGGTGACTGGAGTCGCTGAATAACGCTTCAGCTTTATATGCAGAAAATGTAATGAGCTAAGAGATGATATGCATATTCTGTTTCCCCAAGAGCACATTTTTTGCTATTCCTTTTGTTAACTTGTAAAAGGAAACTGAAGTATAAACACTCATCAGCAAAATACACAAATTCCTTACTAATTTTCTCTTCTTTTTTCAGCTGGAAAGAGCACCTTTGTGAAGCAGCACCTTCTTCAGCATAAATACGTCCACGTCAACAGAGTAAGAATCTACCGGTAGTCTCAATAATAGCATTAATGTTATATCAAATTACAAATAGCAGATTTTGATTACTTGGGATTCAATTCAACTACTCTAGAAATCATCTGAGTTATACATGAATCACTGTTGAAACTAAATCATGGTAATGTGAGATATGTTTAAATGAAATGAGGAAAATGTGATTGATATTTTAGAGACAATTTATTGGGAATATTAATATTTGTAGAGACTAAACTTCATATTCAGAAAGTTAGAAGACTTCTAAACTTTTTTGTTTGAACTACGGGGTGTATTATAATTCCCTATATACTGTACATGTACATGAACAGAACAGAAAAAATGGCATGAAAATAGACCATATCTTTACTTGTTTTGATTACTCATTTCAACAGTACAACCCATATTATCAAACCCTGTGATATTTCCTCTTCAAGGATACCATAGGGAGCTGGCAGAAGTGTGTGGCGGCATGTTCAGCTGCTCTCAGCAAGGGACAGAGTGTGGTGATAGACAACACCAACGGAGACCTCGACTCCAGGAAGAGGTAAATGCTGGACAAGGTTCAATTCAATACTTATATTACAGAGGTCTAGGACCCTGGTACCATATTCATGAAACAGTACTAGCCTAGTTAGCTACTAAAATTGCATGTAGCTGAATACACTTTAGTAGCTAACTAAGCTTAGTAAGGTTTCATGAATATGGCCCCCGGTTTCCACTTTCCTGTTATCTCATCTTTCTGATATATACCAGATACCTATCTGGGAGTGTTGAAATTAAGTGAAGGTTTCTGGAAATCTTTCTATTTTTGATGAACATTATTAGGTTATGAGGTTACATGTGTAAGGGAAGCAATAGAAGTGGTAAAGATTTCAGGAAATTTTTAAATGAAGCGGTGAATGAGGATATGGAACTACTATTAATTAACTTTTGGTGAACATTATTAGGTTACTAGGATCATGTTGAAGTTGATCGAGAGTATTGGTCAAGATTACAGGACCCTTCATTGTGGGGGGGGGGGGGGGGGGGGAAACTGCCGTTAACCGAGGTTCCAATGTTGTTTGGTTTAAAGATCACAGGTAGGAATAATTTCAAAATGATGAAAATTGTCAAATTGAACAAGGCAGAACGGTTCTGAGCTGATTGCAGGCCCCATGATTTAAACCACCGTTATCGGCTTACCTTTAACAGGTACCCCCGGGCAGAGATTTACCTCTCTTACATAATAACGGATGCGTTTTGATCTAGTGGACATGCAAACAAAGTGGCATGCGGAACATCGAGATAGCCGATGTTCCAAATGCCAAATGAATTCATTGCATTGTTCTCAAATCACAGAAACATATTAGACCACACAACAGTATGATTGATATTCAATTCTAGTACCAAAACAATGAAGCATTGGTTTTGTAACACCCTGTGGTCCCCTTTAACATGGTCAGAACTGTTCTGCGATCATCATCAATCAATCATCATCTTGTTGGATTTAACAATTGTAATGTTTAGAAAAAAAGTCTTCTTGATAATTTGCGATGTTTAAGGTAAGGGATAGCAGAATATGGGTCCATATTCAATGGAGTGTCATTGTGCCATGACTGAGGGTCCCTCTTTTGAATGATTTCAGGATACCAGGAAGACGAGGAAGGCATCATCTCAAACAAATATGATTTTTTTTTCAAACATACTGCTACCAGTGCAATAGTATAATAGCATACAGTGCCTATAACCCATTCGTCATGTTGGTATTTAAATTTCATGGTATAAAATTGTATTTGTTTCACTGCAGGTACACCAATTGTGCCAAGAAGGCTAAAGTCCAATGTCGCTGCTTCACCTTCACCACCACCATAGATCACGCCAGACACAATGAGAAGGTATGGGGGACCAAAGTTACAAGTATTTAAAAATCTTCAATCATTAAAAGCCCTGTAATCTTGTTGTGTAAAGTCTAGGTAACAGTACTGACTGGCGTATAAACCGCATGATTTTTTTCTTAAAAATAAAAAATTGGGTGGGGCTTATATACAGCGTTAGCAGACCCAACACATATAGACATATATGGGACTATATGCATTGTGTGACAACATTCAACAACAAAATAGATGGCTTTGATAGGCATCCACAATTTGCTAGTTTGAGCCTTAGCTTTCTCATTAGCGGAATCTTTGAGTTGTCTCGGACAAATACTACTCCTAGTTCTTACTTAGTACTGGTAATTATGCTAGTGATGAGATTGAGATCGTATTACCGGTACGTCAATTGTGGATGCCTATCAAAGCCATCTGGTTTATTGTTGAATGTTGTCACACATTGCATATAGTCCCATCCATGTGTATATGTGCTGTGATCCCATTCTGGTATTTCCATTTTTTTTTTTTACAAATTGCGTGCTCAAAGTTGGGGTGTAACTTATGAGCAGGTGCGGTTAATACGACAGCCGGTACGGTAGTCAGTGTGAATTGGGTTATTGCCTTGTGTATGCATAGTACACAACAAATATGAAGAGTATGTTCATGATGTCATCGTGGACAAATGGAGTTTCACATGAAGGTGAATTATCAGATTCAGTGCTAATAATTGCGATTGTGACACAAATAACTTCCTTATAATGTGTTTGAATTTTCTAAGATGTATGCTAATCTGTTTTGCTGATTTTGTATCCTTTTATTCAAAATAAGTGTAATCACAGATGCATTTCCTTTTTGAATGAGTAATTCAACCAAATGGGGGGTTGCTTTCAAATTAGGTAGAAAAGGAGACGAGGAGATGATACAGAAGTGATCATGCAAGAAAGTTGGAAAGATATAAAAGATATATGAATTTTTTAAATTGATGTGATGTTATGTACCAGTATCCATGAAAATAAGTATGCAAAAAAAAAGAGGATCATTGGCATCTCCGTGTTGAATTTGTGAATTTCTACTTTAATGTGATTGAATGTTTGTGTATTACACTTCCTGTTTGTTTTTCCTTTTGGCCATAGTTCCGACAGCTGACGCCATCCGGGAAGAAGCATGATTCCATCGCAGATGTGATCTTCTTCACCTTCAGGAAGAACTTTGTTGCCCCGAAGAAGGAAGAGGGGTTTGTCGAGGTTGCACAGGTCAACTTCGTGCCCTCCTTTAAGGACAAGGAGGAAGAAAAACTCTACCACACGTTCCTTCTTGAAAAATGATCCATCTTAAAGGGGGACGTGATCATGAAGGATCGTCTACACTTTGACGAACGTTGTTGCGACGATCATCCTTCAAAGATATAACAGTGAATAAAAACTCTACAGAACTCTCCTTCTACAAAAAGTGATCCAACAAAGATGGTGTCACCAACGACCCAACCAAGGAAAAAGATGGATTTGCTCACACAGATGGCATAAGGGACATACTCTGGATAAGAGTGAAAACAACTCTGCAAGTCTTTCATTCTGTTGATAAAAACAGCATCAAGAGAAAGAGGTAGAAAGAGGCAGTGTTTTTATATTACAGACATAAATAAATATTCAACAAATCTACCGTGGTATTAATATATCATCAAACTATACACAGATGACTCTTGTAAGACAAACTGGAACAATTCAAAGGTGAAGAGTACAGGAAGCTAATTTGCCAAAAATGTGAAAAGAGTACATTCTAACTACTTTGTACAGCTTGTGAATGTGAAGTGGGCAGTTCACACATGAGAAAGACTGATTGGTCCATGTTAGTCACATGGTGCACTACGTGTCTACTGGTAAATAGTTTGCATGGTTGATGCTTTATAGATGAAATCTATGCGTGTGGAGTGGAATGTGTCTCTTCTGTTTCTTATGTTCTGAAGAAAATTTTCAGTTTTTGAAGTGATCATTCTTCAATGATTTAATATCATCAAGGGTCATAACCATTGAGGGAATGACTAATAATTTCTTGAGTAATATCTGAAATTATGTTTATGGTGAATAACTCAATACATTAATAAATTCATGTTTGTTGAAAGACACCATTATGGAGGTCATATTAAAAAAGATTAATTCCGCACCTCAAAATATGTGTGTGTGTGTGTGTGTGTGTGTGTGTGTGTGTGTGGGGGGGGGGGGGGGGTCGGTGTTTCTCTTAAGCTGTTTTAAAGGTAAGAACGACTTCATGCACGACTGGTGACCCTTTCTTGTCCTAAATCAGATTCTCTATAATTTTGATTCCCATCAGCTTAAGTTTAAATCTGATGTTGAATACAAAGTTTATGATTTGTCAAATTTGATAAGGATTGTTGGGAATAAACTTCCACTATTTTAACACCGGAGTAAGTGAGTAAGCACAAGAAAGGGTCACCAGACGTGCGTAAAGTCGTTCTTAGCTTAAGAACAGCTTGGTGAAGCACCCCCCTGGTCCTGCAATGTTTACCACTATTTCCCCTTACCTTCAAATTATTATTCTGTAAGTTGGTCAGTTGTCTACGTTATAATCCTGAAGGTAGATATCTTGTGTGATCTGCTCTAAGACCTTTAATTTCATATAGTGACATGTTATGTTCTTGGGAGATTCAATTCAATATTTAACTGAAACTCTTGAGCAGAGGACTTGCACTTTGACTTAGGTGGTGTACAGTAAACCAAGGTGATTCACTTAAATGGAATTTCCTTTGAAATATAATTTCATATACTGGTAAATGCTTCTCATTAATCACAGGATAAAGTGTTTACAAATACTTGTATTCAAAGTAACAAAACTTCACTGTTCCGAGCAAGAAGCCAAAATTTAGCAACCCCTCACATAGCAAGCAGGTAGGGGAAATTTAATTTGTCTTGAATGAAAAATAATTTCAGATGGGAGAAAAATTCAGCCAAATGCTGGTTGTATTCTTGTTATGTTTGGCACCATTTTGATCTTGAAAATTGATCTCGGGCTGTCTTTGTTTTCTGAATCTGAAGCCATTGGCATGAAATGTTGTTTTCTTTTCATAGTGGTGCATTGTTTTCTCTTCATTTGTCTTCCTTCAAACAATACCTTCTATGTTTCAGCTAAGAAATATGTTTCTATTCACTTACCATTTTACTTACAGTACATGTCTTAAGTACTAGCATATGTACTAGTACTTAAGGATGTGATGCGCGCAAGACTCTTGTTTTCTGATAAAAAAATTGAATTTTGTTAATGCCTTCCTTTGTGTGCGATTGTTCATCTTGTTCCACTTTGAATATATTCATCACCTTCTCTCTAATATTTTTTTATTAAAAATACACTTTAATAAGTGAAATGTGATGTATGTTTGTGAAATTTTTGGTTTAGAGTTTGAAGTAGTGGTTCTCTCTGTCTCCCCCACCTCCCCCTCTTTCTTTCTTCTGTCTCTCTTCTCTGTGTCCATAAGACTCCATATATCCCCTCCCTTTCTCTACCTCTCTGTCTGTCTTTCTCCTCTTTGTGTGTGTGTGTTCATGGGTGTCTCTCTCTTTTTCTGTTTCTCTATCAACCCTCTCTCTTTATCCTGTCCCTCTTTTCTGTGTCTTTTTAACCCCCCCCCCCCTCTCTCTTTCTCTCTCTCTCCATCCCTCTGTTTGGCTGTCTCTCTATCTCCTATGTTTATCTCTGTCTCTCTATCATCCCTCATCTCTCTCTTTCATGTGATTCAACATCATGGAATGATGGAGAGGTAAGAAGAGATGAAGGAAATATGAGAAGAAATTAATAAATCAAATTAAATATGGGACATCAACATACCATAATGCATTTCTCTACAGTCGCATTCATTTGGAAGAATCACAATTAATATTTTTCTGTTGATTTGATGCTGTAACGAGGAAATGGAATACATGTATGAGGATGAAGAAGAAAAAACAAAGGAATAAGGAATAAAACTGAGGAATAGGGATGGATAGAAATGGAAGGAAGAGAACGTTTACGATAAGAAAAAGAGGAAGTTCTTGTTCCAGTTTCAATCAAACAATAGTTTTTAATATCAACATGCATGTCATTTTCTGCTCATGTTGTGAACTATCAAAAAAGAGTAGCACTTCAATCCAAGTATTAAAAGATTATTGAAGCCTTTCTTTCTCAGTTCAACTCGGTCAAATTCTGAAAGCTCCTGATAAGAAATGCCAAGTATAAAACAAAATTTAAAAATATACCTAGAGATCTAGAAGAAAACCTGTGGTATTTAATTAATAACCCCGTCACGTACCCCCCTGTTGGTGAAGCTTAGCTAAAATCATACACATGATATTCTGTTGAATCCATGCACACACTGTGAACAAAAATCTATAATCGCACAGCTCTGTGATTGGTCGAAAGTTTTCGAAAATCTGTATCCAAGTGTGTCATCCTTCGTATGCAAGAGCGTGATTGGCGAACACGCCACTAGCGTGAGATTAACGAGGCCGTGACCTTATTTAGCTGACCGTACTTGTACTTGTGCATTTACACAAGGTATTACGTGTGTGAATACAACATAACAGTCAACACATCAATAAACATGGCGACTTCCACCAGTGATAAATCACCGCTTCTCGTCAACATAGAGGAGGATTATGTGGACGTTTTAGCACCCAAAGCCCAAACAAGACATCACTCATCCGTCCGATCGGCTACATCCGATGGGAAAAGGGAAGCAGAAGATGACAGAATCCCGGGAACTGAGGATGTTGTTGCGGTCTTCGTTGTGGCTTTTGATACAAGGTCGGGTGAGTACTGATGTGACTGGAGCGGTGAGGTGTGAGCGTACAGCCCCGAACTGCTGGGGAAGAAATGTGCGTCAGACCCCTACCTGACCGTCACCTGCCTACCATATGCAGGAGCTTACACTACAGAGAGGTGCAGCTTGCCTTGTAGACTGTATTTTGCAGTACTGGTACTATTACCATTATCACTAGTATGTCAGTTCAGTCAGAGGGTGTAATCAGGTAAAGATAGGCATTACAGAATAGGGGGATAGACTACATCAATTTGAATGATTTATTGCACAAATGCAACGGACACAGTTGCACTGACGGCATAAATCGTACATGATTTGTATCTGAAATAGTGAGAATGTGAGACTGGTTTCTTCAATGAATTCAAAGTTGCTCATTAGTTGAAGGTTAGGTTAAGCATCCAGATATGTGGTTATACTATTACTAGGTTTAGGTTTAATGAGGCAAAAGGTGGGATTTTATCAGTGTTTTGAAACTTGATCTCGATCATCATAAAATCAAACACTTTTGATGAGTAACACAGATTTCAATAGCTTTTCAGTGTTTGCATAGACTTTTGATAATAGAACACATCAAATGATCTTTAAATCCCCAAATTTATTTCACCCATAAGACAATTTATACATATTTTAAGCCATTGCAGGGGCTATTTTGGTTATTCTTTTTCTACTCTTCATTCTCATGCTTCTTCTTCGTGGCAGGGAACGTTGTTGAGTGGTGCCGTCCAGCAGACATCAACATAGAGGGACTGGAGTTTAAGGCCATGGCTAGTGGCTCCCACAACATCCTTACAGACTTCATGTAAGTAAAAAACAAAGTACATAGTCAAACCTTTGTTTAAGGACCAGGGGTACTATTCTGAAAAAAAAAACTTAAATCCCCTACAGTCCATGAATGTGATTGGCCTATTGGCAAAGTTTGGGACTAAAAGACAGGGTGTCCCCTTTGCAGGTTGAAAAAATGAAATTTTGTAAAAACAGTAAATGGAGGAAGATACCTACTGTGTAAGAACTTTCTCCCAATAACAGAACTAGAAACTGACTTCAAGCAAAAATTGTAGCAATCGGTTGATTTTGAGGAGGTTTCGCCTGAAACCTGTAGCCTAAAGACCGGAGACTGCTATGCGCTATGGCCTGCATCAGTGCATGCATTTAATAGAATCAATGCACGAAATGTGTGATAAGAGGGACAATATGATTGTGAATTTTTTTTATGACTTTTCAAAGATAACTTTATTTGGTTGTCCTTTTCTTCTTCTTCTTTTTCCAATTAAGTGTAAACAAATATACAGCTTCTTTAAAACATGTACGTTCATGAATATTTACCATTGTAAACAAAACACAACACAAATTAAAACATGTATACTTGAAATTATAAATTATAAATCAGGGAGGCACTGTCGAATATTTCATGTATAATTTCTGGCAAGGCGACTGCATAAAAAAGGGAGGATAAATATTTACAAACACAAAATGGCAATCATGAAAGTACATGATGAAGTGTGAACAAACCCAATAAAAATTGCAACAAATGTACACAAAAAACAGCAGAGAAAATAATAACAGGTAAACAGGGCTTGGAACATACAAGTAACGACATAGGAGTGGCAAAAACAAGAAGGAGACAAGGGTATCTTCCTTTTCACTGCAAAGGTGATAAACCACACGATATGTGAGAAAGGAGAGCATAAACTTGGTTTAACTGAGTATACATGATCTTGTTGTACAATGACACTAAAGTTATTTTAGCTTTCTTGCATTCCTGCAAACAACACAAAAGCAACATGTAGTTTCAGTATTGGCAATACATTATAATACATCATACAGGGAAGGAAGACTTCCCAAATGACAAGGAAAATTAGAAACACAGTGTGAGTCCTCCTTGAAGTGGGAAAAACAAGTGATCATATGACCACCGTTTACAGAAAGAAACTATTGTTTTGGAGTCTGTAAAACTCATAATCAAGATATATCTTGCTCTTGATTCATTGTGTCCAGAAAGGACACGGCTTCATTGTGACGGCCTCGTGCACGTGGAAACAGTGTCCAATATAAGTCAAAGTCAATTTTTGCACCTGGCAGTAGACAGGAGATGAAATAGTGTAGGAGATCCAGTTTGGGTTGGATGACCGGACAGCGGATGAATAGATGATGGATTGTTCCTCTTTCTCCACACCATCCACATGATGAAGAAATGTCCTGATTTAAATGATGCAGAACTGTCTGCGAGGGGAGAACATTGTGAAGAAGTTTGTACTGCACATTCCCATCTTTCTTGGAAGATAGAGTTTTATGTATTTCAGACCAGTTTACCTCTGAAGTCGGTGAGATTGTGCCATCACCATGCCAGTAAGTAGATAAGGTTGTATGAGGATAATTAATGGATCTTTTGTGGTTCTGTATCACCACTGAATATAGTGCAAGATACGCTGGAGAAATATATTATGTGTTGACTCACCAAGAGTAGATGAAGAAGTGAAGTCTCTCCGATGAGGCTGAAATGTATTCGTGGGCGTGAGTGCATCATTAATCATTATCCATTGTGGTAAACTTTCTCCGAGCTCTGCAGTGTAAGAAAGTTTATTTGCCGACTGCGGTTGGTAGGATGTTTAGGTGGTCGGGTAATTACCAGAATTACCAAGAATATGTGACAAACAACAGATTTCGGGAAGAATAGTGTTTCACTTTCAGGGGGTGCTTTGTCAAAGTCTCAGCCCAATATATTCACAGAGATGATAGTTGAGCTGCTACAGATCGATTGAGGAGACTGTAGAGCAATTTAGTGTTCATGGCAGGAAGAGCAGTATTGTCCTTGGATCTTACAGCGTATGGTAACGAAACTGATAAGTCGGAGTTGTCCAGAAGATGGTTCGAAGATCGGAGTCTAGAGGGCGAGAAGAGCGCAGAGAAGATAGTGCAGATAGTTCCGCGCAAGCAAGAGAGTTCATGCTGTAGAAGACGTGGAGTAGGACGATGAACCCTCGACGGATGGTGAACATCCTCGGGTTGGAGCCAGGTGCCATTCGCCGGATTAACAATATGTTTGATGAGCTTGATTCCACACAAAGAGTGTCAAGGGAAAAACCATTGCACTGTCTTGAGTGCATTTTGACAATGGAGGATAAATTAGGGGAATATTTAACACATGGTGAGCTGAGAAGGACGTGATATCAATGTGTGCTCCGGAGACTCTCCATGCATGTAGTACTTCTGCATAAAAGCAAGGAAGACGGGTGAAAAATCTTTCTTCTAATTCTACAAAGAGAAGATTGTAATATGTAATAATTTTGTTTTGTAGATTGTATGAGCAGAGGGTATAGGCCGGGTGAGAAAAATGATGAATCGTAAAAGAAAACTTAAGCGATAAGTACATACCCATGCTTGGAGACATGCTAGACCAAGTCCACCCTTGCTAAGATCCTGAAAAAGAACCAACTTCCATAAATTTAAAAATATGCCGTGCGGCGACCGTAGCGTATGTTACTGAGACAGTAAGTGGCCATAATGTGACTGAGGCATTACTCTCTACCCTTTTCTTCAAAACTTTCCACAATTGTAAATCTTCCCTTTGCAAAATATAAATCTATAGCATGTTGAGTACTACATTTATTTGAATTATAAAAGTTTATCCTGTTTTGTCCACTGTTAATTCTCTCACAGTTACTTCCGGAAAGACGAGTACTATGGCTTGAGCTGCTTTGAGAACATGCATGTAGAGAACCTGGCTGAGAGGGGTGCACGGATGAAGTCTGTAGGAGTTCTGTCCACATCCTACACAACACTACACAGACACATGAGCTTCCTAGAAAACCAAGTCAGGTAAAAAACATTGCTTGCTGTTCTTGTTATTTTTTTTTCCAAGCTCTTGAACGAGTCCCTCATTTTTTCTGTGACATATCGTATCAGAAAAGGTTGTCATGATGGGCTGTGTGCCGTGGCTATCACTTCTTCAGCTTTTGTATGTTGCTCTATTGGGCTTCTTTTCAAGTCTGATGTCATAAAAGGAAACGCCCTGAACTATGTTGTGCATTACACGTACATGTAATTTTTCAGGGGGCTCTTTTGTCAATCATGGGGGCTGTTTTCTTGTGTTGCAAGGGATGAATCACCCTGAGGTCAGTGTAATTTATTCAATGAATCACCTTTTATTAATACTTTCAGTGCCAAGCTGGGAGAAGTCCATTGACTTATAACACATGTCATGCACCCCGGGTACTGAGAGGGTTAAAAAGCACATCTCCAAGTTTCCCGCCAATCCATTCACTCTTTCAGCGTGCAGGTCTCAGAGAAATTATACAATGATACTGATATCGGGAACATCTTAAAAGCTTTGAAAATGAGAACCGGTATGTGAGAAAATGTTCATTTATTTCACTCAGATGCCTAGGCATGCATACATAACTCATTCTAAATCTATTGTAAGTTAGGGATGATGACTAGATCACTTTTCACTAACAAGAGATAATAATATGTGTGTGTCGACATACCAGATTCCATCCCCCACCCCAGATACTTACTAGAAACCCCTGGGCAATACAGCCATGTGGAGGCATTCTTCAAGGACCACAAGACATTTCTACTCAAAACATTTCTACTTCTCAAGAGAAGCTTCATTTCTTTAATTGTTAGTTGGTGATGATGACTAGATCCTTCCCCCTGAACAATAGATAACCATGATTTTACATGCTTGATATACATTTTTCACCACAGACACCTACTAGAGACCCCTGGGCGATACAGCCAGCTGGAGGCATTCTTCAAGGACCACAAGGCGTCACTACCCCTCTCAAGAGAGGCCTCAAGAGAAGGCATCTCCGGTCTCCACAACTCCTCCAGCCCTCGGCACAGACCTTCCCCCGTCCACAGCAACAGCAGTGGCAGCCCGGTATCAAGGCCTGGCTCGCAAGAACCACACCCACAAATGAAGGTATACCACCTGTTGTTGCTAAGAGAGCATGACTAGATCATTCCTCAATAACAGTATATAATCATGTGTGTCTACATGCCTGATTTACCCCTTCAACCTAGAGGCATATTAGAGACCCCAGGGCAGTCCCATATTGAGGCCCAGCTCATAAGAACCACACCCACAAATTAAGGAATTTGTCAAGACGAAGACGTGATATCCTACTTAGTATAACAATATGATATATAATGATCTGCTAGCTGTGTAATCAATCAAAATTATGATCACAATGATAATCAATAACTGATACTGTATACCCCATATATTTCGCGAATTTAGTTTTTTGCGAATCAGGACTTCTCGTCAATTTCGCGATCTTGAAGTACTAGTACTATTAGTATAAAATGAAATGTGCTTGTGCACATTGTATTCATAGTTTTGCATGCTGTTGAATTCGCGAATAGCATCCGACTCGTGAAAATTGCAAAAATAAAACCCCCGCAAAATATATGGTGTTTACACTAATGAGACTAGTTTACTGACTTTGTAGTGGTTGCAAGAACACTTCCAGAGGATTCCATGTTTGTTGTAGCATCCATAGGTAAATGGATGGATATATTCCGTACTAATCTTCTTCCTCTCTCTATGTCTACCTCCTCCTTCTTTGTCACCCTCTTTTTCTCTTTCCCTTTCTATCCTCTCTTCTTTCTTCCTCTCTCCTCTCCCATTTTCTCCTCTCTCCTTCTTCCAGATCACACACCCAGCAGGTTGCTTCAACCAATTCATGAACTTCTTTGGGGACCAAATCTTCATTCTATGGAAGTACATCCTTCTCAGGAAAAGAGTACTCTTCTTCTCTCCTCCTCCCATCGGAGTCGTCTGCTATAGGGGTAAGGCTTCTCTCATGAGTATATTAGAGAGAGGTCCTACTAGGTCTTTCCATAAATCGGGATGGCAATTTGCAAAAAAAAATTGTGTGCCCTTTATGTGAGGAACTCTGAGCTATTTTGGCTTTGTCAATTATTTTAGGATAGTTTTAGGTTTGTTTCTTCCTTTGCATATTAACCTAATTGTTGTTTTAGGTTATACTAGTATCTTAAACCAGCCAAAAGAGCAGACATAAATAATTCCTCATTTATGACATCTAAAATATCTTGAAATGATATATTTAAATCATAACTATTATTATAGGCATATTTATTGCAACAAAACTGGCCTGTCTTGTAGACAAAGAACTTTTCTGTGTATTGCAACCGTTACCCCCGATTAGACTCTTGGTGTGCTCTGTATTGCTTCAGATTATCTCTCTCTGTCTCTCTGTCTAGTCTACTGTGCAATCCTCATGAGTCACCATGATGTCATCCTCAACTCGGCCATACAGCAGAAGCCCTACTTCTATGTCAACATCGCGGATATCGACACTCTGGAATCAGAAATGTCCTATGTCGCATGTAAGTCCCAACATCACTACGGGTACATCACCTCTAAATTATGTTTGAATGGGAGCCAAATATCGCCACTTGTATGTCATAAAACATGATTTCCTGATGTTCTATAGAGTATGAGACTGCCATTGTTCTGTAGGTTTCTGTTTCCATTTCTGCCCATTTTAAATGACTCTGCTACATCACTGTATCATCCATATCTATTTCACGTTTGAATGGGCGTCAAAAATCTCCACGCATGTGAA
The DNA here is from genome assembly GCA_963669155.1 of Arbacia lixula. Classification (NCBI taxonomy): domain Eukaryota; kingdom Metazoa; phylum Echinodermata; class Echinoidea; order Arbacioida; family Arbaciidae; genus Arbacia; species Arbacia lixula. The sequence continues at coordinate 13,339,891 of OZ022581.1, read as the reverse complement.
ACCATACATGATTTACTGATAGTCTACAGAGTACAAAAGTGCATGTTTAAATATGATTGTGTAGAGAGTCATAAGCATGGACTATTTTTATGTTTCAATGGGAGCCAAAAATTGCCACTTGTGGGTAACCAATCATGATGTATAGGAGGTCTGTTGAGTAGGGACCATGGTGGCTTCTGGTTGACTTTCTGCCTCAAATATGAACAACTCCACAGACTAATATGATAATGACAGTCAGAATGAACCAACATTGGTCATTGAGTAGTTAAGACTGAAATCTTTCAAAATCTATTTAACTTTTTACATTAAAATTTTAATTGCAAGTATAGCAGTTCAAATCCTCTCTGAGAAGGGGTTAAGATGTTAAAATCTAATTCACTTCTTACATTTATATTTCTTCACATACAATAGAGAAGATCTTCTCTGTGAAGGGGTTGAGATATTGAAATCTTTGCCACATTCAACATTTATATTTTTCTTCTGCAGGTACGACAGAGAAGATCTTCTCCGAGAAGGAGAGCCTGTATGATGTCTACATCGACAACCAGAACGTCCGGACGCACGTGGCCAGTCTGAGGGACCTGAGCAAGTCCAACGCCTCGGACCGAGAGAAGTTCACTCGGCTGAATGCTCAGAGAGCGGAGGCTGCCCTCGCTGCCCAGGAGCAGGGGGAGGAGCCTGATCCAGAGGAGGAGGACGAGATATTTGCTAAGTATGTCCCATTTTGTTTCATATCATTTTCTCTACTGATGTCCACTCAACATGCATTCAGATATAACAGTCCAGCAGAGATGAGAGTACATATTACAATGGGGTGACATATAAACATTTGGAAAGACAATTCAGAAGTAGGGCTAACGTACAGGACTTTAATTGTGATTGTAAGCTGCGATTGTTACTACCATGACATTTGCCAACAAAAAGAAGTAACTCAGATTCATGTAAAGGCTGAATCATCAAAATCAGTAAAAAATCTGATGTGGCTCATCATACATTTTTTGTTTTCTTTCCAGCTTGTTGAAAGAAAGAAAAAGATCACCTCCTCTTCTGTCTTCATGTTTAGATCTCTTTTGGTAAAAAGCTTAGCTCCCCCTTCTTGTTCCCTTGCTTTTTCTTGCGGCTTCTTCTTCTACACCCCTCCTGCCCAGTGTTGGGCACAGGAGGATCTCCCTCTAGGGCTCCTCCAAGTCCTCGTGGATGCAGGGTTCTGGCAGGTGGGGGCAGACCCCGGGGGGTATCACATTGGTGATACGGGGACATGCTGCTTTGAAGACCCCCTTTTTGAGACCTCGATATCCGTTCTTTAGATCCTCTATATCCTACGCATGGCGAAAGTTCCGCGAAAGTTCCGCTCCTTAGCCTCCCCGCTGTGCCCCTCCCTCCGTTCCCCAGGTCCGCGGTTTGCGCCTGCCTAATTTGTTTGCTACGCTTCAACGTCAACCCGGCCGCCCGACCCGCTGGCCGAGCGAGCTGCAAGAAAACCCTGATGTCAACGCGTCGCATGTGCAGCGAGGATATTTCGATATATGGCTGGAGGATTTGTTTTGCAGTTCTGTAGACCCTGTTTTTCACAGTGCCGGTATATTTTTAGTTCCTAAGACCCCATATTTTACGCGGATTTTACCCTTGTAGTCAGTTCCTTAGACCCCCATTTCAGGGTTTCGTGAGGCACACCCCCATCAAAATATAATTTGAGTGCTCTCCCCGGGGGGCAGACCAGCAGGTGGTCCATGGTCTGTTTGGCCCTGTGGTCACTTGTTGTTTCAACATCCTGATTATATTCCCATTTCTGCATCAGGACTTTGCAGCGTCTGGTCCCTGTCCTCAGATGGTTAAGGCATGACCAGGGCCCCGTACCATAAAGGTTTGCGATCAATCGTAAATTCGAAAGACGAATCCTGATTGGTTACTGATCAGTCTTATGAACAAAGAGCACATGTAACAATGGTGTCGATTGGCTATTGCCATTTTGCGATTGATTGCAAACCTTTATGTTACGGGGCCCAGGCTTCTCAGTTGAGCCTGCTATTCAGGATTCCTTGGGGCTACAGGAGAGCTTATGCTGCGTTGTCTGGAGGTGATCAGACCAAAGGGCTAGTCGGCGGCTACAGGCACTTCCATCGAGTGGATCAAAAGAGTGAAGGAAGCTCTGCTGTACCTTAATTGTAATTTTTTTGGCTGGTTTGTACTCAAAGAGGGGGTGTAAGGGGCCATTCTACTGTTAACACTTCTCCATCTTTGAGGCGACTGCGCGTCTGATATATGGGGGAGCAATTCCACGTAACAAGCACAGATTATCTACTCTTATCGGTCTTAAGCATCAAGACATAACTCTGCAGGCAGTGTTCAGGACTGGGTCGAGTTTAGCTGCATGCCATGATCTGCTCCAGACTAGGGACGCATATTCATTGGCAGAGAAGGACAGAGCAAGGGCTGTTGTCTAGATGGTTCTGGCGTCCGCTCCTCAACTGGTGTTAACCAGCTTCCTCAGAATGCTGTTTCTAGCTCCAACTTTTGCTTTTGCCTTGGCAATATGGTCCTTGTATATGAGGGAGCAGTCTTGGGTGACGCCTTAGTAGATGGACTTATGATAGTGCGTAAGAAGTTTCTCATGCCAACTTGCTTTCAGTGTTCATTGGGCGACTTGGTTTTTCAGATGGGAGACACTGATCTGGGTGTTCTCAGGATTCGCAGCCTAGCACAGAGCAAGATCTGGGACAGAACAACCACATTGCCTTCTCTCTATTTCTATTCCTCCTCCTTCTTCCCTTCCTTCTCCTATATTTCTTTCTCCACTTCCTTCACCTTGGATTAGATTACTTCATCTCCTGCTCTTCCCAGCTTCTCCATGGAGCAGAACAACCACATTTTCCAGGCACTCCTGGATGTCTGCACCTTCTTCTTCTTATCCTCTTCTCTCGTTTTTTCTCCATCTTTGGGTGGGGTTTATCCTATGTTTCCACCCTTCTCTTGTCAGTTTGTTCCTAGAGTAAAGGCCCTACCTCCTCTTGCTTCTTGTTCGGATCTCAGTAATTTGATCTTCCCTTGTATATCCTTTCTTTCTTGATTTGGGACTGAGTCACTTAATATGCAAAATTCAAACACAACAGAATCCAAATGATGACATCTTTTACAAAAACTACAAATCTATGTGATTATAATGCTATGATTTAAATCATTTTGTCCCCAGCTTCTTCCTGGAGCAGAACAACCATATTTTCCAGACATTGCTGGAAGTCTCGGCCACGGAGGATAAATCCCTGACCACTGACCACATGAGGGCCATGGGCCTGGATCCTGTGGGCGACCGCCAGTTCATCGTCGACCTCGTAGAGCTTTACGGCATCGACATCGTACTCATGATTGACACACCCTGCTGTCCCGTCTGAGATGAAAACTAAATCCTGGATGTGATGCTCACCGACCTCCAGTGGATTGGATGCCCAAAGCACATTCTAGCACACTTAAAAGTCAGTGCACAAATTTACCAAAATGCTGGTATCCCGTAGAAGGCTAAAAATCATGCCCAGTAGAGCAGGGCAGCCAAAGCGACCTTTGTACTTATGATAATGTTTGGGCCTCTCACGATTAAATTCAAACTTATCCAGGGGTCGAGCTACAGCCCCCATCCTGGCCCAATAGTTAACTAATTTTGGTCACCTCTACCTTTCTTTCTTTTCTCTTTTCTTGCTCTTCTTTTTCTTCCCTTTCTTCTCTTTCTGTGCTTCCTTGCCTTCCTCCTCTTCCTTCTCTTTCTCATTGAACCATGCTATTTATTTTGATGTGTGGGCATCTCAGGTACATCCCAGTATTCAAATGTCTAGGTTTTCCAAGCCGCAGCCCCTATTCCTGCACCATACTTTGAATAATCTTGGTGCCTTTTGATTGTATCTCTGCCTAAAGTGATACTTTCTCTCAAAGTCATGTAGCTACTCTCTCAATACAGTCTAGATCATGGTCAGCACACACAATATTGTCAAATCACTTAAATTGTATGCAAGAGTAGCAGCTTGTCCTAGAGTTAGGGGCATATTGAATGCTCAGTGTGCCATAAATATGTGCCATAAAGATTTTTCTGATAAATGAAGGGGAAATTTAGAAATCTGTCCAATCACATGTTTCCTTTAATGACATTTTATTTCTAACTTTTCTTTAATCATAGCCTCAAAGTTTTTGTTGTTTTACTTCTGTTGTCATATTTCACTCTCACCAAAGAGGCAATATTTATTTTTGTTAAAATGTCTTTCCTTTTAACATTTACTTAGTTTCTTTATAATTGTACTTATTACTTTTTAAAGAAATCAAGTGGTTATCATTTTACATTTCAATTAATACCTTGTTCTGATTAATGTTGAGCTCATGATCTGACAAGTTGAGATAATGGGTAAAGTGCCCCCTAAAGCACATTTTATAGAAACATCTTAGGTTACACATCGCTAAAATTGTCCTTGCGTTCTAAAGTACAAGTAAAGGATATTAATAGGATATGAACTGTCTTGTTAGACATTGTTGCACAGGTTAGACTAATACGTTTTATAGTAATTGTCATGCCACTCATTGGTTAAAGAACAATTACTTAAGAAGCACTAATTGTGTGTTTATTTTTTACAAGAAAAAAGTACTACGGTATAAAGATTGTAATCTAACCCATCTCATAAGAAAGATGGATTTAAAATGAAATTGTTTAGAAGAGAGAGGTTTATTTGTTCAGCTGTAAGAATATGTAAATCAAATATAGCCAAGTATTGTTCAATGTTTGTGAGAGATTGTTGCATTGCTATTTTTAAGGTGGGCTTCTGGAAGAGATTATTTTAAAGTGGTTGTCCTTTAGGAATATGAAATGAGAAGGTTTTTTTTAGAGAATGATGTGTACCACTTTTGATGCGTAACAGAAAAATATGCACAAACTCATTGCATGCTTTTTGAAATACCTCCTTTTTATTACACCAACAAACCTCACAATATTGATGTATTCATCTAAATACTGAAGACCTACACTTGGGATTAGTCAGATTAAGGAAGATCTAGGCACTCAGTTTACAAACATATTTTAAAATACAAAGTTATAATGCAAAAGAGCAAAGTGTAATAGAATTGTATTCATATGTACCTTTGATATCAAGAAAATGTGGCATCTTATCACTATAAATTGTACTTGTAACAATATGATGGTGTGTGTGGGATATTAGATCACATCGTATGAGTTGTATAAATTATATGTTAGCTGAAGAGTTAATGAATTGTTGTAATATTTGATGATACTATGTATCACATCTCGATAGATGATTTAGCTAACAGGAACCCAGGTGGCTTCTGTGTTACATCTATGGGAATAAGTAAATCTGGAAGTCAGAGGGTTGACATAGGCATGACTAGATTGAGAATTTGTCTGCAAAATGGGGTTTGCAGACCAGGAAATCACTCTGTCAGTTAGTTGAGGACAACATCATATTAATGGTCAGTAGATCGATGCGATTGAGGATCTTGTGTTTTTTGCTTGTCACTTGGAAATGGCTATTAGGGTGGGGTGGAGATATCTTGTCATGGAAACTTTTTTTCAAATTGCTAATGATGCTGGCAAATTGGCATGTGCCTTGCATTATAATTAGTTTTATAATTGGCAAGGCCAGTTAATTTTAATTTGGGAAGTTATTGTGATAACACTAAGCATTGTATGTCATTGCTAATGAAGAAAACTTTTTGCAACATGAAGTGATGTGGTGTCCCAATTGACACTAGATGGACTTCATATTTCTTGCAGAAGAATGATTGGTTGATTTTAGTTTTTTCCTGGCATTCCAACTTTATTATGGTTTTATTTTTTATCATGTTTTGTTAAATCAGAATTACGAATGGAACCATGTTCTTTGCTTTATTTTTCGCTTCCAAATATAAAATCACAATTAAATTTTAGTAACTCATAAATTGAAATATAAACACAACAAAAAACTAATCCCCCCTAAGTAAAATAGCATAACTTCTTATTGAAGAGGTTTCAGGCCAAATAATTTGGCAGGATTGTTCCTTACCTTATTTTGCTTAGGGGGGACTTACTTTTTTTGTTGTGTTTGGTTTTGATTTTGTACTGAGTTATGATTTAAACATTAAATGCATTTTAGAACCTCAAATTCATATTTTATACTGATTATCTGAAATAGTTTGGATAAAGAATATGTTGGTTTTATTGAATTGTAACTAAACCTTGGTAGTAAAAAGTGCACCAATGAATTTCAGTGCAATGTTCAAATATCCTATATTTATGCCTTTGTATGCATAAAGGCGTAATCAAATTTGAAATTGTAAATTCTCATTGTATCTTCCGATATATGTGTCCAGTGGGATCCAAATTTTTTGTTTTTGTCTTTGTTAAACACCATATTCTCAAGAGAAACATCTGTTATTCATAATCTCTAAACGTTTTAGTCACACATAATTCAATTGAATTGAGTTGTGGAAATGTATCATTTGGAAAAAAAAGTGTGCCGTAAGTAAATAATGTAGGTATATGTTCCTTTGATAGGGTAGTCTAGATGGGCCCATAATCAGACCAGGTGCCCCACAGCAACGATAAACCTCCTCATGTACATGTATGTATGTATACATGGAGCCTTTGCACAAACTTGGTGGCCCAGTTCTGAATTAATGCACTGAAGTATTGCATTCAAGTATTTACTTTCTACAGTACTTTTTTTTATTCACGGTGAGAACTCTACATTTCCAAATCATCCAGCCATTCTGTATTCCCAGGAATTAATCCCCTGTTTGGAGTCCTCTCATTTCATATATATTCATATGATTCTTCCTTTTCCCTTTGAAAAATACAGTGTAAAGGGTATTACAAAATTGCACCACTATATATGACTCATTTATAGTAATGTGGTGAAGTTTTATATTCGAAAGAAAGTCAACAAGCATTGCCTTGATGTCAGACTGCTGCAATGCATGGCTGTAGAATTCTAGTTGATATATACCTTCACATTCCCTTTTTTCTCAATAATTCTTTCAACACGCTCCACGTATTTCTGTTTTTGTTTTACAGGTAATTTCTATGGTGAAAGGTACAATGCAAGATTCAGTATTTTCATTTTATTTGTATGTTTTTAATAGTTTTAATACATTATATAATGCCAAAATAGTATATTTTTTATTTATCATCCAATCTTGTTGTATTTGTTAATGCCGCATTATGGAATGTAAATATTATGTACATTGAATTGGAATGATGCACAACAGTACAATACTATATGTTCCATGCCATATTTTTTCCTTCATAATGAATTTTACATTATTCAATGTCAGCATGTCATAGATGTATGTATGGAATGTGCAATAGTTTCATCGTAATGTACTGAGAATGTTGAATAAACCATCCACACAAATCCATTTGTTCTTGCGCTTTTGTTCTTACTCGTTGTTGTATCACATGCGTGTTTTACATGATAGCTGCAAAGGCATTGTTTGACTCATGGTAAAAACAAATGGGGGGGGGGGGGTGGGGGGCGAGGGAGGACACTAATTAAAAACCATGGGACAGGAAAGTGCACTTGCATAGGAGAGACGTAGATATAGAGATAGGGCGAGTAAAATGAGAGAAATATGAGGAGAGAACAATAGAAACAAGAAGAGAGAGATAGAGAGAGAGAGAAAGAGAGGGGGAGGGGGTGCATACAACAAAAAGGATGAAAAGAAAGGAGAGAAGGGGTTGAGAGAAAGAGGGGTGACGACTAGAAGACCTCAAAAGAAGTGGAAGGTACCTTTAATCATAAATGAATTTTAGGTGAAACAGACACTATTGATACACTTTTTGCAACAATAATACCCACCAATCCCACAAATTATGTGTTGCATGTAAAAGGAATGTTGAAGAAACATTAGAGAACAATAATACAACCTTCTGATTGCTAAATACCGGTGGATCCTGAAGACAAAGGATATGTGAGTCAAAGTACAGGGGGTATTTCATGAAAATTGTCAGCACTGACTGACAAGTTGTCTTTCTCCGACAGTTACCATAGTAACATCAGTCAGAGGCTAGTGCCTCTCAGCCAATAAAAACCGAGGGTTTCATTGAAATTGTCAGCACTGACCAAATAGTCAGTGCTGACAACTTTCATGAAATCTATGCTAACATACTAAAGTACAGTTATTGTGAAATCACAGAGGAGTTGAATAACACACAGTTCATGATTAAGCTAATTAGATTTAGTGTCATTCAGACTCAATGGATAGAGGTTTAAAGCGCTAAGTTCATTATCGATTCCTCAAACCTCTGAAATTGTGAAATAAAAGTAGTGTTCATGTACCAATAGTACTCTGAACAGCTATCTTATTCCTGTCAAATGTTACACATTTAAACAAACCTTTTTTTTTCCTGCCATATGGAAAGTTTTGGGAACAATATTATATTGAAATATGATTTATTATTTCTACCTCCCCAGAGAAATTAACATCTTCTCGATAATCATCGTTTTGAGTTGCACTCGAAGAAATTTCCCTTGAGCACAACGAAGAAATTGATTGTGTTTTGTCACTGTAGTATGTGTGTGTAAAGCGGAAGAAAAAGCCTTTGTTTTGTCTAGTAGTGGAGTGAAGGAATTTCGGTAAATATTAATAATTATACACACTTAAATAATAAATAAGTTCCCGATGCATTATTCATAGTCTTAACATTGATATAATACATTTTGCTAGTTTTCTTTTGCCATGGTATCTCGATATTGAGGTAGCATACTAGCTCAATCTGTCGGCTGCTGTCGATACATTTTCGCTCACCGGGCAGAGCAGCTGGCCTGCCCCTGAGCTAGCGGGCTGGGCCTGCTGTGTGGCCTGCTGGTATGGGTCGTTGGGCCTCCAGGTCCAGGGCTTCGCAACTTGAACTCGCCATATTTATAATGTACATTATCAGAATTAGAAGCAGGCAAGAAATATGACAAGTATACCAGCAGGTTGGTCTAAAGTCCAGGATTATCATTCTGGTTGGACTAATCTATTAAATTTACTAAAGCTGAAGAGATAACTGTTGCTTTTTTAGTACTCTGACTGAGTTTGATTCAAACTTGATGGGTGGTGGAAAATGGCTAGCCTAGGTATGTGAAATGAAAATTTAAATTCGATTAATTCTTGACAAATTTGGTATCAACTGAAAGGTCTAAAAAAGACAAGTGCAGTGGTTTTTGAATTATTCAAATCGGATTGTTATTGAAGAAATCGCAAAACACTTTTTTTGGGGGGCAACGGAAATTGTACAGTAGGCTTATATCAATAGTATATAAACATGTTGTGACCAACAATAGATCCGAACTGACCATAATTCACATGCAAACACCACAAATCTACGCCGCCGCTGCTGGCGTAGACCTCCGCTGCCTCGCGGTGGAGCTCCTGGGTTAGTGAATGTGTACACATCGTATACTGACATGGAAAATGGTGGAGTTGAAAATAAGTACTGTGCAAAGACAATTTTTTATCAAGATTTCAAAATGTGTTGAGTATTAGTCAAAATCAATATTTATATCATTGAAATAAATGTTATCACTTTCCTTTATGAAATATAATCACGATTCCAATGACCAAATGTTTTCATTGTTGTGCTGGCTCGTGTAGAACAACTACCGCTAATCATTTTGACAAAAAAATTTGCACACAGTAATTTGTGGTCTCACGTCTTTGCTGACACCTTCTTTGTGCATATTGGCAGTAAAATACGAGAACAGCGAAAGCATTTGTAAGGGTAGCCCCCTTCCGTCACAACATCAACCCTGGTACAAAACATAATGCGACTTTGGGACAGTTTCGCGATAGCGCGTGCACGGACATTTGATGTACGTAACATTTATGATGTAGATATCAGAATTAGAATGAGATAAAAAAAAAATACGACAATTATACCAGCAGGTTGGTCTGAAGTCCAGGATTATTAATCTAGTGGGACTAATTTACTAAATTGGTAAAACTGATGGCAGAAACAAGAATGGCAGACTGAGATATAGTGGCTTTGCTAAACTCTGGTTGCATTGGAGACAAAGAAATGGGACCTAAATGAACCTGTTTCGACATGTGCAAATGCAGAATAACTTTCTAGACTTCACATGTTTGGATGCCATCATTGTAACTGTTAGCCACCCTAAATTACCAGCATCGCCATCAATCACTTAAAATCACCGTAAATGTTTATGACCATAGATTAATGTAGTATAATCAGCATTTATTATATAAATATAGGTGAAAATGTCAAAAGAAAAAGTATTTAGAGTAGAATAAAAAGAATTTCTCAAAATGGGGGAATTTCATTACAGTTACATTTTTGAACAAACAAATGTTCACCCATCACCTCGTATATATTCAATTAATCATTCTACTAAAGTACAGCTGCGTATTGACCATTATGTTAATTCTAAGAAGCGGTTTAAGCAGTTGTATAAAAAGATGAACTTTCCTCCCCATTAAACCGTATACTTTTTAGACCAGCGCTCATAGTTAGAAGCAAGACTATTTGGGCTACCCAGCCACTCATTGTACCTGTGTACTGTGCATGTGCACACGATTGAAAAACAAAGCCTGAGTATTGAAGAAACCCGGTTGTTCGCAAGCACTGCCATTGTGTTCACTGTATATTTTGCAATGTTTCTAAAAACATGCCACCAACGCATGCAATGTGCACTGTGATATCAAGACTTCCTTTCAGTATTATGCTCTGAATTGATTATCTGATACACAGTAACTTTTAGATCCAAATTTGTCCAAAAGTGAAATTCTCATTGAATATTCCCAGGATTGCTACAAGAAGAGTGATTTATGAAAACTGAAATATATATATATATATATTTTTTTCTATTTTTCAACAGTGTCAAAAGTTTTTTTTGAATACCTAGTATAATGTACAGGTGTTCCTTTCATGAAATAAAACTTCAACAGATGCTCTCACTAACTTTATTATTTTTTTTCTGTGCACAACAGGATCAGCTCTGAGAATGGACATCCATATCTGTGGAGCCTGTCGGTCTCAATATTCTTCCATCGAGGACTTCATAAGTCACAAGAAAAGTAGCTGTGGCTCTTCCAATAGCCAAAGCGGAAACAATGGTGGTGAAGTAGTTGTGACGCCCAGTTGCAACGCGGAAGACTCTACAGATACAGTAGGTGGAGAACACAACCTTCCGAGCATCGGTCTAACAAATGTGTTATCGAACACCATAGCCTTAGAACTGGAAGTGTCCACAGTGAGTACAGAGCCGGTGAAGCATACGCGTAGAAAGAAAACAAGGAAACAGTCTACAGACAGTGGGGATGCTACAGGAAGCAAGAGAAATGGTGTAGGGGAGAAGGCCAAGTCCAAAGTGTACGTCAAACGATTCAAGTGTGACTTTGATGGATGTAAATATGTAACGGCACATCAGAAAGATTTGCATCGGCATCGAAGGATACATACTGGAGAGCGTCCCTTCAAATGTCAGTTCTGTGAGAAGTCCTTTACGCGAGATGACAAGAGGAAAGTCCATGAGAGACAGCACACGCAGGAGAAGCCCTATGCCTGTTCGATCTGTAACTACAAATGCGCTGAAGGAGGGAGCTTGAAGAAGCATCTCCGTGTGCACACGGATGATCGCCCCTACCAATGTCAGCTCTGCTCCTACGCCAGTCGCAACTCCAGTCAGCTTGTTATCCATCTACGTCGGCATACGGGGGACTCGCCGTTCCACTGCCAGACATGTGATGCCAAGTTCAAATCCAACTCAGATCTTAAGAGACACCTGCTCATCCATACAGGAAGCAAGGCGTTTTCCTGCAACGAGTGCGACTATAAGACCCATCTCAAGTGCAACCTGAAGTCCCATATCAGGTTTATCCACCAGGGGAAGAGCTCACACCAGTGCGACGTGTGCCAGTTTAAATGCAGGAATGAGAGACAACTCAAGTTGCACAAAAAGACCGAGCATAAGCCCGAAGCGGCATTTGATTGTTCTAAGAAAGAAGCATTAACGAGGCGCGTAAAGAAACATAATCAGGAACAAATTAGATGTGAGCACTGTTCTTTTATTGCAAAACACAACAGTGCCTTAGCTGTACACACCAAGAGTAAACACCCTGACAAATGGAGACCAGTGGACAGTTCAAACACATCTACAAAGATGAAAGTTAAATCAGGGAGACAAGGTAAAGGCAAGGGAGCAAAAGGTCTGGCTTCTGTGGCAAAGCTTATGTCTAATGGGAAGAAACCATGGATGTGTGAGGATTGTGACGCCTCGTTCTTCAGGGAAGACTCGTTCAGGAGCCACAGACGGCAGCATGTGCAGCACTCCTTGTCAAGCACTACACACCCGGGTCAAAGGTCACAAGATACTCAAGACACGCGACAGGAACATAACACTGATACTCTCACTGTAACAGGGAGGGAGGAAAGCATGCAAGATTATCTTACTACATCTGGACAGACAGCTGATATTGTGATCAACAAAATTCAGGCAATATCATCTATATCTTCAGTGGAAGAGATCCTTAGTCCTAACAGAGAGAATTTGTTGTCAGTAAAGAAGGCAAGAAAAATGCCAATTGGCACTGTTGCGCAGGTACCAAAATCCACTGAGAGAGAAGCTTCACATGCTTTATCGGCTCATAAAGATATTGCTGGTCCATATACCAAAGGTGCTTCAGGATCTTCAAAAAAGTTGGATTATTATGTGCAACAAACAGGTTTTGATTCAACAGCGACAGAAGATGAAGCATGTAATCCTGGAGAAAATCAATTGAGTAGTGTAGCGTCTAGGACAGATGTGCAGATTAGACTTTGTGAGTCTCACCTTGGCACAGAGACTTCTGTCCACAACATGAATCCATCTGGGCCACAGCGTATCGCGAAGGAGTCTGACCCTTCTTCCCAGATCATACCACTTCAGGTTACAAATAAACCAAGCCGAGATGTCTGTGTCCAGGACATAGCAGAAGAAACCAGCCAAGGTCAATTGGCAGTAATTCAGACTCAGACGCTGGGCTACGGAACATCCAACTTCCCTCTCCTGCTTTCAACTGTGCCTTCCGTGCCACTCACTGAAGCGGTCGTACCTAATCCCGCCGTTTCTCACCAAACTATCGTTCTTAATGCACAGTCGATACCAGTTCGAAGTGGTGCGGTAGAATCAGTCCCTGGCAACGTTGCTCAATCGTCAAGGATAAATGTGGTGTCTTTGGCAAATGTGGGTGTTAGTGAAGCCAGGAGTCTCCATGCAACATACCCGCACCGTTCACAGGCACACCAGCCAACTCTGTCTTCTAGTAGTACTGTACAATTTGTTCAGCCAAGCGTTCACCAGCAAACCATGGAACCAGCAAACTCGTCATCCATCGTTACAGCCAGTAATTCAAGCCGAGAGCTTCCGGCTGGCATGACCCTGTCACAGCTTGGAGCTGTCACCATCTCTGGGGCACAGCTCCAGAAACAAACACCCATTGAGATATCTTCACTGCCAACTGGGACCTTCATCTTGAATGGCAGAGAATTGACGCAGGCATCCTCAGTCCCGAAACTGGCAATGACCGATAGTCAGCAAACCGGTCAGTCCAACAAGTCACAGTAGTCCAGCGTTGTGGCGGTCATGCAGTATCAGTTGTTACGGGTCAAGGAAGAATACCAGGTAAGTTATTCAAAAATGTATCATGAATATATGTTTTGGTGCCACACAGTAATTATTGTCACATCTTTCCCTTTGAGATTACAACGGGTGCATTAGGACAAACCTTAGACTTGCCGAGGGTTGTGCACATGGCCTGTGCGATTGCTTTTTCTTGCCCAAGGTAGTAAGAAGGGGAACTATCAGGAGAAAAACTTAACCAAGAACAACTTTAAGTTATTACAAAATGTATCATAAAGATACTCATAAGCAATACAGTAATTACTGTCACAGAGACATTGTTGAATTCTAGCCACATGATCAGAACAGTGCATGGTAGCCAGCCTGGTATTTAACAATTCATTATGCCTGACATTTCATCAACTATTTGTACAACTTTATAGTCAACAGCCTTAATAAGTATGTGTTTTCCTTTAATGCACAATGCGCTTTGAAAGTCACCATAAGGCTTGTTGAACTATTCAATGAAATTCATTGCCAATCTATTGGTGACTGCAATGCGCTCTAGAAATTGCATTTATGTGTTCAATGCCTAAATGGCCTTTTCGTAGATTTAATGATGGGTTGCCCTTTGGAAAATAAACAAAAAGTAACGCCTGTATTTTAGCAAATGTACTATTAAAACAATAACCAACTGTATCATTCATACATGTAATCATTATAAAAGACAGTCAGTCTAATTATATTTTTACATGAAAACTTGCTTCTGCTGAAAATCAAAGAAAATGTTCTTGCAACGAATTTAGAGATCTGTATGTTGGAGGTGAATTCCTGTAATTACAAATTGATTTCATAATGGCACAAATTTGTTTTTATCAATCTCTGTTGATCAATGTACACTGTGCTTTAGGCCATGTTTGACTTAGTTCACTTCTGAGATAAGAGGTATCAAGCATGATATGTCCTCTTTTAGACATTCGCTACTCTGGTTTCAATGGGGGGGGGGGGGGCAGGGCGATTGCGCCCCTCCCCCTCCTTGCATCTGCCCCTGCTGCATAGTGTTATTAATTGTTAATTTTTTTTTTCACCGTTTGCACTAACCACAAAATCAGTGTGCTTTGTTCACTGAATTCATTCAGCTATGGTGTTACTTAATTCTTTCTTTTAATTTACTTTTTAGTTTGAATGACAGCATGACCTTTTCAAAATAAATGAAATTAGATTGATATAGTAACATTTAACCTCAAAAGGCCATATTTCCCCCTGGATGCCTTGGAAAATAAACATAACTGTGAAATTTCCATTTGTATGTACATGGTATGCAGCTAGCTCAAATTACAATTGATTCATTATTGGTGGTCCTACCCATTGAGGCAGTTGCCAAATAAACTAATCAACCTTATAATGTCCATATTTATATTGTTTTGATTAAGGAGGCATTTCTACATTGCTTGATATCAACAATAATATTATTTGTTTGGCCGATTTATTGAAAGTTTAAAAGGCAATGATAAGTAAAGAATTTGATAACTTGGAAACATAAACCTAAGATTCTCATTCAATCTGACTCATTCATATTCATAAGAATCCACCATAAGGACCATTTGGCTAGATTTGATGAACTTGTTGGTATACTGGTTGCGTACAAAGAGAGCAAGTTCTTGTTTCCTAATTTGCTAAAGAACAAAATGTGAATGAATTAGGAACTCAAGATACTATGTGTAACTTGCTTGCCTTTAAAAGAGAGCAAATGCTTGTTATCCTAGATGTAACATGCCAAAGAAGAAGATGTGAATAAATTACTGGGTAGAGAAAATTGAGATGTGAACTTGTTCTGAAAGAGGAAAACTTCTTGTGTACCTAACATGACACAGAACAAGATGTGATTAAAATTAGAGGAAATTAAGATACTACATAAAAATAAGCAAGTTCTTGTTTTCCTAAGACGACAAAGAAGAAGATGTGAACAAATTAAAGGGATTTAAGATATTTCTTTGAAAGAGGGCAAGTTCTTGTTTCTGGAAGATGACAAAGAAGGAGATGTGAAAAAATAAGAATAAATTGAGATGTGTCATGTATGAACTTGTTTGTTTAAAAAGAGGACAACTTTTTGTTTCCCTAAAGATGTCGAAGGAGAAAATGTGAATAAATCAGAGGAAATTGAGATACTACATAAAAAGAGGGCAAGTTCTTGTTTCCGTAAGATGACAAAGAAGAAGATGTGAATAAATGACCTCGATGTTGGTGCTCAAGCCATCAATCACCTATCAATGTGAAAGCGTCAACTTCACCTTACATGAAATCTACCTTCAGGGATGTGTACATACTACATGTACTCATCACACATTGAAACTCGGGCTAAAACATATTTGTGTTTGTCTCTATTTTTGTAAGCATTACTCTTTCTTAGCCAAAGTGGGGGGGGGGGGGGGGGATTCCCTGCTGTCCTTATGATCAAATTGTGGGTTTTTCAGTCTTTTTTTTTTTGACGGAGCTGATGCGGGATGTGACGGTGGAGCCCTTGAAATCAATCCAGATATTGACAAGTTCAAGTAATGGAGAGCCGTCATGTTTAGACGTCTCAATCTACCTCTCTCGGCTTTTGAGGCGTCTGGGGCGGAAGGTCAACATTTCTGTGACTGAGCGGGCTATTGACGCCATGGGTGCTTGCTGCACGAGTACCGACCCATTTAATTTGGGGGAATTTCCATGAATTTTTGATCGAAAATTGTGCAGCAGTGTTGCCAAAAGTGGTGTTTTATCACTCACTTTAGTGCATGAGGACCAGTTGTTATTGTTCTGCACTTAAATATTTTAGATTTAGAGACAAATATGTATTTGGAATTACAAAGAACTAAAATCACATTTAGATGAAGAAGTATTGATTTGACAAGTCTACAAAGTTTAAAGAGCACTGAGAGACTTTCTATATTGTGTTGTCAAGATTTATTATGTCACTGAAAAGTGTTTCATTGATTGATTTAATCAATTCATTCATTATGTTAAAGAGAGCATTGTATCAAAGTCGGTCTGTTTTTTGTGTTTGAATCAAGTATATTTCTTTTGACTTTTGTTGAAAATTCAGGGTTAATTGCATACTTGTTTCAATGTACAACTGCACAGTTAATTATATTGGAAGATAAGGGAAAGTGAAACTGTACACTTGTAGAGAGCTTTGTATTACATTACACCCTACATTCCATGACTGTTCACCAGATACTTTAAGTCCTTTCACTTTTTAGGCGAACCACTTGTCAAATGAGAAACTTGATTTGCTGTGTGGCTCGTATGAATTTCAGATTTTCAGGTTTCTTTTTAGATTGATAGAATACTTTCCGGAGGATTTTAGGACATTTGGTGTCTGTTATCAAGAGGGTTTCTGCCATGACAAGGAAAAAAGAGGACATTTTCACAAACGAGTGGAAGAAGTCATCTACACTGCAAGTAGGTCTCATGATATAGTGGCAACTCTTCAGCGATATTAGCACTTGAATTTGATTGTTTTAAGCAACAAAAAGGTAGGGCAAAAATTTGGAAAAAAGCTCCTTATTTCATTATGAGTGAAATACTTCTTTGTTACTCATTATCATTATTGTTGCGTGATCAGCATCAATTTTTTCTAATTATTGTAGATCCATGTAGCTGTTGCATACATGTACCAACTTTGGTTCCAAACTCGTATTTAGGGTACATGTAGGTCACATCTAATTTTTTAAATCGGATTTCAAGTTTTTCTCAAATATGGCTAAATATTATTAAAAATAAGTGACATTTATAGCTGATGTACATGTAGAAAGCATCGCTCTCTAGCAGAATGCACGGAAGGATGGCTGTTCCTCTGTGTGTATTTGCCCTACCCATCATTGACTTGCAAATGCATGTATGCCCTAGATTACTCCATCTTCACCGCAAAAAATAGACAATCACGAGAGCCGACCAAATCAGCAATGCACCACTTCAACCGCCACACACCGATATTTGCCCAATGTTGTGCTAAACTGTTAACCTAAAAATCCAACCAACAAAAAACATGCTTGGGTTTTGCTCGTAGTTCAGAGGGGCTTTTTTTTTTATATGTATATATAGAAGGAAGGAATCGTCGACGTCTTTGTCGTCTTCGCTCGCTTGCCTGTTGTAGCGTCTGTTTTGCCCTTGGAGAGCATACCCCGCTTCCGTTCCACGGCCCATCTCTCCTCACCACTTCTCGCTGTCACACTGAAGTAGCAGCAGGCAGCTTCTCCCGGCTGCCTCGCTATCCCCCGCCCTGCCTGCATGGCCAATCGTGCATACGGGGCTCGGCATTAAGCTGTTATCGAGAGATTTACCGTACTCTAAATATTTTGTTCAGTTGTCGGGTTGGGGAAAGGTCCCCAGCCACTTGTAGGGCCCTGTCAACTCCACCCATTCTCTCCTCACTTCTCTCTCTCTTTCTCCTCTTCGCTCCCCCTAATTTTTATTTTATGCCCCCCCCCCCCTCTTCCTCCCCCATCTCCTTCCTTTTTTATTTTACATTTCCTCTCTTTCTGACATTCCTATTGTAGATTTATTTTCCCCCATTTTAGCCCCCATTTGATAGCCTATTTCTCGGTTTCCGTCTCACCTGTTGACTAACAGATTTATTCATATACGGCACAGCATTTTCTTTTGTGCATGGAGTTTGAATTAAAAATTCATAAATTATATCTATTACATTTTTACAATGTACATTGTATGAGAGTTAATTATGCGCTTTGAATAATGTTCTGAGCACTTGATCAATTAGATGATTGTTTTTATTTTATTTTTATTGCAGGGTTTAATAAAAAAGAGGAACAGTGGATGATATAACATTGCAATTTTGAGGTTTTAATGATTTACATGAAGTTTGATCCATGGCAAAACTTTAATAAACAAGAGTATTGTTTTAAGGAATATATATATTATCTATCTTTCCACTTTCTCTCAGCCGGTTTGTCACACTTTAAGACATCTTTGACTCTCTTGTGTAAACTTCATCTTCCCTGTATATACGCCAATATCTATCCTTCCTGAGCAGCGAGAGCCAGCGAGCAAGCAAGTGCAAGAACAATATCTGCGTCGTCGTGATGACTCCATTGTTGAAGGACGGGAGAATTAGCTCCCCCTCTCATGTCTGTCCCCACCCGCCTCCCTCTCCGCTTTCAAGCTATATTTATATTTGTAAGATGTTGAGAAAATATGGAAATAGAGATTGTTTTGACGTGGAATTAAAACCGCTGCGAACACAAGCAAGGCTGCGCCACTGATGCCTTATGTAAATACGGTGGATCCCCTGACATAACTCATGTTTCAAGCGATGATGTGCAGTCACGGACTGATGCGAGGACTTGATTGCATGCTTACGCCAGTATTTATTTCACCTCTTGGGATACCATACCCCCTTTTTTTATTCCATAATTGTTCTTGGATGCTTGCTTATACTGTATATCCCTCCTCTCTTTTGTTTTGAGTCATGCCCGCGATGTAAGTCCTCACGTCTTCCGCATTCCCTGAGCGTCTTCTCCTCGATTTCTTGTTCCCTCGATTTCGACTGTTTGTTTTTGTGTTACACATTCTTAAGTCTCTCTGTGTCTTCAGTTAATTTTTTTTTGCTGGTAACTATAGTTTTAGTTCTTCCTCTCATTTGCTTTTACTGGCTAACATCAAAAACAATCATATCAGAATGATTAATGTAGAAAATGTCAACTTATTGAATTATTATATATTGCTTGTTTTTGTGTTACACATTCTTAAGTCTCTCTCTCTGTGTTTAGTGAATTAATTGTTGGTACAGTTTTAGGTCTTTCTTTCATTTGCTCTTACTGACTAATATCAATAAAATAATTATATGAAAATGATTAACGGAGAAAATGTCATCCAATGGAATTATTTATTGCTTGTTTTTGTGTTATACATCTTTAAGTCTTTTTCTGTGTTCAGTGAATTAATCCTTGGCACAGTATTAGTTCTTTCTCTCATCTGGTGAAACATTCCAAATGTTTTTCACTGGATAATGCACAGAATTCCATCTAAAGAATAGTACAGAAAATGTCAATTGTATATTGTATATTACTGTTAGTTAATGGGTATAAAACAGGAATTACTATCATTCTATTTGCAATAGGGTAAAGCTAATGTGAAGGGGAAAATAAATCACTATATGTGAGAGCTTGTTACGAAGCTTGATGTCCAAGTAGAAACATCCTGAACTATGTTATGTATATCCTATGAGATTTTTTTTATAGGCTCTTTTCTTTTTTCTTTCACATTATTAGGGATTATGCACAATGTAAGCATGAATATTTTCACTATTTAATCATTATAAGAACCAAACAACAAAAATACAGCATATTTACAAAAATGGTATGGGCCCCTAAGAAGCAAATCTACTTATGGACAGGGCCCTTTCCTGAAAAAATACATGTAGAATGATAAACAACAATAATAAATAGGGAATTTTTTACAACAAGTTTCTAGCTGAATTGTATCTTATCAACCATTGGGAATATCCATTGACAATGATGTATTCAGCAATGTACCCATACAAACTATCCTTGATTGAAATTTTGTTTTTCAGTCTGCTGTAAGTGTTGATAGAGAAACAGCCCCATCTAGAGTCCACATAGTGCCAGTCAATTAGAATGGTCTATCCTCAACCATGAAATGAAAATGCTGTGTAGGACATACATACATTTTCTCACCAAAGATACTAACTTGTGCAACATGCTGTACTAGCCTAGCTAGCAATGTTTCGTACAGTGGTAAATTTCAGATAAACAGCCCCATCTTGTGCCAGCCTGTAGACCATTGATTTCTTGCGCTTAGTCAAGTGAGGCCCTGTTAAGAAAAACATAATTATTTCATTTGAAATATCACTCTTTGAGTTCTGAGACTGACTGTGCCTATATTTTTTGTGAGGTTCAGAGTTCGCAAGCCTGGTTTGCAAATGGTAACATAACTTAAATGGAAGATGGGTATATGAAGCTTATGGTTAGCCTACTAATAAATCATCTCCAAACTACTGGATGTAAAAGCCTACTTTGAAGTGCGATGCAATACCCACGATGCAATAAATGCCACAAGTTCTGTCAGTTCCTTCGATAGAGAAGTTTTACATAAACATAAAACAACCATTTAGAGGATTTAGAGGAGTACTTTCAAAGAAGGTTCATATGGAGGTCAACAACTGGGTATTATGGATATTTTTTTCTTAAGTTACATATTTTAATTTGGCAACGCATATAAACAAAATGAAATGCAGGAAATGTTGTATGTTTATTGCTAGTAAAATTTGTTGAGAGATCTACAAGATTTGGCAAACTAATGGAATGACCAATCACAGACGATAAATCACTCTCTCTTCTGTATTTTGGATGCCATCGAAACTCGCTGGTTTTGTATTGAACTATGAAAACAAACATCTGAGGGGGAAAATATTCAGATTTATTTGAGGAAAATGTAAGTAAAAAAGAGATGAGGTCTGTAGTGGGTAGACAGCTAGAAATCCATGCAAATGAAAACAACTTGAAGGAAGCATTTCCTCCCTCATATTTCTGAAAAGGGATCTGTTTCAAAAGAAATGGCATTGTTGTTCCACGGCTTTATCCCCCTCTCTTCCACCGCGGGAGCCCTGAATGATTGCAAGGGATAAACCTGATCCAGTTACCGAATCTATGACTGTCGTTTAAACGCCTAAATGGTCCCGGTTGAAACAAGAATCCCCCCACTTGCCTCACATGATGGGAGCAGTCTGAGTTTTTTTCCCCCTCGCTTTTCCCCCTCTTCATGTTCTCTGTGGTTCTTTCCCAGTTTTGCCAGCCACACTGGTAACCAAAGCCCTGAAGTTTGGGGTAGTTTTCACCTCCATCAGTCACTCGGTGTCTGCGGAAAATCTGCCTGCTCTTCGTATATTATGTCCTAAAGTGCATTTTCATCCAGTTTTCAGAGGTAGAATTGGCATTGGTATTCATGATTATGGAGATTTGGGTGGATATAAATGCAAGATATTAATAAAGAACATCCCTTTTATACTGATTTTGATCATAGTTCAAAATTGCCCAAATACTATGCATAAGGGAGGATTAGGTAAGAAGGTGCTACTCAGTTCATAGATTCCTTTTGACTTGTATATCACCATCATGAGTGTAATAGTGAAAGGTAAAAATGAAAGGAGCATGTGATAACAGAAGGGGAAGCATATAAAGTGTGTGTGAAAGTCAGTGTGGGATGGGGGGGGGGGAGGGTGGAAGGGAGGGGTGTGAGGCTATGTTTAAATGTCTAGTTTTTCAGATCAGATCTGTGCTATTTGTTTTGAGGCAACGACAGCCAGTTGTTTTTGTGACCCGGCAATGTTTTTTGAAGGGCTTATTGCGCCATATCGATCCGCCGTCAGCCGCCGGCTCCTAACTCCAAGTGG
Organism: Arbacia lixula; assembly: GCA_963669155.1. Taxonomy (NCBI): domain Eukaryota; kingdom Metazoa; phylum Echinodermata; class Echinoidea; order Arbacioida; family Arbaciidae; genus Arbacia; species Arbacia lixula. Next base: position 13,317,913 of record OZ022581.1, on the reverse strand, counting down.
CCATGTGGCCTGGTTTAGAAACGTCAGCGAGAGATTCAGCGTTTGCGTCTAAGTGTCATATCTCACTAGCTGATTTACCCCCTTCTCATCTCGACGCCCCCCCCCCTCCCCATCGTCAGTCAGCACTCGGACCCTGTCACCACATGGCCTGTGACGTGCCACAAAGCCCAATGTTATGTTATCGGCCATAACCCCCCCACGCTTTTAAAAATCGTGGTGTTTATCCAAGAAGAATTGCGTTTCATTGAATTACCTGGATGCTCGCCGATTGGAGCTCTGGGCTTACGTTGCGTGTTGCACGGGGGTCCGAGGCATTTCATCGCGTTCCCCAGTCGCGCGTTTTTCAGGGCCAGCTACCACTGACAAACACTCGTCGTGCCAAAGTGATTTTTGTTTGTAATTAGCTCCAACAGCTTCTCACCATCCTCTTGCTTTATGCCTTGTCCAATTTGGCAGGAAAGCAAAACAATTTAACGTAATAATCCATCCCACACTCGAGCTGGCCGTATTAGAAAGTGCAATTTTATTGAGTGTCTTGTTCCTTCCTTGGAATGTCTGTATACTGGGCTAAGACACTTGTAGATATGTAGGATATATCTGTTTGTTTAGCCTACCTACTCTCAAAGAATTTTGGCGTTGAGTTGTGACCCAAACTGATTTCTGTTGTTCTTGCATCCTGCGTACATAAACTTGACTTCATCGAGGGTGTAAACCTGGCTGGAAAAAAGGTGGGAATTTAATTGACTTCTTTTACAACAAAAAAGGAATCGGTACTTCAAAGTTTAATACTGTCATGCTTATAGCAGGCAGAAGCAGCATTAAACACAATTATATCATTTTAAATTTGTGTGTATGTGGAGTACAATCTTTCATTATGATCAAGTTTATTTTGGTCATTTAAAGCCTCCTAGCTCTTAAAAGTATGTTTCTCTTTGGCAAAAAGCTAAATTTTGTTGCAATGTAAGAATTGTTAAATCTGTCAAAATCAGATAATTGGGGTTAAGTCAGTGTCTCAAAATAATCAAGTTGAATTCTAAAAATTTGGACTTCTGCAGGATGTTGAAAAAAAATGGATGATACTATTGACAAGATGTTTAGTGCCTGTCATCCTTTAAAGCACATATTGTGTACTGGGAAGGCAAAAAATCCTTCAAAATGTAATTGTTAGCAATCTTCTTACCAATGGTCTTAAATTCATGTATTGTCTATTTTAGAAGCTTGTTGAAAGTTATTTGCCCTCAAATGATCTACATTTGGAGTAATGAGTGATTAAATCACAAATCCTCCAAATGTTCGGGCCGAACATTTTGAGGATTTGATCATTAATCATTCATTATTCCATATGTGGATCATTTGAGGGCAAATAGCTTTCAGCAAGCTTCTGAAATAGACAATACATGAATTTAAGACCATTGGCAAGAAGATTGCTAACAATTACATTTTGAAGGCTTTTTTGCCTTCCCAGTATAGTATATGCGCTTTTAAGGATGATAGGCACTAAACATCTTGTCATTAGTATTATCCATTTGTTTTTCAAAATCCTGCAGAAAGCCACATTTTTACAATTCAACTTGATCATTTTGAGACACTGACTTAACACCAATTATCTGATTTTGACAGATTTAACAATTCTTACATTGCAACAAAACTCACCTTTTTGCCAAAGAGAAACATTCTTTTATGAGATAGGAGGCTTTAAATGACCAAAATAAACTTGTTTTAATGAAAGATTATACTCCACATACACACAAATTGATAATGATATAATTGTGTTTAATGCAGCTTCTGCCTGCTTTAAGCACGACAGTATTAAACTTTTGAGGGCAAATAACTTTCAGCAAGCTTCTAAAATAGACAATACATGAATTTAAAACCATTTTTGCCTTCCCAGTACAGTATATGCCCTTTAAGGTTAGTAGGGACACACCTGATGACTGATATTAAAAGTAAGGAAGATGACATTATGGTATTTTCACATAAACATAGTTGTTTTTGTCATAGAAACTTTTATTTGATGTTAACTCTGGTATGCGTACATGTACGTGTAAGTGTGCAATGTTTTAAGATCATAGCAAAACATTTATAAGTGAGAGGGGACGTCAACAACATTCGTGACATGTTCGTGTCAGAGCGAGATGCTTGAGACGAGACCTCTCTCCTGAAAGGCGCTCGGCGCTAGTTTCGATCATCGAGCCGGATTCCAAATCATACATTTTTCCATCTGATGTGACATCTCCAAGACATATCCGTCATATACACTGTGTATGTGTATATTTGTGTGTGGTCCCTCTCCATCTTATCTCACGTCTTCTAATGCAATCCTTTCTTTCTCTCTCGGCTCTTTCCGATCTTGTTCCGTAAACTCTTGTCTGCCTGTCTCTCCTCACCCCATCTTCCGCTCTGAAAGCAATGTCTGTGATTTATGATTCATAGTTATGTTTATTTACATTTAATACCATCTCTCCTGGAACTGCCCAGCAGCTGAGAGAATCTCATATCCCAAAACAGACTGGCTGGATAACACCCTTTGTTACCCATATCTTGTATATCTTACTATTTTTGAAATTGATAAACATAACTTTGATGCGTTGCAGAGATCGCGCATGCCTTATCTCTGTTTTCACTGCTCCGATATTTTTTTATGGCCATCCTGTAGATGTCATACAACTGGAATGTTTTGATTATCCGTTATTTGGACAATTCTTTTTTTCTATTTTGTGATGTGAAGGCATGAAATATTGCCATAGACATGAAAGTTCCAGAGAGGATGAAAATAAACAGTTGTCTGTTCTGTGTTCTTATGATCAGTTATGACTCAAGATTCTCCCTTGTCACGCTCCCCTCCTCCTCCTCTCCCCAGTCCTCCTCCATCTCTCCCCTCCCCTCCCCTCCCCTCCCCTTCTCTCCCCTCTTCCAGCTCTCCCCTCCTCTTCTCTCCCCTTCTCTTCTCTCCCCTTCTCTTCTCTCCCCTCCTCTTCTCTCCCCTCCTCTTCTCTCCCCTCCTCTTCTCTCCCCTCCCTTTTCTCTCCCCCCTTCTCTCCTCTTCTCTCCCCCCTTCTCTCCCCTCCCCTTCTCTCCCCCTTCTCCCCCCCCTTCTCTTCCCCCTTCTCTCCCCCTTCTCTCCCTCTTCTCTCCCCTTCTCTCCCCCTTCTCTCCCCCTTCTCTCCCCTTCTCTCCCCCTTCTCTCCCCCTTCTCTCCCCCTTGTCTCTCCCCTTGTCTCCCCCTTTGTCTCCCCTCCCCTTCTCTTCCCTCTCCTCCCATCCTTTCCTCTCCCCTCCCCTCCCCTCCCCTCTCCCTTCCCCATTCTTCTCTGTGAGATATCATGTACACATGAAGCCTCACTCCCAAATCTCGTATGTGTAAGTCCAAACTATATTAAAGGGTATATACTGTACTGGGAAGGCAAAAAAGCCTTCAAAATGTAATTGCTAGCAATCTTCTTGCCAATGGTCTAAAATTCATGTATTGTCTATTTTAGAAGCTTGTTGAAAGTTATTTGCCCTCAAATGATCCACATATGGAGTAATTAATGATTAATGATTAAATCCTCAGAATGTTCGGCCCGAACATTTTGAGGATTTGTGATTTAATCACTCATTACTCCAAATGTAGATCATTAAAGGGCAGATAACTTTCAACAAGCTTCTAAAATAGACAATACACGAATTTAAGACCATTGGCAAGAAGATTGCTAGCAATTACATTTGAAGGCTTTTTTGCCTTCCCAGTACAGTATATGCCCTTTACATTCTGGAAACCAGGGAAAATATTACAGGGGCTACTCTGCAAGCTTGATGTCATAACACAGAAACCCTAAACTTTTGACTTATACCATTTGAATAAAAATAAATTCAGTGTTCATCATAGGGGGTATATTTCATTCACATGGGCCCTTTTATACATGATGAGGGTTAATTTGCCCTCAGCCCCATGTTCTTTCTTCACTCTTAAAGGCCTGTACCAACAAAGCTAATTGCCCCCCTCGCCACCCTGGAACCAGCCAGACAAGATCTAGAGTCTGGTCCTAGACCACCACAGCAAGATCTATCTATGGTAGAGTTAAGATTAGAAATGTGCAACAGCATTGACGTTAGGCTAGTAGTCACTCAACAGAGGGCAGCCTGTCCGTGCATCTTCATGTCGGAACAGAGATGTGTTAGGAGGAACTGATCTTGGAATCAGATTTACTCTGTTCTTTCAAAGTGCCTTAAATTTCTAATAAGGAAAAGAGAAGGACACGGACAATTTCCTATAAATGACACTTTCCACTTCAGATCCAAATTGCATCATATCTTAGACCATTTCACTGACTAATTGAAATCTTATGTTAAGTTCTTTCATAAAAGTTATCAACTATCCCAAAGATTACCAGAGGCTATCGCATCACTGCAACATATGTCCATATGTTTGATTTATCATCGAACGAAAGGTGATGATTTGTGTGTAGCGCGTGGTAAAATGACTCTACATCATGTCGTTTGGCCAAGAGATAAAGATAAATCTGGTATGTAAATTTTTTTATGACAAATGTGGACATTTCATCTCTGCAGGGCTTGTTTGTAGCACATTCAGTTGACCTGTTCTTTGGTTTTATCTTGCTTTTATTTTTACCCAAATCATGAATGTTTGTAAGTCAGGCAAACATTCTGGTACAAGATTTGCATGAAGTGTGTGTACAGAAGGAACCTGATCTGTTGACTTGCTCACATACATGCACTTGTAGACCACTGAACAATGTTCACACCCTTCCTGATACTCTAGCAAATAGTTTGACTTTCTCATATTTCAAATAATAAAACCTGGTTTTATACATATTGGTCAATACTGGTCATTTAGCTAATATTGATAACGTATGTCTAGGTTATTAATGTTTAAGAATTAATGTATTTTGTCATCCCAACAGCCTGGTAATTGGTTATTCCATTCACATATCCTAAGGGGGTTTCAACAGGTGGAATGCACTGTGAATCTATTGGTTGTTGCTAGTTGGATAAACCTCAGACAAGCTTTAGGGCTTACCATAAGTAACATATTGTTTAAAAGACAGGCATGTTGAAAATGTAAGCATTTAAAGGTAAGGGAAAGAAGTGGCTAAGGTTGCGATCATGCGACTCTTTTTTTGCCCTTAAATTATGATTCAAAACGCGTTTCTGCAGAATCACGATTGCGTTCAGACGAAATTGAATATAAACGTGATTCAAAGCGCAAGCATGTAACGCGGAAAAAGAGGTGTTTGGAAACGCATTTCTGGAGAATCACGTTCGAAAAAGGTTGCTTGAACGTAACCACAGTTTGAATCATGATTCTATCAAGTCATTGTGTCAGCCTATTTCCGGTGCTAGTCAAGCGGCCCACGTAGAAATCAGAAAACGCGCGTGTAAAAGCTGACCTATACTTCCTGGGTCAAACTGCGCAGAGTGATGCGCAATGGATCGGTCTGAATCTGAGTAGAAATGTGATTGGAGACAAGGTCATCTGAACGCTGACTCCGTCATTATCATGATTCATGTTTGCGTTTTGAATCATGATTAGAATCATTCAAATCATGATTCTGGCGATGGTCGCATGAACGCAACCTAAGACTGCAGGACCTGTAACCAATAGAGTGCCATGTTGTCATGGTGATGGGGCAGATTTTTGTCTGATTTCAGGATGCCAGGAAGGAATTACCTCAAAGTTGTAACATTGTTGAAATTAAACAAACTCCACACTCTGTGATGATTTCTGATCGGTTGTGACATGTGACTGTAGTTATATCCACTACTACCTCTTTCCTTTCACGCATTCTCATACACTGAACACTGCAAGTACTCGTTGATTTTCTCTGATTTAGTGTTCAGAAAAAAACTGTCCTAGATGTGAACGACCCTTAACTGCATCTTCAACCCATTTTGTTTTGAAGAGGGGGAGAGGGAAGGGTGGCAGGAAGGGGGAGGGGGGCTCTCAGATAGACGATCTTTATTTCATGTTGATAAAAGTGGTATCTAGAATGCTCTCTTACTGTCAACTACTTGTCAACAGTGACCCATTTCAACTGCCAACCCCCCGTCAATGCTTCACTTTTTCTGTTTCTCAGTTTTAGAAATTTGGAAGTAAAAGTGTATCTTAAAGCTGAATTCACGCGAAAATCTGAAACCTCATCCATATCTAATCTCTTGTGCGTATGCTTAGATTTAGGGATAATACAGCGGGATAGCGATGCCCAATCCGATGGTAAGAAAGTTGATATAGCATTGCCAAAGTAATGCGATTAGATCCGCTGCATTTATGCAATCAAGAAAAATATACAGTTTCCCCATGCATTATGCAGCGACTGTTTAAAAATCACCTTCCACGAGATGTTTCAGGGCGATGTTAAAATTGAGTAGAAGATAAATATCTCCATGCGGTCACAGGACTTCAGACATGGTGGGCTGGGAAACTCTGGATTGTGTCTGCATCAGCCTGTAGCAAAGGAAAGAACTATTTTCTGATCCGGAGAATTAGCCAGAAGTTGAAAACCACATCAAGCGAATAGGGAGACGCTCTGCTATCTCGCTAAAGATTTTTTCTGAAGATTTTCAGACTGAATATCCTCATGTACCTTTTCTGCCAGATTAAGCTTAAAGGTAGCCTGTCCCTTTTGCAGACCAAATTCTGAAAGTTCCCTGACTTTGTCATCATTTGAGAGAGAGTGGCTATATAAGCTTTCCCTAGAATCAACAAAGCTTAATATTCGGTTTTGAAGAAATAATCTTCGATAATTGATTGAGCTTTCTTTTTTTGTACCACAAAAATAGTCAAATCTCAGTGACAACTAGTTAGATTTTCATTTCTTCTACGGGAGTTATAGTACCTAAGTACCTATAGTACCTATAACCCTATCATAAATTTTTTGCTTGCATCTGCACCAGGCTACAGCTCATAAATTACCTGGTTATGCTCTCATTGGGGAATTTAGCCCGATGTTGAGTCATTATCACACTTAATCAAGCAAATAAGGAGGTATTTTAACATCCAGTTAACAATTTTGGGGAAGATTTCTCAACTAAATAGCTGCATTGTAGCTATTTCATTCCAGATTGTGCTTTTTTGTGATCTGGCTAGATAACCCAATCACAAAATAGCTATTTTTTTTGCAACTTTGTTCTGGTGAAGACAACCGTCCTACAGGTGTCTTTTTTCTAAAGCTATGAAGTCTGTTGATTCTCATAGAGTTTGTAGAAAAAGGTAAAGCACAAATCAAAATGGTTATTAGGTGGTCTGTCATCAATGACAGATCACCTCTTAATTTCGTTAGAATTTTCTTTCTTTATTAGGTGGTCTGCCATGAATGGCAGATCACCTTAATTTTGTCAGAATTTTCTTTCTTTCTTTCTTTATTTTTATTCCATGGCACTTTTTTTGTGTCACTTGGATCTCAGCAATGCATGAGCCATGTTTCATCAAATGTTCATCATGTATAGGGATATATGTGAACCAATTAATTCCTGGATTTCAAGGTCATTACGTAATAGTGACGTCATGCACGAGCAATTTAATGAAAATCTATTATTTCATGTAGCTCTAAAGCTAGTCATCTCTGTGTAATGAAATTTGGCATGTATAAAATTAATGACAAGGCAATTAATTTTCTGTTGATTTACGCAAAATTAAACGAGACATACTTGTGGACAAGTATAAGGTGGTCTGCATTGGCAAATTCGTGCACAGACTTTTCCTGGTAAATGCATGGTGACACTATAGACCTTCAATTGTGATACCATGTATTCATAAGAAATCACAGACACTGCTCAAGAAAGTTCATAGCGCACTTACAATATACTAACATTTCAGAGACTTGCCTAAATAGTCACTTGTATATGCTAACAACATGTAATCAATAGTCATGTAAGATAGAGCGGTTAGAGGGAAAAATGGGAAAGAAGATCTCAAAGAGAATGACGAAGTCAGGGATAGAACAGAAGAAGATGGCAAAATAAACATTGCTAAAGGAATAAATAGATTGACCCTACCCTCTCCAGGAATCGAACCGGGGCCTCGAGATCTTAAAATAACGCCTTACCCATTGAGCCACACATCTCCCCATTCACTTAACAGGTAATGCCCAGGAGAGGCTAGAATGATTTAGAAGTAGATATTCTTGCTGTAGTTTTGCCATGATCCCAACATCTGATCAAAAAAAATGGAGACTAGTCCCCGAAAGCTAGTAGATTCAGCTACAACATACTAAAATTTCAGAGTAAAAGATCCAAACACAGGTGAGATACAGCTCCTAAAAGATCATCATGTCATTTGATGATTTCAAATAAATGACCTTCCAATTGACATAACACGTACAAACGTCCTATTTTGATATTAATGCCTATAAAAATTTACACCCTGAAGATGTGTTCAAACTGAAAAATAAAGGAATCCCTACCATAGAGCAATGTTGTAGGCACAACATACTGAATTTTTGTAGAAAATTGATGCAGGATTACTGAGATGCGCTCAAACGGGTAAAAAAAATAATGACGTCATAAGAAGATGGCAAAATAAACATTGCAAAAGGAATAAGGGGTAAAAAAAATAATGACGTCATACATGAAAATTCATTTTTTCGATTCACATGGCAATATGATGACGTCACAATATACTTAACAGTAAAATGACACATGAAATCACATCTACATTTCATACTCTTTCCGAATATTAAAAAAAGATTGGGAGTCACCAGCCATTCTGAAGAGCTATGGCCGGTTGAAGGTAGTCATGTTTTTTGCAATATTTGCACACAAAAACGTATTGACGCGCGCGCAGACTTTCAACTTTGACGGATCTGCACGACCTTATTATTGCATGGATATGGCCCAAAATTATAGGATGTGATGTATGTAGTGTCAGAAACATAAATCATAAAACATCCTTAATTTTATGCATGCTCCAATTAACCCCAAACAATTCTCACGCCCACCATAATGTTTTGGTAGCGTGTCGTGCCATTGACAGCTGGCAAAACTCACTGCTTCAATATATTGACGTGACAATTTCGACGGAGGAAGATGGAAATCTTTCAGTGGCTTGTGAAATTGAACGTTTAAGCGTGCTTCCTGTCTCAAAAGGGGCACACAGTAATATGAGCACTTCCTCAGGACAGTCATTGGTTTCAAAGAGTACACATCGTTTTGAGCACAGGGCGATGTGGTCTTTCAGAATTGCAACTCTCATCTTCTTTATAGTATTATGAGTTTATTTTGTTCGCAGTGGGGTTACTTTGGCCACTGGGGGGGGGGGGCACTCGCAACTGTATTGTATTGTCGAGGTCGCGCATTAATCACGTGCATTCAGAAAATGAATGACCACTGCACATTACATGGGTCATGTTAATTGCACCACCTCAGTCATTGGTGAAAGGTTTAATGTTTGCAACACTGGTGTTCCTGGTCTCATTACTGTTTAAGTCAGTGGCGGATTTAGGGAGGGAGGGGGTGGCACATCTGGCCTGTGCTCCCCCTTTTGAAACCAAAGTTTTAGAAATGAGGCCCTTTTTGCTTATTATTAGTCAGTGTGCCGCTCTTTTGGAAGTGAGGACCTTTTTTTCTTTTTTTCTTTTTTTTTTATTCATCACGCGTCCGGCGAAGAAGTCATCAAATGATTTTCCCCGTCCTTTTTTTTCTTCTAAATGTGCCCCCTCCCTCTTTCCCTGAATCGTGCATCTGCACCTATTTGCAGGTGTCACTTGTGCTCATGCGATTATTTTGTTAGTGGTTCACTGATGTAATTAGTTCTCGTGGTGCCGTGCGCTCTCAAATATGTTAGTGTTACTGGTATTGTTTATCCAGAATGGTGTCACCATTGTTACTGGTGTTAAAAGTGTTATCGGTGTCACTGGTGTAAATTATTTTGCTGGTGTCACTATCATCACTGGTGTAACAAGGCTTACTGGTGTCATTTATGATACTGGTGTCAGTTGTGGGGGTGGGGGGGGGGTTGCGATCATTCATGCTACTGGCTCACTGATATTACTGATTGTATTGGCGTCACTGGTGTCATTCGTTGCCGTACTATTTTCTGATTTTCTGATATGATATTCTTAAAGGGTTACTAAATTAGAAAAATAAGTTCCCCCTAATCTATGTAAAATTATCCACTAAAAACGAACATCACATTCATTTGCCGCAATGAAGTCTCATTTTGACGAAAATTTGAAAAAAAATGCACGCCTCCAGTGACGTCAGAGAAGTCAAAATGCCATAAATGCCAAAGGCGTGAATAAAACACTTTATTCATACCGTTCAAACACTACGTTACCAATGGAAACCCTAAAGCATGTCCGAGGTTTGTCCGAGTAGCAACAACTAATATATTCAAAGTGCATCCCATCCATTGAATCTGAATAACACGATACAGGTGAATGTAATAACACGTTACTACGCATTTAGGTGGAAAGTTGTGAATACATTACCAAAATGGTCTATTGACTTCCGTACAATCTATGGCATTTTGACGTGGCTGAAGACACTGTATGAATTTAAGATTATCTTTGAGTTCCCCCAAATTTTGATGTTCTTTTTGGATATTCACATTTCCTTCTTCTCTGTAATATTTTTACATTATTTTTGTGATCTCATGTAATACCCTTTTACCTGAAACGTAAGTTTGGCTTAAATCATTTGCCACTATATCACTGTATGCTCGCCCCATATTAGCTAGTATGTTCATCTTGTGATCATGCGATCCATGTGATCGGCGTGATCAATGATTGTAACTCTAATAGTGGTTGGTAATAAATTAATTCAATCATTATCTCAGTTATTCATTCATTCAACTGACGCGCGACAAATTAAGCTCTATATCATACGGCTACATGGCTTATACAGAGAGTGGTACAGGAAAGAGAGGTGGCATGAATGAAAAGGGAGAAAGGGACAGAGAGAGAGAGAGAGAGAGATGGCTAAATGAGCGAAAGTGTAGCGTGGAACCTTGCCCTTGAAAATAGCACGAAGAAGAACAAATTACATCTTATCAACAAACGCACACACACATTATGTGCAAACATATCATCATCTACACCTTCCCACACGCACACCCACCGCCAAAATTCGAAATAAAAGCCTTACATTGAAAATTCATTTTATTTTTTCCCACAAAAACACAAAACAAATAAAAACAACAATATAAATTGAGGTACAATGAATGAAACAAACTAGATTAACACAATTATCAAATTCATAGTAACATTTTTTGGTGGAGGGGTCCAAAAAGAAGCAACGTTTAAAGTTAACCTGACAAAGACTTGGCTGTTGATTAATTCTTTTTATGCCAGACAAAATTCTGTTCAATGGGAATTGTGAATAAATTCACATGTGACACATAAAGAGTTAATACACGTGCAGTGTGCCGTGTTTACATATCTCGGAGTAATGGTTGATGAGCATTAAACTTGGCATTCCAATATCAACTGAATTTTGTATAAAGTATCACAACACATTGGCATCATGAATCACCTCAAATGCATCATTCCTCGTTAAGTCATGATTCGATGTACAATATATTGATCTTCCCTCAACTTTTCTTCTCAGGTGATCAGATGGGAAAAACTACACTTCATCACGTGATCAACTCTTGACCAGTCATACAGCAACATTCTTAGTATGTGGAATGTAATGTACTATAGTGCACATGTAATGGCGCAGTACAGCTGCGCAGTGACAAGGCCAGTTTTCGACTTGGGCGATTGAGTTGATAAACACACCGTTTTTTTAAACACATTCGTAAAGGCCTTTGGAAACGCGTGCGTAAAGGCCTTTGGAAACGCATTTCAAATTCTGAAAAGATGATAAACAAGCCCATAGACTTTAATTGATGAACATGGCAGGTAGAGAATGAGATCTACAATGCCATTAGTGACTCCATGTCTTCTTTAAATTCATTTCTAATACCATACAAAGGTTGGCTATATTAAGGATGAATCATTTCATGAACAAGGACGAGAATCGTCGATATGTTTTGTGTTATCAGTCGGTATTTATAGTTTATACCTATAATCCACTACACTATTTCAAACACGGCGTATATCAAAGGGTAACGTGATTTGATGATAAGCTGCTTATTACCTGGGCACGATCGGTTGATGCCAGAATGTCGTTTAAACGGTTAATATAATAATAATAAATTAATCATTTATAGAGCGCAGAAACTATATTTATATATTCTTCTGCGCTGCAAGAGCTTGCAAGGTTAGAGGATAAGTAGAGCCTAATGACATTGATATACTTTGTGAGAACTAATCAGTTGTTGTTAATGGCCAAACATATGTCTGCATTATGAGACAATATCTTGTTTGTTTGTTGCGAAAAGTTTCCAATTTACATCCTTGCGTAATGTCTTGAAATATATTGAATGTTCGTAAAAGATTTTTGCTATAGGTTCAGATTCCAAAGACTGCGTCTTTGAGATTGGTTGAAACGTGACAGTAGCTTTGCACAATAGGTAAAGGAGATTTTACTTGCGATTGATTAATATCAACCGCAATTCTTTATAAGATGTGGCCCTGGGCTCTCCAAATTAGGAAAGTAGGCATGTTCGTAAGTAGAAGTTCTGATATACTGAGGTAATGCAGGAATCCCGCAGCTAATTCTTCCAATCCCAGCCCATATATCGTTGGGAACGCTAGTATCGATAGTATCGATAAAAAATCGTGTGTGTGAACAGGCTGTCAGTCTATCAGCTCAGAGCGTCATACTTGTAGTTTGTCCACAAGTATGTCTTGTTTGTGATTCATCTGCTGTTTCTTATACTTTCCCAACATTTCTTCTTTAACTGGTGAAACTTATTCAAGGAAGAATTTGCTGACGGGTGCACTGTAGCCTAATAATGTAAATATCCAACATTCAGCAATTTTCATTATAAAATGGTTTAAGTCCTAAATGATAGTTCATTATTTATTTAAGCTATAGATCTTTATGTTATGCATAAACTTGCACATGGAAAGCAGATAATAGAAAAAAAAGTGTGCATGATTATTTTTTCTTCAGATATTGTATTTCCCTCATCAATATTTTTTTTGTTTTACATTTTTGTTTTTTGTCTTAAAATTGTTTTAATTTATTTTACAAGATAATGTTGCATATGATCAAAAATGTTTTCCTTACTTGTTAAAACACATGACTCGCCCAAATATATTTTAGTTTCAATCAGGGGTGTTTTATTCTCAAGATATCATTTTCACCCCTGGCTGAAACTAGAATCACTCGAATTCATGCAAAGTAAATGGATAGGCTGTAAAATATTTCTGCCTAACTCGTAACTCTAACAGAATCTTATTCCAAATCCAAATTGTAAAGAAAACATGTCTAATTATCAACTGATTTGTGGAAGCACTTCTCCATCAGAGATTCAAATGAAATGGTTTCGAAAACAGAATTTATCTCCTTCTTTACAGAATATCTGTTTTCCTAGATGTAAAATATGTACGCCTAACTCTTGTAACTCTCATAGAATCTAATTCCAAAACCAAATTGTGAAGAAAAAAACAAAACCAAATTATCAGTGCAGATTCATTGAAGCAATTCTAACTCAGTGATTTAAATGAATTGGTTGCGAAAAGAGAAATCTGCTTCTTTTCCGAATATCTGTTTTCTAGGATAAACTCATGCCAGTTCTGCATACTCGATAGAATTAGCTGTCAAATATGTTTCCCCCCTTCATGTAACTCTCACATAACTTCATTGTGCACCAAACTGCTCATTCGATTTGAAAGGTGCAGAATTATTTTGCATATCTAATGTAGTTATAAGTCTTCAGTGTCCATCTCCACTGAAAGACATTTGCCAAAATTTTCAGCGAAAAGCGTGAAAGCGGTGGTTTCCATGTGCTAAACCTTGCATGGGAAATCAAGGGGAGCTGGATGGCAGAAGGAAAAGTACAGTGTGAGAGCTCCAAATTGGGGGGAAGAATTTTGCTAATTTTCTTTCATTGCACTATGTTTCTTTCCATCTTAACTTCAAGGGAATATACTGTACTGGGAAGACAAAAAGCCTACAAAAGGTGATCTTGAGCGATCTTCTTGCCAATGGTCTTAAATTCATATATTGTCCATTTTAGAAACTTGCTGAAAGTGATTTGCCCTGAAATGATCCACATTTGGAGTTATTAGTGATTAAATCACAAATCTTCAAAATGTTCGGCCCAAACATTTTAAAGATTTCACTAATAATCATTAATTACTCCAGATGTGGATCATTTGAGGGTAAATAACTCTGCAAGTTTCTAAAATGGAAAATATATGAATTTAAGACCATTGGCAAGAAAATTGCTCATGATCACCTTTTGAAGGCATTTTTGTCTTCCCAGTAGTATATCCCCTTTAAAGAGGTTTTATCAACTCTTTGCTTGGCAATGTGTGTTTATTCACAAGTTATACACATAGTCCCACATAGTGCCATTCGTGTCTATTAAACACAGGAAGGGTTAAGTCATTACATAGTAAAGATTAATGAATAAAAGTTAATGTTGTTTATTGTCTAGTATGAGGCTGAAAATGAATTAGAATACTGAAGGTTTTATTGGAAAATACTGCATTTTTTGCAACCAAGTTAATATTAAAAAAATTATCCATGGGGAAATATTGATTTTCTCATCAACACACTGGTATTTCGACTGACTTTAAGGTTGAGAAGTTGGCAGCTCTGCCTAACTAATTTTAAGTTGGAATTACTTGAGATGAAAGGCTTGCTGTTTTGTTTGGATTATTTTAGTTACAGTAAGCTGTGTATGAGATTTGCAATTGCAATTTGATATCAATTTTGTGCTTCATTATTAGCTACTCTTTTGAAATCAGTTGTATCTGTTGAGATTTAATGTATTTTTATTTTTATTTGTCCACTCCTCATGGATATTTATCAGTTTATTTGTGCAATACATCATTGTGTTACTCTTCTTGTCAGTCCTCTCTTTTCCTTGCTCTCCTTCACCATCACCAGCAGCTTCTTACTATCGTTATCACCGTCATCATCAGCAGCTATCTCATCATCATATTGATTTGTCCTTCTTTCTCCCTTTCCTTTTACTTTTCCCAATTCACCTATATCCTTTTGTTTGTTTTTTCTTTTCCTCCACCTTCCCTTCTTTAGCTCCTTTCCCCTTTCTCCCCTCCTTCATAATCATCATCATCATTAGCAGCTGTAATATAGTCACCACAGTACATACATTTCCCCTCCTTTGAATGCCCTTTCCCTCCTCTTTTCCCTCCTCCTTTTCTTCCTCATCTTTCTCTCACCCTCCCTTTCCTCCCCTACTCCTTCATAATCATCACCATCATTAGCAGCTGTAATATAGTCACCACAGTACATGTACATTTCCCCTCCTTTGAATGCCCTTCCCCTCCTCTTTTCCCTCCTCCTTTTCTTCCTCATCTTTCTCTCACCCCCCCCCCTTTCCTCCCCTACCTCTTCATAATCATCATAATCATCATCATCAGCAGCAGCAGCAGCAGGAACTAATCGTAGCACTTTAAAGACTGTCCGTCCCTTTTGCAAGCTTAAAATTTGAAATCGTCTATCACGATCGTAAATTGAAGAAAGTGTGATTCAAGACCATTTCTAAGAATATAGCATGTTGAAGCTTTCTGTATATGTAAAAAATTTCAGCCGTTAAATTTCAAACCGACTTTTTTCGTACTACGAAAAAAGTAGTAGTCTTTGTTACAGTATCTATGTGGTTATTATGCATGTGTGAAATCCTAATTTTATGAGTAATTACCAAATTTTGGAGATGATTCCTTCTATACAACATTTTTTTCATAATGCGTTTTATAATTTAATAAACAGATTAATCAATTTAGTACATATTTCAACACAAACTGCTAAGAGCCTGAGGTAAAGACTATTAATCAGACGTTGTTTACGTACATTATTTAAATTTTACACTACGTATCAGTTTCAAATTATGAATATACAGCTTTCTAGCACTTCTCTATATGTTTTTCCAATGTTTCGATGGTTTTGTGGTGATCTGAAAAAGGGACGGGCTGTCTTTAATCCTCTCCTTCAACTCTCTCCCCTCCTCCCTCCCCTCTACCTTTTATTCTTTCTATTTTTCCCTGTTCACATCCTTTACCCTTTTCCCTCTACTGAGACTTTCTCTGCCTCCCTCCCTCCCCCTCCTTCCTCTCCTCCCTCTCTCCCTCCCCATCATCAGTTTCTTATCCCTCACTTCCCCTCAAATCTTTTCTGACCTCCACCTTCTCTGCCCTTCCTACCCAATTGACCGTCCATCGCCTCTTTTCAAAATACCACCAGCCTATCCCAGCCTTCCGTCCGTCTGTCAGTCTGTATGTCCGAAGCAAAAATAATTAAATCATGCTCAGAACTCCGGCTGAAGGAATAGCCCATCTGCACCCTCCCCGCACCCCAGCATGAATAACGCTATCTGATAACCAGCGCTGCGCACCATCATCCAAGGAAAAGTAACATTCTATGTTCCCGCGATAAAAGGAAGATAAAAATGTGCCAATCTCACTCAGTCGAGAGACAGTATGGCTTAATGCTTTCACTGCCAAGACGTTTTTGTTCGAATGAGAACATTCTCACACTAGTTGGGTGGCAATATTGCTTTTTGTTTGATCAGAAGTGATATTTTCCTTAAAATCAAAAACTGACTGTAGATGCTGTGTCAAAACTTTATATTTGGAATATGATGTAAGTGCTCATCAAAATAATGGTTGAGGTTGAACAACACATCTGTTAGATCTGAACACTTACAGAACCACTGCAGAAATAAAAAAAAAAAATCAAGAGGAAAAAGGTGGTAGAGTGGGGAGGAGGAAGAAGGAGGAGAGGGGGGAGCATGTAGAGATTAGGTTGGGGCAATAGTTGAATTGTATTTCCTTGTTTCTTTTTGTATTTCTACTGTTACCTATCACTATTTACCTTAAAATTGGATAAAATGATTTTCCAAATTGCTACATGCAGAGGAAGCTATTCGGGAGGGATAGAAAAACAAAGAGAAGGGGGGGGGGGTGTGATTGTATTGGCTGTATTTGAAAGCAAATCTGTTCTAAAGGTCACTTGCTGTCAAAGTGAAGTTAAAGGTCTGATATGAACAAAGCTTGGCTGAGCAAGGAAACTCTGTTCATATTTTATGCATGCCTCATGTTTGCACAAGTAGTAATTGAAGATGATCTAAAAACATGGGTGATCAGGTAAAGACCTATCGGAGGGGTTATGTGAGCAGAGATTTGTTAAATGCAACAGTGCATCCAGGCCCCCTATGGGCTCCGGCGCGAGAGGCCGTTACAGATTGGCGACGATATTTCCTTGTTAGCGATTCAGCAGTGAGGACGAGATGGGAAAGATGTTTTGAGATGTGAAATAAATAGGCCCTATGACCTGGCCCGGATCAGGGACTTAGGGAGGCCCTGTTCACATGGGAATGCCTTACTCAGAAATCACAGCTATCAGAGAATAGATTGAGGATTTCAAACCGCTGTTTATTAGACAATGTTCACACGCCATTCAATGAATGAAAAAAGCTGCAGATTGTAGTGTTGAGATCAGAAACTTTGCTGAAGGGAGAATCACAGCTAAATTAAAAAAGAAGGCCGCGTTCACATTGTATTTTAAAGAGGAAGTTTAAGTAAAGAAGGCACTGTTCACATCCAAAATGAGATTTCATGGGTACAGAAGAAGACAGTGTTCACCTTGGATGTTTGAATGGTGATTCGGTACTTTTCATTATTCGCTTTGGTTCAACTAATACGTCACCAATGGTAACCCAAAGCTTGTCCAAGATATGTCTAAGTAGCAACAACTACCGGTAATAGATTCAGAATGCGTCCCACCCATTGAAACTGAATTTAGAAATACAGATGAATGAAATCAGAAGAAGTCTTCACACTGGCATCATAAAAGGGGAGTGTTCATATGGCATTTTAAAATGATGAATCAAAATGGGAGCAAGAAGTGTAAACAAATAGATTTACTGATTTAATCTGCACAGCGTAAGAGGAGGGTAGTGTTTCCATGGGGTGTTGAAACAGTGAATAAGCACTAGAGAAGGCAATGGCAGTGTTCACACTAAACTTCACTCATTTACAGCTGGAGAAGAGAGTTGTTGAGAACACAAAATAGAGCAGATGAACATGAAATAGAAAAGGCAGTGGTCACACTATATTTTTTACTCAACGAGCACACAAAAGTCAAACAATATTTTAGTACTAAATGAGAACACATTGGTTACATTATATTTTTACTCAATGAGAACATGAGTGGTCATGTTATTTTTTACTTGATGAGAACACAGTAGTCATACCATGTTGTTTGCTTAGTGAGAACACAGATAGAGTAGAGGAGTAGACAAGTTCTCAGCAGGGAGGTAAAGGGAGAGGGGAGGGGGGTAAAAGTTAATAGGCCCGTTCACACACACCGGAAATCGAAATTACAATCGCGATCCAAATTTCGATTTTTTTTTCGACCGTTCATACACAGGGAAAAATCGCACTTCCCAGCAAGGAAAGAACGATCAGTGGCCAAATTGCGCATTGCATGACCGAAGACTGACCGCGCTGTCCCAATAGAGTTTCGCGCGCGCGCGATTCAAAGAGACGCTTGGCAAAATAATCGCGATTATTCTGAAAAATCGCACTAATAGTGCGGGTTGGATCGCGATTAGGATCGCGGTAATTAGTGCGATTTTTCTGTCCACACTGGAAAAAATTTCGAAATTCTGATCGCGATTAGAAAATCGATTTTTAAATCGCACTTTTTCCCTTGTGTGTGAACGGGCCTATTGTGTAGGGGCTTCTTTTCAAGAGTGATATCATGAAACTGAACTGAAACATACTGTTGAAATATATATAGTTAGCTAGGTGAGAAAAAAAACATGTTGTTACAAGGACTATAAAAAAAAACATTTTCTAGGGCTAAATTATCCTGACCCCCAGGAATGTGTTTAACTGGTAATCAGACCACAGAGATGATTCTGAGTGCATGCATGAACTTCTATTATATTTCTGATAAACCAAACATTTGCGTCAATCTTGCCAATTCATGTAGATACAACGGCAGAAAAACAATCTAGTGCATGTAAAATGTGATACTGTCCGAATTGAGCGCTTCATGAAATTCTCTCGCCTTCTATGGTAAACTGGTACTTGGACTGTGCATATGTTTTACATCTGTAATGCGTTTGTTACGCTTGATTTCAGAGGAAAGACAATTGGGCCGTGCAGTGTTTCAGAGGGGCGAACATTCATAACAAGTGCGAAGATGTGAGTTTTGTCTCGGCTAATCGGTTGTGACAGGCCCTAATTCCGGTCCGCACAGTCAGCTGAGATTCTCGTTGACTTTCTGATTTCAAATCTGGCACAGCGTGTTGACTTTTCATTGCCGAAGCTCTCGCCAATGTCAAAGAGTCACTGGACATGTTTGTGGCTGCTTTGTAGAATTAGCAGAGAGAATAAAGTACTAAGAAGAGAACTGGTGATGTGAGATTTATTTGTAAGAAGGGGAGAGTAATTTATTGTGGTTAATTATTAATTGATGTCACCTTAACTCTAATTCGCTTGAGGTCTTGTCATCTTAAGAGCACTTGTTGTTGTAGTACGGTCATGCACGAAAGCTTTCTGAAGGTCTGTGCAAATTTCATGAAGAACAATTGAATGACTGAATGAGTTTATTGTCCATAGAATACATAGAATAGGAGAATGTGACAAGTCTACATTGACATTAAAGATATTCCTTTCATCTTAAAAAGACACAAAGAAAATACCTGAATGACTGTTTTAAAAAAATGTTTCACAAATCTATAAAACAAAAAGAGAACCACACTGGACACTACTACTCATGTTGCCAATTTGTAGGTTTCGATCTACTAGTGGATGTAAAATTTACTTTAAAATCTTGTCCGTCCTCTGATCTTCCTTAACCCGTTTTCTTATGGTTAGATTTTCAGGCCTTGTAAAGCTTGTTCCAGGAGGTATTTCAAAATTTGCCATGGAACTGCAGTTACCAAAAAAGTGTGACTTGATTGCGTCTTATAAAGAATTTAAAGGTTAATAGTAGCCTGCCATCTATTGTCCATGCAGCAGATTATGCTGGAGTTTCTCTGATCAGTATCTGAGTGGGGAAAAAACACGGCCGCAAATATGCGTGTACAGTAAAGAACGGGATGAACTTAAACTAATCTGGTTCATTGATTTTCCTGCTTTAATTAAAAGCAGCCATCGGCTTTCTGGCGATGCCTTATATTCATTGTTCATGAAAGTTGTTTATTCTTGTTTGTTAAAAGAATAAAGAATTGAATTGAAAAGAAACTAATTATTAGGTCTTCCATGTACGCTGTACACTCCATAAAACAACATCCACATCATGTTTCTTCAGCTGAAATGCTACCAGTTAATGCTTTTTAACTTAATTTGTTGTAAAATTGTCACTCCTCCCCTCCTCTTATTCATGTATTATATCTCCTGACAACATTGTTTAACACTGCCCTGGCTTCTTGATGGAGTTGCCATTTTGCAACCTTGAAAACTTACCTCAAATTGCAGATGGCCAAATGAAGCTTTGAGTGGGCCTAATAGGGATGTCTTTCCCCCAAAGAAGTTTGGTTGAAGGCAGCGGGCTAAGAAAGATGGAGGCCGTAACAAATGGGTGCTATGTTCTCAGCTCCCCTCCCCCGTCATTAGCACAAATCTTCCAATAAGCCAGGCACTCCGGAGACGTTGGCTAAAACGGCCAAAATATACATATATGTACTCAAGTAATTCTCCTGGATGGGCTGGAGCTAATCACCATTTCATTTTGCGATCGTGAAGGCCGTTAGCCCGTAACGAGAAGAGTCAGCGACGGGAAGCTGCTGAAAACCCTTCCACTGATTGCGACTAACGAAACAGTCTGTAGCGTTGAATCAGCGTCTCAGTCTTGGCGTGCTCCTAAATACCATTGCGTCTTTTCTTATTTTTGCTAATTATGGGCTGATTGAATGCGCTTTATTGATTTCTCTGTGTCTTCTTCTTCTTCTTCTTCTTTTTTGAAAGATCCTAAGTGCTCTTCGAAGAATTTTCTGAGGAATTTGAACCTTGAGTGGTATCATGATCAGAGATAATATCTCTTGTTTAATTCAACTTCAGTATGGACAAAGCAGAGTTAATGAATGTGACGAGAAGACTTTGATGACATTAATAGACGAAGAGCTGTAAATGCTGGTGGTACCCATGGAGCCTGGAAGAAATGATCATTATAGGAGGGGCTATTGGTGGGGTAAAGAGTTTGATTTTTTTTTTAAACATAATAGGTAACGTGTTACAGATCCAGGACAGATTGAACAAGCTTTAAAAGGAGGTATTCTTTAAAGTGAGACATAGCTTCAAAGATTATGTAAAAACAGTCATGTAACATGATAAACATGATGTGTCTCAGGCACAGAAAATTAAAAATGTAGAGGAAAAGTACTTTTTTTCACAGGGGCTTTTCTATCATTCATGAGGGCTGTTTTTATGAGTCCCCATGTAATTTTCCACTGATCTCAGCTCATTGTTATTTGTTTATGGTGTGTATTGTGAGAGAATGTGAGAAAATTAGAGTGAGAATATTACAGAGAATGTATAGACCAACTTGGAAAGTGGAGTGATTCTGACTGTTACATTCTGTATGTTTCATTTAGGTAACTAATATATTCTTTTTTTATAGTAGAGAGCAATCAGATGAAATTCACAATATCTCAACAAAAGGGGACAAAATCGAGATGATGCACTCGACGTGTGCAACCTTGAATGACAATTGATTATCAGGGAGTATCTTCATAATGCTGCACAAGACAATGATACAGGGTTAATTAATGCTCTTACGTTGTTCTCCTCACCTGTTTCATGTATCTACGTCAACTTAATTCTAGGCCAGCGTGATGCTAGGTCAGCGCTCAATGTGCGAGAAGACTCTCACCCTCATCCCAAGAGGGGGGAATAAGTTAGGTCATCATGCAAGCCAAGAAAATCTTTCATTTATCTTTTTAAAGGAATGGTAGCCACTTTGCGGTTCAAAAATATAAAATTGTGTGTAGAATATTCTGGACAATAATGACCCTCACAATATTTGAACTGGAAACTGACTCTAAAGACAGGGTGTCCGTTTTGCAGGTCCAAAAATAACATTTTGTAAAAAAAAAACATGGAAAATGAACTTCCCTCCCAATGATAGAGCTGGAAACTGACTTCAATCAAATTTATAGGGATTGCTAGATTTGAGTTTTTTTTTTTTTTTTTTTTGGGGGGGGTCATCTAAAGCCTATAGCCTAGTGATACGAGATCGCTGTGCGCTATGGTCCCCACCGGTCCGCTCCACAGTGCATGCGTTCAATGGGAGCAATGCCCGTATCCCTGAGTGCACTTTTTTTTGCTACCAAACAGGGTGTTTCACACAAAGAGAAGGATAGGTTTTCACTTTTCCTGAAAAAGTTCATGAAGCTTTGACTGTGAGATTTCCTACATGATATTGTTATGTTCTACTGTGTATCCTTGCTGACTTTCATGAGTTTTGTAAAAAGGCTACCCTGTCATATACCCTGGCATATACTGTACTGGGAAGTCAAAAAAGCCTTCAAAAAGTAATTGTTAGCAATATTTTTGCCAATGGTCTTAAATTCATGTAATGTCTATTTTAGAAGCTTGATGTAAGTTATTTGCCCTTAAATGATCTACTTTTGGAGAAATGAGTGATTAAATCACAAATCCTCAAAATGTTTGTGCCGAACACTTTGAGGATTTAATAATTGATCATTAATAACTATGGGTATTGTTAAAAGGGCTACCTGAGCTTTAAAGGGCATATACTGTACTGGGAAGGCAAAAAAGCCTTTAAAAGTTAACTGTTAGCAGTCTTCTTGCTAATAGTATTAAATTCATGTATCGTCTATTTTAGAAGCTTGCTGAAAGTCATTTGCCCTCAAATGATTTACATGTGGAGTAATGAGTGATTAAATCACAAATCCTCAAAATGTTTGGGCCGAACATTTTGAGGATTTAATCATTAATCATTAATTACTCCATAATGTGAATCATTTGAGGGCAAATAACTTTCAGCAAGCTTCTAAAATAGACATTACATGAATTTAAGACCATTGGCAAAAAGATTGCTAACAATTACTTTTTGAATGCTTTTTTGCCTTCCCAGTACAGTATATGCTCTTTAAAAAGCTAGGACCGGCTTGGTCTCTGTCACCACCACCACCACATACTGTATTTTGTCAATAGACACTGGAAACATTCAACCAGGGGGCATTCCTTTTGGAGCCCTTCGGTCCAAGGTGACGTGATTGTGTTGTCATTCTCCGCTTCCTCCTTTTCTTCGTTCGTTCCTTCGTTCGGCTCTAGGGGGAATAAAGAGAAGAGAATGGAGCCCCCTGCCCTGACCGTGCGTTCCTCCGTCCTGCTGCGTCCTGCCTGCCCAGGGTGTTAGGATAAGCAGCGGAGTGTAAACGGTGATTAGCGCTTCCTTCCCCTCCCTTATTCTGGCTTCCCCCTCTCTCTCTCTCTCTCTCTCTCTCTCTCTCTCTCTCTCAAAAGTTGGCAGAATCTGGCCATTCTTGCCCCCATCCCATCCCACCCCATCGCAAAGCTTGTGATGGTCAGATCTGTGAAGTTGTAGAACAGATTCGAACCAGAGGGCCTCGTCTTTCCTGACTTCAGGGCTATAGGACATTTCTAATCAACACTATCCCAAATATACATTGGGTTAAGAACCAACAAGACTATTAAGTCTTCACCCTTCCCAGTCCATCAAAGAAAAACGTTCAAGTACACCGCCTATTCGCAAAATAGCCGCAACTTTTCCAGCAATTTTTCTGATGCGTTACCGATAGTTGCAAATATGAATGAGAATCACTCAAATAATGCTGTATTTGCTTCCTCCTTTTTCTCGCCTATTTTGCGGCTATTTTGTTGATGGAGACCTATGGTAAGAATACTGCAACAAATCTTATAAAATGCGTTCGCAAAATAGCTGTAAATATTGGCCTTAAGGTTATTGCATCTATTGCCATGATAGTTACCATCGATGGAAAGTTTCAATAATTGAAAACCTATATGGCCCTGATTATTGTAGAGTTCAGATTATAATGTACAGTATACAATATAATATACAGTCTGGGAGCCAGACTAAGACCAGTCATGCTTTCACTAAAACGACCCCTTGATGTCTTCATGTTGTGCTTAGGACACTCAGCATACTTCCGACTTTTACTTCTGCATGGGATCAGGTCGTAAAGAGTCGTCATGGGGAGTGTCAATAGGGGTCAGTTCTGGGTGAGTTTTATTCATAAACCTTGGCATCGGGCGTGGAGGATCATCAATGAGCTCATGACTAATCATAAACCCCGTTCATATACACCGCCTATCCGCGAAAAAGGCGCAACATTTGCGGCAATTTTTCCGATGCATTACCGATAGCTGCGTATATGAACGGGAATCGCTCAAATAATGCGGTATTTGCTTCCTCCTTTTTTGCGCTTATTTTGCGGCTTTTTCGCGGATCGAGACCTAGTAATAATACCGCAATATTGCGGTAAGCGAATCTTATAAACTGCGTCCGCAAAATAGGCGTAAATGTTGCGCCTTTAGCATCGCGCTCTGGCCTGTTGGTCGCTAATCCTACCGCTCGTATGGCTGAGCGGAGCATGTCACCATTGGTTTGGAGAGAGTCCAGCTGTCCAAAACACCGCAACATTACGGCTTTTGGGGGTGTATATGAACGGTGCTTTTGCGGCTCGCTGGAAACTTCCTTACCGATGTGCATCAGTAATAATAGCGGTATATGGTATATGAACGGGGCTATGATGAAAATTTTATGTGATAATTTCTGCAGCTTAGCCTAATAAAAGAGGTAACAATATCATGTACAGTAGGTAACATTATATTTAAAGCATTTGGTCCATTTGCAAAAATCTAAGAGTAATATTAACAGTAAATTGTATTCAATTGTCAAAATATGTGAATTACTTTAGATGTGAATTGGAAAATTATAGTCACCTGTATGCTGTAGAATGTAGATTCATATTGAAAGAACATATTGTGTTAACTAAAACACTTTTTACATTTTATCTTTAATTATTTGCCCAAGTTCCATATGGAAAACACAGGGAAAACACAAGGAAGAAACAATCATCCATGTGTACCAGCATGAATTTTAATGTGTCTTTATTCTTAACAAACTTTGTGCTCCTCTACAAAATTTTTACAATCATATTGTTTTCCCCATCTTGTTTGTTACCATCGTTTTCTTTTACTCTGCATAGTCGGTTGTGTTCTCATTTATTGTTTATGATGAGTGAAGCTTTGCATTGAAATAGAGTAGCAAGAGAAAGAGAGATGTGAGCAGACTGTGTTCACATTGCTGGTATTATGGCAGTTTTTACTTTTGCAGGAGAGAGAGAGGGAGAGAGAGAGGGGGAGAGAGAGAGGGAGAGGGAGTGTGAGAGTGAGAGGGAGATGTGTGCATGCCATGTTCACGCTTTTGGTATGATAGCAGTTTTTAGTTTTGCAAGAAAGAAAGAGAGAGAAAGAGAGAGAGAGAGAGAGAGAGAGAGAGAGAGAGAAAGAGAGAGAGAGAGAGCAAGATATGTGCATTCCCTGTTCACATTGCTGGTAAAACAGCAGTTGTTACTGTAACAGGGGGGTCCTGTTTATTAGATTTCATAGCTGACAGGAATATTGGGAAAGTGCCATGCTCACTTTGTTATTTACATCTCGGCTGTTTGTTAAGCATGGCTACCTTTTTACATAGAAAACAAATTCTACGGAGGGGAGGGGGTAGCTTCGGGTGTGGTGGGGTGGGGTGGAGACCAAACTGTGCAGCGGAAAAAAACGAGATGAGACAAGAAGCTAAGGAGAGAATATGGGATGCTGATTGTTAGAGAAGGTCACCAACGCAGAGGGGAAGACAATATTTCTAGCCGCAGATTCCCAGAAGAAAATAATAAAATCTGTGAAGCGTGAGGGGGCAAATTTGGAAGAGGAGGGAGAGAGAGAGAAAGAGGAGGAGGGGGAAGATTCCCAGTTGAACTCTTGAGCACCTGACCGATACATTCTCTCCCCACAAACTCATTTCCTCCCGCCGATAGCTTGCCAATTGAAGGATCTCTTCACGATTATTACCGCTTCATAACTATTCATATTTTCAGCTAGACCCGATCAATCACAGAGAAAGGGTGGCCACGTGAATCATTTATCGAGTTATACTCTGCCGATAATCACATTTTTTCGCCGCGCACCCAAGGACAAGGAGCAAAATAGGCTTCGCAGGTGAGCGGTTCAGCATTTTTTCCTTCTTCCCCCTTTTTTTTCTGAAGGAGCAGCAGCCCTTGTTGTGTCAAATTTGCTCCGGAGACAAAGATGTTTTTCTCTTTTCTGTGTGTGTTTCCTCTAGAGGCGTGGGATATGTGTGAGAGAATTTATGCGGGTTCCATGTGTACATGATCGGGTTAGGAGCAGAACGAAGGGGACGGATAGAGAAAAGTGATTTTTTTTTCTTTTGCCTGTCTCTCACACAGAACCAATACCCTGTGCTCTAATTTGATTGTAGCAGTACGGAAAGGCTGCTTCTGTTTCGCTCCTCCCAGGAAAATCGTGGCATGCGCTCGCTCCGCCACGCATGTGATTCGGTTTAGACGCAATACCGGGATATTTAGGCATATATAATTTGATATTTTGCCAATTGAATATTTAGGCGTCATAATTCGATAAGGGAGAAGGAGTGTGAATTTAAACCGATAATTTGATAGAAATAGAATGGAATATTTTATTATGGACAGTCGCAGACCTGTCAGGGTTTTTATTTGAGAATGACTTGTCACTTGATTGGCACCTTCCCCAAATGTCAGTCCTCTGATGGGAGACGTGCGCGGAGATCGTTGGGGGAAATTAGCCACTGTGCTTTACCGAAAACACCCGCTGTCGATTTCTCTGCACAACAAATGTTTCCAAAGGGAAAAATAACACATTTGTTTATTTCCAATTGAATTAAAATGAACGCAGCATGGTATGGCATATTACCCCACAATGCCATACGTGAAAACATTTGACATGAAATTATTCCACGTCACGTAATGGATTTAACTTCACGTGGAGCTTTTCCTCGTAATTAATTTCCCTTCCTTAGTGTGGAAGAAAGCATGCGTTAGTATGAGATAATAAGTCTGTTAATGTTGATTGTGTGCAGATCGTTATAACATGCGTAACTTGATTTTGAGCAACGCCACTTCAGATGCATTTGTGATGGAAGAAAAATTTTATTCTACCAAAATGTAACAGCTTTGTAATTAATGTTGATGGAATTAGCGAGCATGTTGGTAAGCAGTAAAAGAAATATTGTAAGGAAGTAACAACTTTTCACTTCATCTCTTCACAGTTTAATTTGCTAATTTTGTATGGCTACACCTTCACTATTGCATTATTAAGTTGCAGCTATTGGCTTTTGATATAAAAATAATCCAATATGCGTACATGTGTCAGCTAATTTCCCCCACATCTTGAAGTTGTTTGCATAAGACCAGACGTTTAAATGATAAACATGTTCATGTCATAACTTCTCAGAATCTTGAAGTGACAAGTGCTGGCTGCTCAGTACAATTTCAAGTACTTTATGATCTAATAATAGTAATATTAAGGGTTTGGTTACCAGCATAGCCTCATCGGTGTAAACACTCCTTTTCATGAAGGCCTTACATTACAGTACTCCTTTCACTGGATCAGAGTATCCTACCACGTCAGTCAAATGTTCTTTTTACCTGTTTTACGCTACAGTTCAAAGGAATTGCAGAGGGAAAGGGAAATGGAAGAAAGGGAAGGAGCTGCAGTTTAAAACCGTGGTATATTATTTCCAGTTCAGCATGAAACACGATACTTTAGCCTAAAAAGCATCATGTTTCAGGCTGAACTGGACAAAATATACCACGGTTTAAAACTGCTGCTCCTTGCCTTTCTTCCCTTTCCCTTTCCCTATGCCAATTCCTTTGAGCTGTAGTGTAGATACATCAGGCTTCTCTCAGACTTTTGTACTGCTACTACATCTAGTGACTTGAGTAATGACAATACGGGGCCCTCATAAAATGCAGTGGCTGTGCACAGTCTGAGAGAAATTAACCAATCTACATGTTGTAAGAAAAAGTATACCTAGAATAGATCTCATGATTGTACAAAAATATAATTTTCATAATCTCATATTAAAATCAGATGAATCTCCTACCATGTCCTTAGTACAGAGCAAGTATGTGCATTTAAATGTTTCGCCGAGAAACACAAGTGGCAGCTCCTAGTTTTCCAGCCTAACCCTCGTGATCGAGAGTCACAAGAACAAGTCCACTCACCATGCTACTGCAAGAAATTTGAGTAACAATTATTTGAATTTGTTATCAAATTAAGCCTTTTTACATTAAGTACAGTGCAGTTTTATTAAATATACAATTTTGTTTAGCTACATTTTCAGTTTTGCATGAGCTAGTTACAGATATTGCTGTTTGGTATGAAAGTAATTCAATATCAGTACTTTTGTCAGCTAATCCCCCCCCCCCCCATCTTACAGTAGCATTTGTCAAAAATATAAACACAATGTTTAATGTAATAAAAAAAATGTTTAATAGTAAAAGATTCATGTGTATTGTGTCAAACATAAATTTTTCATGTTTTTATTTTCTCTTCCCCTTTTTTTCAAATTTGTTTTTCTTTGTTTAATCTCACTTTGTCTTGTTTTGTCAGTACCACTATACGTTCCATACATGTGTACCAACACATTCTTGTGGCAATCCCATATCTCTGTACCAAAGCCTTGTAAAAAAAGGATAACACAGCTGGCACTTCAGCACCTGAAGTACATTGCTGCCCTCTAGTGGCAGAAAGTGGCCAGGTCCTGTCAATCATACTCTTGACCTAGACTTGTAATCCAGTTGGTTACATAATTTATCAACCTTTCATGCGGACATTGATACTCTCTCTCTCTCTCTCTCTCTCTCTTTAGCATAGATAGCCTGCAATTCAGGCTGATGAGTGTGTACTTTACCTCATAAATACCGAAATCTTCTACCCCACACCCCTAAAATGCATGCAAATAGTCAAGTTTTTTTGTGTTGTCCTGTGGTGATTGCAAATGGTCTCATATTATCCATGAAGGGATGGGGGTTGGAGTATTTATGTTGCCATAGCAATGGATCAGCAATCAGATGTTCTTGATTATTCACTAACATTTCCTAATTCTGTGTTGATTTGTAACCTGTTTTGTCCAACCTAATTTGGAAAGGGGAACAATTCCTTCACTGTTGTGTGAGTTCAATACAAAATTCTGCTCTATGGGGTTTGTGTACATTATTTGTGCCAAGTTGCACCAATGGTTCATCAAGCATAAATAAAAAGTTGATTTTATCGAAAGCAGACAAATCACAAATATTTCCCCCCCCCCTCCTTTCTTCTTTTGATACAGCGTTGCAGAAATTCCTGGAAGTACATCCGCTGACTGACAGAATCTCGGTAAGAATTCACCCACTGTCCCAGTGCATTGCATAGATGGCTTTATTTACCGTCAAAACTGTTTGTTCCTACGACGCGGCATGGCTGGACAACACCGCACTGCCTAACTGTGTTATTCAGGCCTCGATACACTGGGTGGTTTTAACCTATCAGCCCGATTTAGCTTCCAAATCAAAACAAGTATCGTTACATTCGCGTGGGAGGGGGACAGTATTTTGGGAGCATTTCTTGAGATCAGAAATCTATTTTAGAGGTGAGAGAAATCGTGAAATGAAGTTCAGTCTCGCAATATTGTGTGAGACATCCATCATATCCTTTCACTGACTGACTGTCTACAGTGTTCAGTGTCTCTCCCCCCTCTCCCTTCTCAGCTGTTTGGATCTTTTGTTAAATAGACTTTCCTTAGCATATGCAGCTTCAACTGTCTAATGTCAACTGTCAACATGGAGAATTTAATTTTAGGTGAATTCCTTGTCTTTCTTTTAAATTTTCCTTAAGTGTTAGAGACATTTTTTGTGGTAAATGCTATATAAGTGCTGTTAGTTTTCATTATTATTATTATTATTATTATTATTGTTATTATTATTATTAATATTAACATGCATTTTAAAGAAATCATATGATATCAAAATCAATACAACCCTTAACAAAAGTTTTGTGAAAACACTTTATATGTCTTTTCATGATGGTTTGCAGCCTTTGGTGCTTCCTATTAAGTGACAAAAATGCACGAGGGCTCATAGCCACTGGATTGCAAAAATGAGCCCCCAAAAGCAACAGGAGTGCCCCTTTGAAATTGAAATAACCTACACTACAGCTCAAAGAAATTTGCATAGGGAAAGGGAAAGGGAAGAAAGAGAAGGAGCCACAATTTTAAACCACAGTATATTTTGTCCGGTTAAGCATGAAACATGATGCTTTAGCCTAAAAAGCATCATGTTTCATGCTGAACTGGACAAAATATACCGCGGTTTAAAACTGCGGCTCCTTCCTTTTCTTCCCTCTCCCTTTCCCTATGCCAATTCCTTTGAGCTGTAGTGTATATAGGGTATCGTGCACAGGGTCTTCTTTTCATGTCATTGGGCTTCAAAAGTAGACCTCGCCAAAAATATGTTTAAATTTACCCATTGTTACTATTCCTCAGGTGTTTGACTCCTTATCATTCTGCAAAGAAATACGTCAAATTATTACAACACTTAACACAATATATTACTCAGCATAACAAAATATGTTTGGTGTGTCATTTTTTGAACACTTGTTCTTTTATTGTAGTTCTTATTCAAGTCTGAACTATAACATTGTCCACTAGTGTGCACTTTCTATTGATTTGAATAAGGTCATGATGGAAAGGAAAAAAATGATTGATAGAATACTGAATTGGAAACCTTCCAAGGTTTTGTATGTAAAATCATGGACCTATCATGAATGGACTGTGCTCGGATAGATTTCCTTTGATCTATGATGACCGCCGCCTCATAAAAATTCAAGACATTCAGGTGTTTTAAACAATTAGTTGTATTTCTAATTAGGTAGTGCCTTCCTCTGAATAACAAAAGAAAATCTGTTTTGAGAAATATGTCAACCGTTCAGCCTTCGCTGGGAGCTCGTAGGTGATTTTTTTTACACACACTGTGAATTAATTTTTGGGGTGAGCGAAGGTAAATTTTGGAAAAATGGGAGAAAGAATTTGGTCCGTAACTTTTTCGGACACCTCCGGACACGAAATTGAGCTTGTTTCCATGGAAGATAAAACACTCAATAAACGATTTACAAGATATTTTTAATGAAATATCATTGCTTAATGTGCGATATGGAGGCATTTCTCTGGCATGTTTTCTACAGTATTCTCCTTTTATCCCCAAAACGAAGCAACAGTATAATCTGAAATACACAGAATCGTATCTTTATAAGATGTACTACTACTGCACATGCACTTCAGTTCATGAAGTGGTTCTGAAATTTTCTGCGCATACAAAATATATAATCCTCTAAATGCATCCAAAATTCGCTTTGCATATTTGGCGGTGGTCGTCACTGGATCAAAGAACCAAATGCGTCAAATATTCTATTGTGTTATCAGTGAACGCGACTGGTGTAGGAATAAATTATGCTTCGTGCTGACTCCAGTTCTAACATCTACCTGGTAAAATCATTTTATTGATACAATTTGTCAGTTTCTCTTTCTCTCTCTCTCTCTCTCCCTCTCTCTCTCTCTCTCTCTCTCTCTCTCCCTCCCTCTCTCTCTCTCTCTATCTCTCTCTCTCTCTCTCTCTCACACACACACACACACACACACACACACACACACACACACAATTTGCTTTAAAGGATCAAGCCTTTTTCTAATCAGACTTCTGCAGGTAGACAAATGTTTACAAAGAAAAGAATAGGTGCTTATAGGTCCCCTGACATCAAAATATATGTTGACTTCTGCTGGTGTATAATAGTATGTATATTTCAAAATCACTTACTGTGCAATGAAAATATATGTCATCTATTTTAAAATATATATTTTTTCTCAGCACTTCTAAGCCCCGTCAAGATTCCCATCATGACATCATCAAATGTAGAAATAAACTGAACCATAGACAAAGTTATGCACATAGCCATTCATTGCAATGAATACCTGCTTATAATAACATCAAGTGTTTGATATTTGCAATGCAAGCTTGTTGCTTCTTCCTTGGCATAAGCTGAACAATTTGTGACATAGCAAACGATTATTCCCATATGAAAGGTTGTTAGATGGTATTGTGTGAAGACATGTGATGCTCTTGTGAGCAGGTGGAGGTAGTCATTGCAATAGCTAGTTATGTGCATAAATTATGTCTATTGTACTACTCATTTCTACCTTTGATGATGTCGCAATGTGAATCTTGAGCTGGAGGAAATGTTTGGATGCGGGGCTTAGCAGTGCTGAGAAAAAATGTAAACAAATTATTTTAAGATATATGACATATATTTTCATTACACAGTAAGTAATTGTGTAATATACATACTATTATACACCAGCAGAAGTTGACATATATTTTGATATCAGTGGACCTTTATAGATCTTTAATATCCTTGCTTCTAAAGGATATGTTAATTTTAAACAGTAAAGAAAATACTCACTGCCATTCAGGGCGATCACTATGAACATAGTATTTTGTTATGTGGACAAAATTTAAAAGGAACCCTTTGAAATTTTGTCTGTGTTACGAAAGATCATGCTCATAGTGGATTAATGCAACAAAGGGCCCATATTATTACAATAAGATACAACATACACAGTATGGCTCAGTGAATTTGTGTCATATAACAACAGGCCTGAAATAACGTGTGAAAATGATTTTCTTATTTCCGCTCCATGCTTTGTAACCATCGAGAAAAGATGCAACATTGCAGTTATCTCTTTGAGAAGGCGCAGGTTTTTCTTGAACCCAAGTAAAAGTATGATTAGCCTAGGGAGTGGAACCTCACTTAGGCAGCTGCTTCCAAAAACGTCAATTACAAAACTCCTCCTCAATTTCCATGCCTTTATATGAATCCTAACTGCACTAATCCGTCCCCTGCATAATTTTCTTCACAGCAAATTTGTCACAAAAGGACAATTTTGATAGGATGCCTTACAGCAAAATGCAGCAGGAGATAAAAAAAATATCGCTAGTTTTCTTGGCTTGCCTATTACTTGCAGTATCTTTGGCCAAGTGTTATCATAACATTGCTGAATGTAGCCATTTATCAGGCAATTTCTTTTTTCCATTTTTTTTTCACACGGAATATGCGAAATCTATCAATTGCAGTTGATCCATTGGCAATATGTGACTGAAAATCATTTTTTTTTTATAGCTGTGTGCTTAAGCTAGCAAAAGTATGACTCCATTTTCTATAGTTTATGTTTGTAGTTTACAATATGTTATGATCTTGATCATAACAGTTGCTGGAATTTCTTTACTGCAATGAGACACAAAAATACAAAAAAAAAAAAAATCTCACACTGATTGATTTTATAGTCAAATCAAATGATAGGAAGTGAATTGTGTGTTCTATTTATGTTTTTCCTTATTTTGATACATCCCTTAGTAGGCCTATTTAAACTTTACTCAAATAAAGGAAAGAAAAAAGTGAAAAAAGGAAAGATGAATTTATATCTTATTTTATAACATGTATACAAAAGTGTTTATCACTCTAATTTTTGGTATTCAAGTAAACTGCATGAAATGGAAATAGAGATAGAAAGGGAGAGTTGTGATGGAAGATGTGAGCTAGTCATAAAATAGTAATACAGAGAGAGAAAGAGAGGAAAGGTGTACTGAAAAATTATAGTATTGCATCGTCACTTTTTTGTTACTTTATTGTGACATGGCCCTGACACCTCCTGAGGTGAGTGACTGGCAGTGGGCTGGGATGGGGGACGGAGCGAGATATGATGAAGTGAGAAAAACCCTGTCCTCTCTGGAATATTCATGCCGTTTGTTTAGGGTATCCTCTTCAAAACTGACCACATGAAGCGCGCTCCCCTTCGGTCAAGTTTCCCTCTCAGCCATTGACCTCTTGTCGGAATCGCCGTCATCGTCACCCGGCTATCACCACGCCGGCCGGACGCGCTCCGCCGTGAAAGTAATACGGCGGCGGAATATGTATTTTGGCTGCGTCATATCGCCACGGCGATGCCTCTTCCTCTGTGGCGGAGGAGGAGCGAGAGTGTTGATGGCCAGAGCTGGATGGAGATTACTTCAGAAGATGCGGTTATGGAATTTTGATGGTGCTCAAGACCCTTCATGCTGCTCTCACTGTAACTTTTCTGAAAGGGTAGAGAGAAAGAAAAAAAAGCACTTTCATGTAAAGGGCATCACTTTTTATGACAGGGCTTGTCGGGGTCTTGTCAATATTATTTTTAGTGGTCACATATTTTTCAGGCGGTGGGTGATGTTAAAAGGAAAGGGGGGAGGGGAGGTATGACAACTGATATGGTGTCACTTGAGTTGACAAAATGTTCTGTCATTGTTATGCAAAATGTATATGAAGTTGACTGCAGCTATCTCACTCATGGCTTACATGTACTGTATTATAATGAGCAAGAATTGTGTGAATTTTTTCATCATAGCTTTATAGTCACAAGTAGGAGCACTGCAATTGATATTTGTCTATTTTGTTGTTTAGAGTGCCAAGTAATGTTATAACAATATGGAGTGTGTATTTCTTCGCTCGAAGTAACTTCATATAAAATCTGTATGCATATTATACAGTATATAGTCAACTACCAATGATAAAGCACACTTGCAGAAGAATGACAGATTTACAAAATGACCTTGTGAATGGAAGCATGACAAGATAGTCACGCCAGTAATTGTCTGAAATGTTACCATCAGTCAATACGTATTGTTAAAATGCTCCAGTTTAGATACATTTATGTAAGATATGTTTTTGTTGCTAGCACAAGGTCATACAATGATCATTCCCCTCATAACAAGGTATATCAATGTTTGCTGTAGCTATTAGAGCCATTCTCTCTGTGGTTGTTACTCAAGAATCCTTGTAAACAACTCACATCTCAATCTTACATGTAGGCACTGACAAACAAACAAGGCGACGATGCATCATCTATTGAGAGAAAAGAGATAAACCAGCTGGCATACAATAATGCTGATATCAATAAAACATTT
This sequence comes from Arbacia lixula, assembly GCA_963669155.1. NCBI lineage: Eukaryota > Metazoa > Echinodermata > Echinoidea > Arbacioida > Arbaciidae > Arbacia > Arbacia lixula. The sequence goes on along the minus strand of OZ022581.1, from coordinate 13,282,794 downwards.
TATATGGGCAGATAGGCCTGAACTTTGCCCAGCGACCAATAATTGATGCAGGGCAAATACTGTTATGTAATCGGCCGTCCCCCACAAACCGTTATTCGGCTGATTAAAGGAGTTTGCGGGGATCAAAATAATTTTAGAAAGCAAACATGAGGCAGGGGATTGTAGATAATAAAACGTTGAAGGGTTTTAATCATAGATGTCAATTTACTGCTTGTGTGTCTGCATGGAGGGAAACGGTGTTGGTCTTTGATAAGAGGATTATAAGGGATTCTAGCAGAATTTTGGACATGCATGATGTCATATCATTCTTCATGGTCTAATCTGATTAAAACCTTGTGTAAAGTATGCAGTTTTGTATTCAAATGTCGACTATCAGTTATCAGCGAACATATTTGTGGCTTCAGAAAATGGTTCAAGGGAATGGTGGATAATTTCTTGAACATAAGTAATGAACAGAAATTCTCAAAATCAACTTGGTCGTGGAGATCAACTTGCGTAGTAAAGGCATTCATCATAAATTATAATTGGTGTGAGAAGAGGGGGAGTAATACAAAAGTATAATTTATTTCATCTTTCCTCTGTTAAGGGAACAAATGCATAATGCTGGAAAGAAATTATTTGAAGAGTTCGGTAAAATAAAATATTTAAGGGTTCTGAAGAGCTGCAAGGGGCTGCATAAAAAAGGAAGAAGATATTGGGGCAGGGGGTTGCGGGGACTCCTATCAATCAAGTTTTCACAGGGGCACTATTGTTATCCAGGGGGGAGGGTCTTTTTTTTGTATTCTGACGGCTAAATCGCTGAGCCCCCGTGTATTTTGTTCACAGGAAGGTATGTAGAACAGATGGGTGAATGAGAAATGTACATGTCAAAGACAAAGTGGTTGAAATTTACCCTGAAAGAGGTCACTGAGAGTGTTTTTGTAAAAGACCGTAGGATTCATTCTGCCCGAGATGCATGTTGTAGGTCTTACCACGGAAGAGCACCATCTTTCAAGAAGGTTTGAGATGAAGAGATCTTTAACCCTTTGAGAGCGACATAAACTACTGTGTGATGGGATTTGTGTGTAATATGTGTACAAAAATGTGACAGTGGGAAGTGGATTACAGGCAAGTCTCAGAAAAAGAACTCTTTAACCCTCTGTACACTACATGCATTGCTGCTGTACAGTATTCATGGGGATTACATGCGCCAAAATGCGACCGTGGCATTTAAAGAGTTAAAGAAGGTCTAGGGAAAGGGACGAGGCGCTGGAAAGGCCAGCATAGTGTGATGTTACAGAATTGGCATTGATTTATTATATTCAACCCACTTTTGATGCAATTCTTGTCCGGCCGCAGCCCCCGCCCATCACTCACGCCGTTGCGGGGAGCGTGAGGCCTCACACCTGCACATTATTCTCCCTGTCATCTCCCATCCCTCCAGATATACCTCATCCCCAGCTCATCTGCATATACCTGAGCAGACCACTGTCTTCATGATTTACTCTGTCTGTGTCTCTCTATCTATCCCACACTGTCTTGCATCCATCCCACCTCCCCCCTCCCTCACCTCCTTTCCCTTTTTAACCCCTTTCCTTCCCCTGATCTCCTTCTGTCCTTAATGTCTCTTTTTTATACCTATTTTCATGATGCACCTCACCCCCCCCGCCCCATCAGCATACTTTGTTGTATACACCCCACCCCCACCCTCTCTCAACTCCACACACACCTCCCTCTCTCACCTTTCTCTCTACCTATTTATCTCTCCCCTTTCCATAATTATATATCTCTTTCTATGATATATCAGACAACAGACTCCCATGATTTACACTTGTTCTCTTGTTTGCTATTTTGTCTCCACCAAAAGCAAGATACTTTCTCCAACCCCCTCCCCCACCTTCTCTTTCTAACGCTCTCCCTTTTCTTTCCCTCTTTCTCCCTCTCTCTTCCCTTCTCCCCCCCTCTCTCCCCCTCTCTCCCTCTCTCCTGTCTCTCCCTCTCTCTCCCCATCTCTCTCCCTTACATTCCCTCTCTCTCTCTCCTTCTCTCCCACTCTCACTCTCTCTCCCTTTCTTCCCCCACCTCTTTCTATCGCTCTCCCCTTTCTTTCCCTCTTTCTCCCTCTCTCTCCCCCTCTCTCCCCCTCTCTCCCCCTCTCTCCCCCTCTCTCCCCCTCTCTCTCTCCCTCTCTTTCCCTCTCTCTCCCCATCTCTCCCCATCTCTCTCCCTCACACTCCCTCTCTCTCTCTCTCTCTCTCCCACTCTCACTCTCTCTCCCTGTCTCTCCCTGTCTCTCCCTGTCTCTCTCTCTCTCTCTCTCTCTCTCTCTCTCTCTCTCTCTCACTCTCACTCCCTCTCTCTCTTCTTTTCTCTCCCCCTCTCCCTCATTTACCCTTATATGTCACATAAATATCTGAGACGTTTCCTCCTGCTCATTTACATTTATACATATGCAGGACAGTCAAAATTATTCCTCCAATAATGAATCATGCTCTCTCTTCTTCTCTTCTCCTTTTCTCCTCCCATGTTCTCTTTTTCATACTCTATTTCATCCACTTTTTGTATTTGTATCTATATTTATATTTTTCTGTAATGTATCGTTTCTCCATTCTCCTATTTCTTTTTATTTTCCCATACTGTCCCTTCTTTCCATTCCTGTGAGCTATATTTCACAAATGAATATCTAAAATCTTGTCTTTTCCACTTTTATACCTGTCCTTCTTATCAACCCCCTTCTTCCTCTCCCCCCCCTTTATTCCTTCTGTCCTTCCCCTTCCTCCTCCCCACCCCTCCTTCCCCCTTTCCTCTTCTCCCTTTTCCTTGTCTCTCTCATTTTTCCTTTTCCCCATTTCCCTATTTTGCATTTTCTTTCTCTCCTTTCTCCCTTCTTCTCCATAGTCATCCCCTTTCCCCCATTCTCCGCCTGCCCCCTCCTCGCTCTCGCATCTTCCCCATCTCCGATCTGGTGTGTGCCTGCTTTCAGAATGTATGTGCGTGAGTCATCGGCGGACAGTGCATGTGATGTGATTGATTATGTGAATGAATGCAGCCTAAGCACTTAAATTTCCAGTAATTCCGCTGTTTAGCTTATCATTAATCCTGTCATAGCTGTGACCATAATTACGACCATGCACACCTAAGAATTTTTTTTGTGATGTATACCATCATGTGGCTTGCATGCTTGACAGTATCGTGTTGTTGCTTCAGCCATTCAAGTTTCAAAAGTGTAAAAGAATTTGACAGGCAGATCCATCCATGTGCATGAGGTTGTAATGGTGGCGGGGGACTCGGCAAGAAAACTTGTCTCCAAACCGCTCAAGACAAATAAAAAATGAACTCATCACAGTCAATAAGCCAGGAGATAACTTAGTGGTTCCAGTATTAATAGAGGCGGAGATACTCAAAGTGAACTTTTTGGCAACAGTTTTCTTATTTGAATAACTTCTATTATGAATGTAACTTTTGTACATACTCGTAGAGTTAGGCAAAGCTACAGTTAGGCAATTGTGGTCATGCCTTCACAGATATGGCCTGTTATCGTGGAGATCAGGCCATATGCAAACGGTAGGATTGTCAAACCATGGGAATGCCGGCAGCTATAATTCTAGTCAAGTTTGTCAGTACATACACGCAGGGCTGGGTCTACACAGGGGCACTTAGAAGCAAATGCCTAGGGGCTCCCTCCCCCATGCAACCCCCCCCCCCCCCCCCCACACACACACACACATATACATGCATACATAAACTGCTTTGGGGCCTAGTAATAGCCTTTGTATGTACTTTTCCAGTAGGATACATCTACAGTGTAGGTAGTAATGTGTTTTTTCTTCATATTCCATGCTATGGGACTTAAAAAGGGGGAGGGGGGCATGTTACAAATGGCCCCCATCCCACTTAAACATTTTAATGGTTATGAACTGGATCCTGTAATTTATATAAAAATAATGATATTGTCACATGATTGAGATGAAGCTAGTTTTAACAGTGGTATTGAATATTTTTAAACACCTTTTAGATGAAGTGAACATCTACAAAATTAAACTGTATCAATGCTTGAGTTGTGCTACGGAGAAAACGTTTTCAGCTGACAGGTGGGTAGTAGTTAAAACTATTGCCCTTCAGACTGTGACATATAAGCAATATATGAAGCAGGCAATGACTCATATATCACCTGGATGAGAAAAGTAGTAAGAAAACTACAAATTCAAAGTGAGGTTTTGAGTCGCACGACAGCCACATGTAGGTTTCTTCTAGACCTCACAACTTAAGATGATCGTTGCTGTGGATACTTAACTATTGGGTGATTGAGAAACAGATTAATACTGTGTAATTCAGATCAGTACCAAAAGGAAGGCTGAAATTGTAAACTGTAGTTATAGTATTAATGATAACTTCTGTGGCAAACTACAATCACGTATCGTCATTGATTTTTTTACCATTGACTCTGTGCACTGTACAGATTTGATGGTTAAAAAAACGCTGATGATATTTAGTAGTTATGATTTTGTACTTCAAACTGTAGGTAAAGTATGTCATGTACAGGGATTCAATAGAGTACCAAAGTGGTGTCGTCATATGAGCATGCTGTCAAGACAATTGGCTCTAAACAAACTCACTCCAGTGAGAGGGTTAGCGGTCCAAATTCGGGCTAGTGTCCGGCATGCCCACTTACAGTCCCCAATGTGATCACCGCTGCTTGCTCTACCCGCATTGTTTAGAACCAGTTGTCTTGACAATAATGCTCAAATGACGTCACACTTTGGTACTCTATAGCACTGTTCAGCTTTTCAGCCTGCTTGCAGGTCATCTTGAGATTGTGTTTAATCCAAGGTGCTATCTAGCACACATAAACAAACATAATTACACACCCGTACCAACTCCATCGTCTTTATTCATGTATGATCAACCTTTAAGTGTATCAACACCAATCAGCTTCTAATCAACAGTAATCAACGGTAATTAGCCAATCAGTATAATGCAACCATGCCAAGGATGTTACTATGTTAATTAGCAAATGCACAGACTTAAAAGGAAGTGAGATTAGCTAGGCATAAGCGTGATATTTTTTATGTATGGCAGTTTATAAAAGGTCTGTTCAGTTATGCCCTGTATTTCAGGGGGTTTACATACACAATAGGAAAGTAATTCATTTTTTTTTAAATGTAGAAAAGTAATCAGAGAAATTGATGTACAATTAGGATATTCATTGGTCTGTTTGTGTGATATTGGAAATTACAGAAAAGTGAGACATACCATTTGTCATTCTTCTATCCTTTTGTCATACTCACCATCTCTATATCTCTGAATCCCCCTCTCTTTCCCTCTCTGTCCCTCTCTTTCCTTCTCTGTCCCTCTCTGTCCCTCTCTGTCCCTCTCTGTCCCTCTCTGTCCCTCTCTGTCCTTCTCTTCCTTCTCTCTCCTCTTTCCTTCTCTTTCCTTCTCTGTCCTTCTCTTTCCTTCTCTTTCCTTCTCTTTCCTTCTCTTTCCTTCTCTTTCCTTTTCTTTCCTTCTTTTTCCTTCTCTTTCCCCCTCTTTCCCTCTTTCCCTCTCTTCTCCTCTCTTTCCCTCTCTTTCCCTCTCTTTCCCTCTCTTTCCCTCTCTTTCCCTCTCTTTCCCTCTCTTTCCCTCTCTTTCCCTCTCTTTCCCTCTCTTTCCCCTCTCTCTTCATACCACATGATGATTAGCAAGACATGGTTTTGCTAAGACCCCCCCCCCTCTATCTAAGCCCCACCTATGCCCTTTTTGCTCTGTCAAAACTTTCCTTAACCTATACTACAGGTGGGTTTAAGGGGGGTCTTAGAAAAATGTTTAAGAAAATTGTTGCCAGTGTAAAAAAAAAAGGTAATCGGGTACTTCCTTTCAATAGCATCCAAAAACACCTCAACCATTTATGCTCCGGCATTCTTAATTATTTGCTCTGTAAATAATTATTTTAAAACCACCCAACTCTGTAAATAAGTATTACCCACATATTCAAATTCTTGTTAGTGATTACCTTATTTTTCCTGGCATATCTTCTCTTAGGGGGTCCAGTGGGCAGGGCTGGAAAAGTGGGCCCAAATGGGGGTCTGGGTGCAATGGAACACCTCTCCTTTCAAGTCATGGTGTTATGGTTCTGGCCAGGGGGGAGAAAGGTGCATTGCGTTCCTCCTGCTTGTTCAAATGTTTGTATGCATGTTGATGCCTCGGTCTTCCCTGTGGTAGCCTAGCTTCCATTTTTTTCTGTGTTTTGTTTAATCTAAACTAAACAATAAACAGGTCTAGTTGCGGTGGACTATATCGACTCTCCATTTCTTATCCACGTACCTGAATATGAGGAAACAGAACCAGACAAAACATAGTCTTGCCAGTACCAGTCCTTAATTTATACTTGTGGTAGTTTAGATTTTAAATGTTGAAAAGCCTTGAAGCCAGGCTAGCTCTGTAGTGGTTGGAGGCATGGTTAAACATGCATTCTCAGAGAAACTTTACCTATTTATGTTGCTGAGTATACAGGCATTGTGGATGCATAAGATAAAGGGAGACATGAACAGTACTTGTGATCAGTGCTTTCAGCTGTGATTTTTAGAAACATACATTTACAAATATACAAAAAGAGACTGTTCTGAGAATCATGGTTAAAACTATAGGCACAAGGTGACCTCAAAACAATACTGTTATGATAGTATCGTTTTGAGATCACTTTTAGTCCTGTAGTTTAACCATGTCCTGAATATCAGAGCACTTTATATTTGTTTTTATATACCAAATTAAATTTATGATGAATAACGAAGATACAACCATAAAATAAGAATTTACCAGGGCAGAACTCATCCCTATTCTCATCAATCAACAGTGCCACAGTTGACATTAGATTACATTGTGTTTTTATATGGCTTGCATCTTAATTGGTCATTGTATTAATGTTGCAAAATGCGTGTAAACTGGAAGCACCATTATGTCATGTTAGACATCTCACAAAACATTTTCAGTTTGCCACTTTTTTTTCCATGAATTGGCACAGTAATACAGTGAAGTCTATGGGGTTTTCAACGTGGGTGTAACACGCAAAATCCCATACAGACTTGAGCACAAACTAATCGCCATTCATTTTGCAAATTCATGCTAATGAAAGTACTATTGACCACTTTTCATGCTAATAAAAGTACTATTGCTCGTAATTTATGCAAATAAAAGTATTATTGACCGCTATTTACGTAAATAGGTAGTTTTGCTAGGATGGTTCAAGCTAATTCATGACTATCAACCAAGCAAGTATCAGGATTATCAAGATGAGGTATATAACATACGATAGTGATTGCAAACCAGTTCTTTTGCTGCCGATGAAGCTTTTGTACCATATCCAAAACCAATCCTGAATAGAACCCTCCCTGTTATTGTGGAAAATACATGTGTATTATTGTTTATATAGGTAAAAGAGATATTGCAATTTATTGTCCAATTGGAAATTTCATTTTCACTGGTTTATATTGATACAAATAAAGAATGTGACATCACACAAGGTACATATAAACAGAAAGACATATACAATTATACAAATTCTAAAGGATACATGGTGTTTATATTAGCTTTACAATTACTGAAACTGTGCAAAACACCTGTGCAAGGCTTATATTGGGTTGTACGAAATAAACACTTATTACACCAATATTAGGAAACATGCATTGGTTACCAATGCGGCAGAGAATAGCATTCAAGGTCTTACTAATTGTATACAAAATACTTCTTGGTCAAGCTCCTGGCTACATTACAGAATTATTGAGGTAAGAGAGGAAATATTCTTTGTATAGTGCGTTACAATATGTATCTGTGCTCCCCAGGGGCTCTTTCATTTTTAATGGGGGACTTTTGTGGGCAGCGCAGGGGTTCAATTAAACCCGAGCCTTCTTGTTTACTTTTCACTCATGGTAATGATGTGGCATAAATATATACTTATGAGACTTATGGAGTTGGACTATGCACCGAATGAATGCCTTTCTGTGAGACAGGTAAATACATTAAGTGTGTGTATTCTAGCTTCATTTTCAAGGTAAAAAGTATCTCTATTGATATTTTTAGTGGGAAAATGAGTGTGAATATGGAATGAGCTTCAAAACAAACTGGGACAATTGTAGAGAAAAAAGTCATACCTGATTAGCATGTCTCAAGATGGACAAGACAACAAGAGCAGACTTCTGTTGACACTTTAGATAGAGCCTACCACCTGTAATACAATTCCTCTGTTCCCTGAGATTAGCCTTACTTCCAGGAGTTTGGAAATACTAATTCAACCTTAAAAATAGGAGTCTAATACTCCCAAGAATCGTCACCCTTCAATTCTCCTGTTTTCTCCCTCGGAGCTGGAGAAGGCTTTGAGAATGATTGGTCTACTGCAGCCAGACCTGTTTATTGAGTATTGTAGTTTTGATTGAAAATGCCCGACAGCCTGGATGTAAGGCTAACTGAGATGGAGGCTTGGTATGTAGCTATAGAAGGAGGAGGAGGAGAAGCTGTAGTAGCGAGCAGACCCAAACCACTGTAGTAGCTAGCTATCCAGCAAGCAGAACAGAGAGAGCAGAGACGACGACCGGCCGTCGTTGACATCTGAGCTCATCACTATCCCATCCCGGCTCACCTGCACTCTTCGACCCCTTTCTCCCGGTCACCCGACCCCCTCGCTGGCCCTCCCATGCCCCTCCCTGTCAAATTACCTGCGCCTCTATCTTCTCTTACCTGCCTGCCTTTTTGACGAGAAAGCTGACATTTGGCGCAAAGATTTGACAGCAAAGTTTGACACCTTTTGCAGGTTGAATTTCAGGGCATGCCGCGCTCTGTTCGCGGGACCTCCTCTCTCGTAACAGTAAGAGCAGCGTGTGAAAACGCCAGGAGTTTGTGCAGTCATGTGACATATCAGCTGACAAGTCACATGATCACTGTGAACCAAAGGTCATATGACTAAGGCACTTCTTTTCTCCTGTTTCAGTTATTCAACAGTGACTTAATTTTGGCAATTAACCTCAAATGCCATGCATGCACATTATCAAGTCGGATCTGTTTTCTTTGCTTTATCAGTTTCCCTGTGTTAATACCCTGTAGATTTCAGGATTAATTTGATCAAAATGAATCTTGAAGAATTTTACCGTCTTTATTTCTTTCAAGTGTAGGCAAATAGAGACATTCTGTGAAATATTCCAGAGTGCTAACAAAAGGCTCAGTATGTTGATATGGAAAACGCATTCCAATATCTTTGCAAGATGATAAGCCCCCCACAGATGAGTAAAATTAATTCATCTGATCTCCAAAAGAATTGATATCAGTGTTGTGTGTAGTTTGAAATGACAGGCTGGTGATTGTCAGGCCAATCCGGGGGCTGCATTCATGGCCTTATCATCCCCCTCTCAATTTTCATTTCGAAGGAGATAAGACAAGGATACATAGCGACCATCCGTCTTGCTGCCATAACTCCCGGGCGAGATATCGTCCGAAGCGGCGGCGTGCATGCGTTATTGAAATGGAATGTTTGCAGAGCACACTTTGCCTAATTTTTTGGATTATGTCCCGTTTGTCCGTTGTCCGTTCTTGTCGCTATTCAAGCCGGCCTGCTTCCTGCCATCCCCATACCAGCACCCCTCTGAAGGAGGAAGTCGCTGAACGTGACGTTTTTGACAGCTGGCTAATTGCGATGAATTAAAAGAAATCATGCACCGTGCATTGTGGGTAGGATTGATGGAGATTATGCTGGATGTGGATGGGGGGGGGGGGGGGGGGTTGAGTGAGTGATGGTGGGATAGAGGGAAGGGTGGAAGAGAGAGGGAAGGATGGGAGAAATATGGAAGGTAAGAAGGTTGGGAGAAAGGAAAGGAAGGAATAGTGGAAAAGAGGAAATAAGTGAAGGGCTGAAAGAGGACAAAGGATGAAGAGATGAAATAAAGAAAGGAAGAGTGAGGAAAGGAGGGAAGGATGAAAGAAGGCATGAAGAGAAGGGTGGAATGTAGAGGGAATGGAGGAATAGTGAAACGGAAAGACAGGTATGAGAATAGGAGACAGAAAATGGAAAGGAAGGAAGGAAGGAGGAAGAGAGAAAGTGAATGAGTGAAGGGGAACACAAGAGAAGAAGATGGCTTGACTGATGGTCGGTGAGGTAGAGAGAATAAGGGAAGTGAAGGGGGTAAGGATTGTGTGGGGAGAGGGATAGAGAAGGAGTGGGAGAGAAAAGAGAGAGAGAGAGAGAGAGAGAGAGAGAGAGAGAGAGAGAGAGAGAGAGAAAAGGGGTTAGACAGAATGGCAATGGCTGAATAAAGGAAGGAAAGGGAAGGTAGAGGGGTGTAGTAAGTGTTGAGAAAAGGAGAAGGAAAGATATTATGCAAGATAAGAGGTGGTATGAGTAAGTGATGAGGTAAGGAAAAAAGGAAAGAATTCACTGAAAACTGGACAATTGTGTATATTAAAATAGACCTCAGCGGGGCAAGTGGGGGAGGGTGGGGGTGGCTGTAGGGGGGCTGGTTACGAAAGGGGCATAATACACAGTATGTTACATAAATGAAGAAAGACGAACAAACACAGTGATGTAAAAGTGTGACATATGTTCCGGAAAAGAAACAAGGATCTGGAAATTGTTTCAGGAATTAATGCAGAAGAATTTTGTCAGGAAATAGGCCCCCGTATTTTGCAGGAATTTGATTGTTCTGTTCTGACAGGTTCATTTCCTCGCAGGAAGCTGAGTTTTGTCAGAAGCGATTATTTACCCTCCTCTCTTCTCCTGATTGCAGGGATGACTCCCGATTCATTTAAATTCAAGGTCCTCCTTGGGAATGAGTGAGTGACCACGTTCCCACTCGCGTCCAATCCCCCGCATGACTACATGGTCGCACACATTCCAGGGTTGTGTTTCCGTGCAGTAGAGCTTGGTCACACTTGCATTTTTAACTCTCTCACTATCATTGGCCAGCAGATGTGTTCTATGCCAATGGGGTTTGGAAAGCCTGGTAGTGTAAGGATTATGCACAACAAAACTGAAAAACTGGCCCCATATGAGAAACTTTAATATAATGACAGAACGTTCCTTGATAATGAGCGTTTTACATTTAATTGCTATTCATTTGGATAATCTATTTGAGATATGTGCACTTAATTAATCGTTTATTTTCTGATTTTATAAAGAAATGGAAATGTGTTAAATTTGGCATTCAAATTAGCTTTGGCTTTGATCATTTATCATTTCCTCATAATTGTTTCCTAGGGACGATGTTTAGCCAGTGGAAACACGTTCATAGTGAGTGTGAGGGAGATAGAGAGAGGGACAAGGATGGAGGGGCAGAGAGAGAAAGAAGTAGGGAGAGAGAGAGAGGATGGAGAGACATAGAGTGAGAGAGAGAGACATAGAGTGAGAGAGAGAGACAACAAACAATGGAAGGGGACAGGGAGAACAAAAAACAAAAATAAAGAAAGAGAGGGAGAAAGAGAAAAAGAGATTGAAAGAGAGAGAGAGAGAGAGATAAGAAGAGAAAGAGAGAGAGAAAGAGATAAAGAGACAGCGAGAGATCTAAAATCTGTGGGCTGATATTGGATGTAATACAGCGATGTGGTGACGTTACTCATTATTCAAGCCTCTAGCAAATTTGCCAAGTATTCGCATGATTTGAATGATCCGTAACATGGCTGCTAAACTCAAAAGTGGGCGGGGTGGTAAGAATAAGCGAACCCCTCCCCCACCTACAGGTGCTGGTCAGTCAATAGGGAGGGAATGGGGGGGGGGGGGGGAGAGTGGTGAATGGGGGTGTATCTTTAATGGCAAAGGGTAGTAGTGGTAATGATTGTGGCCCATTTTCAAGTCAGAACTGTTTTGCCATTATCGCCTGGTAACTTTGGCTAAATTTGAATGATTTTAGCATTTTGAGATGATTCCTTGCTGGAATCCTAAAATGAGACTTGGATTGAACCCATGTTCATGACAGAACGGGTCTCCATTGATTAAATGTCCAATCATCTTTTCCTATAAATAATACCTCTTACCTTTAAGGAACAAATTTTGGCCAACGATTTTGAGCGAATCTGGACTTTGCCCCAAATTTTGAGAATGGAATTCTGTATGCTAGGCATACATTATCTGAATATATGCTGATATCTGACTGGTCTGTAACTCTGTGTGTGTGTCACATGAGCCTTTATTCACATGTAATACATTAATACCCCATTGAGCAGCAGTTTATCTGGCCCATGAAGGGTTAAAGATGGCCCGTCCCTTTTACAAACATCTGCAACTTCATGAAAGCTTGCACATATTTAGCACATATCTTTGGGATACCAACTGAAATTTTAAGGTCAGAGGTGCTGTAACTCCTGTAGAATAAATGAAAATCTAACTAGTTTTCACTGAGATTTAATTGACTATTTTCGTGTTACGGAAAAAGAATGCTTGCTAAATTATCGGAGATTATTTCCTCAAAACCGAATATTGCGCTTTGTCAATTCCAGGGAAAGGTCATATAGCCACTCTCTCTCTCAAATGGTGACAAAAGTCAGGGAACTTTCAGAATTAGGTCCGCCAAAGGGTCAGGCTACCTTTAAGAGCCACATAGGCCCACTATATATAATGTAATCACTCTTAATTGGAAGCTGTCAATTATAGTAACTCCATTGCAGGGATTGATGTTAATACAAAGTGATCCCTATCTGGGGTGATTGTTCAATATTTGGTAGCAAGTGAATGCAAAAAAATGAAGCCTGACATGTATGTGAGTTATATTAGGGAAGATTAATGTTTCAAGATGTGTCCTGGACTAAGACTGTCATATCAGATAGCGATGGAAAATGTGTGCGTGAAATGAATAACAGGTGGCTGGTTATGGGTGTCGCTGTGAAGTCAATGGATTAGTGTGATATGTCTGCTGAGTCATAAGATCAATTCAACGGTAGCAGTTTGATAGCACATATATCCCTTTTGCAGACATTTAACACATTTTGAGACAATGAGAATGACAAAAAACATCCAGTTTGTGAATAATGAAACAGCACACTCTTGTCTTTCCATTTGTCTACAGAAATGTCCTTATGGTGTTACCAAAAGTTTTACTGTTTTCTAAGTAGCATTAGCTAGTCACTCTCACCATGGAAACATTTAAAGAACATTTAAGAAATGTCCTTGTTGTGAGTACTGCTTAGATTGTGTTGTTGAAAATAAAGAAGTCATTACAGACGATTGGCATCAAGTCAATCTGAAATGTCATAGTTATCATCAGTCCACGATAATGAGCTTTGAACAGTATTTCTTTGATCTACTGTTGTATTTAAAAAAATATATATGTATTTTTAGAAAACATGGAAACACCACCTTTTAGTTCTATCTGGATTTTAAAATAGTTCTCTGATGATTTCTAACTAATTAAGTGGGGGCACCGGGTGTAGGAAGTGACTGACATATGCGACATGTCAGGCAAACCTGTGACACTGGACACCCAAACAAGGTCATTCTCTGTCCCTAGAAACCTACATCTCTCACTTCGCTGAACATCTTTAGCCTCATCACGGCGCATCACTCGCTATGGCAACTGACAGAAAGCGAGTTGGCTGCGAGACAGGCGAGGAAAAATTGGAGAGAATTATGGAACGAGGCATTTCCTGGATGTATCCTGCTTGTGCGTGCGATTGACGTGGGAGGAGTGACATCGAAAGAGAGGGGAGAGATCATGATAACGCTGACAGCTGGTGGTCAGTACCGGTCAAGAGGGAGAGGGGGAGGGAGAGGGAGGGTCATGGACAGGGAGGAAGTGACCATTAAGTTTCTCTCAATTTTATCTAACTGCAGTGTGATTTTTTTTTTAATTACCGCAAACATTTGCTTGTCACGTTTTGCATCTTGTTTTATCACTTACGAATTTATCAAATGACAGGAGTTAATCGGTCAAAGGTTCATCATCAGATGACTTAACGATGACAGATATACTTACAAAAGTGAAATGTACACTTTCTGCATTCTAGCAAGAAAAACCTTACACTGATATTTGATGATGAAGAAATGTTTAAAGTTTTGATGTTCTCTCTTTGATTATTTTATTGTGTTAAATTGTCTTACTCAAATATGCCCAGATTCTTTCAAAAAGTGTTTTGAAATCATGTCCAAGAGCTTTCCATTTCACATGACATCTGTGAGGTGTCTTTTGTTGTTGATGAGGTACCGTTTCCATGGTCTTGAATCAATATCTTGGAACCAGGTCTTCAAGATATCCCTTAACGACTTGAGAAAAACATTTCTTATCCAAATTAGCAAGGAATTCCATTGAAAAAAAAAAGATTTGACAGGATCTGTGAGGCATATATTGCTGTTTGATGAAGGCCCGTAACAGCCTGACCTTGACGGCACTCCACAGAGACTGGAGAAGATCGCGCCTATCAAATTTTAGCAAGAAACGTTGACAAGATCTGCAAGGTATCTGCTAGTTTGTTGATGAAGTCCTGCTTCTTCCTCGGTCTCGGGGAAGACTCGAGGAGAGACTTATGGAGCCAGCGCTAGAAACGGGTGGCGTGCGTGCGCCCTCGCCTGCCAGTCAGTAGGGACCGACGGACCCGAGCCTCGGGAATGACTCAGGGAATCCAGACTTGCACACTTGGCTTCTCCTCAATCACCAATGGCTTTTATGAAATGAATAATTGACCAGTTGGTGTGGGGAGGAGACGCTGGACGCTGCCAGATGATCAGTGGCAACTGGTCAAGCCAAGGATGGACAGTTATATAACCTGATTATCATTCATAATTTGGCCGAAGGATACGCAAGTGTATGACGACTGTCACTGTTTAATCGCCTTCCTTTTTGTGATTTTTTTTGCCCGGCCACTTTTAATGAATGCGTCTGTACCTTGCCATGGGTTCCACATCCTTTTTGTCTAATTACCATTCACTTTACTAGCACAAGCAGATATTTAGATGATAGGGTTTGACTGAAGGGTTGGTATTTGGGTAAGGGTTTCGGAAAAGTTGATTTAATCTTGAAGAGTAGTTTCAGTCTTGTATTCTTTACAGGTGGTCTGTGACTTTTTGTGATGAAACCTATCATAATTTTTAATATTTTTGAGATTTCTTTCCCTGACAACTTTTAGTTCAATGATGATGTCTGTGGATCCACATCCATTTGTATTGAAATACCATTCACTCTTCCAATACAAGCTCATGTTTAGGTGATAGGGTTAGGTTAAAGGGTTGGTGTTAGGTAAAGGCTTAATCTTGAAGAGAAGTGTCAGTTGCTTGGGATGTATTCTTTACAGTGTGTCTCTGACTTTTGTGACGATACCTGTAGTATCATAATGATCAATTTGTCAAGTGAGGACTTTCTGTTACATATTATTTGTTCAATCCCCTGTTCTTCTTTCATTCCACTTTTTGTTGCTAAATGTTGATCATCTGTGATGATGATAACACCCAAACATTTACAACAAGCAAACTGGTAATATTTAATGAATAAAACAACAATTGTGAATATGTGATTTAAAACCAGCTTTTCATTGTCATTTGTCCAAATGCAGTAGAGAGTACTAAATCCTAAAAGTTGATGTACATTTCCTAAAAAAAGTTTCTGTGTATAATTATATGTATCGGTTATGGGATGTGTGTGATGGGAGGGGGATGGGAGTTGGTGGGGGGGGGGGGGGGGGGGTGAAGTGGGTTAGAATGTTATGCAATTGCTGTCACATTCTTCTTTGGAAGTTATTATTAATTGCCGTGGCGACAATCTGACAGTTGTTTTAATAGACACTTATCATGAGCACTAAAATCACCTGCTTTTGTCCCTTCTTGCATCATAAATCAGAGAAAACGACAATACTGTGTCGCCATGGTGATGCAGGCATTTCTCTTGGCTGCTAGTCAATTCACACAAAACATTTGTTGTCCACTCAAGGATACCATGAGTAGCTGAGGGTATGATCTTTCAACAAGTCTCTCCACCTTGAGAGAGATTGCACTGTCTTAATCATCTCGGCTTTCTTCTCATTTTGAGCAAAATTATGTTGCACTCTGACTGAGGCCACCTGCTTGTCAATGAGAACATTACATACACATACGCGCACACACACAGACACAAACATACACACACAGACACACAGACACACAGAAACACACACACACACATACACATACACACACATGTGCACACACACACAGTTACACACACACACACACACACACACACACACACACACGGAAGAAGCCAACAAAGTATGGCAACAAACTGTGAACATCCAAGTAACATATATATTTCTCAAATGAGTTAGTCTGTGTATCAGGCAAACTGGCAAATTAAGGTATTCATGCAAATATGAGAAGAATAATTCAGCATTAGACTATAAGCTAGCCAAACATGTTGTCTGGGCCATGTATTATTATTGTGCTGACATGCACCAAGCTTGTTGCGCAAGGTTTTCTTGACTTAATTATTTCCAAAAAAATATGTGAAATTATTCTCTCATGAGGCCTTGATGGGAGAACATGCCATGCCTGTAGACTGGAGAACTGAAGGCTGATCGAAGTTTTCAAACTTTCCTCTCTTCCATTAAACACCTGCAATTTGTCACAGGCATCTATTTGTTCTGTATTGGTCGGAAGCCAAAGGAAGGAGTATTGAGAATTTATGGAAGAAATTTTCTGTCTTCATTTTGAAAATTCTCATCCACACAGATTGATTGGAAATTAGTTTTAAAAGGAAGAATCCTTGTTGAATCTGATATGTCATGATGTTGATTTCTTTATATAGGCCTTTGGCAGTCTTAATCAACCTGTTTGGTGTACCTTCTTTTAAGGAAATCAGAAAAAAAAATATTGATGGCCTGGGCAGTGGGCGTGGTTGAAATGTTTTCAAGAACAGCAAAACTCCCAAAGATGATTTCAAATTTGGTTAAGTTTTTAGTGTAAAGCTAAAGTAAGTATTACTGTTATTTGTTTGATATGCTATACCAAGAAAACGATTGCCCTAAGGTATCATAGAAGTGATCAATGGAAACCTTGAGTACTGTATACGCCATATGTTTCGCGAGTCTAATTTTTCGCGAATCAGGACTTCGTGCCAAATTTGCGAGTGGTTAAATTCGCGATCGTGAATTTCTTCAGTTAGTATATGTGCTCATGCACGTCGTATTCCTAGCGTGTTGTTAAATTCGTGAATAGCATCTGACTCATGAAATTCGCAAAAATAAAAACCTTGCGAAATATATTACTGTATTGCTCTTGATGCTCATTTTCTAACATCACATATTCCGTGTCTTCATGTATGCAGATTATTGGTTCAAAGGCATCTGTGGCTGAGCTGATCATTAAAGGCTGAGACTGTCCTGAAGAGATCCTTCAGCAAGCGGCTCCAGAGGGCTGAGATTGGAACCAAGGACCTACTGAAGGGTGACCGTCTGACCGAACCACTAGGCCAACTTCACTGACCATCGATCAGGGCATCGGTCTGACTGAAAGGATAAAGATAAAGGTATAATTTATTCAAAGGACACTCACATGAATGGAAAATTAAATGTTAAATATGCACTTATGCTATTCGTTTTGACACAATTATTACCCTAGATTGTATATTGTGAATGGAATATACTGTTAATTTTATGGTAAAATCTTCTTTGTTTTAGATAGTGTTGTCAACTTGAAAGCCAACATAATGATCATTTTGCTCTAATAAATTCCTGGTTGTGAATGACTGGAGATACAGGTTTGCTACAGTTGGCAAGTAGCATAAACATTCCGTCTATTTGAAGACACTTGGGAATATGTCCCCAGTTTGTTGCTCTCAGGAAGTTTCTACAGAGACAGAAAATAGAAAGAAAACAGCCTGAAATAATACTCTCAAACTGGATTTCTCTGTCTGTAATGTGGCTTGCAGACACATCTCCTTGATTATTTATTATCCCCAAAACAGCTTCTGTTTGCGAGCTTGTGATGAGAGGAGAGAGATATATATATATTTTTCTTTAATTTTTCATTCCAAAGATATAACTAGTGGGCTAGATTTATTGTGTATTCTTGTGTCTACCGTACCAAAACAGCAATAAATAACACTCGCTGTCGGGGTGTAAATAAGGAGATTAATGAGTGAAAAAGAGACAAAAAATGTCATACCTGGGTGCGATATATGATAGAAAGTATCATGGGAGTAGGGAAGACCAAACAGGCCTTGGGTTGTGTTTAGTTTAGGCATGGTGCTACCAGGCATGAGCGATGCAACCTCATTTCTCTTACTGTACTGGTGCTTTCATATCCACATGATAAATTCATGATGTAAAGTAATCTTGGCTTATCCCACACAATTATGCCTTTTTGTCGGGTATTGAGTATCTGCCTGTCCGTCATAGCTTTCACTCTTTTCCCTCCACATTTCTCTTCTTTTTTTCATCTCTCTGTCTCATTTTCTGTTCCTCTTCCTCTGTTTTGATCTTCTATTTCTCTCTCTCTCTATCTCTCTCACTCTCACTCTCATTTTTCCTCTGTTTCTCTGTTTCTGCTTGTTACTTTATTACTCTCTTTCTGCTTCTTCCTCTTTTTCCTTTCCTCTTTTATCTCCCCTCTCTCTCTCTCTCTCTCTCTCTCTCTCTCTCTCTCTCTCCCTCCCTCTCTCTCTCTTCTCTCTCTCTCTCACTCTATCTCTCTCTCTCTCTCTCTCTCTCTCTCTCTCTCTCTCTCTCTGTCTCTCTCTCCACCCCCTACTTCTCTTCATCTCTATCAGTTTTACCTTCTCTCCCTCTTACTTCCAGTACCCACTATCTCCTTTCCTTCTCTCCATCCACATCTTCCTGCTCATCCTTCTATCTCTCTCCATCATGTCACATTTCATTGGCAAACTCACAAGACTAGCAGCTAGTCCTCATTACAAAACTGTCTTTAGAGCTGACTTCACTACTTTATAGTCGTCCAGGTAACTGACTACACCATATTATTTGACATTTAGAAGCATATTTCCCCCCACTTACAAGTCAAAGGAGAAAGGAGGGGATTTCAATTAATTCAGTGATTATCCGTTTCAGTTTCGGGGGAAAAAATATATATTCCAGAGGGTGACAGCCGTATATGTCCAGATGCGTGAAACACTAGCATGACATGCGCAGCAAATTTCCATGAATAAAACAAAACTTCATGCAACCAGTAATAATCAATGACACAATTTGAAACTTGTAAGTGAGCAGACTTTATGACAGTGATGCATGTGGATGGGTGAGTCAGCCGAATCCAGCATGCGCCCCCTAACCTGGCCCTCCTGCTCCTTACCTCTCTACCTCATCAACTACCAAGAAGGGAGAGAGAGGGGGGGGGGGGGGGGGGGACCCTCTCTCTTTCTCTCTCTCCAGCACCATCTCTTGGGATGTTTTTAATCCATTTACCAAGATTCCATGAATATATTTTGATGGTGTGGTGTCATGCGTCTTTTGTTACATGTTTTGCCCGTGGCGGGTGTGTATCTTCTAAGGAGTGCACCATTCTGGGAGGTGTGCTCTTTGCATTGAATTCTATTTACTTCTCAATGAAAGGGTAACTGCCTGTCATAATCTTAAGCTCAAAAGATCGCATGCTCTGTAACAAGTTAAAATTGGCCTCTCCTTTTTTTTTTCCCTCATAGCTCCCATCTCCTTTTTCCCGATTTTTTTTTTGGTATGTTGGTTACAGGATTTTTTTTTTTTTTACTACTTGTTGCATCACTATTTCTTCTTGTAGTCGTTTGTTTCGCTAGTTGTCCCATTGGAATTCGAATATCTCATTTTCAAAATTACAAAGGGAGGGGGAGATAGAGAGGAAGACTCTATCCTTACATGAGTGTGCATACTTAAGACATAAGACCAGACTCTGAATGGAAGGAAATTAAAATTCTGGAGATTCTTGTCTTGTGGTTTTGAAGGCAGCTGATGAATATTGAGAGCAGGAAATCAGTCCTCACTTTTAGTCAGACTTTTTGATCAGCTGTTTGGGAATCGTTCCTATTTCTGTCCAAACTAATGTCTATCTGATTATATACTGGAAGAGCGGACCCTGTGGTTTTGTACACTCAAGAGACGAACCTTTTTCTCTGAATATATTTTTTTCTCGTATGTGCACTGCAGACAAAATATGTTTCTTACACAGAAAGAACACAGAACATTTACATCTTGCATTTGATCATCACATGTACATTTTATCACATATACAAAAAAAACAGGTATATTTGTGTTTTTTTCAATTTAACTTTTATTCCCCAGTCTCATGTTTCCTCCTTGTTCCTCTCCTATTCTATCCTGATAATTTTCACATTCTTTCATTCTCTCTCCCCTTTCCTCACCTGTCTTTCTCTCATGCTTTCTTTACCCCTTCTCACTCCTTCGTTCTCCCTCTCCCCCTCTCTAATGATCTCTCTCTCTCTTTCGCTTTCTTTATCCTTCTCTACCTCTCTCTCCATCTCTCTCCCTCTCCCTCTCTCTCCTCTCTCTCCCTCTCTCTCTCCCTCTCTCTCCCCCTCTCTCCCCCTCTCTCCCTCTCTCTCCCCCTCTCTCCCCCTCTCTCCCTCTCTCTCCCCCTCTCTCCCTCTCCCTCTCCCTCTCTCTCTCTCCCTCTCTCTCCCTCTCTCTCCCTCTCTGTCTCCCTCTCTCTCCCTCTCTCCCTCTCTCTCCCTCTCTCTCCCTTTCTCTCCCCATCTTTTCCAACCCTACTCCTTGCCACCCTTTCTCTTTAGTAGTCTGTTTTTCTCTTAGATTCTTACTTTCTTTTACATTTCTCCCATCTCTCTCTCTCTTGCTATTTTCTCCCCTCCCCCTCTCCCTTCCCCTTCCCTATCCCTTCACTCACCTCCTTTTATCTTTCTTCCCCGTTACCTCCTTCCTTCTCTCCTTAAACTGTACCAGTATTTGTATTATCCCTCTTTCTCTCTGCAATAGGTAAAATGTGGACATTTAAAAGGTATTTCCATTAGTCAGTATTATGATAGTGGCATAGTTAACAAGACATCCAGAGCTTACCAAACACTCATGTAAATAACAAAACTAGGAAAAGTAATGAGTCGCGAGACAACAGCAGTGCAGAGCAGCCGCCGTAGATGAATTGTTGTTTGTGATTAATTGATAATTTCTTTCATCTTCCTTCCATTGCCACCGCCATACATCAAGCCATCCAGCCCTGAAGACAAATATTATTGTTCCCCATCCAACAGCCGTGATAGAAATATGAAAGGTTTGATTGGAAGGGAGGACTGCGACTAAAATAAATAAACTTTGGGTGGCACACAGCCCCAAGGGAGATTTGTATCTGTCATGTTTGGCCGCAATTAGAGAAAAAAAGAAAGCGATATCCCCGCTGTTCTGAAGACAAAGCATGGCTGTGATGATCAAAGGTTAATGGCAAAATTCCAGTAAAACATACCATAATAGATCTGAAATATTTCATCTTCCAGCACGGCAAACTATGTGAAAATTTCATTTTGAAAAGGAGACAAATACCATTTTGTAAATATAAAGTATTACATCTTAAAGCACAACAAACTGTGTGAAGACTTGTTTTTGAACAGGAACATAAACCATTGTAAATCCAAAATATTACATATTATAGCAAACTATGTGAAGATATGTTTTTGAATAGGAAACAAGCCATTATAAACCTAAAATATTACATCGTGTAGCGCAGCAAAACATGTGAAGATTTTTTTTGAAAAAGGAAACATAAACCATTATAAATCTAAAATATTACATCTTATAGCAAACTATCTGAAGATATGTGAAGATTTATGTTTGAAAATGAAACACAAACCTATGAATTTAATATATCACATTTTATAGCACAGTAAACTATGTGACAGTATTGGCAAAGGAAAACTAATTTCTTGAGTCTTAATGATTTATTGTAGCTTTATGAAGCAAATACTGTGAATGTGCTTTACACACAAACATTGTTGCATCATAAAGAGCAAATGTGATTGATAGAAAAGGGGGAGTGACAGGAGATTAATGGATGTGGAGGGGAGGGGTAGGATTAGGAAGGGGTAAGGAGGAGAAGAAAGTGAGGAAATGGTATGGAAGAGGCTGGGTGGGGTTGGGGAGGGGGGGGGGGGAAGGTTGGAGGTAGAGGGACATGGCCTCATGACAGAGAAAAAGATGTTATCCTATACTCCTGCCTGTACTTTGTGCATGTATACATTAAAGGTTGTCCATCCCTTTTGCAAGCTTAAAATTTGAAATCGTCCATCACGATCGTAAATTGAAGAAAGTGTGATTTAAGAATATTTCTAAGAATATAGCATGTTGAAGCTTTCTGTATATGTAAAAAATTTCAGCCGTTAAATTTCAAAGCGACTTTTTTCGTACTACGAAAAAAGTATTAGTCTTTGTTACAGTATCTATGTGGTTATTATGCGTGTGTGAAATCCTAATTTTATGAGCAACTATCAAACTTTGGAGATGATTCCTTCCATAAAACAATTTTTTTCATAATGCGTTTTATAATTTAATAAACAGATCAATCAATAATCAATAAAGCAGATATTTCAACACAAACTGCTAAGAGCATGAGGTAAAGACTATTAATCACACGTTGTTTATGTGCATTATTTGAATTTTACACTACGTATCAGTTTCAAATTGTGAATATAGAGCTTGCTAGCTCTTCTCTATATGTTTTGCCAATGTTTCGATGGTTTTGTGGTGATCTGAAAAAGGGACTGGCTGTCTTTAAATCTATGATTAGTGGAATGCATTTTGTATGGGATTCAGTAATTGCCTGTAAAATGAAACAGAGGAGTGAATGGGGCTTTTATCACGTAACTACTAGATATAAAAGTTCTGTTTTATTGAGTGTAAATAATCGGTCAATTGCAGTGAGTGCAGTTATTATTGCCAACAATGATTGCAGTTATTATTGCATGGAAATTGTTAAGTACCGGTATGTGCTTTTTGTATGTTACTCATGTCAAGTATCAATCAAGATTCCATATTGAGGGTAAAGGGGGGAGGGGGGAGAGGGGAGGCGTCCCATTGAGTTCATACTAGGTAACTGTCAAATATTGAGGCATGTGAGCATTCTTCACCTCACAATGTTTTCCTGTCCTTGAATAGTGGGGTGGTACGTTTGCAGCGCTTCCTAGAAAAACTTTGCTGATTCCTGCTGCAATTTTATTTGTCTTAATTATGTGGCTGAGCTAATGAGTTGGAACGTGATATGAAATCCCTGAAACGTGAGACTGAACGGGTGGGCTGGAAAATATGTCCAGCAACCAGAACCAGATTTGTTGCGAAATGAAATTCTCCCGTTTGGTAAATAGATCCGATTTGAAACCTGGAAACCTTTGAAATCGGGTCCCTAGTGTTTTGTTTGCCGAAGCCCTGAAGGGCTTATTATATAATATTGTCACTGTTGGTATCTGGGGTGTGGAGCTGGGGGAATAAGAGAGGTAGAGGAAGCTGCAATTTTAAGCTGCTTTGATGACGGGGCCTAAGGGCAAACATGCAATATAATGGTGTCCTTGTTGAATTATTTAATCTGCCATTCAGCATTTTATGTGATGACAGAGAGGGGGAGAGAAAAGGGGGGGGGGAGAGAGAGAGAGAGAGAGAGAGAGAGAGAGAGGGGGGGGGAGAGAGAGGAGAGAGAGAGAGAGAGAGAGAGAGAGAGAGAGAGAAAGAAAGAAAAAGAGAAAGGAGAAAAGTGAGAGGGGAGAGAGAGAGAGAGAAAGAGGAGAAAACGAGAGGGGAGAGAGAGAGAGGGAGAGAGAGAGAGAGAGAGAGAGAGAGAGAGAGAGGGAGAGAGAGGGAGTGAGAGGGAGAGCGAGAGTGAGAGAGAGAGAGAGATAGAGAGGGGGGGTGGGAATGGGAGAAAGAGAGAGAGGTGATAAAAAAAAAAAGTGGAAGGAAAGAAGGAAGGAAACTGAGAGTCTTTCAGCCAAGACATCTCACCTATAGATAAAAAAACCAAATTATATATTTATTAGCGAGTTTACAATTATATATAGAGAGAGAGAAAGAGGGGGGGGGGGGGGGGATGGGAGAAAGAGAGAGAGATGATAAAAAAAAAGTGGAAGGAAAGAAGGAAGGAAACAGGGAGAGTCTTTCAGCCAAGACATCTTACCTGTAGAAAAAAAAACAGATTATATATTTATTAGCGAGTTTACAATTATAAATTGCTTGCTCATTGCATATGTGGCAACTGGTCTATTGATGATTAGTGGCCATTTGTCAGCCCTAACCCTTTATCTCTCCTACTGTTTGATATTTTGCTGCTCTCCTTGCAGCCTGCTGAGCCTATAGGAGATATTTATTTGGCTTGGATGATAAGATGGTATCACAATGGTTCCAAAACAAGCCTAATTGGGCTGATCATCCAGTCAGGAAGAAGTATTGTTCCACTTTAGGGGTATGTGGGGAGGGGGATGAGAGAGGAGGGGGCCTGGGGTGGGGGTATAGTAGTACAAAGCCCCCTCCCCCCTTCCAAGATATTTATTTTGGTTGGATGTTAAGAGCACTTCCAAAACTATACCAAGTGGGCTAATTATTCAGTCAAAAATAATTATTTTGTTGATTCTAGGAGTACACAGGGAGGGGCGTATGTGAGGATGAGATAGGGGGATGGCTAGGAGGGGGCTGGAGTGGTAGGAAGGGGGATGAGATAATTATTATTGTTGGATGATAAGATGGTATCACAGCATCTGAGGAAGTGACTTGTACTCATCTCCTTGTCATTACAAGGGATAGATGGGAGATGAGATGATAGTGTTGCATTTACCAAACATTCCTACCTAGAGTGGCCATTTCATGGTGATGGGGATCAGGAAGGGGGGGGGGGGGTGAGTACTCAAGAAGAATAGGTGGGGCTATGGAATGAGGTGGGTAGGAGGGGCCAGGGAGTGGCTGGTGTGGGTGCTAGGTAGCTGCACGCTGCACATATGATGTGTGATCACCCCGCCCCCCCCCCCCTACCCCTCCGTGCTACTGCACAATGCATAGCAACATTTTCAGTCACAACTAGGAAGTGGGGGGGAGGGGGAACAAAAACAACATTCCCACCCGTCCTGCCATTTGTAATATTCCACGCACCTGTGTTTTGGAACTGGCAATCAAATACACATACCTGCATATAACAAGGTCTGGAGTTCAGATACCATCAATCTATTTATTCGATATGATGGGTAATGATCTGAGATCTGTTAATTTTGATTACAATCTAAGAAGGGTGTTTGCACTAGACAGCTGCCGATTTTCTCCATACATTTTTCCTTAGAGTTTTCTTCAGTTTCCTTATTTGGTATTTCTGCTTTTGTTCAAATCAACTTGCTGTCACAGTATTGTTGCTCTTTGAATCTAATGCAGGTTCAATATTTTTGTGGTGTCAACTTTGCAATGATCTTTAAAAGTGAAATCAAGGTGAAATCATTACTTACTCTTCCAATTAGCAACCATAGGGCATTTTTAAATCTCTAAAAACTTTTGCTCTGTAAATTGGCACAAGTATTTCTCTCAATTGTATTTCTTGGCATTATTGTCATTTGTAATGGAGTAAATGTTTCATTTTAGGGTCAAAATTCTTGTTTTTGTTTAAGTGTTGCCAATTTGAAAGCTAAAATGCTAATTGTTTTGCTCTTTAAAGGCTCTGGTCATGTATGGGTAACAGGTGACATCTATCACCAAAGACTATCAAAAATATTTCCTCTTTATTTGACATCTCGGGAAGAAAGTCTTGCCTGGAGCAACACAGATGGGAGAGGGGAGATATGAATATTCATGAGCGTGGGAACTCGGACAAGAGCACCGGGCATTACCGGTACCGCTACCAATCTGCGACCAGGCTACAACCTCAAATGTGATTAGGACATGCCAGCAATGAGATTAATTTGTTCCCCCATCAAATTTCCATACACCACCCCTCTTCGCCCGCCATGAATGCGTAACGCAAAAGAAAAATTGGCAGCCGGATTTTAAACATTTATGAAGCAGAGATTCAAATTGGTCGGGTAGCATCCATCCCGGTCCGTACCTCTCTTACAATTTGTCACTTCATAGCTGCAGTGACGACCTGTCCGGCTGAGTTTGGAAATATGGATGATGCCGTGCCAAATTGAATTTATCAGAGTATTTTGTTTTGGTTTGGCTGGTTAGATTTGACCAATTTGGAACTGGCAGCCCTCTGCCTGGCCCGCCCCCTGCCTCTCAGACTGGGAAACCCCCTCAGGGGCCCATCAATTTGCGAAAGGGGGTCTGCCGCGATAATTTTTGACACATACGAGGAAGATTATTAAATTTGGGCCGAACATATGCGTGGTCTGTTTGTTTGCATGCAAATATGTCGATACCTCTCTGCGAGGTCTGCAGAAGTGTAAATATTCATATCCTTCGCTCCTGTTTGAAACAGAGGAGTGTAGAGTAGATGGGATGACGATAGTAGGAATGAGTGAGGGAAGGACAAAATAAATGATTGGCATAGGGGAATCCCCTTGGGCCTATTACCTCACAATTTTGATTTAATGTTTTGTTCGGCAGGTGAGTGGTTGTATAAAAATCAAGTTAACATTTCTTTGGATCAACAAGATTTAACTTTGTATCACTTTTTTCTTCTATTTTGTCACTGCCCTTTCCTCTTTTGATTTTGTTTTCTTTCTTCTTCCTTCCTTCTTGTAAGTATTCATTTCATGTTTCTTTCCCCTTCCCCTTTGTTTTTACAGCTTCTAATTATACTCTTTCTATTTCCTTCTCTCATTCTTGTTTTGTATACCGTACTTCTTTTTTTGTCTCTTAACTCTTTCTTTTCTTTTCTTTTCTTGGATTTTGTCTGTTTGATTGGTCCTATCAGTCAAGTCGTTTATATGCCCTATTCTTAGAAAGATGTATGCCACTTTGTATGAAGCAATCACAAACTATATTAGAATGAAACTTGATACCTTCCACTGGTCTACTCCATCATGACAAAGCAGGTCAAAGCAGCTCATCCCAATACCAAATATAGACAGTCCAGGGGGAGGTGACTTATAAAGAAGGAGAAGGAAATATATCGTCCAGATTACAGTTTTCATCCTGATTCTCTCCTGGATGTTGGAGGGTGAATTGGGGAGCACCTTTAACAGGTGAGATGGGGAGAGGGACAGAGGAAGAGATGGAGAGAGAGAGAGAGAGGGGGAGAGAAAGAGAGAGAGAAAGAGAGAGAGAGAGAGAGAGGAGGAGGAGGAGGAGAGGGTGTAGAGGGATGCAGAGAAGAGAGATGGGGGGAGGGGGGTAGACAGAACGGGAGACAGAGACAGAGACAGGTAAAGAGATAGAGAAATGGAGAGGGGGAAGGGGGACAGGTAAAGAGGTAGAAATAGGGAAAAGAGAGATAGAGAATGAGAGGGAGCGACAGAAAGGGAGAGAGAGAGAGAGAGACGGAGACAGAAGAGCACGACAGGTAAAGAGAGAGAGAGAGATAGAGAAGTGGAGAGAGGGGGACAAGAGAGAGAGAGATAGGGACAGAGAGATGCAGAGAGAGGTAAAGCAGATATAGATGGAAAGATGCATAGAGAAAGTGTAAAGGTAGAGAAGTGGATACAGGTAAAAAGATAGAGAGAGAGGGAGAGAGACAGAAAGAGAGAGAGAGACAGAGAGAGACAGAGAGAGACCAGGCAAGGAGCTCCTACCTCTGTCTCCCTCCAGCGGCCTTTATTGATCACTTGCCGCAGCTTCACTTTATGAAATTGAAACAAGACAGATGCCGCTATCAAATGTTTGGACACAAGTGCTGAATAAAGAGTGCAAAATGGGCAGGAGGGACATGGAGGTACAGAAAGAGGGTGCAGGCTGCGCCCACCGACACCCATCCCCCATCCCCTCTCATCCATCCAGGTGCAAAGAAAACACAAAATCTCCTTTTTGGTTGCGGGTCAATGTTGACCTAGAATTGTTTCGACAATTTTGGACCAAAAAAAAGGACTATTTGCATATTCTTAGACCTCATCTTCTGTTTTCGTAAACCTCTGTTACTTGTTAAGGCAACATCACCTCCTTATCAAAGCTGATGTCATTACAGTTTCATGTGCAGTGATAAAAAAAAAAAACACCCAAAGATTAAATATATCACAATGTATATTATCCCCTGGGACATACTGTAGCTCTTTCGGATACAAGATGTATTGAGGTTTAACTATTGACGAGGGATCATTTCATATCGGAAAAGATTATCTGTCTCTGTATGGAGCAGAAGGAAGCCTTAAAGACTTGCACAATGATTCTCTGTAGTTTTACGTGTTATTTGTGTTTTTCACACCCCATAAAGTTAGTACAGGTGCTGTATGTAAACTAAGTTAAACCACCTTTTAGAATATAGACGTGTTAAGGTAGCATCTATGTACCTTCATATCATGTGTGTGTGTAAGAGTGTGTGTGTTTGTGTGTGTGTGTGTTTGTGTGTGTGGGAGGGAGGGGTGAATATGTGGGGGGGGGGCGCTAGCCTTACGAGGTTTGTACAAGAGACGGTACAGGGCTTATAAGATTATCTGTACATACAATAGGTAGAAGATCTCCCCCCCCCCCCTTCCCACTGCAGCCCCCATCCATTCCCCACTGTCTCTATTTCTGGCTACGCCCTTGCTCCTGGGAGAGAAAGGGGGTACAGGGAGGAGGCGGGGGGGGGGGGGGGCTGCTGGAGTGATGAGGGATGGATGATGGGTCAGATCTCGTTGGATAAGATTATCCCTCTCCCGTAGATCAGAAAGGAGATACCCGATACTGGAGCCCTTTTCACGATCCACACCTCCCAAATGCGATTGAGGGAAGATATTCTGTTTCATCGCTCATGGACAAGCGAGAATACAAGTCTTTGGAGCAACATTATCCTACTACTGAGGTGCTATGTTTGTAACAGCGCCTGCCAGAGCACGCTCTCTCTCTCTATCTCTCTCTCTGTCTCTGTCCGTCCTTCTCTCTGTCTCTCTGTCTCTGTCTCTGTCTCTACCTCTGTCTCTACCTCTGTCTCTACCTCACTCTACCTCTACCTCAACCTCTCTACTTCTACCTGTCTCTCTCCATCTCCCTCTATCTCTCTTTCTCTCTCCATCTTCCTCTATCTCTCTGTCTCTCTGTCTTTCTCTCTCTTTCTGTCTCTCTGCCTCTCTCTGCCTCTCTCTCTCTCTCTCTCTCTCTCTCTCTGCCTATCTCTGTCTCTCACTCTCCGTCTCTCTGTCTCTCTCTCTCTGTCTCTCTCTCTGTCTCTCTCTCTGTCTCTGTCTCTCTACTGGTCTCTCTGCATCTTTCACTTTTTTTCTCTCTCTCTCTCTGCCTTCACCCCTCTCTTCCTTTCTCTGTTGTTTGTCCACATTTCTCTCTGTATGCCTTCACCATGTTTCCTTTACCTTTGCACCTTTCACCCTTTCTCCATATCTCTCCTTCTGAGCAAGAAACATTTTCAAAGGATGTTTCTAAAATAAGTTTTAGAGATTAAGAGAAAAGTGAGGCACACACAAGATCAGATAACTACCCCCCTCTCCTTTCTCTCCCTCCCCCCTCTCTCTCTCTCCTCTCTCTCTCCTCTCTCTCTCTCTCTCTCTCTCTCTCTCTCTCTCTCTCTCTCTCTCTCTCTCTTTCTCTCTCTCTCCCCCAAACTCCCTCTCTCTCCCTCTCTCTCTCTCCCTCTCTCTCCCTCTCTCTCCCTCTCTCTTTCACTCTCCCTCCCCTTTCCAATTGCAGTTGTTTCTCTGTGTCTCACCCCTACTCTTTTCATCTGTGAAATTGGTTTTAAAAATATACTTCAAAAGTGCATTTTGTTCAGAAATACTTGGGTTAATGAGAGAAGGAGGATTCTCACATGACAGCTGCTTCTTACGAGGAGGAAAAGAACTGAAGTGAGAGAAAAGACAAGACTCGGTAAAAGTGAGAGAAATGGCAGTCAGCTTGAGGGATAGCTCCCTCGATGCCGGGGAAGATTCCTCCGAACACCTAACATTATTCATGTCCTTCAGTGCTATCACTGTAGCCCCATTCCTTCATCCCCATGTCGGCTGCTATCAGCTAGTAAACCCAGGCAAGCATGAACCCCCTGTGCCCAGCCTGGCCCTCTGCCCCCCTATTAGCTAGATAGCTGCTAACATCATAGGAATGATACGCGCTCTGCGGTGCAACAGACCTTTTGCCTCGACTCAAAATGGCAGAGAGATCTGGAGGCTTGATGTGGAGAGACAATTCAGGAATAGTGTTAAAACTCATGCTAACATTTGAGAAATACTCATGCAGAGAGTTAGCTTAAAACTAGATGTTCACTGTTGTTAAGGTCAGCAGTCAAAATGTTATAGTTTTCTAGTGCTCCTTTGCTACTTTTCATCTCCGCCTACCTCTGGCTCACTTGCTTGGTCTCACTCGCCCCCTCTTCCTCTTTCCCCTAATTCTTCCCCTCTCCCTCTCTCTTCCTTTTTACCCCTCTCTCTGTATCTCTCTCCCTTTCTCCCACCCACCCCCTCTCCCTCCTTCTTGCCCTCTTTCTCCCCTTTTATCCCTTGGCCCTTTTCCTTTCCCCTCTCCTTCCCTCTCCTTTCCCCCATCCTTTCCTATCTCTCTATATCTATCCCTCTTCCCGCTCCCCCTCATTTTCCCTCTTTTGCTTCCAATTCTCTCTTTCTTCTCCTTCATCCCCACCCCCTCTCTTCCCTCCCTCCCTCTCTCAACCACCTATCCCTCACTCCCTCGCTCCCTTGCTCCCTTGCTCCCTCCCTGTTTTTTTCTCTCGGCATTCTTCCTCCCCCCTCTCCCGCTCTCCCATTCCCCGCTTTCCCCCTATTTCTCACCCCCCCCCCCTCCTTCTCTCTCCTTCCCCACCCCTCTCTCTCCATCTATTCCTCGCTCCCTCCCACCCTCCCCTTTTCGGGATATCCCTGTCCTTATTTGGCATCCTTCCTCAGTTTTCTGGGATCAGAAATGACCAGGTGTGAGAGCCCCCGGTGTCTCGTCCCGTTCAAGATGGTGGTGACCCCCCTGACCGCCCGGGGCCTGGAGAAGAAGACTTCTCCCTTCCGTTCCTTACCCCTCTTACCTTTCACTCCATAGCGACCTGACAAAGATTGGTGGCAGGGGATCATACCCAAGGAAATTATCAAAGAAACTAGTCATTGATTATGGAACAGGTAAAATAACTCATCAATGGCCGATGTTTCCACAAAGAATGTAAGCATTGGATCTTTCAATAGGGAATTGTCAAAGAACTGTATTATAGATTATGGAAAAAAGTAAAATAGATTATCTGATGTTTTAACAAAGAACTATTGCAGGGGATTATGCAAAATCAAATGAGCAAAGAAACCTATTCATTGATCATGGAAAGAAGTGACACAAACTATTAAAATCTTTTGTTTTGAAACTGTAAAAATATTTCTTCGCCCAGCCTTGCTGGATTAATAAAATAATGCTGAACTATTTGACTACTTGATCACAGGAGTCAACTCTAAGTATTGTTAATTGATCACTTGAATGATTCTGCATGAATAAAAATATTGTATTCAGCTCATCAATTTTGATGAATCTTCTAGTTTCCAAGAACAAGCTGCTATTGCCATATTTCATATGTGATAATTTCATCCACATATCACATTTCTCCTCTTCCCTCCTCCCTTATCTTCCCTTCTCTTCTCTTTTTTTCTATTTTCTTGTTTTCTCTCTGTTTTTCTCTCTCTCCATCTCTTTTTCTCCCACCCTCTCCCTTTCTCTTCTCCTCTACTCTCTTTCTCTACTCTTTCTCTCCTCTCTCTTCCTTCCATCTCTCATTCTCTCTTTCAATTTTCTCTTTATCTCTCTCTCCATTTCTCTTCATAACTCTCTCCATCCCTCCGTCCACTTCTTTCTCCCTCCCCCACCTTTCTCAGTCTCCATCTCCCTCTCTCAGTTTTCATCTCCCCCTCTCTCTTCCTCTCTCTCTCCCCTCCCCTCCTCACCCTCAATCGCTCACACACACACACACACACACACATACGCCCTCCCTCCCTCCTCACTCCCCGCAACCTCTTAGCCCATTTTCATCCATGCAAAATATATCTTTAGTCTAGATTTCTGCCCGGCCGCATACCTGGCGTCCTGGCATCCATACCTGGCATACCGCCGTGTGTCATCGGGGGATGGCGTGTCATGTGATGGGCAGGGTTCAATGAAGATGAACTTACACGCGATGCACTTTGTCAGTTTCTCCTCAGAGCAAGCTGGGGAGGAGAAGTGATGCGGAGAGGTGATGGGGAGAGGAGAGGAGAGGAGGGGATGGGTCGGGATGGAGGGGAGGAGGTGAAGGAGGAGTTGGAACAAACTAGCAGGGAGACACACGGAGAGGTTAACTCGCTTATTACCATTGGCATGAGTATGTGCAGTAAGCCAATAGGGTTTTTCATTGCCCGGTAATGTAAGGGTTAAGAGGGCATGGGAAGAAGAGAGATTGAGAAAGGGAGGGGATGAAAAAGAGAGGGAAGAGGGGGGAAAGGAAGAGAGAGAGAGAGAGAGAGAGAGAGAGAGAGAGAGAATGAGAGAAAAAGACAGAAAAGAATGGGAAATAAGGGGAGACAATAGGAGAGAGAGAGAAGGTAGCTAGCAAATAGTAAAAAGTGGATGAGAGGAGCAAAAATGGATGAGAGAGGGGAATAAAGTTGAGAGGAGAGAGTAGTGAACAGTAAGAGAAAATGGGGATATATAAAGAGGGGGAGACGGGTGAGAGAATAGAAGGAGATAGGGGGAAAAAGTTAAGACAGGATATAAAGAGAGATAGTGGCAAAGAGAAGGTAGTTGGTGAATGAAAACACAAGAATTTTGAGAACAACGAGATGAAAAAGGAAGTGGGAGGAGAAAAACTGGAGAAGAGTAGGGAGGGAGGAGAAAGAGATAAGATAGAGATGAGATGGAGGGTTGTAGGCGGAGCGTAAGAGGAGGAGAAATTGACCCACTTTTTAATACACATTCTTCTTGAAGAGGAGACTTGGCAGTATGCAATATCTGCCTAACAGGTGTCATGGAGTGTTTGGATTAAGGTGTATATGAGAGGCACTGCAAAGGGGGGCAAGAGGGGGGTAAGCCAGCGCCCCTTGTGAGCCTGTGCTAATGTGCAAGTGTTGCCCCTGCTCACTCATCAAGACTGAAAGAGGGTGCGGATAGAGGAGCGTGTAGAACAAGGGGAAGGGGGAGGAATTAGGGGGAGGGAACTTGGAGCCGGGTGATGAGGAAGGGGAAAAAAAAGATGAGTATGCTAGCAAATTCAACCTCAGTAAACACTCGACGCGTTGACCGACCGTGCCGAAGATGAGGCAAGGCACACGCGGACTGGGGAGTGAGGGGGAGGGAGAGAGGGCGGGAAGAGAAAGGCATACATTATTAGAACGAGATGTAGACATGTGAGGATTGGTGACACACTTAAGCTTTCTAATCATTGGTTAAAGCCCAGCTGTGTTTATTAAATGGGATTTCTTGCCCCCGTTTCTTGTCCCTCTCTCTCTTACGTTGCCCCCCCTCATCTCAAATCTCAAACCATTTCATCTCCCTCTGCTTACTCAGGCTAATCGGACATCTTGTCAAAAGCCAACAACTTCGCAAATTCACTCAATAATTTTCCATTCTCTTGTTGACATCTCTTTATCTGCCTCCCTCCTTTCTCGCCTAGTCTTTGCAGACAGGCTGGAGTTCACACTTCAGAATCGAGAAATGTGTGATTTGTTGCCTTAGTCCCACATCATGTAGATTAGCACAAGGTTACCACATGTATCGTCACATCATCAAATGGTATCATCTGTTATTGTTGGGAGATCGAAGTTTTGTCTTTCATTCTATTTTCACATTGGAAGAAAGGTGAATGGGGTTGCCAGTCCTCCCACCCCCCAAAAAAAGTTTTAAAAAATAGATAAATACATACATAAATAAATAAATAAATAAATAATGATAATTATAATAATAATAATAATAATAAAAATAATAATCAATTGATAAATACATTAATAAATATATAAATGAAATGAAAAATACACAATGCCACAAAAAATTAAAACAAGTTTGAAGACAATCAAACAATTAATAAGAAACTTATTGATGTTTTAATGCTTCAACAATCACTATTGTTTGAAGGCCACTCTGTCATGCGTCTGTGATGTCACAGGCTTACTTTTCTCCAATTACTTTGCTTGTTTGAATACAACTTTATTCTCCAAATACTGAGTTCCTTATGATTTTTGCCCAATTTGTAATGATGGTAACATACTTCTAGTAGGGTGTACGCACCTTCGGAGAATAAGTATTATCTTTGATACATATCAAATAATTGATATTTTGAATACCCATTATTATTAATTGGAATTAACATTTTACTTTAACTTCTGTTTTATTGCATTGGTAATGAATTAATTTATTACCAACAATCAACAAGATAAATACACTTTGATGATATAGGAGCTATCAATAGCACAAATGCTAGTTTGATGCTTGCCTGAATAGTGGAATAATTACTCTGATAATTTTGTGAGTAGATTAAAATATAGCTTTGATGATTATCATGATAAATTAATTTCACATTACAATATCATTAAGTCTATCAGCTAACATAAAGTTCATAATAACTTAAAGATAATAAAAGTGTGAAATTACATATTTATCTCAAATATGAAATCCATCTAATGTCTTTACACCTTTCTCCCTAATTACGTGATTAATCATCTGAAAGTGAGAGAAAGAAAAACAATGAGATCATTTAGAAGTTTAAATAATAGAAACTTCAAATTGAAAACAAAGTGAAATAAGAGTGTTAACAAACGTAAAACATTAAATAAACATGTTGGTAATGTGTGGTCGTCGTCTTTATTTTAATCATGCATGCAAAACATGTAACCATCATCAAAAGTTGTGTCAAAACATAAAAAAATTGAAGTGTGTGTCTGTCGGTGAGACTAACCGCCCCCTGTCTGTAAGAACACCTTTGATTGTAGCCTGGGAGATGCCAATATGGCATCCATCTAATGTCTTCGCACCTTTCTCCTTCCGTCATGTCACCGGTATCATATATCTGTTTAATTTCCCCAGCTTCCACCCAGCCTCCGAATCAGGCACACGCCATCTTTTATTTCAGACAGGCTTGATGACTTTTTCCACTATGATTTCTCAATCTCATCCTCTCCTCTCTTTCTTTCTCTGTGTGTCTCTTTCTCTCTGTCTCTGTCTCTGTCTCTTTCCGTCTCTCTCCGTCTCTCTCCGTCTCTCTCCATCTCTCTCCGTCTCTCTCCATCTCTCTCCCTCACCCTCCCTGTCTATTTTCTTTGCCCCTCTGTGATCCTTCCTTCCGATCCCACCCTTCCCAGCGTCGTCACCGTCGTCCCCCTCTCCCCGCCTCCCTCTGCCCCGGACTGTCAATTTGTTTGATAGCAGGTGTACATCCCAAGCGCCTTCATTCCATTATTCATGTTTAAAGTGGTATCAGAACTATTGCAAAATGGGGGCTTTTTATTTAATTGCTCTATCGATGCATTTTTTGTTTGCGCGCTAAATTTTCTGCTCTCGAATGTCTGTGCTGTTGGACGGTGTTTGTAGAAATAACCCCAGCCAGCTTTATGACCTCAATCTACACTTTTTCCGCTCCGACCGACCGACCAACCAACTGACGGACGGTGGTTCTCCCATCTTCCAAGCCTGTTCCCCTTAGTTCAGTTCTGCAACTTTTGTTCCCCGGTATTGTGGCGGACCGTGTGGACATTATCCATTATACATGGCGTTTTCCTCCCTCTCCCTGCTCTGTATTTAATAATTGATTGTGAAATGATTCAAATGATTGCCGACTGAATGGGGACGGGGGGGAGGAATTCTAAAGCATATTTGGCCGTGTTTTGTGTTTTGGCCGTGTTTATCTTCGCCGATGCTTTTATGAGAATTGGCAAGATGAGAGGGGGGAGCGAGAGAAGGAGGGAGATGATGGATGATTGGAGATAGAATCATAAAGCATGGAATGAGCACACCTGCCATCGATTAGCAGCGCCATTATCAGTGAAATAGGACAGTTGAACCCGAGCCAGTCTCCCTCCCCAATAGAGAGGCATATTTACAGCGCCAAACTGTCATATTCATCTGCATGTCTTCCATTCACAGCGCTGAAAGTGTTGCGCCGATATAAAATGTCCTATATATTGGTGTAACCCATTAAGAGCTAGGATTTTTTAAAGAGCGATAATTGTCAATATTTCATTGGTGAAATGGGTACTATTATGGCGCTCTTTTGTCAACTGATCTTTAAAGTTATTAGATATGTTGCATCAAAAATGCAGCGCATGCTAAACAATCAAATATCTTTGTGATGATCAAGTCTGTTTGTTTTGTGAGATAATGATGTAGGATACTCTACAGGGTAGGATGAACTCCCTGGTTAAAAAGTTGGTTTCTTGATATTAGACTTAGAAGATGAGCCCCCAAAATTGTATTTCTTCTCCACTGAATCAGACAATAAATGACAAAATGTAAAGCTGTGAAAATCTTATATGCTTTTATGCTTTTCACACTGGCAAAAATTAGCCCCGTACTATCCTTAGCCTCGTACTATCCCTAGCCCCGTACTATTTTTTGAAGCTTTTCACACTGGCATTTCTTAGCCCCGTACTATTTCTTAAACCCAATTAGCTGTTCACACTCCAAATCGTTAGCCCCGGACTTTCTCGACAGCTTATGAATATTTATGAGTGTACGTCTTGCATATTGGCTCTTTACCACTCCGCATCAAGGTCACTCGCCTTCGGGCGTTATCTGATTGGTCTCGGCCTTGAGAGCTGACACCGCATTTCCTTAGCCCCGTACTATTTTTCGTTTCTGTTCACACTGGCGCTCTTAGCCCCGGACTATTTGGCTTGGCCCTGCAATTGTGGTGTTAGCCCTGCTTTTTTGCAGGGCCAAATAATCCCGGATTATTGGTGGGGCTAGCCTACTTTGGTAAAAACCAATGTGAACAGAAAGTGGTCTAAGCTTAGCCCCGTACTATAGTTGGGGCTAAGGCCCCCCTTTAGCCCCACCTATAGTACGGAGCTAAGGAAATTTTTGCCAGTGTGAAAAGCATATTAGCCCTAAGAAATGTATTATCCATTTCTAGTGTACATGAAATACTTCATTTGCAGGCTAATCAGATAAAGTTCTAACTAGTTTTGAAACTAAACAAGAGCCATAATATTTAAAATTCATAATACATGTATTATCCCTTCTTCATGTCCTATTCTTTGCTCATTTTATTGAAAGATGAATTTATGATCAAAGTCTTCTTTGACATCTACCGGTCCAGAGCAGGTGGTGCAGTAGAGTTTTATTATCAATGGAGGCATCATGCAGTCATATTTTATAAATTTGTGATAATTTATGATCCTCTTTGAGAAAGCCGACATGAAAATGATAAATCATAATAAAAAGGGAGGTTTTTATGATGTTATGTGATCTTTTTCCCTGTGGATGAAATATTGATGTTACTAATTCAGTGTTGTATTCGTGAGAGCGTGCTATTTCTTTCACTCAAAACTAAAGATGATGGTGGTGTGAGAAACAGTCTGTGATCTTATAGGGCATGTGTATTGGTTTAACAGATATTCAAGTTGATTTTGTGACATTGACATTGACATGTGATATCATAATTAATGTTCTTGTTCTTTTTCCCCTCTCTTTCTTTATCTTTCCTCTTCTTACTCTGTCTCTTCCGTTTTTTCTGTCTCTTTGTTTCCGTCAATCTCTCTCTGTTGTTTTCATCTGTATATGCAGGTGTAGGAACTGAGGAGCAACACAGGTCACTCCAAGTCATGAAGATGGAAGCACATCGCACATTGCAGCAACAAGTCCAGATTGTTCAAGATCTTTGCAATGCTTTAATAAAGGGCTCGTTTTTATACCATCTACCAATTATATAGGATGGAAGAATTTATGTCTCAGGAAATTATAAAGTTAGGGACATTTCAGCAATTAGCACAGAAAGCGTCATAACTAGGAAATACGTGTATGCCTTGAAGGGTTAATTCACCCTGACATTATTTTGGTTCCAATAAAAGGAGACACTTGAAAACATATTAGTGAGGGTTTGATAAAAATCCATCAAAGGATAAGAAAGTTATGATCATTTAAAATTTTGATTTTGTGACGTCACTTGCGAGATGCTCCCCCATATGTTGTGTACATTTTTTTTTCGAAAATGTGCATTTTCTCAAAAAGTTATGTATGCTGATTCCTGTGAATTTGATACATCATTAGAAATGTATTTTACACTAATATCTGTCTGCAGTGTTGTAGTTCTCGAGACTGGTCTTGGTCTCGAGACCAGTCTCGAGATCAGGATTTTTTTTCTTGGTCTTGATCTTGGTCTCGAACCCTCTGGTCTTGGTCTTGTTCTTGGTCTTGAGCCTTTCTGGTCTCGGATTTTACGTCGAGACCAGCACGAGACCAGCTACTAAAATTACGATATTACACATAAACCATATTGATAATGCATGTCGGAGAAAGGAGATACGATACATCACTCTCCTTGGTCGGAGCGCATACAATTTCGAGTTACAATCAAGCCTGCCGCCGACCCGGCCCGGCGCCTGCCCGATCACTGCATAGCACGTGAAGCGTGAGATGCAGATTAGCGAGCATGCTTTATGTGCCAACATCACACATGCAAAGCGCATCACACTGGGTGATACATGCGTCTTTATTGCGAGTTGGATCGATGGTGTGTAGATGTAGTAACACTCTCCAAGCCAGCTCTCAAGCTGTGCCATGCTGCACGCGTGATCGCATACAATACACGTGTGAGACTGAAAGAGTATGAGAGTCCCCCCTCCCGGCCGAGATAGAGTATTGTTTATGTTTTTGGCACGAAGCTCGCTAGTGCGATGAGCGTAAAGAAAAAATTACTAGAGGAGCCAACACTATGTCTTAATTACGCCAAATGAAAAGACAACATGGAGCTGCAAAAATTACTAAATTATGTTGAAATAATTCCAAAATGTGTGCCGCTGGGACGACTAAAAAGTTTTACAAGTTTTACCATACAAAAAAACAAAACAATAGTCATGCTAAAATTTAATTGTATACTAAATCATGGCAGTGTCTTCACTTGTTTCTACCGGAAGAAGAAAAACTCAATTTGCCTGACAATGTGTATGTAGAGAAAAACGAATGTTTTCCGAATCTGTTTCGGAAAACAATCATCATGCATTCTTGAAATGAAGTTGTGTTTATTTTGTATGCCTTGTGTCTTTGGCATTATTAAAAAAAACTTCACAGTATTTGATACGTTTTTCAGGAGCTCAGGCAAATATGTTCATGCAGAAATAAAGAAGTATATATAAGAAGAATATATAAGTATTAAGTAACTCAAGTCATGTGTATGTGTTTATAGAGAAAAACGAATGACGAATATATTTCGGAAAACAATCATCATTCTTGAAATGAAGTTGTGTTTATTTTGTATGCCTTGTGTCTTTGGCATTATTATAAAAAACTTCACAGTATTTGATGTTTTTCAGGAGCTCAGGCATTATGTTCATGCAGAAATAAAGAAGTATATAAGAAGAATATATAAGTATTAAGTAACTCAAGTCATGTGTATGTGTTTATAGAGAAAAACGAATGACGAATATATTTCGGAAAACAATCATCATTCTTGAAAGAAGTTGTGTTCATTTTGTATGCCTTGTGCCTGTGTCATTATTAAAAAAAAATCACAGTATTTGATATGTTTTTCAGTAACTCAGGCAAATATGTTCATGCAGAAATAAAGAAGTATTTTTTACCATCATACATATTATCACGATCCTGGATCCTTTGTGCAGTTTGTTGCTAAACTACTAGCT
Organism: Arbacia lixula; assembly: GCA_963669155.1. Taxonomy (NCBI): domain Eukaryota; kingdom Metazoa; phylum Echinodermata; class Echinoidea; order Arbacioida; family Arbaciidae; genus Arbacia; species Arbacia lixula. The sequence continues at coordinate 13,243,102 of OZ022581.1, read as the reverse complement.
ACTGACTTGTATTGTGCATTTAACTTTGAGCATGCCTGTGAAGTGATTGAAAAAGCACATTGAAAGTATAACTTTTTTAAAACAATTTTTCATTTAATTCAGCCATATAGAAGAATATTACAGACTGCTCATGTTGTGCAAGTTGTGCAAGTATTAGACAGTTTATACTCATAACCATAGTCCACAAATAACGCGTGTTTCCTCAAAACTAGTAGAAATTTAAATACTGGTGAGTGGTCTTGGTCTTGGTCTTGATCTCGTAATTTGGTGTTCTTGGTCTCGGACCTCTGTTCTTGATCTTGAACCAATTTTTTGGTTCTTGATCTTGGTCTCGGGGTGTTTGGTCTTGGTCTTGATCTTGGTCTCGGATGGTCTGGTCTTGACTACAACTCTGTCTGAAAAGAAAACATTCCATTGTCAAAAACAGAAAAAGAACAATTTATGGACTTATCTGTACACAACATATGGGAGAGCACCTGACACATGATCATGTCACAAAATTGAAATTTTAAAAGATCATAACTTTCTCATCCTTTAATGGATTTTCGTCAAACTTTCACTAATATGTTTCTGGTTACTACATTTCTGTATGTATGATATGATATTTTAAAACGATTGTCAAGCTGCTTAAGCTACAAAGGACCTTACTACAATAAATGATGATTGGCATTATATGTTAAAAGACCTCATAAACTTACAATGTTTGGTTTAAGGAGCATGGCCACATAGACCCTTATTGCCATAACTAGAATGTGACTCCATCTGTGTATGTATAGCACATATCTTAAAATGACTGTCAAAATGTTTCAGTTTCTTTGGACCTTATTGCATTAACTTATAGTTAACATGATAAAAGTAAAGACCTGGAATATTAAGTTTCAGAAGCAAAGTCACAGAGGTCCTTAAAAAGGGACTCTCCAGCTTTGGATTACATAGTACCTTATTGCAATGACTAATATTTGACTTCATCTTTGTATGTATAAGCAGGAGACATCAAACGACTTGAAATGTTTGGTTTGAGAAGCAAAGTCACATTGGTCTTTATTGCAAAACTTTAAAAAATGATTCTAAAGCTCGGGTTACAAGGAACCTTATTGCAATGACAAAGATTTGACTTCATCTGTGTATAAAGCAGGAGACATCAAACGACTTGAAATTTTTGGTTTGAGAAGCTTTAGTTTGATAAACTTAAAAATGTGACTCTGTAGCTCTGGGCTACATAGAACCTTATTGCAATGACTAATATTTGACTTCATCTTTGTATGTATAAGCAGGAGACTTCAAACGACTTGAAATGTTTGGTTTGAGAAGCAAAGTCACATTGGTTTTTTGATTGCAAAACTTAAAAAATGATTCTAAAGCTCGGGTTACAAGGAACCTTATTGCAATGACAAATATTTGACTTCATCGCTGTATGTATAAGCAGAAGACTTCAAACGACTTGAAATGTTTGGTTTTAGAAGCTTTATTGCAAAACTTAAAAATGTGACTCTTTAGCTTTGGGCTACATATAACCTTATTGCAATGACTAATATTTGACTTCATCTTTGTATGTATAAGCAGGAGACTTGAAAAGACTTGAAATGTTTGGTTTGAGAACTCTCCTAATGCCTGCCCAAGACGGTGGAGACAATGCTTTGTAAGTCGGGAGCGAGATTGATTATTCATCGCAGTCTCCGTCTTGGCATGTCCATGAATGCATTATGAGTTGACAGGAATCAACTTATATTACGGCGCGGGGGCCTTGACAGTGACGGACCCAGCATTCCAGAGGATGGATTATAGATGGCGTTTGTGTCAAGATTTTTGTAGCCTGCTTCCAGGCTCGTTAGGCGATTATTTCTACCTGTAATCCAAACAATTTCATAAACAGGTCTGATTGCTGTAGACTAGTGATTCCATGCTTCTTATACGCCTTACCCACACAAAACTCGAGAAGGGAAAAGTGACCAGTCTGGTGACCAGTCTGGTGACCACTAGACCATATTTCTCAGTTTGGCTTCAATAATGCCCGACCGCCTGAATGCAAGGCTAGACTTTTGTGGTCTTTTGCTCTCATTACCATGGTAATGTGAACGTGATCTTTGCAGTCAAAGATGTGACTTGTCTCATGTAATGTCCTTTCTGACGTCAGAGAGAATGTACTGTCAACAGTTGCCATTACTTCATGGAAGGCTAAAGAGACAGTACTTTGTGAAGTTGGAACTTAAACTTCATCATGATGCTGAATTTGAAACGAATTCCTCCCTTCTTATGAAAAAGAGTTTAAAATGCTATTTATTGTTAATGAAGGTGCTTACATTTCATGACACTTTAATACTAACATGTTAATTTTTGTGAAAAGTGGTGGTGTATGTGCAGTGCATTATGAAATTGTAAAAATGTAATGTGTTGTTTTTTTACGCTGAATTATGGGATTTTTCATTTCAAAGGATCAAATAAACATGTGAGATCACTTTCAATGATATTGATATCAAGTTTATTATCTTTGTTTTTCGTTGGTTGTGTCCCTGCTTCCACCTTACGTATTTTAGTTTTGTGTTTCTTTAAATTGTGTTGTATTTTTCAAACTTATTACAAAGAGAGATATTGATTCCAATACAAATATACATTATCCCTTAGTAAGTACAACCCACAGCTGAGGTTCCGCACCAATATATGTTCAGATAATCCGGTCAAGAGAAGGCCTCATAAATTATATGTAATAATATTACTTTATTTTTTATGTTGATTGGGTGGTGGGGGAGGTGGGGGGGGGGGGGGGGGAGGGGGGTGGGCAGGCTTTGGCCCTGGTCTTTTTTCCGGGACTTATTAAACTTAGCCTTGCAGGCTACAATTATGATTAGCTGGTAAGGTTATACAGCGGCAAGAAATTGATTGATGTGTCATATCATAACGCGCCGAGGAATGCCCCACCAATGAAATGAAATTTCCCCAGTTTTTCTCTCTCCCTCTATGATCTCAAGTTTCCCCACAACTTAACCCCTGACCTCAAAACTTCTCCCCCGAGCCATTTTAATATCGCAGAAAATTGAAGGCCTAGAGAAGGCGACCCGTATCTATTACAGGTACCAAGCTCATGAAAACCTCTTTCATCCTCTTACTCTCTCCCCCTCTCCCTTTCTTTATTTCGATATATTTCTCTCTCTCTATTAGTATATTATTCTTTATCTTTCTTGTTTTCGATACCTTTCTTTTTTCTCTCTCTCCTTTTCTGTCTTCCCCTCACTATCTCTCTTTCACCCTTTCTTTCCCCCTCCACTCCCTCCCCCCCCCCCCTCTCTCTCTCTCTCTCTCTCTCTCTCTCTCTCTCTCTCTCTCTTTCTCACTCTACACCCTCTCTCTTTCCTTCTCTCTCCCTCTCTTTCTGTCACCTCTCCGCCTTTCCTTTTTCCTTGTTGGGCCTGCAGCGATTTCTCGCCAATCATTTTTACAATGATTATTATCCAAGAACAAGTATCATATTCCCATTCTGTGATTATAGTTATATACCCCAGACACACGACCATAAATTTACTTGTAAGCAACGAAAGGCCCGTTCTTTGTAAACGAATAATTTTGCCAACTATAATGTTTTGGCAGCGACGCCGCTTGTTGAACCAATGTGTTGTATACGACCCACACCCGACCCCCCCTCACCCCAATAAACGACCCGGCTACTCAGGCGGCCTAGAACCAAAACCAGAGTACCACAATGGGACAAGCATTTTGATTGGTTAATGAGTCTTAAGGGAGCTTGATTATGAATTGCAAGCATGTGTTGTTCTTTATGATTTATCCGCTCACTTTCAGTGTACATGATCCATTTATGCTGATGTTTCACATTGCTTTCAACACCTCGTTCCGTTTTTGAGGATTTCGATAACGGATGGAATCGTTTACCAAAATATTTAAACTTTTCATGAACAGGATACTGTCATCAGCGAGACTGACATAAATCTAGTGTCGGGATGGGTAATACATGACATTAATTTGCATGAGGTCGTGTAGACGAGTCATATTCCTTTCATAACGGCTTGTTTTGAAGCATCGCCCACCAACGTGTAATCACCAAGTTATCTTATGTTAAAGATATTTTCAATAAAGATTGATACATTTGTATCGCATAAATCTTAAAGAGGTCTTCAGAGTCTTTAACAAACAAGATTCTTCATTCAAATTGAGTACATGTATTACGTAAATAGGATCATAAACCAATGCATCTCCTTTTTAGAGATTGAACGACTTCAAAGAACTTTAACGCCCCCTCACAATACATGTATAGCTCTCTTTATCCATCTCCCTCATTCTCTCCTGATCTCTGTCTTAAATAGATTTCTCTCTTTCCTATCCTTTCCTATCCTATCCTTTCCTTTCCCCTATCCCCCTTTTCTCTCTCACTCGGTTATCCGTTCTTTCGTTTTTCCTCTTTCCTCTCTCCCTCCCCCTTCTCTTTCTTATCCTCCATCTCTTCTTCTCCCTCTCTCATTCCCTCCGTCCATCTCTCCCTCTCCTCTCGTTCTCCTCCGTTTCTACCTCTCCCCTCTCTCCCCTCTCCCCTTTTCTTCCTCCATCTCTGCCTCTCCATCTCTCTTTCTCATCCTCCATATCTACCTCTCCCCTCTTCCTGTCTCTTACCCCATCTATCCTTCTCCCTCTCTCTTCCTCTTCTCCCATCCCTACCCTCCCCCACCTCCGCCCCCTCCTCTTCCTTCCCGGCTCCCTGCTCTCTCTTTCTCATCCTCCATATCTACCTATCTCCTCTCCCTGTCTCTTACCCCATCCCTCCTTCTCCCTCTCTCTTCCTCTTCTCCCATCCCTACCCTCCCCCACCTCCACCCCCTCCTCCTCTTCCTCCCCACTTCCCTGCTCTCTCTTTCTCATCCTCCATATCTACCTCTCCCCTCTCCCTGTCTCTTACCCCATCCCTCCTTCTCCCTCTCTCTTCCTCTTCTCCCATCCCTACCCTCCCCCACCTCCGCCCCCTCCTCCTCTTCCTCCCCGCCTCCCTGCTCTCTCTTTCATCATTCGCCTCACGCCCTCTCCAGCCACACACGCAATGAAAAAACATGACTAGGATGTACGCTTCTCTCCCGGGAGCCGCTTGAGCTTTCTCAACGAGCATTCATTTGCATATATAAGTCGAATATTGGACAAGGCAGAGAGTAAAGCAAAGAGAGGGGGCCATTTTGACACTCTAATTGGCCTCTTCTCTAAGTCAACATCTCACACGACCGAAAATTTTTGGCGTTTCTTTATTTGCGCGCGAAAAAAATGTAAGCTCCCAGTCACGATGATTTGCCTCGTCTTTACTTTTCGTCTTTCTTCGCTTGCGGGCGGCTTGAACCTGGCTGAATTTGTGAATAAGATTGCAAATATTTGTACAGAAAGCCAAGTTTCCGACTCCCAATGCTTGGCAATTATAAACAGATGAAAACGTCAGCTGAGTTGACAGGGCGCTCTGCAGTTCGCGCGAAATTCGCAGCCTGGAAAATGATCGTCTGCAGTGGTTCGCGACGCATGACGCGCGGATGAGGATGATACGCACTGCTATTTACTCAGCGACGATCCGAAATGTAAAGCAATGCTACTAACCACAGGTGGGACAGAATGGGAGGCCAGGCCACATCATGATGGGAGGAATGGTGGGGTGGGGAAGGGGTGGTGGAGAAGGGGGGGGGGGGAGCGGGGTAGGGGGAGAGGGGAGAGGGTGAGGGAGAGAGGCGGGAGAGGATGGAATGCCAGGCCAGATCGTGATGGGAGGAGTGGGTGGGGGAGAGAAATGGATAGGTGGGGTGGGGGGGGGGGGGAAGGCTCAGAAGTGGGGGGAGGGGGATTAGGTGGTAGAGGGAGAGAGAGACGGAGAGAAAGAGACTGAGACAAGAGGAGAGAGAGGGAGAGAGGTGGGATTGAGACACGGAGGTGGGATAGAGGAGATGGACGTAGAGAACGGAATAGAGAAAGAGCGAGAAAGGGTGGGGGGGGGGGGTGATGGGAAAGAGTGTGAAAATGCTGGAAGCAAGGATGAAAATAAGATCCTGTTTAACATCGGGTATATTTCATTATCAATGTTGTTTTTTTTGCTTCATACTGTTCAATACAACACAGATTCACAAATAAAATGCAAGCATTTATTAACGAAAACAACATTATTCGGCCCGCAAATTAAAAGAGTTGTAGTTATAGAGTATACAATGTAGTATAATGATTTAAATCACATAAACTTTTCAAATTAACAATTCTGTGTACAAATCGTTTGTTATGTGAATGACATTGAAATGAAGTCGCAAATACAAACGCATACCGATATATATAATTATAATATTGACATGATTATGAACGATTATATATTCTAGAAACAGCCTTTTGTGTTGAAATACACTGAAAGAAAACGTGAGATAGATTCAGGTAGATATAAGATGGTGAATATACACACGTAAAATACGTCAAAGTATTGTGCTGTGGAAATGGTGATGGAGCAAATTGAGAGCAATATAAAGAGAAGGGGAGCGAGAGAGAGAGAGAGGAGAGAGAGAGAGAGAGAGAGAGAGAGAGAGAGAGAGAGAGAGAGAGGGGGGGGGAGGGGGATAGGTGGGTGTGGTGGTGGTGGGGGGGGGGGGTGTCGGTGAGAGGAAGAGAAAACGAGAAGGAAAGTGAGAATGGTGAGAGAAATTGGAGGGGTGGGGAAGAGGTAAAATCCTCAGGTGAGATCAAAAATGTAAATAGTGAGAAAGGTTCAATTAAAGAGAAATCATGTTTGAACTTTGGCGGTGTACTTTCAGTTTTAGGAGCACTTCTCGAGCCCTACCTCGGTAAATACGAATCTAATGACGGTAAGATGGGAGCAAACGTTGTTAAAGAGACCAATTTTATTGAAAGGTTTCCTCCAAATTTCGCAAGACGTCTTCTCCGCAGCTGAAGGTTCGAGGCAAGCCGTCTTCTCTCCCATGCACATGAGAAAGAAGATGAGGAATTCTCCAGGAGTTCGATCCAATTCTAACATTGTTTGACTGACGTACCGAATTAAATTTGCATATGGCATGACGGATTATATGTTTTAAACTGATGTTCAGTTTTTACTAACTGACGTATTGTGCCGGTATCTCTCTCTCTCTCTCTCCCTCTCTCTCTCTCTCTCTCTCTCTCTCTCTCTCTCTCTCTCTCTCTCTCTCTCTCTTTTACAGGTTGTGTTATATAAGTAATATTTAGCATGGTAATCATGTTTTTAGGTCAAAGGCATTGCGATACTTAGAAATTCGCGCTGGGATTAAAATTAAGCCCGGCCGAAATGAAGATAATGCCCGCATGCTCATACGTCATGATCAACTTTACCCGCAGGATAGCTTCAACGCCCCCCCCCCCCCTCCTCTCTCTCTCTCTCTCTCTCTCTCTCTCTCTCTCTCTCTCTCTCTCTCTCTCTCCTCTTTTTTCTATCCCCTCCCTCTCTCTCATCTACACTTTCACTCTTGCACTCCCGTCCCTTCTCCCATCCCCCTCTCTCACCCCCCTCTTACTCTCTCCGTCCCCCTCCCTCCCTACCTCTCTCTCCTCATTCCCACCCCCCACCCCTCTCCACTCCTCTTTCTCCGCCCCTCCTCTCTTCCACCACTCCTCTCTCCCACCACTCCCGCCGCATAACGCCACTAGAGGCAACCACGCCACTTTCGGCTCGCAGAAAATAAAGTTAGCACGATCAATTTCACGTCTTCGAAATGAAACAAATTTCTGTGTTTTTCTCTAATTTCTCCTTCATGTTGGTGCCATGCATCAACGTCAGCAGGGGCCCCCCTTCTCTCCTCCTGTCTCCCTTCTCCCGCCTTCATCATTTTCTCTGCTTCATCTCCATATGTGATGGATACTCGTGATTAGGGTCGCATCTTCGTTCATTACGCGCACCATACATGTTCATCATTATTATCGCGTAATTTTTGCGCTCTTTTCCCGCTCTCCCTGCGTGTGCCGGCTTTTTAATTCATCACCCTCGAAATATTTGCGAATTCGCTCTCCATCCATCACCATTTTACCCCCGGAAAGGGCCGGACAGGAGAGGCGGAGGAAAGAAGCAATACCCGGCCAAACTCAAGTCCGATCCGAGATAACAATGGTATAATTACCACTTCTTCATTTCGTAGCAGGATGAGCCCATGGTCAATCAACTTAAGGAGACAAAGAACTTGTACAAGGAACGGGGATGGGGTAAGGGGGGGGGGGGGGGGCGACAGGCAACGTAATATAACCTTGAGGTTTAAACAGCACTTATTGGTATCTTTGGGTTGTTATGATGTAGTTAAGATTGTTGCAATTGCAATAACTGATACGATCTCGAATGATTAATGACATTTGCAATGCCTATGACGACAGTGATGACGTTGAGGAGGAGGAGGGGTATAATAAAGATTATTGATTGGTTATACGTAATGTGTCATTCAATTGTCGTTGACTCTATTCTGTTAACTATCTGCATTAAGATATGATAAAATGAGGTCAGTAGTAAAACAGAACCAGCTTGACAAAGGTACTAGACTTAAGCCTGTCACATTGTTAGCTTTCTGATGAACGAATAAAAATAGGAAAAAGAAAACGAAAAGGAGAGAATGACAAGGGGGAAAGTGTGTTAGAGAGGGAGAAGTCCATTGCCAAATATTAAGAAGGAGATGAAACGAAAGTGAGAGAAAAAAAATGGAGAAGGAAGATGAGGGGAGGAAGATTAGATGAAAGAAAGGGAGAGATGGGGTGGGGTGATATTGCAGGTGAGTGTGTAAGGGTTTTGGGGGTAGGGGACGTTACATCAGGTATGATTTGAATGTGGAAGAATGAAGCCGAGACTGAAGGTAGGAGAACGCTACTCCATTAACGCCCGGCAATGCATCATGGGCATGACGGTATGTCGGCTTGATGGAGCAGCACAGAGGGGCGGCCTGGCAGCGAATTACTTACCGAATAATCAGAGAAACATTAATGTAAACGATGAATTAACACGCTACTAATATTGCCCTCCGTCAAAAAGATACACGTATTACATGGGGGAGTTTGTGTCCCTCCATCTCTCTCTCTCTCTCTCTCTCCCTCCCTTTCTCTCTGCTTCGTCTTTTTTTTTACCTCCCGACCGACCGACTTGAAAGGCATCTCCACGTACTGACAACGGCTTGCTTTTACCTCGTCCATCCTGCGTTTAGAAAGGAGACCGTTTACAAGATGAAAATAACAAATTGCCATTAGTCCTTTCCAATTTCTCAAATTTGCATGGGATGTTTACAAACGAAGGGAAATACAAAGATCGGTAATTTCGTTTCATCACGTTTGATTTTTTCTCTTTTAAAAAGAAAACCCCGCCTGCTATTACCTTTCGTCGTGTTCTTTTTACATTTAAGAATATTGACATCATTAATCATTGTATTTCAACTTTATTAGTATCATGATACAAATTACCGTCAGTTTGCTTCGGGGTATTCTGGATTCAGCTTTGTTAATCCTTTGCCGCAAAATGCTCTTTCTTCACTTGGTCGTTTGTCTTCATAATTTAAACACACGCGCCGTATAATTTATCCGTCAAAATGCATGATCTATGCCATACACACACAATAACTCACGCACACACACGTATATCCGGACAAACACATCTAAACAAACACATGCACAAGCATATAAACACATAAATATATACAAACACACACCCAGCTCACGTAATATCATATCTATTTCAGCAAGTTTTTCTCTTGATCGTAAGTTGATCGTAAGTTCTGGAATTCATAGGCACACTAAACCAACAAGCCAGTTAACATGTCACAATCTACTGAAGATTTCCAATACATATATATCCTTTCATTCTTTCAATAATTACAAAAACAACGATTCTCAGACAAATTATGTAGTCCTATTTAATGATATATATTTTAAGGCAATAATAATGAAGAAAAAAAATCACACGTTTAAACTCGGCATGCCTGAATCTGCCCCCTGTCCCGACCTCTCGACCTCTCCCGCTTGTCATGACGTATGTTCAGGGGCGAAAGGCAAAGCAGAGCGGACAATATGAGGGACGAGTTGTGTCTAGGCGGCAATTATTTCATCGCAGCATAACAGATTGGTTGAATTTCATTACGGGAGGTCCACATCGATCAAAGGGCGTGAGAAGAGGCAAAGAAACACCTCTTCGAGCTAAGTTTTTTTTCCTGGTGAGAAAGAATAAGTAAACGTCCCAAGCCGTCCAAGGAATATGTTTCTTCCATCGCTGCCCAGTCATTGCGTTTCATTACAAGCTTTCATTATCTCATTTCACGCGTTTTGTTGATTTACGTCTCACGGGGGAGACTGATCGATGTTCACTTTTCTTCTGTCAATTTGAATCCAGTTCTGCTTAATCAGTGGCCAAGCAGAATTATTTAATGGAACCTATATCACTCCAATTAAATTGAACTACTACACTACCATGACTATTGTGCTATGTATTGTCATACATAGATGACATTAAAAAAGATATTACATTGCTTGCGGTCAGAAAAGTTATTTAAATTGTAGGTGTCCTCCGGTATTGATAAATTATGATACAAAACATGTACCGCTGTAAATAAACATTCAGACATGCAAACATTCATAAACACGTATGTACACAGTTCAAGTATATTTGAAAAAGCGTCTTTTTATTGAAATACCATTCCATTAAAAAAAAAGACAATAAAGAATGAAGAATTTCAGGTCTTGTGTAACTGAAAGAGTGGTCGTGCTTTCCATGAACTTTATCAAATTTTGTGATCGAATAGCTCTTATGATACGCTGTATTCATCAAAGACCGAGAACTATCACAAGCAATGTCACAAAAAAGAGAGAGCTTTTACTTAACGATCTTGTGCAACATGTATGAATAACCTTTTTTGACTTTCAAAACCCTTTTTCTTCGGAGAAAATACTTATATTTGGACATCGCGTCGAAATCTAAAACAAAAATCTTGTGCTTCGTTGTATAAGAACGAATCATTAACAAGATCAGAATAATTCGATTGAAACCAGTTAACGTGTATTGTAAAAAGAGTATGAAAACGTCAGAAACTATTTGCCAGGATTGTAGCAGGTAAAATGATATCGACCGGTTGTGGCTGTCTTTTATATTTCTAAATAATGTCACCTTTCTCGAACTGTTAAACGAATTCGTGTCTTTCTCTCAATTACCTCTTACTCCACACTACTTTCTTTCCCAATTATGGCCTCTCTCTCGCTCTCCTTCCTTCTACAACTCCCTCTCCCCCTCTCCTTCCTTCTCTCCACCTCTCCTCTCCTTCTTATCTTGTCCGAGTCATGTCGGTTTTCTTCTTCTCATGAGTAGTTTTGTCTTAACTTCGTTTTCGCGCCCTTTCCCTCCTCCCTCACCCGTCTCCGTCACCCTCCACACACCATCTTTGATACCTTACACTGTATGCCTCGCAGCAAAAATAGACAATTTTGGGACGGTAAAACTGGAAATTTGGGTCACGAGGGTAAGACAAGATCAATTCTAGTGAATAAAACGAATCTACTCCCCGTCCTCTCTCTTTATCTTTATGAATCGGTGATCTCCTCAGAGTGGGGAGCTCCCTTACAACGCGAATCGGGCTTGTTCTCATTCTTTCACGTTTTTTAGTTTTGACAAACGAAATTAGTTTAAAGTTTTAAACGATTTAATTTGAAAGGAAAGACGCCTCCCCTGAGATCGGGTTTGCTATCGATTTGAATCTTGGGGCCTCGCTCCACTGAAGGTTGGGATCGCTTCATGGCACTGATTGCCTATTTCACTCATTTTCTTCCCTAAATCTTTTCCCCGTTGTTGTTTGTTTGTCTGCCCGATTGTCAGTGAGTATGTCTCCTTTGACCGTTGAGATTTCATGAGATTAATTGGGAACTGGTCACGCAACTTTGCGAGATAACAATACTCATGACAGTGATGCCATATACAGGACATAGCAGGCATATGTCGAACAGGTATATGAAGGAAATAGGGCTACGATTCCCACTTTATTCGATCATTTCAGGATGTACGCGATCGAAATCTAATAACTAACAAGTTATTTCCGGAAATATCTTTCTAAGTACATTTTGTTTGTCTTTCCCCCAAAGCTGACATATGAACATGTAACACCATCATAATCCATGCAGGTATGTGGGACATTTTTTTCTTTTGCTTCTCGAAGTATATATTTTGGTACTGGGATGATTATTTGGAAGAATTACTCAACTGATATCAAAATAAATCTTCTACATTTCAATTGAAATAATCCCTTTATGTAGTTGAGCAATAATCTTATATTTGTTAGTTATGTATTTATGTATGTCTTTATCTGTTTATGTTCATCAAAATGTGTTTATATCTATATCCATCATCTAATTCTCGTCCCTGTGCCTTTTGTATAATGACATTGAAACCTACATTTTGTTTTATTCTTCAAAGACTGTTTTGATATCGTTAAACGGCACGTGAGTTACAAATTGCTATTAATATTCGCCCAATATCGTCAATACGTCACTAACATGATAAATATCTTAATCAATCAACTTATTAAATATCTTTTTATTTACTAATTTAAAGTTATTTTAAAGTAATGAATAATCAAATATTTTTGTTAGGTAATCTGTTTAGTCTGAGCAACATCCCACAGTTTATGGGAACCATTGTAATGCCCCGTTCCCTCTTCTGTTAACCCCCCTCTCCTTCCACCACTTCCACCCCCCCCCCCCCCCCCTCTTCTTTCATCCCTACCCCCTTCCTCCGGTATCTAGCCTTTCACAATCCCTCCGTAAATGGCGATAATGCGCACGAGCGCGTAATCCTATAGAGGGGAGCATGCCCGTACATAACTGTATAGTTCCCTCCTAACCATCTAGTCGCTGTCCCTCCGACCCGCTCCGTGTCCCTGCATTCATTCCTCCTGTATCCATGAGCGTAAAACATAATTCAGCTCGATATGGATTTTATTTCATTTACGACGAGCATATCAATAGAGCGGAGAAGAGAAAGGAAGGCGGGCGGGCGGTCGTTGAAAGCGATGCTTTTTGACTAACATGCGCCCGATGATTTCCGAGAGCTTTCTAGTCCCGACAGTCACGCCCCGCGCCAGCAAATAGCTCGACTTATCATGGCCACACGGACCTCATTGCTATCTAGTCACCTTAATGCTTATTATTTCCATGTCACCTTTATCATCCATTTTACCTCCTTCTTCTTGCCTCTCTTCGTCGTCTTATTCTTGTTCTTGTTTTTCTTTGCTTCTTTGCTTTGGTATTAGTACAAGAACGAGAAGTCGACATACCGTAGTGTTAGAAGAGGTACATGTTAAATGAGAAACAATGTTCTTTATTGACAGGTGCTCTCTCTCTCTATACATGTGGTCACAAAGGCAGTTTTTACTGTAGTAGTATAAGTAATAGTAGTATTGACAGCAATAATAGTACTAGCATTGGTAGTAACATAAATAGTGGTAGTGTAAGTACCGGTAGAAGTAGAAGTAGCAGTAGTAGTAGTAGTAGTAGTAGTAGTAGTAGTAGTAGTAGTAGTAGTAGTAGTAGTAGTAGTAGTAGTAGTAGTAGCAGTAGTAGTAATGGTAGTATTAAGATAAGAACATAGTGATACTACTAGTTGTACAAGTAGCAGCATTAGTAATAACAGTAGTTACTAAACAGTTGTATAAGCAGAAGTAAAGTGATAGCAATATAGGAGTAATAATAGTAGTAGTAGAAATGAGATGACAGATGACAATAGTGTTATAGATATTGGTAATAGTATTCATAGGTGTAGTTGCCATAGCCAATTCTTCAACAAAGTTTCGAGGCTTAGAAAACTGAGGACCACTTAAGTTAATTCATTGTCGTGTGGCCCTGTTCGCACCATTACACGGCGACCTCAGGCTAATTGAGTCTCATTTGTCAGAATTTCACGTCAAAACTCTCAAATCCATTGACAATTGCAGCAAATATGGTTTCCTTTAGATCAAAATCTAATACAAATTGCAGGTGGCGCTATGAATACCTATTTTGAACGTTGGCTTTTCAAAACTTTTTCTTTGCGTTCCGCCCTTCAAATTGACCGACGATTGTGATTTGTTTGTCAACGATTTATTTTCGGTGTTGTTATCATTTTGTAAGAAAGAAAAGGGCTAGATGTTTATGTGAAACTTTAACTCTTGGGAAAAGGTGGGGAAGAAATTAATTGGTGACGTGAAAGGAAGAGTGAGGTTCGACCTCTATAGACATAAATATCATCATAGACATGTATCTGTATAGTAAGCGCAAACCGGAAGGGAGGGGGAGGGGGGGGGGGGGGGGGGAGGCTCATGAATGTGACACCCAGCGACCTCATATCACATCAGGATGGGCGTGGGAGGGGGAACCCCTCATTATTAGAAACAGACCCCACCCCCGTCTCCTGGTTACTGCTGGGGAGTGTACATTTCGAATAAATTTCATGTTTTGTCAACTCGAAATAAAACAAAACAAACTAATCATCTTCGGTCATGTCCACTTGATGACAACGCCCCCCGCCCCTCCACACACACACACACACACACACACACACACACACACACACACACACACACACAAACACACTAACGGAATCCCACCCATCATCCCTAGACACAAACACACATTCACACATTCAATGGGTTGATTAGGGGAGTCAGTGATTATTGTTAGAGTACCAATGTGTGTCTTTGTATGTGTGTATGTATATGAGTACCAATGTGTGTATGTATATGTTTAAGTATGCGTGTAAGTATGTATGCGTGTCTGTGCCACTATGTATGTATGTTTGTGTGTGTGTGTGTGTGTGTGTGTGTGTGTGTGTGTGTGTGTGTGTGTGTGTGTGTGCGCGCGCACGTTTGATTGTCCATGACTACCACGCAAATAGTCTGAAACGAGTAAGACTACCGTATGTATTTTTTATTCTATTCTATTCGTGAATGACGAAATAGCACTTAGTCTGATTTCTGTCAACTTTTGGCTGGCCTCTTTCTTTCTGATTGTAGATGATATCAAAGGAGTGAGGTTTCTTTTTCATGTCTCGAATATCCCCCAGAAGAAGGCTTACACGCTACCATGGGCGCAAGATGCAATGTTTGAAGCCACGAACAGATATGAGCGAAGGAAAGATGTCAAGATTCTCCTCCTTACAGCTGTTCCCGATTTAGAACGCACATCCAACTTTCTCAGCCCGTTCCTGTTCACCCAAAACCAGGCCCTATTTATCTTTGACGCGTTCTTTGTTGCTAAATCAAATATCATTTCATATCACGTTACGATTTGCCACAAGAAATGGCACATTTTCTCTCGTTCCATCACCCCAGAAATGTACTTTTTCTGAAAACATAATAGCAATATGACCCGTTTATTTACATAGTACACCTGTACGTATGTTCATGTTGAGCAGGGACGGAAAGAAACGAGGTTTAGCATTTCCATAATATTTTCTGGCGCGCAGGCTGTTTTCTTTGCCATGATTGAGTGACGAAATTAATACGATGTGAATTTCAGACATGAAAAATGAATCGGGTGGTTTTGTTGAATCAACATTCACATTGCCTGGTTGAGGGCAGAACGACAATAACATATGGCGTACCCGGCTCTCAAACAAAACTTTTATTTAGTAAAATCGTAAAATCTGTCTGAGATGAAGTTACGTTATGCAGTCTCCGCGTGAGCTAATTATTTCAATTTGGTAGGATCTATGTCAATAGTTTATCTGACAAGGAAGTGAGTTTTGAAATAATATGAACACTCTAAAGAAAGAGAATTGTAATATATCTAAGGCCATTCAATGTGATACCCAACATGATTGTATGTATTTTATTTTTATTACTTATTTAATTATCCTTATTGCTATTGATTTCTTTCTATCATTGTTCTTACTCTTTCTCTTCCCCATTTCCGTCGTCTTTTTTTTCTTTCCCAATCATTTTCTTTTAACTAACCGTCTTTAATTTTCATCACGACCAGCAGCATCGCTTTCGCCGTGACTCATTTATCCAAATTTATAACGAAAAGTGATTGTTTAGGTATTTTCATTTAGATTTTATCTAATGATTAAAACAGTTGAATCGTATTTTTTTTTCTTAAAGGAGACTTTCCCTATCATACTCATGTTTTGCTGGTAAAAACACAATTCAAGATTATTTAATGAGGTTCGTCTGTAGCAAATGCTAACCTTTTTTTGCATGTATCACATGGAATGCTGCTTTATGTGATGTGTGTGCATAACCAGTGTGAACATGTGACATTGGTACATGAAGAGTTAACTCCTTCTGTCTCAGATATAACGCTGTTCTGTGTGAAGTCTGTGCATAACCAGTGTGAAAATGTGACATCGGTACATAAAGATTTAACTCCTTCTGTCTCAGATATAACGATATTCTATGGGAAGTCTGTGCATAACCAGTGTGAACATGTGACATCGGTACATAAAGAATTAACTCCTTCTGTCTCAGATATAACGCTATTCTATGGGAAGTCTGTGCATAGCCAGTGTAAAAATGTGACATTGGTACGTAAAGAGTTAACTCCTTCTTTGTCAGATATAACGCCATTCTATGTGATGTCTGTGCATAACCAGCTTAAAATTCTCACAGTGGCAGAGCAGGGGTTAAGAGCGCAAAGGTGGATTCATTTGTTAGAGTGGTTACATACATCTTTCTCTTATCGAGTTTTTGTACAATTACATTTCCGAACGCGATGTAACCCAACACCCGCCTGGCTCATATCTTATCTTGCACAGCACTGAGTACACAAAACCCATATCCAAAATTATGTTATGTCTATCCAGCCGAATAAAGCATATCAAATTTTGAGTAAGAAGAAGTTTTTTGCTCTCCTTCACTCATTCTTCCTCTTTTTCTTTCTCTCAGTCTCTCCACTGCACATTTATATTATTTCCTTTTCTTCAGTTGATTCAGGCCCGGGTTTCATATTTCACTGATAATTTTCATTTCTGTTTGCTCACTTTTCACCACCGTATAAAAGAGGACCAAGCTTGCTTTCACGTGCGCACCCGTCCCTTCAGACCGAGCTGTGCTTGTATAACCCGAGCCAAAACTTGGGAAATAAGGGAGAAATCGGAGTCACACGTCTTCAATGTTTATACCACTCCTTGTGCTCTTTCCTTTCCTGCTGTTCGCCTTTCCTGCAATTGTAAATTTGCTCACAACCGACATTTTGGAAAATCATTGCAGTTCATATTTCCGCCCAATTTGTCATTTTTGTTTACATCCGAAATCGGCGAGTGTTTTCACACAACGCACGTATGTTTTTCAAGCGGGCTCGGATTTCATCTCGGAGAAAAAAAAATATAGCGGATTGTTGGGGGAAGAATGGGGTTAAAAGAGCGACGAAATGAAAAGTGTTGTTCATATGCACATAGGCTCAAATCCAGGGGAAGGTTCGGCATCTTTCCTTCTTCTTGTTAAGTTAATTGTTGCATGCTAATCCCCCTAGCAATCGGAGCATTGATTTTAGGCGAGCCGGCCGGGCAGAGCATGATTATTATATTTTGCTCGTTCTCCTACCCTCCATCCGGGCACTGTGAGATGCCAGCCATTGGGGTATATTGTGTTTCCAACAGATCAAACAAGCCAGCGCAGAAATGGAATTCTAGACTATATAAACGAAAGAGAATGGCTGGAATTTGTTCCACTTTTCTTCGCATTTTATTATTGGAATTGTCGAAGGTGGTCTTTTAGAGGGAGAGATCTGACCGAGTATTATTCATGGGTAATTGTTGGTGCGGTGTATTGTCGAAGCAGGGCCATGGCTGGGAGATGGGTGTCGTATGGATATGTGTGACACATGGTGGCTTATGTCATTGGTGTTGATATTGATGAGGGGTATGATGAGGAAAGTGGAGGTGGAGATAATGAAGGTAGTAATGGACATGATGGTACGGATGATGATGATGATGATAATGATGATGATGATGATGATAATCATGATGATGATGACGATGGCAATGATGATGATAATGGTGTTGATTGTACGAATGATGACGACGACGACGATGATGATGATGATGATGATGGTAATGCTGATGATTATAGTGACGGTGATGGAGAAAGTGATGATGGCGATGGTGAGGACAATGACAACGATGGTGGTGATAAAGGTGATGATGAAGACGACGATGGTAATGATTGTTATGATAAGGGTCGTGATGAGGACAATAATAATGATGATGGAAATAAGGATGACGATGGAGACGACGATTAGGTTCTCGACAATAATGATGACGATTGTGCAGATGAAGACGACAGTACTGATGATCATAATGATGACGTTGATGATGGTGCGGAGAATGATGATGAAGAGGACAAGGACGAGGATAAAGATGATGGTAACCATGACCATGATGGTAGTGATGTCGATGATGATGACGATGGAGAGAGTGCCAAGGAGGAGAGTGGTGTTGACGATAGGAACGTTGTTTACAACGATGATTGATGTGATGACGATGAAAGCAAAAGGTAATCTTTAGCATCACTATCGTTGGCATTGTCATCATCATCATCGCCATTATCCACACATTATTAGAGTGACGATGGTGGGCAAAAAATATTCTTATTTTGTCACTGATAGTGGTGACAATACTGGATGTGTTTGTGATGATGACGATGGTAGAATTGACAACAATAGTTATAGTGGAATGCGATGAAACTAGTATTGGCGGTGTCGATGAGGGTAATCTTGACCCTCGTAATGATGATGAGGAGGAGGATGACGACAAGAGTAAAAGTGATGAAATGAAATGCATCTGTGTCTTGTTCTACTGTCACCTTCCATGACATGTTCTTGTCAACGTTGATCATTCTTGCATCCTCCCATATCTGTTCCACACCTTCGACCAACCTCATCCATCCTACACCCCCCCCCCCCCCCCCCCGCTTTCATCCCCCCTTCCACCATCTCTCCATCCCCCCGCCGGCATCTCAGATTGATAGAGCGTTTCCGCCTCGTGTCTAACATGGCAAATATCTCACAATTTTTTTTTGTTTTATCAATACGGGCGAAACGCCGACAGAGAATCTTGTCTGGTTAATAATTTTTATCTACTCCTGAATTGTTTTCTCTCTTCTTTCTGCCACCGCACTCTTCCTCTGCCAGTTGATGCTGGAGCGAACCGTCACGCTTCCACGTCTCCTCTCCTCCTCTTGATCATCAATCAATTAGAGCAGAAAACTGACCACTAAAACCTCCAAACTCAGGTCCCCTCTCTGATAAACAAGCAATTGAAAATTTCTCTATGCCATTTTTCTTTATACTTTGATATTTTGGTTGTGACATGAAGTGGACATGCGAGGCGCGCTATCATACATCAACTCCTCTGGAGTGGGAGGAGATGGCGATGAGAGGGGAGGGAAGGAAGAGAACGGGAAGAGATGAGGAGGAGAGAGGAGAAGAGGGGAGAAGAGAGGAGGAGAGAGGAGGAGAGAGGAGAAGAGAGGAGAAGAGGGGAGAAGAGAGGAGAAGAGGGGAGAAGAGAGGAGGAGAGAGGAGAAGAGAGGAGAAGAGGGGAACCATAGGAGGTGGAGCCAGAAAATTCGAGTCGACATGGGATTATACAGGAGGAGATGGAGGAGGGGGAAGGAGAAAAGGAAAGAATGATCAATGAAAACAAAAGAAGGGAAAGAAGACGATATTGAAATAAAAGAAAAGAGAGACAAAGCAAGGGATGAGCAGAGAATGAGATGCAGATGGTTTGCATAGGAAAGATAATACTGGAGAGGAGATAAGGATGAAATGGAGCATGAAGGAGGGAGAACACTGAAGAGGTGGGGTGAGGAGAAGGAGGAGAGGGGAAGACAAAGGAGGGGGAGACGGACATGAAAGGATAAGAGATGGAATAGCAGGGGGAGAGTGAGAGAGAGAGATACGTGGAGGGGAGGGGCAAAACAAATAGAAAATCGGGTGAGAGAGAGAGAGAGAGAGTGAGAGATAGAGAGAGAGAGGGGGAGAGAGAGAGAGAGAGATGGAAGGAAAAACAAGGAGGAATTATTAAAAGAGAGAGAAAGCGAAGAAGGAGAAAACGAAAAGAGAAGATGAGGGTAACCAAGAGGCGCAAAGGGAGGGAAAGTGAGGGATAGCTAATGGGTCATGCGAATAAGAGTTAGCTCAATTATCTCAAGCTCTCCCTATATATATTTCAAGCGCGGCATTTGTCGGTGCTAGAATCAATTGACAAGGAAATCTGAAGTATGATGGGTCCTATTTATCAATAGACTCTTCAGATTCCTCGTATTTTGAAACACTTCTCCACTCTATGCAATAACCCACTTTTTTCAGAAATTGAATGAATGTCAAAGAGAGGGCAGCCTGTGTTGGTTTCTTTAAATATGCGAAAAATACACAACAAAATTCAAAGGATTGAAATTATTATACGGAAGGATGTTTTGATAAACATAGAAATGCTGGTTAGATATACGATGTAATGGTATAAATACAATACAAATATGAAATAAATTTTACCATACGCATGCAAATGAACGACAAAAATTCCAGCATAAAATTAGAGGCAAAGCAAAATGAATACAAAAATGTGAGGATAAAAAGAACAAAGTGAACAAAAATGGTACGCTTGTCGTAACCATGGTAACGCGCCGAGCCTTACGCCATTAAAAAAACTTCGCCGTATTTCGCTTCGTTTTCATTATATCTAAAACATATCCCCTTCCCCCATCACACCGACTTCCTTCCAGCCGTCATTCCTCCCGTCCACCCCCCCCCCCCTTCACTCCTCACCAACTGACATGAAACTATTTTCCGCCTTTCTCCTCTATTGGTTACTTCCACCCAAGCCACCATACCCCCTTCCTCCACATCTCTCCCTTAACTTCCCCCCTCCCCCCCCCCCTCCCACACCTCCCAACAGTACCGAAGCCACCCTCCGCCCCAACGGTTACTGTGTACAGACGGATGCAACAGTTACAGCGCATCTCCCTCGAACGACCGCTCGCTCGCTCGCTCGCTGACTCGCCGGCGCGCGCCGCCCGCCCGCCATTCATGATATCATAACGCCATGACGACAATCATGCCTCGCCCGAGGCCATTCTAAATGGTATGATTGAATCAGAGAGACGAGAGCAGGGCAGTAAACGGTAATACGAGGAATTATGAGTGATGGTCGGGGGAGAGATCGGGGAGAGATGATGCGTGTGGCGGGGCTGGGGCGGTCTCTTTCTTGTGCTGCCGCGAGGAGCTCGTCTGCCGTGATCCGCAGACGACGCTTTCTTGCTCCTTCTTGTGTTCTGCGCGGGAAAAAGAATCAAGGAACACAAACGAGCGGATTGCACACGGATGTGAGGGAGATATGAGAAGGTGTGGAGGAGGAGAGGAGGGGAGAGGAGGGGAGAGGTGGGCTCGTTCAGACACGCGCTGTGTGATTAAGCATACTAAGGAAATGTTGGATCTAAACAGAGGTTGACGAAGTTTACGTTGCTATGATAGCCGGCCGCGTTTACACACGTTTCTCGAGGTGTTTTTTTTTTCAACGATTAGTACCCTGACAAGTTATTCAAACATTAACATTCAGAGATCCGATATAAAAAAAAATGTCAATGGTTATCAATGAATCGTAATTATCAATTTCTGAAGCATGAATATCAACTTATAAATGATAAATCGTATGTTACTACTTCGTAGCACTAAGATCACATTTTTTAATGTTAGATATTCAATCATTAACACATTTGATAGTGTTTTAGTTTTTCCATTCCGACGTCCCAAATGTAAATGTCAAATTTCTTCAAACTGTTTCATGACAATACCCCATTTAAGAATGTTAATCATAATGAAGACCAAGAACACATGTTATATCGATTGAATTAAGTCCTCTTTTTATGAAGCATAAAATGCTTACATGGAATCACAAAAGGCTCGACTCGCAATAACGCTTAAACACAAGCAGCACGTGACATCGAATCAAAACCACCCCGAAACCCCAGATATCAAGAAAATAAATATGCAAGCCAACAGGACATGGTGGCGAGCAAGTGAGGCTTCACCAGGGTTACGGCCGGGAACAATAGCTCCGGAGTGATGCCGAGAAGGAGATGGTGGATGGGGGTAATGGGGTTGATTAGAGAGCGAGGCTCGGAGACAACTGATGGAGTGAGGGCAGTAGTAAATATGAGAGGCATAAATATGAAATAAATCAGCTTGATTGGCGCGGCGAGCAGGGCAAGATAGCCGGCCAGTGCACCACAGATTGGACGGAATGAGCCGCTCCGAGCTGGCCTTGATTGGCGGTCATGGGGTAGGGGGAAGGGGGAAATGGGGGGGGGGGGGGGGTGATGGGGGTAAAGAGGGGTGGGGAGGGGGGATGGGGTTTGTGTCGGTGGAGACAAGGTGAATAGGGAGGTGTATTTAATGTTACTAATGAGGTAGTTTTTAACAATGAGAGGGATTTTTTAGAAATAAACGCTCCGAGGTGGCCTTGATCGGCGGTCATGGGTTAGGCGGAAGGGGGGAGGGGGGAAGGATGATGGGGGTAAAGAGGGGTGCGGAGGGGTGAGGGGGTAAGTGTCGGTGGAGACAAGGTGGATTGGGAGGTGTATTTACTAATGAGGTAGTTTTTAACAATGAGAGGGATTTTTAGAAATAAACGCTCCGAGGTGGCCTTGATCGGCGGTCATGGGTTAGGCGGAAGGGGGGAGGGGGGAAGGATGATGGGGGTAAAGAGGGGTGCGGAGGGGTGAGGGGGTAAGTGTCGGTGGAGACAAGGTGGATTGGGAGGTGTATTTACTAATGAGGTAGTTTTTAACAATGAGAGGGATTTTTAGAAATAAACGCTCCAAGCTGGCCTTGATTGGCGGTCATGGGAGGGGTGAGGAGAGGGCGGGGTGGGGGGGGGGGGTGAGGAGGGGTGGGGAGGGGTGAAGGGGTATGTGTTGGTGGAGACAGGGAGGACAGGAAGGGGATTTAATGTTACTGATGATGTAGTTTTTAACAATGAGAGGGATTATAAGGATTATATATGGTCATGGGGAAGGGGTCGGGCTAAGGGCAACGGCGAGGGGAAAGCTGTTAACATTGCAAGAGTAAAATAAAATAAGAGACTTCGAACTGCCCTTGATTAGTTATCATTGGATCAGGGGCGTGAGGGAGGTGTAACGGGATCGGAGGGTGCTAGATTGAACGAAACGCGAAAATAAGTGTCTGAGGGAGTGGGGAGGTTGGAAGAAAGGGGGGGGGGGGATGGGGAGAAGGGGAGAGGTTGGGGAGACGAAGAGGGAGGAAGGATAAGGGAGAGGTTATTTAGAGCATACATTGTTTGTTTAATGTGAGATTGTAAGAAATAAGCCCCTCCAAGCTGACCGTGATTGGTGGTCCTAGAGCACAGGGGTTTCAGGCAGACGAGATGTAGAGCTGGGGTGAGGGTAAAGTAATTAAAATTTCAGCTAAAATGCAACATTGACCAAAATGAGCTGCTCCGAGCTAAACTTGATGGGACATAAAAGGAAAAGTTAAGTAATTGGGCTGGATTGGATGTGTGAATGCGGGTTCAGGTGAGAAAATGGATTATGAGACCGAAAATAGCACACCGGTTTACATGTACTCAAACGAGCTATTATGTGCATCATAACTGCCCAGTCATTCTTATTAAGTTTGAAAATGCTTACCGTTAAATGATATTGAAGTTGAAAGGTAAGATAAGATATAATCGGGTGGATGCCCCCTCCCAATATGACTCTCATCTTGTGAATGAGGGAAAGGGGGGAGGGGGGGGGGGTCACAGCTTCCCCTACACACACAAATATATGATGTCAAATTTGTCTACAAGAAATCGTATTCTGTCTGTAAACTGTAAAGAACACTCAACATGAATTAGTCCCTTCAAACAACTGCCGGTAAAAAGCACTTGCTCATAAAGACCACCCGTTTCACTGCGGTGATGTCTATAGACAGATTTGACTCTGAGAGTGATAGAGTGCAAAAGAGAAGCATAACTTGAAAGCATAACGCATTTTGATTGGGATGTGTTTGATGGTGAACTATTGGCGGCGCCCTCCTCGTTTCCCCAGAAAGCGTGGGTGTCTCACGATACCCCGATCATCGATACTTTGTTATTGCTATGGTATATGAACACTGATTGAGGCGGATTGTAAACACACACAAATAAAATTCACCTATCATGTCTATTGTAAGCAGCATTCCGAAGAAAAATGTTGTGACGTAAACATGTGCCTTAAACAATACATCTCACTAATAGTTCCATTTCCCCATCATAGTGTATAGACTTCTTCGGAAAAGTAAGATCAACACATCGCACATGTTTTAAACTCAGAATGCTGCAATCGCGAAAGAAATGGAAATCATAATATTTTTGAAGAACACGCTTCAGACCTTCAGATCACTGGAGCGATGTTAATGATAATGACAACGCTGTGCTATCAAACACGTGTGAAGGAATTGACTATTCACAACAAACGTTCTTTACACTGTTGTCGTTTCCATGAAATGTGCCCATGTTTTGCCTTGTCTCTTAATTCACACTGAATTCATCTAACCTCAGAAAACCGAGGTCACCATTCCAGTGTCTTGCAGACAATTATATATTAGGTATCTGTGTTCGTGTAAATGATCCCTTTAATTGGCAACACTTGTGTGTCGTAACCACCTGGAGCTAGCCTGCTACCTTCAGCCCATCCTCACGCATATCAATTATGAGCGTGATTTGCAACACAGAAAATGGTGAAACATCATGTCGCCGTTTGTTCGCTCTGCGTAAGCGCGCCTGCAACTTGAAATCGATCTAATAATGAAAGGATAAAGAATCGAAAGAGAGAGGTGTCCGTCATGCCCGACGCGATGAAGGATATCTCAGAAGTTTCAGGCGATTTGGAGATGACACGATAATATTTTCTCTACTTTTTGTTGTTAAATGTCATTTTCTTCGAGTCGCTCCTACCCCACCCTCTTTTTTTTCTTTGCGTGTTTTTCTCCTCCTTTCCTAGCGTCTCGATTTACATTTTTTCCATCTCTTCATTCTCACCCCCTTTCTCTTTTAGCATCTCTATTCTATTCGATCCTCACTCTCTCCTCTCCCTCTAATCATCTTTCTCTACATCTCTCATAATATATCTTCATCATCATCTCTCTCACACACTATCTCCCTGTTTCTCTCTCTGTCTCTCTGTTTACCATCTTTCCTATATCTTCTTTTGTATATGTCTCCTACATTCATCTGACTTCCTCATCTCTCGCTCTCGTCCTCTCTATCTCGACTTCTCTCGTGTCTCTATATCCCTATGTCTTCTTGCATCTCCGTCTGCCTATCACACCCTCACTCTCTCTCTCTTAATCTTACCCTCCTCTTTTTTTCCGTTTCTTCCTTTTGTCTATCTTCACCCTCTTTTTTGTATCCCTCTTCTCTCCTACTCTCAGTATGTACCTTCTTCCTGCTGTTCGTAAAACCACGGTTTGAATATTTTCAACTCTCCTTTCCTCACCCTTCACCCTCTTTTGCCCAAGCTCCATTCTAGCTCTCCTAACCCTTACATTACCAGGCCTTGAAAACCCCATTGGCTTACTAAACATCTTCATGTCAATGGTAATGAGAGAGTTCACCCTTACATTACCAGATCTTGAAAACCCCATTGACTTACTACACATCTTCATGCCAGTGGTAATGAGAGAGTTTACCCTTACATTACCATACCTTGAGAACCCCATTGGCTTACTACACATCTTCATGCCAATGGTAATGAGACACTTAAGATGTCTGCAGTCAAAAAAAGTAATGATGAAATGCAGAATGTCTTGCAAGATATGTGCAAACCTCGCCCTTCATAAATAACTCTACGACCGGGCTATATAGATTAAACAGTCCAATCATGATAGGGGACCTAAATATAACAAAATCATTGTATCGATTTCTATCCACCAATCTCAAGGAATGAATGAACTATACATTGCTGGAGTTATATAATATGTCATGATCAGGGTGTTCTACCCCCTAGATCGGGTGGCCCCATGATCAGAGTCCAGAGGGAAGGGAAATTCATCACTATTATATGACTTTGCTTAACGCTGTCGGATTTGGGCAAACAAAGAGCTTTAACTCAGCAAACAATACCCTCCAAGAAAATAAAAGAACGCGGAAAAAAATCAGCCCATTCAGCCATACCATGTAAATATAAGCCGGTCCTGTACGTAACGCTCCTCCATGCCCTTTGTAAAGAAAAGGGGGAGGAAAAAAACATAAAAAGAATGTGAATATTCGGTGATTACGTAATCAATCTTTATTGAACTCGATGTGCAACAATTACCTCTGCGTTGGCGAGTTTGTTCTTCGTTGCCGCGTATTATTTCGCGCGGTTGATATTTGTGCATTGAATGTACGTATTGATATCAGCCCGTGCATTGTTAGTGCATGCATACCCCCTTGGTTTTACATGTTAGGTATGGCTTATTGTGTACAGGTTACAGACCCCCAGGTGTGCTTTGGGAGAGCCACTTGGAGGAATTAAAAGAGGCTATATGAAATTAATAAAACTAAACAATGTTGAAAGATGATATTAGAGAGTTTAAAGATTTTATATATAACTATATTGTAGGAATATAACATTGTGATATGTTGTATAGTTTATGTAGGGGTGGTAACGTGCGGCTGGTGCAACGAGCAGTGGGAGAAGATGACCCTCCATGGCCAAAGCTTTCTGAAGATGTCTCCAAGGAAGCATAATGAGAATCTTCCCCATAAAGTACATGACAAGAAAATAAAAGGAGGAAATGCATCAATTAATTCCGAAGGGAAAATGTAACAGATGAAGTAAGAGGAGGAGGAAAAGAAGAAAAAGAAGAACAAGAAGAACAAGAAGAACAAGAAGAACAAGAAGAACAAGAAGAACAAGAACAAGAAAAGAAAATAATAATAATAATAATAATAATAATAAATCATTTATAGAGCGCAGAAACTATATTTATATATTCTACTGCGCTGCAAGAGCTTTTATATGCACTTCTACTACATAATGCTATATAATTTTAAATCATGGTCAGAAGTAGATTAGGTCTATGTTTAGAACAAATAGGTTTTCACCTTTGATTTAAAGCTGTCTAATGTTTTAGATTTCCTGACGTCTACAGGTAGTTTATTCCACAATCTAGGAGCTGCACAAAAGAATGATCGGTCACCTAGGGTTAATTTTGTTCTGATTTGGGGGACTTGCAACAACGATGTGTCTTGTGTACTGCGGAGATTATGACCATGGGTTTGACATTTAAAATGCAGCAATTCATTAATGTATCTTGGAGCCTGACCATTTAACGCTTTCAAGACTATCACCAACATCTTGAATTCAATTCTTTGGCGTACGAACTAGAAAAAGAACTAGAAGAACAAGAAAAAAGTCTTTGCACCTACAGCATGGAAACAAACAACGCAACGGGAGTTCACATTATACACCTCATGAAGAGCAACGCCCACGGCATAGTTGTGTGAACGCGTTATTTTGATGTATGGATTATGGCACGATCATGACGATTGTTGATTATCGTGACAGTGGTAACACGCCCACGCCAGAAGCTCCCGTAAGAATTGGTCCTGTCAGGCGGAGACTCACCTCAAACGAGCAATTGATGAATTTCGCTGCCCCTGACGAATATAAAAGGACAACCCATATTAAGCAAAAATAAAAAGATGAAAAGAGGAGGAATACAGGTTCAAGCGTTCACCCCTGATCTGTCTGTGTGTGGCTAGAGAGCGTGTGGATGTTCCATGGGTTTTAATCGCATAATAAATGACGTACGGTAAGGCGCAATTTTGACTGAAGCCATTTTTAGTTAGCGATTCTTGGTGGGAATTAGCGATTTTTTTTTGTAGTGGCTCGCATGCTTTCATTTACCCTGGCGTAAGTTTTACCATTACTGATTGTACCTCATCGTCTGGGAAATGGTTATCATTTGTGAAAGGAGGGGGGGGGGGGAGGGGGGGGGGAGGGGGGGGGATAACGAGAGGGTGGGGCGGTTTGGTAAGAAAGTCGCTTAATAGGTATTCAATTCCTAATGGAGGCTCAACATGTACAGTTGTGAAACAGAAACACATAACAACAACAAACAAAGATTTTCTAGAACGGCAATGTCACCGTCTGTAGTGTGGATATGTGACATACGGCGTTGAATGACCAAAGCTCATTCTACCATAGCCACCAAGGGCATAGGAATACTAGCATCTCTCAGGAACTAAAAGGATACAGAAGAAATATCAATGATATTAAAACACACACACACACAGACACACACAGACACACACACACACATATATACACACACACACAGACACACACACACACATATATACACACACACACATGTATATAAACACAACAAAAAAAGTAAGCCCCCCCCCAAGCAAAATAGCATAACTTTTAATATTTCTGCTAATATTTCTGCCTTTAAAATGTGCCCACTCATGCATGACTCATTGGGTAAATGTGAATTTTGCACAGAAGTTAGTCAATAAGTTAAGGAACAATCCTGCCAAATTATTTTGCCCAAAACCTCTTCGATAAAAAGTTATGCTATTTTGCTTGGGGGGGGGGGGACTTAGTTTTCTTGTTGTGTTTATATATATATGTACAGATATTTATGATTATATCTACTTGTGACGTTATTTTGTTGTCAAGCTGGAAATTCTTCAGTGTGAATGTTTAGCCTGTAATATATGTTTTCTAAATTCAGGAGAAAATCATATACATAAGGATATCGTAAACAACAGGAGAAGGCAATGTTAATGGAGGTTCAGCGTTGACTAATTCCTGTCATGAAAATCTAGAGAATGCAACCAAATAAGTATAACCGCCTCCGTGTGCAAGATGAGTAAGGTAGAATATGCAGAAAGATGTTTTTCCCCCAATTCTATAAGCCGCCTAAATAGGAATGATTGGGGATAGAATTTGATTTACTCGAGTAACTTAGAGATTGATTTTATCGGAGCGAGGCGCGTTCTACAAATATCCGTTTCTGATTTGCAATCCAACCCTTTTAAATGACACCAATAAAGACAGAAACTTGTGATGAGATGGCCGTGAATCTTCTTGACTTTACACGTAATGTATATGCCTATGGTCATATGGGAATGAATTACAAGGTAAGATAAACAAGTTCATCATCCATATCTTTATATGAGCACACACATGAATCGAGAAGTAAAGCTAATGGTATGGATCTCCTTTGTCAGCGAAAAGCTATTTTTTACCGGTGTCAAAACCATTGATAAAAAACATATTTGGATATATTCGACAATAATATAAGTGAACAGAACACATATGAAGCGAGAAGGAAAGTTATCTAAATAGGGGGTCGGAACTGAAAATGAGGGAGAGGGGGAGAGAAAGGCATGTAGACAAAGAAAGGGAGCGAGGGAGAAAATGAGAGGGGGGTTGGGATTGATAGAGAAATTGAGAAAAAGAGAGAAAGGGAGAGAGAGAGAGGGAGGGAGAGAGAGAGAGAGAGAGAGAGAGAGAGAGAGAGAGAGAGAGGGAGAGAGAGAGAGAGAGAGAGGGAGAGAGGGAGGGAGAGAGAGAGAGAGGGAGAGAGAGAGAGAGAGAGAGAGGGGGGGGGGAAGAGAGAGAGAGAATACAATATATATGCGTGCTTATCTATAATTTAATGACAATTTATAATTTATGCTATTTCATATTCAAGTAAAACTGTTCATGAATGATAAAATGTAAAAAATGAGTTTTGAATTAACTATGTAAA
This sequence comes from Arbacia lixula, assembly GCA_963669155.1. Classification (NCBI taxonomy): domain Eukaryota; kingdom Metazoa; phylum Echinodermata; class Echinoidea; order Arbacioida; family Arbaciidae; genus Arbacia; species Arbacia lixula. The sequence continues at coordinate 13,213,417 of OZ022581.1, read as the reverse complement.
TGATTTAATGGCATATATTATTGTCATGTGCTATGTGGAATAAATAAAATATGACTTTAAGAAAAAGATGGGCATGTTCATGTGTGTTTTCAGAAGGATCGAAGAATTGTAAAGCTCTTCTTCGCTGACACGTGACATAATATAAATGTAGCTCTTCTATAAAAAAAAAAAAAAAAAAGAATCTAGACGAAACGCGAGCCCGTGAAGAGGAGCATGACTTTGAATCACAAGATGTCTCGGAGATGTGCCAACCAATTATCATGATTATGACAGTGACTTCGACTTCACAGGTCAAACCATTGTCAAGATGAGTTGCAGATCTATTTAGGATGAATCGAGCCTGAGACATTGCTCCTAAGGAAGATAATGAGAAGATAATGTTCGTGATTAAAAAAGAAATTACGCTTTGAAAATCACTTGATGAGATCAGACGAGTTGGCGGTCACGTGACTAGGGGACCGATGTCAGGGGAGTATGATTTTGTTTCTGAGACTAGGTGGTTGAACTTCTATTCTTTGGTTAGGACTATTTTTGTTTTAAAGCCGATATAATGCAACTTCACAACCGTTCTTCATGTCTGTGCTTTCTTGAGGACACGTGTGTAAAGGCAGTCTACATGAACTTAAATATCCTTTTAATCTCACGACGTCTTTCTGGTGCAGAAAATTTGCGTCATCTACTAAGGGGAAGCTTTATTTACAAGTTTATCAATACATTTTTAAGTCAGCACGTCCTTAATACTTTCTCAGAGCACTCGCAGATGATATCGATCTGGAAATGCACCATCTAGTAGCGTCCCATTCGAGTAGCGAATTCGCTTAAAAGAGAAATTAAATGACTATTGGTCAACCACATATTTCCTAGGAACATCTCGAAAAAAATATTTGCATTTGGTTGTCAGCGCTCAATACGCTTCATCAAATACACACCTGCGCGTGATACCGATATCCCGGCCGATTCACCAACATATATCGGTTGCAGACATCCGATACCGGGCGGGTAAGCTGGATAGACAATTTTGAATCCATCTTTGAAATATGCCATGAATTTATAACGGACAAATGGAGCGGGCCGTCTGAAATAACAGCGCAAGTTACACCGATTTGAATATTCCACTCTCCATTTTTCTTGTATTTGTTTGGTTTGTGTGTCATTTCAAAAAGAGATTTGGCTGGCAGAGTGATTTTGTAATGAATCTCTTATTTCAATGACTTGCTTGGTCTAATCCTGTGCATATCGAACGGCACCATCTAGGAGTACAGCTGATTTCTTTGCGAAGGATAACTTTTCATTTTCTAAATGACTCATGTGACCGCACTACAGCGTTTATATGACTTTTTAAACGTGTGAGCGGACACGACGAAGAAAGACCACCGAATTCAGTTTATATACAGATGAGAATAAATTTACTTAAATCGCCTACACGATGGGGACGGGAAGTTTGAAGGCAGTGATACTAACAATAGCCTTTATTTCATTTTTTTTTAAATGGTTAATTCATTGTTAATGAGCTACATAAAGGGATTTGAGGCAAACGATAATGCAGAGAAATAACGAGATGGATAGATATCGAGGAAGATGGGGAATGGGGGTGGGGGTCGGGCTAGAAAGGGAAAGAAAGAAAGAGTGAGATAGAGGGAGAGATACGATCGGACAAAAGAGACTAAGAGAGAAAGGGAGAGACAGGTACAGACAAGATAGAGGAGGGGGGAGGGGAAGTGGTGGTCATGGTGGTGGATGCGGAGGGTCACATGAGAGAGAGAGAGAGAGAGAGAGAGAGAGAGAGAGAAGGGGGAGGGGGAGAAGGGGAGTGGGGGAGAGAAGGGGAGTGGGGAAACTGCTTTGGGGAGGAGGAAGAAAAGAGAAGGGAGGAAAGAGAGAGAGAGAGAGAGAGAGAGAGAGAGAGAGAGATGGGGGGGGGGGAGAGGAGTGGGGGAAATGTGTTGGGGGAGGAGTAAGGAAAGAGAAGAGAGATAGATAGATAGATAGATAGATAGATAGATAGATAGATAGATGGGTAGATAGATAGAGAGAGACAGGCAGACAGACAGACAGAAGGAGAGAGAAATAGAGGCAGAGAGAGAGAGAGAGGGGGGGGGGGAATTGGGGTGGGTGTGGGGGGGGGGCGTTGTGCATGATTTCAAATAATAAAGCGAGGTTGGTGAAATGGGAGTGGGGTGTGGGAATGTGTGTGTCTGAATGTCTGTGTGTGTTGTGTGCAGGCACTCACCCGACTTATAGTGCACGAGGCAGAGTCTGAATCATGAGACTACACTTGGTATTGTACTGGACGGTGTAGCTAGGCTGGACAAGCGAGGACAAGAGACAGCTAGCAAGTAAAAACGCTAGGCTATCTCACAAACACCTGTATTGCGCAATGTATTGCTCATAAGAATATATCCCTGCAAACTGGTGTATGGGTATGTGTATAGGGGGTGGGGGTAGAGATGGGGGAGGGGTGGGGAGGGGGAGGTGTCTATGGCCGCCGAAGCCATTGCTACTACCCCAGCTAGCACCCCAGTCATCATCATCATCATCACTCCATCCCTAATCATCTCGCCATGAGCCGAGTTGAACGACCGCCATCCCTCGGACGGACTCTTTATGAGAGTAGGAAATAACGTCCACAGCCATTTCTCTCCCATCCACAACAATTCCGTAAATGAGACCCGTTCGTAAAAACCCTTCTCGCTTACAATTGTGGCTTTAAGGCATCATTACAGACCAAATTATGATCGATATCATATTGCGAGAAAAAAAGATGCCATCAACTGGGGACTTGTTATCAGTCCGATTTTATATTTTGTTTAGTCAATTTCGTCCCCCTTTTTTATGTTGCGGCCAATTTTCTGTAGTTCGACGAATATTAGGACAATGCGGATTCTTATTTTGGAGAAGGAATGACAGTTGAAATAAAGTGGGCTGAGGTACGATTTGACTTGACGGACAAGGTAGATATAGGATACTGCAGTTGGGATAGGTGCGTAGCTTTTTGTTCAGCCGTCGGGATATTACAAAAAAATGTAATACGACTCGTGCAATCATAGGAAGGGACATACAGCAGTATGCAGTTATAGGACTGTGTATGTTGTATCATATAGATATGAACATGCGCGTCTATTTGATTTTACACATTGGTTTAAAGAGGGTACAGATTATCGGAAATTATCTTTCTGAGACCTTGTAATGCAAAATGAAGATAATCATATGCATACAGAAATTGCGCAACACCTCAATGTATTAAGCTTTATCCCGAATGTTTGGGAACATAATCCAGTGACTGGTGTAATAATGCAGGGGTCTCATGAAGAACAGTACTCTCACTGATAGGGCTTAATTATACCATATTGTTATTATTATTTTCTTCTTCCTCCTCTTCTTCCTTTTCTTCTTCTTCTTCTTCTTCTTCTTCTTCTTCTTCTCCTCCTCCTCCTCCTCCTCCTTCTTCTTCTTCTTCTTTTTTTCCTTCTTCTTCTTCTTCTTCTCTTCCTCCTCCTCCTCCTCCTTCTTCTTCTTCTTCTTTTTCTCCTTCTTCTTCTTCTTCTCCTTCTTCTTCTTCTTCTTCTCCTCCTCCTCCTTCTTCTTCTTTTTCTTCTTCTTATCATCATTATCATCATCATCATTATAATTAAAACATATGAACTCATCTTTTAAACAGATATCTCCAGATATTCACATTGTAGACGTTGATGAAATCTTTACTTTAATGTCATACTCTTTAAATACTCTCTCTTGTGGCATTGCTCTTTTATGTGGGTTATCATATTCATTTGTGAAATAAATATGAAACTTGTTTATAATCCAGTTATGAGAGTTTATGAGTGTTTTTTTTTTAATAATCCAATTATGAGTGATTAATTTGATCACAATATGCTCTCTCCCAAGATGTAAATCTTTCTCTACTTTTTTTCTTTGTCATATACTATCATTATCACATAATAAACACATACAGACACATACAAACACACACACACAAATATACATTTACACTGACAAGCAATATTTACTCGCAAACACAGTGTTTCTTCACATTTTTTTGCAAGTGTCCATTCAAACTGAACCCTCGATCTGCCCAACAGGTCCCACAAAAACAAAAACAAAATAATACAGACCCAGTCTTGACGCAGACTAACGCGAGCGAGTGGATTGCCGCTGTATCAGTGGCAGCATATAGGTAAAAGTTATGAGAAGAAGATATTAATCCGCTCGAATTGGAGCCGTGCTCCCGTGGAGATAATCCGGGGGTTCTACTGAGCCGGACACCCGAGCTGCACTGCATGCCGGTCAGCCGATCTACAAGATTTCATAAAATTATATTGGATATCTGGCCATTTCACACCTGTACTCTCAGCAGCAAGACAAAGCGATCTTTGAATCCTCGGCATCTTATCTTCATCGATACGATATCGATAGTGCGTGTTGAGAAATGACAAAAGCATGTTCCTATGTGTCTATCATTTCAACAACGTGCATTGAAATCACTCTCTCTACAAACTTGACAGTGGTATATTTTTGTACAAAAATTAATAATGCATAGGCCTATTCTATATCAGCAATTTAGGAACCTGCGAACCGGTTTCAGTGATTTAAAAGATATGCGCTATCGAATTAGAGTACATGTCCGTGCCTGGACCTTCGTATTCTCTATTTGAATATCACCTTTTACTTAACGTACGAGATATAATAGTTGGGAAATTGGAAATGATGTGAAGTTGAAATATGTCGCAAGTCTCGTATCATCTAACGCGTGTGTGAACGCAGTGGAAGCCGAGAAGATGTGCGGAGATAGAAAGATCCATCCTTGAAACCCATCCCTACTATCTTGTCTTCATAAGTCGCAATCTGATGGCCAAAATATTCATAACGTGTAATCGCCGTCCTCTCCCGGGGACGAAATATAGCGGGCAGAATTCCCAGGCCGCCTTTGCCTCACTTTAAGCTCCTAGGAAGCGCGCCAAATTGTAGTAAATACTCCCGAATTCTCCCGCGTTTTCTCGTCCTCCCGTACACGTACGTCACACGGCTGGGTGTATAGGACGTTCTTCTCCGGATAAAGCATCATCTTTTTTACTAAGCCACGTGCAGCTTAACTCGCTGCGGATTGCAAGGGGTTTGTCGTTTGGGCGCCGGTCTTGTTTGTCGCTTCACAATAATGACTGCTCTTATACTATATACACGCACACAACATTTGATTCTGTGGCACGGGATTCGTCGGATGTTGATTTGTTTAGGATGAACGCCTTGACATGAAATGATAACCCAAACAGACAGACGTCACATGGTATTGGGGACTGCACGACGTGCTTTAAACAAATTTACGTTTCCGTTGCACCTAGGGATATAGTCAGGTTCCTTATGTCAGTTCGTTTAAAATTGTGGGTGATTTTTCAATACTTTTCATTTTTTTAAGGCTTTGAAGTAAGCCAAATCCAAAAATTCATGTTGCCATTTTTTTTCCGAAGCCACTATGGCGGCCATCTTGGATTTTCAAAATGGCCGCCATATTCAACCGGTTTTGGTATAAAAATGCGCGTGAACAATTCTACACTACTGCAGTGTGAAGGTTTTATCTTATTTCCAAGGAGCCAGGTGTCATCCAGACCCCTCCTAGCATTTAGAGCAGTGGCATAGTTAGGGATAAGGGGTGGAAGCACAAATGTGTGTGTGTGTGTGTGGGGGGGGGGTAGGTGGTACATTCTATTTTACAGTACGAACATATAAAGTGTCCATGCATATTCAGAATTGCACCATCTAAGAAAACATGGACGGCTGACTTAAATATCCTCACTCCAGAACAGTGGCATGTCACGGGAGGTGGGAGGGTTAATTCATTCAGCCATCGCTGTTTCTTTTATAGACCGTTTACGGTATGCATACACATGCATGGTATGCAGGTATTTCGAACAATAGGTTACTAATGGTAACCACAAAGTTTGTCCTAGGTTTGTCGAGTAGTAACAACTAATATATTCAGAGTGCATTCCACCAATTGAGACTGAATCAAGAGATACAGGTGAATATCATAGAATGTTAGGGATAAGGTTGTGAATACATTACGAAAACGGCTTATTCAATAGCTCTGCTCGATGGCATCTATGCAACACTTCAAGAACAACAGTCTAACATCCACCGTTTATCTTCGTACAACGTAATTAACCATAAATAATCTACTCATTAAACTTAGCATGAACTTCTAAATCAACAAATCATGACTCTGTGTGTACCACGGGTGTGTATTTCTGACACAATGGACACGATCTTTTGTTATGCGGACTCAATTTCAAAGGGTCACTTTTAAATTTTGCCCGCATAACCAAAGACCATGTTCATAGTGCAATGAACGCGTACGGACACGCTACATTCACAGCTTAGGGTGCTAACATGTTCACCGTGGAGGGATGCAAATATCAACTTAAATTCCATGTGACACGTAAATTCTTTAGGTTGAGCAGTGACGCTCTTATGGCCGAGAGGTCTAGGGCGCTGGTAGTGAGTTCATACTTGTACCTCGCACAGGTTCGAATCCTCGTCGGACGCAATGATTTCTTTTGCTTTTCTTTCGTTGCTTTGAAAAGTTATATTCCACATCAGTCTATACGCTAAACTTCCCGAGAATCAGCACCGATGCTATTATGGCCAAGAGGTCTAATACACCGGGAGTGCTTTCACACTCGTGCCTCGCACGGGTTCGAATATCGTCTGACTCCAATAAAGGTTCAAGGCATTTTGCGGTTTGGCACCGTGTGATTGGGATCAGCCTTGTTTCCTCCCCTAAAGGGTCAGGGCGCTTCGGCGCTAGAGTTCCAGGAATGCACGAAGAGACATGCTTTGGGCCGAGATCGCCATATGAGAAGGGCACTAATGGTAGTCGGTAAAAGGTCATTGATTTGACCCCAAGTCACGACACCTGAACGCCTGGCAACCATCGCGTAATCTTTTTTTTTTTAAATCCATTTCAATTTGTTGGTTTCCCTTTATCTCTATGTAATAAGCAACTGTTCATCCCGCAACCTTTCGTTTTTCCACTTTCTTTTTCTTTTTCTTCTTTTGTTTCTTCATATCTTTTTTTAAAAATCTGTTGTTTTCCATTAAATATCTAGTAACAATAGACTTGGATGACGTGAATTGAAAACAACAACAGAATATTACAGGCCCCACCCGTAAACTTGACTAGAAAGTATATTATCAAATTATAGGCTTCGACCAATAACGCATTTAGAGGTACAATGCGCACTCACCCTCATTCTTTGCCGATCGTTGAAAGAAATCCACAAAACAAATCCCAGTGATTGAAAGGTAACTAGAGTATCCCTTTGCGAAAATCACATTTTTTACCAAATACTTTAGGGCTCCTAAAATTGATGCAGAAATAACAACAAATGAGAGGAAGTTAAACCAAAACTTTAAAAAACAAGCCCATGCACATCTGTGCCAAGTTTGATCCGAACTGAAATAAAGAGCCGTCCTTTAGTTAAGAAAAAAAAAATAAAAAAAAACCTTTGACCCCATCATTCTCATGAAGACACATGTGGTATTACCCAATAATCATTGTACCAAGTGTGATCACAATTGATGCAGAAATAAAGAAATGAGAGCAAGTCCAAGGAAAACTTTTAGAAAAATGGTGCACACAATCCCATATTATTTGACCTTTTGACCCCAATATGACCTTAGCCCCATTATCCACATGAGGACACATGTGGTATTACCCAAGGATCATTTGTACCCAAGTGTGATCACAATTGATGCGGAAATAAACAAAAAGTTTCACATTTCTGTAAAAAAAACTTTAACATTTTTGTAACAGACCAACAGGAAAAGTGATTATGTATATTTGACATGTATCAAATGAAATGAAACAAACGTTGATTCTCATAAGTCGACACATTTATACATAAAATAGCCCTATATGTGTCGTTAATATAATAGAGTGGCCTTTATACAACTGGATAATTCAATTCTATTGGGGTAATATTGGTATGTTCGCAAGATTATGTAGTCATCTAAAAACATGTTAAAAACCATTATTGCTGTAATTTAATGTACATATATTTGATTCATGGCCCTGGCATGTCTATATAATTAATGTGTTTGGGCAATTAAACACAATTTATTACATTACACGTTATGGTACATTGGCCAATATATTTGGATGATGTAGGAAAATGCAATGATATTAACTTTTTATTTTATTTCACGTCAGTACCTGAAGGTTACACCTACATTGCAGTACCCCCAAAAGATATGAAAAACATTTTAAAGAACTTGAACTTTAATTTCCATTAGTTACAATACATAAAAAGTACCTGGAAACAGCTTACACGTATTTCTTTCCAGAAAGAGACATTTGAAATTTATCCACTAATTAAGAAATTGCCCGTACATGCCATTTAAAAATTAAAAAGAATTTTATTTAGAGCGGCCATTTTAAAAATGAAATAATGACGCCTTGTTTAAAATGTCTAGGTACTGCCATTTAATGCATCGGTTTTGAAAATGTGGGTTTAGACTCCAAATATCATAAACTAGGTGGCTTAAATAGCGAAATACAGGCAAAAAAGTTTAATTATGGCGGCTATTTTGAAATGCCAGAATGGCCCCCATGCTGGCTTACAAAAAAGGGGCAACATCGATTTTTAGATTAAGCATACATTACTCTTTCTAAAAATGTATAGATCAACAAATCACCCCAAAATTTGAACGAAATCATTAATATAGCCATAGTGACCTTGACTTATATACATGTACGCTACATTCACATTTTTGGGGGGTAAAATGATTAAATCATTTTCATCTGGACTTAGAGGAGACAAAGCACAAGCTGACTACTATTAACTCTTGGATCTGTTAATCCCTGCACAATCCCTGCATTTCATAGCTGTGTGTATCTTGATGTGTTTCAGAGACATGTCAGGATTTACTTGGTATATGACGGATCAGTTCATTAGTCTCTGTTCAAGCTAATTATACCTCCTTTCCCCTCACCGTTTTTTACGACGCAAACCTCGACTCGTTCGGCCGCATCTCCGATCGGCGCTCTCCATCCCCGCCCGGAAGTCTGCTCCCCATGCCAATGGGAACCCTACTTTACCCAACAAGCCTGGCTTTTATTGACCAGCCAGAGAAATAAAAATATTGTTCATCGCTACCGGCTCTTAATCACTCACCCCCATTCTCCTTTGAACCCATGGTTGTATTTCTATCGGACGAATGAGATAAAGCGAAGATCAAGAGTGATTGCAGCGGTCATTTCAACCCCATTTTCGCCGGGTCGTTCATCAGGGTCATCTTTGTATCACCCCGTTATTATCATCCATTTTAGGAGAACTGTCTTGTCTTAAAACTAAGCTACCCTAAGGCCTCGACAGATCCCACCCCAAAAGTCTTTAGGAATTCTTTCGTGAACGTTGCCATGGTAGGTAGAAGAGGCTGGAACGTGCAAGCAATTTGCATAAAGGAGCGTTTTGCGACTTACCGGCCTGCGTCCGGCCAGTGCTTAACCAATCATTGCTCGCTATCGCATGATTATATACCGTCAAAAGTTTTGACTTAGGTCTGTCTGAAAGCTACTTCCGGTGTTTAGGGATCGGGGTTGCGAGGGCGGAAGGCGGATTAATGATCGTGGAGGCAGGAAACGGTGCTGACGACACTAATTCTTCTTGATGCATTAAATCTAATGACTGAAAACATTACGACAAATAACGCATCAAACCAACCCAAGAGATGCACGAAAATAATAAGACCTTTTCCAATTGCTGGGTGGGTCCGTACATTGGAGACTTTTATGTGGAGGTTGTTGACATTTGAATAAGCCAATGGTAATTGATTGGTTAGTCTCTTATGTAAATAAGAATTTATTATACGCCGTAATTGTCGATGTTCTTACTCTTTAAGGTATCCATTCGTCCCCCCTTTTAATAACCATTGCGACCTAACCACGCCTGTATGTTCCACTGTAAATGATCTTCAATTCTGATTGAAGTGAATGTGAAGTCAGGTAGCAGTCTTAATTTGATGATTAGCTCGAACTGGTTCTACGTATGTATTTTATTTACTATTCTACTACTCGTAGGAGTATCTTTAACTGGTGGAGCATAATACATGGACTCGTAAAATGATAATTGCCCTACAAGACTGAGCGCGTCTTATCTTAATATAAATCATTCTTGCCCTTCTTTTTGACACACCATTGTCTTATCCCTCTTTTATTGTCATTATTGGAGCGGCGCCACACTGGTTCAAACGAGTAATTATGCACTGGTCAAATTGTTTTAGATCTTATGACTTTCTAATAGTTTCGCAGTGTTTTCCAGAAAATAATCAAAGGTTACGCAAAGAACGCCTAAAATATGATTAATTATTAAAGGCGTATCTGCCGCTCCTTTTCTGTAATTGGGCAGATGCATCGCGTAGGTCGTAAAAGATCGCAACTATTCAATGCACAGTGATACACCGAGATAAAGGTACATAAAAATAAAGTAAGAGAGGGGGAGGCTGTGAGAGAAAGAGAGAGAGAGGGGGGGGGGGGGGGGGTGACAGAGGAAGAAAGAACAAGAGACAGACAGAAGGAGGGTGCAGACAAAGAGGAAGAGAGAGAGAGAGAGAGAGAGAGAGAAATAAAAAAACGAAGAGGCGGAGAAAGAGGGACAGAAAGAAAGAGAGGGTATAGAGAGATTAACAACAGAGGTAGAAATGGGAGGGGCACAGAATGTACACTCTATTTTACCTTTATACTACACACACACACACACACACACACACACGCACGCACGCACATGCACGATGTTCGCGCATGAAATTCATAAAGAAGCGAAACTTGTTTACACGTACACATACATAATGCACATTTTCTCACACAATTAGGCCATCACACACATAAATACACACATACACATACCTACGTACACTCTCTCATACGCACGTATACTCATAAAAGTTTAAAGCATACACACACACACACACACACACACACACACACACACACATATCAGTGCGCACCCATATTATGCAACTGACGCACAACGTCGCCCCCCCCCCCCCGCACACACGCACACACACAATCACAAACACACACACACACACACACCTTGCGCACCCTTATTATACAACTGACGCACAACGTCGCCCTCCCCCCTCCCACTGCACACATACACACACACAATCACACACACACACACGCACGCACACACACCGTCTAAACCCGCTTTGGCGCCCCACAACACATCCGCAGGCGTCCAACGCTCGTGAAATTGACGCCACGTATACAGGTAAGCGCAGTACTTAGCAGTAAGAAGCGATAGCAGAATTGATTTCATAAATAAGCCATCGGAAACCATGACAGAAACAGCGGCACCACCCAAGATGATGACGTCATAATGATCTCTACAGGTAAATCTACACGCCGTTCACTTGTGAAGGTCTATTTTTCTTTGGATCGTGTCTTTTCTCATGATCGTAGTTGCATGTTTTCTTTAAGCCTACTCATCATTACATTTTGTATTGGAGATAGGAGATCGGAGATCACTCTCTACTTATAGCATTGTATACCGATGCTTCGCTCAATACGCACGCGTGATTGCGCGCATCGAACCCGCGCACCTGGCACGCGCGCCGTATCACTTAGCCAGTGTGCGTGCACCGAGATGCCCATATGCCCCTGAGCGCTTTTAAAGGTTCGTGCGCAAGAGAGGTCACGTAGGGATTGAAGAAACACGGGCTTCATTATCTTGACCTTCGCTTCTTCAATGAGTCCTGATTTTGTGTGTATTTGTAGAATCAGCTCGCACGGTGTAAAGTGATGTTGCCAGAAAAAACGTAATGTCATTAATCTAAGGGAAAGAGGACCACGGTCTTTGCCTTTTACAGGATGCTGTTTACAATAATGATTGGAGTAAGGGCGACTAGGGGTGTCTGTATTACATCAAAATGAAACACCGTGAACAGAGAATCGTACTAGAGCGTACAATCAATAGAATAGAAAGTATGAAGACAAAGCAAACAAAACAACAGGTAAGTGAATCGATTAATAAATCAGTAAACTAGTGAACAACAATTAACGAATTTATTTGGTCTTTGAGTCAACAGGAGGTTATGAAAAGAACTTGTAAATTACATGCCTTCTGTGATAAAGATTTTCTTCATTTTCCATATTGTGAACGATGTATTGACCTTGTAAGGACATCATTTTCTAAGTAAGGGGTGTTCTGAACAGGTCTTTTCAATTACTTCTTGTTGACCAAGATACGATATATCCAAAGCAACAACCCTTTAATATTGAACGCGAAGAAAGAAAGACTTATACAGTTGGAGCACACGTTAGCCCACGGGCAGGCCTGCCATTCGATATGCAACCATACACCAACTATCATCAAACCAACCAAAAACTATTCGTCGTCGTTTTCTTCTCCAGCTCTTCGTCTGTATTCTCCCGCCAAATTTGGCTAACCTTTTGTGCCCCGACCGTCTGCTAAGATTTTTTTGTCGAATGCGCAACACGCTCTCTGTATACAAGATGCCACTGCTTTTATAGGAACAGTCCGGGTGATGCGAAAATGTACAATGATTACAAAAAGAACCTCCTGAATACCAAAAAATCGGATGTACTCAAGAAAGTAAGACAATCTGGAAAAGAAGAGAGCGAAAGAGAGAGAGAGAGAGATTCAGCATAAAGCGCATGCATCATTAATCGGTGTACCCATATACTGACACAGGTTGATGCCATCGGAAGAGTACTTTCAAAACAGAACCAATATTGTTTTCTTCCCAAAATGGAGAATGTTTTACATGCACTTTTCAAATGAGATGACATACAGCAAATAAAAAGTGATATGGCACAATTGAAGTTCTGCTTCATACGTAGGCCTAAAGGCGGATTCACACTGCATCCGACATCCGACATTCCGACATACGACACGACTTTCGACACGACATTTCAGTTCACACTGACAACGACTTTTCAAAATGTCGTGCAAAAAGTCGGATGACACGACATTTCCTGTCGGTCAATCAATTATCAAGTTCTTTATGCCATAACCAAGCATAAACACTAGGGAAATATTGATCTGAGAAGGACGAGAAGCAGGAGGAGGGGGGGGGGTTGAAGAAGGAAGAAGGAGGAAGGAAAGAACTTACGGCGAGGGCGGGAGAAAAGGAAGGAGGAAATGGGAGCGGTAGAAGACGGAAGTAAGAAAGTTAGGAGGAAGAGATGAAAAAGATGGAAGGGAATATAAAACGAGGGGGAGAAGGAAGGAAACGGGAGAAAGAGAACAAGAGCGGGGGAGAAGAAGGTGGATTGATGGTGAGGAATAGATGAGAAGAGGCGGAGGAGCAGTACGGCAAGGATGGAAGGGGGGGGGGGTAGGGAAAAGAAGTGAGAATGACTAGAGGAAGGAAGGGTGAATGAGGAGGAGAAACAAAAGACGAAAGACAACTAGATGATCATCGTCTTCCTCCTTCTCCACCATCTCCCTCCTCCTCCACGCATTCCCTTCCCTCTCTTTCTTCTCCTTCCCTCTACTCTTACGTCTCCTTGTTCATTCTCATGCTCTTGCCTCAATACTAGATCAAGTTACAGATACGTACTTATATAAAGGAAAACCAGCATCAATATTTAGTGTGGGGAAGTTGGCATAATCACACTCACCCTAATCCTTCTTTACAATGGTGAAGAGAAACAATTTACAATATTACAGCAATCCTAATGATAGTCCATTATAAAATGGGTAGGTTATGACTCTATCTATGTCTTTCGCTATGCCTATATGTTATGGCATGTTTGGGTGTGTTTTTTAATACCACACACATGCAGTATAAATCATATCAACAACATGTACAATATAGTTTGCAGGTATCACGATACATCAAATAAACACACAAACAAGTAGGTCCCCCCTAAGTAAAATAGCATGACTTTTTATCGAAGAGGTTTTGGGCAAAACAATTTAGCACGACTATTCCTTATTTTATTGACTAACTTATGTGTGAAAATCGCATTAATCCAATTTGTCATGCATGAGTGGGTAAACTTAAAAGGCAATAGTGTAACTGTTCAAAAGTCACAAGGGTAATATAAGTATTCTGTCATGAATTTTTGATGAATTCCATTTCTGGTGCATAATTTATGTCCTTTCAATGTTTATCACCTATTTCCCGATGCACTAAAACCTATCTCGACTCTTAACCCATTGTTCTGGTTGGGTGAGCATTATTTAACAAATACTCATCCCTCTTGAGTTTGAAACTTTTAAAAACCCTTTATTTTGTTGAAAAAATAAAACTCTGGATATTTTGACAACGATGTAACATAACCTGTTATGTAAAGATAAGAAGTCATTTTCGTGTCGTGGTTGAGTGAAAAAAACTTTAAAAATCGCACAAGAAACGCCAAAATGTATTGTTAAAACGGCATAAACACCGTTACCCTTGTGACTTTTGAAAAGTGATATTTTTGCCTTTTCACTTATTGGATTAATGTGATTTCCACACAGAAGTTAGTCAATAAGTTAAGGAACAATCCTGCCAAATCATTTTGCCCAAAACTTCTTCGATAAAAAGTTATGATATTTTGCTTAATGAGGGGGGGGGGGGATGACTTTTTTGTTGTGTTTATTCAGTTTGTATCATTCAGTGATTTGAGTGTCCGGTTCAAACTAAATATATCTGTTAGATTCTGCTTTAACAAATCTGCTTCAACACAATAAAATTATCCCCCCCCCCCCCGTACCCTCCTCTCTTTCATGAACACAGCATAGACATATTCGCCCCCCCCCCCCCCCCCCGGCACCAAACTTCCCTAACCTAGGGCTCATATAAAACATAATGAACAGTTAAAGGCCTACTCTTGGTATTGAATTTATTTGAATCTACACAAAGAAATTTTGAATATTAGTACATTCTTTTCAGGAACATACCGCATATCTTCAGCCATTCTACATGTAATGGTTTAACTGACGAACTAAATCATTCCACCAACAGTGACTCTGCCAGAAAAATAGTTACACTTCTTTATTTTTTTAGTCTACGAACTAACGTTAAGAAGTTTTGACGTGAAGAAAACTGTCACCATTCCCCAACAAACAAATACATGTATGAATCTACATTAGCTCTTCATGTAAACTTAGTTGAGAGTCTTCTAAACCCGAAAGGACAGTTGCTTAAACCCATGAATACAGGTCTATTCAACTCTATTTTGTGTTAGTCAGATCTCACTAAAATTAAGGTTTGGTTATGTTGGTAGACTTTAGACGAGCAGATAACTTGCTTTGATTGAAGTAGACTCTACTTGATGATATTGATAGACGGCTGACGTGTACATATTGTAACTAAAATCTGAGTGTAGCACATTATCTATTCTAGTTCTAGAGGTAGACTGCATACATTTATAGTCGATTCATTTCTCTACTAAAACTAGTAGATCTATACGAGTAAGATCTATACGAGCACGCCCGGTCGGTCGGCCGGCTGGCTAGATTTATCATAACAGGATAGACTGGCTACCCATGATTATAGGTCTAGGTATATGGTCGAGTCCAGATCTAAAAGTAGACGTGAGGTAGGTGACTAGCTGCTAAAGAAACTTGTTTGGATCTGGGAAATCTACACTCTAATTAATAGACCTCGACCCTCTAGATATCTATGTTGTTATGAGTTGGTGTATCTGTAGCCCCGGGACTGCTCCCGGGCTGGTCGCAGTATTTATGTATCTGGATCAATGATACGTTTGTCGTTAGATCTCACTTCGATCTCATGACATTTTAAAGCATTGAACAGCCATGTTGACCTCGAGGCTGTAGACCTGTGTAACTCAACTTTAGATCGCACGTTTTATTTATAAATTAGATATAGATCTATCTATTAAAACTCCGACATTCGAACTAATAGAACACACTACAATTAACTGCACTATCGCTTAGACTAGTACTACATAGAGTACGCGTAAACACGGATGTTTATGTTAAATTATTGGATATGCAACAACAGCTTTCTGGGAGTAGATCTAGACTTCTAGAGCTTACTGCGATCAGCCCGCTCACACTCCCACTATGCGGGAGCAGTCCCGGGGCTAGGGGCTAGACTAGAGCCTAATCCGAGTAGGCCTATAAACATAAACAGGTTCTTCAATTGATAACGTTTTATACCAGTCTAGACCTCTAAAACTAGATAAATTTATGTTGCATGTACATGTCGAGGCCTTTCAAAGTTAAAGTGCGATTTAGATCTCACAAGACTTTCAAGTTAGAATCATGAATATGCAGATAGATAACAGTTGCATGTCGTTGACTTTTTACACGTAGACCCTTGGCCTTGGGTCTGTATAATTTCTAACGTACACCTACTCGAACGTAAACATCAGACTTGTCTCGAGTCGACGACTTTAAAACTCGATTACCACTGAATACCGAGATTAACTCGCTGTTAGCTGACATTAATAGACATTGATTAACTTACCATCAATAAGGAATCACATTCTTGCCCACCTTTCTTTACAAACGATGGCAAAATGCTTCACCAAAACATGATAAAGATATGACGCGTAGGGAAACATTGTCCAACATACATTTTAGTAGATGGGACTTAAGTGGGGCCATCGCAGAGATTTTCCGCGAAGCAAAAGTCTTTTGACAAGCCAAACTTATGAAGTGACGTCATAGGAATCCGCCGTTGTGATTGGTCTCCGGCTAAATGTCGGATTGTCGTGCTTGAAAAATCGCTACATGATCCGATTTTTTAATACGACAAAATGTGTCGGACACGACTTTTTTTTGTCGTGTTGCCTCAGTGTGAATGGACACATTGGATTTGCACTGTTTCGATTTTTATTTTGTCGGATCAAATGTCGGAAAGTCGTATGTCGTGTCGTATGTCGGAATGTCGGATGCAGTGTGAATCCGCCTTAAGTTATAATCAAATTTTGATCCCAACTTTTCACCATTCGGTGGTCGATCCTCTCCTAAGCTACTAGTATTCCGATTAAAGAGAGCGGGTTCCTTCCTCTTTCGGCTGCTCGCTGCACGTGTCTAGAATAACAGTGTGAAGTTAGTAAATGTGGAGTAATGTTCGGCTGCCTCTACGCCATCGAGCTGGCTTGAATAAGGCCAAGTAATCGCCTTCTTATCTGTAGTAGGAGAGAAGGGGTAACATTCCTCCTTTTCCTTGCCTCTTCGTCTCTCTCCATTCATCGCATCGCATCACAAGGAGTGGCCTTCTTTCCTCTCTTTTGTACATCATGACTTAATTTGCACCTTTTGAGTTGTTTTTCCGCACTTCATTCGCAGGCTTTCTGATCAGAGAGTATATTGCTTCCCTGTTCTCTTTTACTCCCTTTCACCCCATCTTCTCCCCCTCACTTCCACAATCTCCTTTCTGAAAGCCTAAGACATTCTTTCTTTCTCTCCACCTTCTTCCTCTATTTCGCAATTCTCCTCCTGTATCATGTGTATTCTCCAACCTCTCTCAGACCTTTTAACCTTCGTCTTTCCTTTCTCCTTTCTATTAGTCTCTTCGTTCCCGTTTTATCTCTCACCTCACATCCTCTACTTCCATCTCTCTCCCCCCCCCCTCTCTGTCCCCCCTCTCCTTATTATTTACTTTCCCCTTCTAATCACATCACATCAAATCCTCTACTTCCATCTCTCCGGCCCCCCCCCCCCCCCCCCTCTGTCTCCCCCTCTCCTTATTATTTACTTTTCCCTTCTAATCGTTTCAACCGGATAGTTTTGTCTTCTTTATAATTATGAAATCACCAACCTTAATGCTTTCATCTCATTGACAATGGCTCCAAAAATAAACACTTTTGATTTACAAACACTATACCGCGCATTCCCTTTTTTGTGTACCATAAAATTGTTTTGCATTTGCAAAATAAACCGACAATTGCCTTTAACGTACCTGCAATGTCCCTATATGTTGACTACACCGGCATTATGTACGTTTACAAAGAAAGAGACAACGTCGAGACGGGCGAAAAACCATGATAAGGAAATGCTGAAATCTAGTCGAGGAGAATGTGTCCAAAAAGTGGGTTAACTTGAGGAGAAATCTAGAAGGAAGCATTTAGGTATCTGAGAGATCGGCAAGACGCTGCTTGAGTGGAGCTGAGCATGGGTTGTGGTAATGTATCTTGTGCGCCCATCAAGCCCGGAGGAAACCCAGTGATAGGCTTCCTTTCACTCACGGCCTCATCACACGGGTTTTTACCAGCTTTTATTTGGGGAGAAACCCTGGATTTTGCCACTTTCCAGTCTTTAACCCTCTGCGTCCTATATCACCTACAGCTGTATATACATCTCTCTCGTAGCTTCATTATACACTTACAACTAATGTTGTTACACCAGTTTCATTTTAAAAGACCTGGATTTTGCTATTTTCCAGCGTGTTCACCCTCTGTGTGGGAGATGAATGTACGGATCTTAGTCACGGCTTCATCACACAGTAATGAGGAGGTTTTATTTCGAAAGCAACCCTGGTTTTAACCACTTCGAATGTTAAACCCCCTGTGTCCTAGAAAAACTAGTGATGTACATACGGATGTCTCTTACGGCTTTATTATATAGTTTTAACTACTGTCGTGACTATAGTTTAGTCAGTTTCATTTGGAAGGACTGGCATTTATTCATTTCTCAGTGGGTTAGCCCGTTTTGTGATTCATACATTTGCTGCTGTGTGTTGAAATATGTATGGATTGCACTCACGGCTTCATCACATGGATTTAGTAGTTCTTACTTGAAGAAAAAAAAGGGAATTTGCTTCTGTTTTCCAGTGTCTAACCCTTGTTGTGCGAGATTAAGTGCGGCTGTATAATCTGTAGAAATTTAATTCACGTCTTCATTATATAGTTTAAAGTTTGAGTTTTATTTGAAATACCGGGATTTCGCTACTTTATTGTGTCTAAACCTTCGTGTTCCATATAAACATAAACATAAACAGGGTTGTAGGAATTGATGTGTGTGTGTGCGTACATAGTGGAGTTAAAATATTTGGTTACTGTTCTAAATCGAACACCAAAGATGTTGAATAAAAGGAAGTTCAATTATACGCGCTTCTTTTTTTTAATTCAGTATGACATGTTCACATCTACCCCTGATGAAATGAACCTTTATTTTGTTTAGGTCGGATAGAAATATAGCTAATAGCTAATAGCTAATTTTTCAATAAATTTTTCAGTAAATGCTCAAAATATTGACCTAACCTCGACTTTTTTTCTATACACAGATTTTTTAAAGATCTAAAATTATGAATGATAATGTGTTCATAATAATGGGTTATTTATGGTTGATTTATGGATGAGATGAATTCTTTTGAATGAATGAAAAATGGGAATATCGAATGATATTGAAGAAAAACGAACACATAAATTACAGAAAAGGGTAATAAAGAAAGTATCTTTAGTAAAAGTTGAGAAGAAAGCGGTACGAGAAAGTGAGGAGATTGTGGATTTAAGTTTCCTTCAGACCCAACTCCCCAAACACAGCCGCGTAAAAACAAGAGTTATGAAGCTGTTCAGGATGACGACACAGAGTTAGGAAATAGGAATTAGGAACGGCTCAGAATATTAGAAGTGAAAGAGGAGAAGAAATAAACACGGATTTGGTTTATGAGGAGTAATGTACGCGTCTAAGAAATTAAGCGCTCGTAAGCTGTGTGCAGGTACTTGAATTACGCCCTGCCGATCTTTAAACGTATATGAAGGCTGAACGAGGACGTTCATTTTTGCACGTATCTTTGTTGAGAAATAACCTACATTAAACAACGAGGCCTATCAAACCTATGTTGGTAATATAATGGGAAGCACGCCAACGTAATTCTGATGACGACAAGGTGGGAGGGTTTATTTTGTGAGCTTATCGAAATATACATTTCCTTTTCTCCTCCTTTTCTTTTGGAATATCCACTGCACTCCATTCTTTTCTGGCATGCAGCAGATCCGCACCGCTGCTGCGCCACCCACTCTTTCACGGAGTCGCTAAGCCGCTGGGGACGGCCGAGCATGCCAGCGCATTACCGCTCTACTCCAGCTACATCCCCAGCTACGCACGTCTTTACGTCAACTGTTTATCTACCTCCAAATATCTAGAGACTCAGCAAGGCGTATTGCTATAATCCCGGCCGTCCTTCACTAAACTTCTCTTCTTATCTACTGCTAATCGTCTTGTTCTCATTTTCGCATCAACTTATTCGTCCGCACTCGCACTCTCAAATTTCGCTCTCCCCGATGTCCCATGCCTTGTCCGTTGTCTCCGCTCGTGCGAGACGCAGGCCGGAAGTACTGACGTGTCATATCCGGCTTGGGTCATATCCCGGGTGACCTCTGCCTGGTCGTCGAGACTTCTTTCTTGTCTGACGTCGAGTATGATGTCGGCTGAGTGATCGATTGAGTGACAGAGTCTAGTATGTCATGGGAATGTCGTCGATCGATAGCCGACATATCAATCCGGGGCGTATGACTTCTATCGATAGCAATTTGCTCCTCGTATGATGCGAGTAGATGAATGGAGACTTGGTAACAAGAATGGAGGCCTTCCAGACGAATATCTATATTTCTCGAAAATATTCATATACTTGAAAATATGACACTATGATATCAAAATAACACGATGATATTTTAAGAAACATTTTTGTTCGAATCACTTTATGGTCACAATCATGACTAATACACCAATGCGCATTATCTAGAAGTCTTTTGACGAGATTAAAAAAAAGCTTTGTTATAATAACCACACAACTTTCAGCAAAACGGCCACGCATCTTTTTTTTTTATCCTCACTTTCAAAAGATGTGTACTTCTAACGACCTCAATGTGACCTTCTGGACTAACGAACGTGGAAAGATGATAGAGAGATAGGAGTGAATGAGAGTAAGGACGAGATGGTGAAGAAAAAGATAAAAAGATCAGAGAGCGAAAGAACGAGAGGGAGGATTTAGAGATGGTAGAGAGAGAGAGAGAGAGAGAGAGAGTGTGTGTGTGTGAGAGAGAGTGAGAAACAGAGAGAGAGAAAGAGAGGGAGAAAGAGAGAGGGGTGGGGGGGTGAAGGGGATTTAGGGCGGGGAGATATGTAGATTTATGAAACAATAGTGAGAGGAAATGGGGGAAAATCAAAAGATAGAGAGCAAGATAGAGGAGCGAGACAAAGAAAGAGAGAAAACGAAGAGAAAGGAAAAAATGAAGAGGATAGGGAGAAAGATGAGTGCGCGCGCGTTTGTGTGTGTGTGTGTGTGTGTGTGTGTGTGTGTGTGAGGGGTGGGGTGGCAGAGGTTGGGGTGAAGAAGGGCTATGCGTTGATTGAGTGGGGTATGATGATGGTGGAATAGGAAAGATACAGGAGAAGTGATGAAGGAAGTAAGAGAAGAAGGGAAAGATGTCAGAAGATTTATCTAGCGTAGATGTTGATAAACTCATACACATTTTGATCACTACCCATCTAGAAGTGAAACTGTCGACTTGTCCACAAGTTTGGCATTTGGAGATTTACAAATCCTGTAAACTATTGACCTCTTGACGGTTCAATTAAATCAAATCTAGACCGCTTCCCAACTCGGACAAATTCAACACCCTATAGCATGGAGTTTAATCTCTCCTTACCTCGTTCAAAACATGAAAGCTCTCAATACATACATCAACACGAGCGGGTTGCATCGGCTAAAAAGGGGAGGAGAAAAAGGAACGAGAAGGAGGAAGGGAAACATATCAATTAGTCTGCAAAAAACAAGAAAGAGGGGATGATGATATAAATGAAGGAAAATGAAGAACACAATATGAGGAAAGGAGAAAGGCCGGCGAGATAAGAAATGCCAACACACTCGCGGGCTGGCCATCTAATCCACCGCGATGCACCAAGTTTTATTGATTCTGGCTACACTTTCAGTAACGCGTTTTTAACGCGAATTGAAGCGTCATTCACCATTGGCCGGTCGGCCCATCTACTGCACGGGGCCCGACCGCGTTCACACCTCATATTATTTAGGCTAATACTCGTTTCCTGAGTCACCCATCCCATACGCACTTAGAGTTAATCAATGGCAATTTGGGTACGGTCTGTTCCCATCTCTTATAGACAATCAATTCATTTCATACGCCTATATCCTCTTTTTACACCTCATTAGAGTAATACTTGTTTGCTGATCCACCCATTTTATGTCGTTAGTTTTCAGATAATCAATGACAATTAGGGTAAGGTGTGGTCCCATTCCTAATGCGCAATCAGTTTATATCATATACCAAGGCCCACGTCGTACTTTGTCTCAGATCCAAAATTGCACCATCTATCTACCAGTAAACACTTGTTCGATGATAATGATATAACGGTATCTACAATAATGACCGTCATGTTCCACTGATTCCTTTGCAGTAAAAGCATCCACGTATACACTTTTTTTGGCCCTATGATTGACAACAGTCCTGCTGATCATATAAAAAACACGTGAAGTTTATACTTTAATAGTGAACGATTGTTCTATCATTGTTAACATAATAATGATACGACGAATAGATCAAATACTTTTATACACGCCCCCCCCCCCACCCTAGACAACCACATTTAAGCGCACGCTCGCACGCACACATACACAAACGCACACACACTCACACACACACACACACACACACACACACACACACACACACACACACACACACACACGTTGATAGCTTTTATAGCAAATGGACTAAATTAAGCCCATGACTCTAGTACTGCAATCCACTATCCACCTACAGTCGCATTGGTTAGCTATTCGTGTGAGCTGCGAAATACAGATCAGGTTGGACGCACCATGTCAAGCGTGGTTTAAAAACGTGAAGACTCTGAGGTGTGAACGCAGCGGTGTAAGGGTAGTCACTCCATTAGACCAATATTGAGAGAACAGGAATAACACGCGTCCTGTTCAGCCTCACCTCTCGCCCCTCTTTGGTTCTCAGCTCGCCTCAGCTCGGCTCGTCTCCGCGATGCTTTGATTTCATCGAATGTAATGCGTTTTCAACCGCACCGGCCGACCAATCCGACAATGCAAAGCAGAGAGAAAAGAGGCATCGACCGGCTCGTCCACCCGATGCCGGACCTACACGTATCGATGAGGACCTCTGGTCGCGGGAGGATCAATCTATTCCCAATTTTCCATCGGCGGGCCCTTTCTTGTGGGGATAGGGTATCGAGGGGAGAGGGATTGGTTGGTAGAGAGCGGCACTGTAGTGGCGGCTGGGTGGCTGGGTGGCGGGCTGGTCGGCTGACGGGTGGAGCCGAGAGGTCCTCGGCTTCGCTAGTTTCGTCTTGGAAGTAGTTCAGTCACGGTATGGTCGATGATTTAGTATTAAGTTTGGGATATTTAACCTTCTTAGTACCAATCAATGAAAAGTCCGGTGCTTTTATATCCATGGTATTGAAAGAGTTAAGGAAAAAGTGCGATGTAAGAGAGGAAACTAATTTTTTTTTTATATTGACGTCTAGTTTTGTTGGTTGTCATCGTGACTTCGATTCGTATTTCGTTGTCCAATCAATAAATTGTGCCTCACTCTCTGGTCCCTGAATTACGATCAAGAATTTTACTAAGGTCAGCTCTGAATTGCATCGATCCCATTTAAACCGTGTTTGATCAACTTAAAACATTCTTGGTGATGTACATTAACTGAAAGTCCATTTGATCGTTTCCTTATCATACCATTAGATCAACTTTAAAGTTTACTTGAGTGGCCAAAACAAGAAGTTCATCAATTTGTACGTCAGCAGGGAGCCTGAAGTTTAAGCAGAGGAGAAAAGATGGGCTTGGGGGAAAAAGTTGAATGGTAGTAAAAGACTTCCATATAAAATAATGATACAAAGCAAATGACCCTTGACAAATGGGAAGAGAAAAGGATGACTTTGAAGGAGAATAAAGCGACAGAGACAGGGTGATGGGAATATAATGAAAGTAATGATGAAGTGCGGGGGAGAGGTAAACACCTCGAATCATACAATAAATCTGGGCCTATCAGCGTCATCCGAACGGATGGTCACGGTCCTCAGGAGCTAGGCCGCGGCGGCAATAACTTTGTGCGACATCGTCACAAATTAGAGACCTTTCTGCCGTAATGGGGAGAGCGATTGGCGGGCGCACGTATCGGTAAATACGGCGGGAACGCCCGCAGCAATGCCGCCCCGCGCGGAGCGGCGCGCGCCGAGGAGTGGACGAGCAACAAATTGGTAGCGCCGCCGAAGACTCTCCAAAGAAGACGCGGGAAAAGAAGTTTTTATGTGTGCGACCAATTTCGTAAAAGGTTGACGCAGAGAGACGAAATGGAATTGGAAGTCGGTAGCAAATGAGCTTTTCACGAAACCATTATCCTCACGAAGGTGAGAGTGATTCGAGGCAAAAAGATACATCTGTTTTTCCGGGTTGATTGGAGTGTTAGAGAAAGCATCGGTATTGTCGGTATCGGGTTACACAGAGTAGCTACATAGGTGAGGACCTACTGATTAAGGGCTTGATGAATAGGTTTACTTTGTGTTTATTTGGGACGAAGACGGAGGGCGATTATGGGGAGGTTATGGCATCCAAGCGCACATGCCTTCCACCGAGGTGAGAAAATGAAATAGGTGAAGGGAGATTGATAGAATTCGATAGATTACCGGATGGTGAGAAGGGGAGAGAGAGGGGAGGAGGAGGAGCGCGGTATCGATAAGGAGATCGGGATTGCGGAATGACTAAGCTAGATAGGGATGACAACATCGATGTGAAACAAGAAAAGGATGCTCACTTTATTCTTCAACTCAGGACTGGGAGGGGAGAGCGAATGATCACATTATCTCAGAGAAGGTGAGGGGATGATGGAGTAAGAGGGGAGAGGGTAAAGGAAAGGATAGAAGACGGATGGGAGAATGGGGGTATCAGAGGGGAAACACGTGGATGAAACAGAGTGCAAATAGGAGGATAGATATGGGTACGTGTGCCCTTGACACACAACATGCAATATTGGATCCGCACGGTATTGAAGGGGAGTGGGAATTGGGACATTACATGTTAACAATACTTTCCGAAGTTATTTAAAGTGGAATATCACCCTGCTACTAAGTAGAGTAAGCCGTTTTCGTAATGCATTCACGACTTCCCCCTAAGTCCATAGTAACGTGTTAATACATTCACCTGTACTTCGTGATTAAGTTTCGAGGGGCAGAACGCACACTATATTACTATACATATAAATATATTACTTGTTGCTACTCGGACAAGCTTCGGACAAGCTTTCGGGTTACCAATAGTAACGTATTGTTTGAATGGCGTACATAATAGTCCTTTCAATAAAAGCATAATGTTAAGACACTATGAATGTGGTCTTTTGTTATGCAGACAAAATTCAAAAGGGTCCCTTTCAAATTCCGTCCGCGTAATAAAAGACCATGTTCAAAGTGAGTGAGACTTTCCATTTCTCATGACGTGTACAATCATATATTAAAGTAAATAACACCAAAAGAAGTCTTGCACTGCCCGGGAATCGAACCCGGGTCGCCAGAATGGGAATCTGGCATGATACCACTACACCAGCAGTGCTTCTTGGAAGGAATGGCGTACGGAGCGTGAAAGAGGGACTTTATTTAACAATTTGATATGTGATTGAGTTTACGATTCATAAACCATGATTATTAGACTTAGAGTTATGCTATGTGTGCTTAAAACGATTAACCAATAGCCCTGTCGTCTTCCTCTACGAATCGAAGGTAGACAAAACTGATACACCGGTTATTGTCTTGTTTACGCACAAAAACGATCAAATTCTGTACAGTTCGTCATTGCAGGGAAACGGTGTTGCCCGTAGAGGTAAGTGATCAGCGCCAGGTTTCTAAGTGGGATGTAAACATTTGTTGGCACAACTTTTACCTATATCTAGTAGCAATATAATAATGGCAGGGTTACAACTTACAAGTCATATGAATAGAGCTCGACATGCTGTACAGGTGCATCAACGTCGATGCTTTAGGATAACTTTTAAAACTCTCCGTGAGCGCTATCTCCGCCCTAATTATTTGCAGAGTGACGTGACTAAACGAAATAGATGTATGGTAAAAACTTTGGTGAGTGTCACGAGACCGAATGAAAAACAAAACGATCCATGCCACGGATTTCGAAACTATTACCTGCATCTTCTGGAACTGGTCGGATTAAATGACGAAATGTTAAACGCCCCCAGGTGGTAATACGGTGGAAGGCAGTCATAGCCAAATCAATGCGTCAAACGAGGAATATTTCTACGCGATGTGACAGCCCCTGCTTGCTTCAAAGCGACGCTCTCAGCCACCGCGGCGGATGTGCCTAATGTATACTCATTAGGCGATAACTCGGCAGAGAACCCGCTGCTTGCTTGATGCATACAGCCGTATTGCAATATTCCTCCCTCCTATCCTATTATATTCCCATCTCCCACTTCTGTTGGGCAACCCCCACCCCTACCATTGCCCAACCCCCTAACAGGCATCGCGCTCTTACGAGTTAAACGCAGTTTTCATGAGTTTGATCATGCTCACCTGCCCCCTTTTCACTAGAAGCTAGTGGGGTATAAACTTGGTAGGCAGGATCTAAGAACACTTGTTCATACTTTGGTGATATTGAATAACAGAGACAATCAAACAATGAGAAGGCGTGCTTGGTCACGTGACACTTCCAGATTTCATCCAATTCAAACTACGGCCTGATATACTTACTTTGTTGTTCCCCATCTTTCACGTATTCTTTACCTGTTGCCATTTTTCCTTGGTCTATTTTTTGTTCATTTTCATTCTTCTCGTCCTTCTTGCTATTCCTTTCTTCGTTTCTTCATTCTTTTGTTTCACCTTCTTCGCATTCCTCTTATTGCCTTGATTATGTCCTTCTGATGATTAAGTTTGTGGCACAAATTTATTTAGTCTTTTTTCTGCCGTTTCTTTTCGACCACCATGACGTTTCATGTAACCTCTTCTATCTCTCTTGCTACCGGTGAAATAGCATCGCTCCACACTCCCTCAAATGTAGGTCAAACACGATAAAGGTTGCACGTTCCCACTTAACCTCGACACATCTCGAAACCCTCGTAATGTCATGAATGTGGTTTAAGGTTCTATTACGAGCCGACTGGCCTGGAACATCCAGATATCTAAGTCAATGCATTGGTAGCCGTAACGAGCCAATGTAGGTTGTGAAAACGGGGTGTGTCGGGGCATTCTCCCCACCCACTTAGCGCTCGACGCCCAACACTTAATACAAAAGCGTAGAAAGCCTTAAGACCCAGATGATATTTCTAGCGCTGGGTTGTAGGTGGCACGACGGGCGCAGTTATTACCGAATTACGCCAAGGAAATTATAACCAGGAGGGCTCGGCTAATTTCGTGGGACCCTTCCTCATCAGACCATCGAGATGAATCGAGATGCCACTCCGTTTCAATTAGCCCCCTAAATTCTCCCCCCTCTCCAGGTTTGGTGATACGTCGGAGGACTTAATTCCTTGTCGGTCCGACGCGTTCGTTTCTGCGTTTGTTTTAGGCGAGATATGCCTGCGGACTTTTGGCGTTTGGTTTTCCATTGGTATTGATGGTGGACCTTTGGCTCCATTTATTACAGTAGTTGGTATAGTTTGACCAAACAGTGAGCTGTGTGTCAGTGGGTATTCAATAGTCGTTCGTTTTGAACAGGTTCTTACTCACATCTTAAAAGAACAACAGATTGGTGAAACGATATGATTTGCTAAATGCCTCGACAGGTTGGTTTCAATAACAGACTGGCTACGGACATGGGTTGAACGCCCACAAAAGAGATCACTTATTCTATTCTAACTATTATAGTTAGGATCCATCGTGACATTTTGGCCAAGTCAAAAGACGGTGGTGTTTGACACGTGAGTGATCAATGTTGAATCTAGCGTGACCCTCGTCACGTTTTCTGAAGACGTTGATGTTGCGATTATATTGTCGGTCAAGAGAATGACAGACATGTCACACCTTATCAAATAATATGCGCCCACTAAACCTGCTACCTGGTAGCGAAGCATCAAAACAAAAGTGAAGTATCGCGAAGTTCTTGGCCGAATCCTGCCTCATTGGCCGAGAGGCCACCCCGCCAGATGGTATGATATTTAATGAGAAGGACGCAAAATAACATTAGGTCATATCAGTCATTTCACTTCACCATAAATAAGCGATTTTATCACTCGCGGAGGGGCTACTTCTTGTTTAGTTTACGATTATGAGAAGGAAGGGACCTCGAGCTTGCTTCCGCCCGAGCGCGGCTCAGAGCCGCAATGTGCGCGCGTTATCACCCCTGCAATCATGAAGAGCCATGTTGTATGATGAGAGGGGCCGGAAGTGGGCAAGTGGACATCATCAGCTACCTATTTCGAAACCAGAAATTGACCAATTGAACCGGAAGGGTCATCTGTTTTTCTCTTGATATCATTTCGTAGCCGTTCTGGATAGATGGCTATAACGCGCTGGTCAGAAAATATAGATTATTGTATACTTTTTTTGCTTTGGTCTCAACGAATCTGGATGTCTTCCATTAAAATGGCTTTCCTGATATCCTGTACATAGTTTGTAGACAGATTAGTCGCTGTAACGAGTTCAGTAATGATTCCAGTACATAGATACGTGTGGGAAGATTTTTGTCTAATGTAATGCTGTATAAAAGTATTTAGTATAAACTGATTGATAAATGACGAAAGTATGTGTGTGTGTGTGCGTGTGTGACACAGAACGAGAGAGAAATATGAAAATAGAGAGATGAAAAACGAAAGACAATAATTGAGGGAGAAAGAGGAAGAGAAAGAGAGAGAGAGAGAGAGAGAGAGAGAGAGAGAGAGAGAGAGTGAGAAGGGGGCGTTATGGACACACCGCAGCAAAACCACCGATGGTAACTCAAGAAAGTATGAAAAATACAATAAAAATACATGAACAATAAATCGGTTTGGTTGAAATGAGTTTGGTAAATGGTGCACCTTTTGTTTAGATATACTTCCAAACACCGTATGTACATACCGCACACAAATGTGTATACATACATACATACATACGTACATACACACATACATACATGCATACACACATTCTGTCTAGCTTTTGGAGACAGACAGTCGCAATGAAACCGAGATAACCAAATCTTGAGGTGAGGAAACTTTATAACAGCCCCGCTTGTCAAGAACATGGGCAGTTAAAACAGTCTGGAGATAACAAAAGCATATCAAAACATTCGTCTTGATTCGTCTCAGGGTTTGGTATACACATATATCACTAGTAGTACTACTTATACTAGTACTACTATATTATTATCATTATTATCATTATTACTACTACCACTACTACTACTGCTACTATACTACTACTACTACTTCCACTACTACTACTACTACTACTACTACTACTACTACTACTACTACTACTACTACTACTACTTATACTACTACTACTACTACTACTACTACTACTACTACTTCTACTACTTCGCTGACTTATTTTATGATTCGTCTCAGGGTTTGGTATACACGTATATATTGTTATCATTATTATTATTATTACTACTACGACTACTACTACTACTACTGCTACTATACTACTACTACTACTACTACTACTACTTCTTCTACTACTACTAGTACTATTACTACTACTATTTCTTCTACTTCTTCTACTACTCCTACTACTACTACTACTACTACTACTACTACTACTACTACTACTACTTCTACTACTTCTCTGACCTCTTTTACTACTATTACTTCTACTAATACTACTTCTACTGTACTACTCTATTATGCTGCTGCTACTGCTTCTTTTTCTTCTTCTTCAAATAGCCCTACTCCTTCATGAGAAAATCGTCATAAGTCAATTCGTGCAATGATTTCAGATCAGTGGATGAAACATTATCTGAGCCCTGAGTTATATTTTCTAGTTACACAATGAGTGACAGTACATACTCTATACTTTGCAATAATCGCATGGATTGGCTCTATTGAGGGTTTCAGGTGGAGCCCCCCCCCCCCCCCTCTTCCCCCACCCCTTGTCACCATGCCGCCATTTATCTGGACTGGTACTTTAGGCCCATCCCCCTTCTTTATAGCGCGCTGTACTGATACGATGGGGATATTTTTCGAGGACTTTTATATTTCTGCAGCCAAAGCTTATTCTTCAGAAATTGTATTTTCGTTTATTCTGAAGATTTGAAAAGATTAGTGCTGTATTTGTAAATGTTAGTGTTTCATCATTTCCCTTTCTCCTTTTTAACACACACACACACGCACACTTTTTTTTTTTTTAGTATTTTCTTCTTTTTATTGTGACTTCATTCATATAAAATAACATGTCAACTTTTTCTCACAAAATACAAACACCAGAAATGATAATTAATTACAGGTGTTTTTTTTACTCATTTCAATTTCGAATTTCATCAGTTGACCTTTACAACCTATTACAATCTAAATCTCTTCTTTTTCTTTTTTAAATAAACCGTTGAACTTTTAAGAAAAAATATTTTCACAACCTTCATACATACGATGTTATAAACCAATAAAAAGTTAACTTTTACACATAATTATGCAATGAATGGAATCAAATTAAACCCTATCAAATAAACCTACCCCCACGCACTTCACCCCCAGTAAACACACTTTTTTTTCATATTCTTTATTTGATTTCATTCCCATGATAAAATAAACAATTTCACACACACACACACACACACAATCATACTTACACACTCACTCACTCACTCATTTACGCTCATTCACGCTCACTCATTCGCGCTCACACATACACACACACACACACACACTCACACACACACAATATACTCACTCGTTGTTTTTGTCTACCTCTTCCTTTCCCGTTAATTATAGCTGATATTTAGATACCCCACAGAGGCGTAGCAATTTAAAATACATCATTGGCCTACATTTATTGCCCCTGTATTCAAGCATAACAAAATAAGCCTCATGAATATTCAAACGCAATGTAGAGCCCTTCACCAAATTCAGACAGTCAAGACTCTCGTGTTTCCTCTCTGATAAATAAGATATAGAAAGATGAAAAAGACATTTCCAAACTATAAAGACGCAGAATTAGAGCACGGTGAAAGAACAGCAGACGACAGGGTGTCTGAATCTCGCGCCATCCGAAAATTTTGATATGTATCTATGGCTACAATCAGACACAGTAGCCATATAGATTTATCTCATCCTCCCTACACGTTGGCGTAGGAAATGTCTCACGCATGACAGCCTTGTATAACTTCCATCATCATCACACACGTCCATCATGTCTCAGAACTCAGAGGATTCTTTCTAGCATCTTTAAAATATCTCTTTTTACCGATGAGATTTGGCGCGCTGGTGCGTAAGCGAGTTTTTCCCAAAACGCTGAGAAGATAAGCATCTGAGGCGGACGCTACACGGTCGCCCTGCCGGTCGGGGCGGCCCAGCGCGACGCGGCGCTGCGAGAGTGGCGATTACAAGCAGGGACACAGCCCGTGCGTGAATCGAAACTATCCACACATGTTTTTATACAACAGACTGCGGAATAAATCAGAACGCTCTGTATCCACAGGTAGTTTGGCTACTCCCTAGCGTGCTGAGCCATGTGTTGATACGAAGTCGTGTTCACACTGGCTGTATTGGTCATTCTGCAGTTTTTGTTAGCCACGGTATTGGCGCAACCACAAGGATACCTCAGCTGCAATCCGGAGACATAATATATGATCAATATTAATACACAAGCCATGATTGTCACAGCGACATGTTAATGGTATTGTTCAACACACGAGCCTAAAATATCATATAATAGTTTTATTATAAAGTATTATCATTCATTAATGGCATCATCCTAATGAAAAAAGATCATGATGATGTTAATGAAAACAAAAGCGATTATGAAAATATTAATAGTAATAATATAAATTATATTAACAATAATTTCAATAATAATACGAAACATTATTATTCATACAGCCGATTGTGATTATTTTACTGTAGCATTATCATTAATAAGACTATGATAATTGTCATTATTCTACGTACTATTACCATTATTTTGTTGTGTCGTTGCAGTAGTGCCGCCGTAAGGAGAGTGAATTGAACTGTATGATCAATATCAAATTCATTACTACAAAATCTTCTGAATGAATTTCTAAGTAACGCGAAGAACTGTAATCAAGAGCATACATGAAAACATCCATTCAAGGATATTCTGTATGTTTAATTGCATCCAAAACAATGCGGTTATCAGCTCTGTATTGATTAAATCGACATTACAATTCCATTTTACCCGTAAACGGGCCCCGTTTCCCAGTACCGTCTTAAAACTCATAAAAGAGAGGGAGAAAACTGAGAGGAAGTGTGGAATAAGGAAACGAAGAAGGTACTTGGGCAGTTGTCGATCGAAAGTTGTCAGTCAGCGACGCCATTTGTAACAATTATTATTGAGTTATGGAGACGAGGAGGCGAGTGACATGGGGGAACTCTCACAAGGTCGAATTGTATCTGATCCGCCTCATCTTCGACGACAATATGCTAATTTTCTCGCTCTCGCCCTCCTCTCAGGTTTACCTACGATGGGGCGCCTCGGGGTAGCGTTGCTCTTGTTCCGTGGGGAGGGGAGGGGGAGGGGAGGGGGAGGGGGTGTGAGGGGGAGGGGGAGGGGTGGGGGAGGAGAGAGAAGGGAGAGAGAGGGCAGGGAAAAACGGGGGAAGAAGAAAATAGAGGGGAAGGGAGGGGGACAGGGGTAACAAGATGAGTGAGGGGAGAGAGAGGAGTAACGGTAGGGGAAGATAGAGTGGGGGAAGGAGTGCGCGATAAGATAAAAACGGGGTGGGGTGGGGTGGGGGAGAGGGGGGGGGGGGGTAGTGGAGAACATAGTAGGGATTGGGAAAGGGAGGAAAAGAACGCGAAGGGAAAGTGGGCTTTAAGGTGTTTGGTTCCGATCGTCACGTACCGTTTCCGTTGGCACGTATGCAACAGGTGATTCAACCGAGCGCATCATTGAAAATAGCTGAAACATTTTACCCGGAGACTTTGTTGCGTTTACTTGTGCATATAACGAGGAATAATGTTATTATCAAGTCGATAACATATCGTAGACAATATACCGACGTGTATACACACGTTAGCCATACATTCTGCCTACTTCTGTCTCTTTCAGAATCATATAAGTAGTTTCTCCCCCTTTCCCTCTCGTAAGTTCTTGTGCTTTTCGTATCTCCTTCTCTCCCTTCCTACTCGTGTATCCCATTCGGTCGGTGTGTCAGTTAAAATGTTGACGAGTAGAGTACGACGAGCTCTCGACTTCGCGATTTCCCCATTCTCCTGAACCCTGCATGCAAAATCACCAAACTATCCAAATAGTGACGTCATTGGCTACGTCACTGAGAGCCATTATCCAATTCAGATTCCCGTAATCATGTCAATTCCATGGTTTCAGCTTCACGCAAACACATATTTTTCTTTGTATGCGTGTATAATGCACTAACTCGTTCTCGCTGCTCGTTTTGGTTCGTTGGACATTATATAAAATGTTGTGCCAAAACCATAACCTGATTTACAACTTAAAGCTTTTGTTGTTTGCCCATTAGAAGCAAAACAGCGTGTAAAATGCACTTGATATGATTTAATGAAAACATTACGGACATTAAATTCCTGACGTCGGTTCTGTCTGTAAAAGGGGTGCACCACCCTAAACCAAAGGTTGTTGTATTTTTTTTAATTAAAAATATATATATAATTTATTATGTTCAGCCAAAAAGGAGTTACAAAAAACTTGCACTGCCCGGGAATCGAAACCGGGTTGCAAGAATGGGAATCTGGCAAAGTTGATACACGAATGGAAAATGAAAGACGAAGTTCTACTCAGTTATGAAGAGATTACTCATCGTACGATTGTTGAGCAGTGCTTATTTCAGGTGTTTACAATGCTGTAATGTAAAATGATAAGAGATAACTTTGTCTTATTGACATAAAGTTAGGGGTTCTTTAGAAATTATATTACCATATTATGTAATACATTTCACAAAGGATATGGTGAATTACAATTGTTGTCGGCACGCATCCAGATAGTCACATTATCGAATTCAATCCATAAACAAGCTGAACCATTTTGATCTCGATAAAGAGGTTAAACAAACATGTTGTATAAGGTCCCCTGACATGAAAATATGTGTTGCTTTACTTTGATGCAACATAATATGTATAAAACAACATAACTAACTGTTCAATGGGAATATGTGTCCTTTATTTCAAAATATGTCTTCTATATTTCTTCTCAGCACTAATAAGCCCCGCCTCTAAAATATCCTCCAAATCAAGATTTTCCATTCTGGCGACCCGGGTTCCATTCCCGGGCAGTGCAAACTCTCTTTTTAGCATGAATATCTGTATAATACCATGAAACCCGCATCCCAACGTTGTACAACATTATCCTGTCTAATATTTTTTTAATTTGATGCAACTTAATATGTATATAACAAAATCACTGACTGTTCAATAGAATTATGTGTCCTATATCTTAAAATAATTTTTCTTTATTTTTTCTCAGCACTGGTAAGCCCCGCCTCCAGAATCTCCTCCAACTCAAGATTCCCATTGTGACATCATCAAAGGTAGAAATATTAGACAGGATAATGTTGTACAACGTTGGGATGCGGGTTTCATGGTATTATACAGATATTCATGCTAAAAAGAGAGTTTGCACTGCCCGGGAATGGAACCCGGGTCGCCAGAATGGGAATCTGGCATGATACCACTACACCAGCAGTGCTTCTTAGAAGGAATAATGCACAGGGAATGCAAGACGCACTTTCTTTAAAACATGAATGTTAACTGAATTTGATTAATGTGTTAAAGGTGATATTCATAGAAAATCCAAAAATATGAAGATATTCATCTACAGAAAGCTTATAAGCCATACAATGAGCTCCGATGACATTCAAATAATATATCACTTTCCAAAGAGCGAAATTAGGGTGAAAACAATCACCGTATTCTCGGGGACAAATTTGCCCTACTGTCATCCGAATCGGCCTTTAGGTCTGACGTAAGAAAAGGGAGGCGTTATTGTGCATCAAACATGCCAATCCGCAGCTTCTTTTCCGCCAGAAGCATCATGCATTGTTAATGAAGCTGTGATGGCAGTTGCTTGTGGATTAACAGGTGTGATACACAATGGTCATTGTGAAGCGTATCCCGGCTGTGACGTACACACAACGCCACTTTCCCTGAGGCGATCTCGTAGGTCAGGAAGAGAGTCAATTTAGTAAAATTTTACTTCTATAAAACACAAAACTGAACACTTTCATGGCATGTTAGCTGCACAAATTGCTTTAATAACTCATTCAATTATTAAATAAACTATATTTATTTGATTTTATTTCCTATGAATATCACCTTTAAAGAATACAAAGGTATATTACCAAGCTATCAAATCTTGTACTGTCTGTATATCATATCTTAATCTGTTTAAAAAGTTCCTTTTTTCATCCCCGGTGTTCCGTTCCTTCCAAGAAGCACTGCTGGTGTAGTGGTATCATGCCAGATTCCCATTCTGGCGACCCGGGTTCGATTCCCGGGCAGTGCAAATTCTTTTGCAGCTTCAATCATTACGTCATATTACACAGAAGATGAGAACACGTATATTACAGCCGTGTTAACTTCTTTTGTTTTATGTATTATTTCCATTTCATCTTTTATTTCACCAGGGTAGCCCGATCAGTTATAAAGACTGCTCTATCAACATCAATGAACCCGTATATTTGTAAAAATATTACATTTTTAGTTGATCGTTAGTCATTGCATCTGTAAAACCATATTAAAAGGATTTTGAAGACAACGTGTATTATAATTTACACAGTGGTACGAGAAGTCTGAATAGATCCAGAAGTGCTATGTTATAGTATCTCTTCCCAGTTTCCTATCTTAAACAATGCACATGCTTTATGAATCATGCAATCAATCAGAATTCACTCTCTTGAAGAAAGTTCCTCTTTCACGCTCCGTACGCCATTCTTTCCAAGAAGCACTGCTGGTGTAGTGGTATCATACCAGATTCCCATTCTGGCGACCCGGGTTCGATTCCCGGGCAGTGCAAATTTTTTATGCGAATTACAGAAGAAATGCCTTGAGCATAAATAGAATTAACAGTAAAAAATACATGTATTTTTACATTAAAATAAAGTTTGTTTTCGAAATGTATGTTCAAAGGACTTACATATCCTTTTAAGGTACATGGGCTTAAAGTTTATGTCTGTGAAGTCATACTTTGCAAAAGCATATAGAGCAATGATTGTCCGAAGTTAAACTGACATTGCCTTTAAATTTGAATGAGATTTATTTGGGGAAGCTTTGCGAGGAAATGCACCTCGCGGCAGAATAGTTGACAAGTACACGATTTAATTTGGTTCAGAAATGGATCTAAACGAGAATCGCTTTGTTTTTATCAGATACCTATGATTCATCCCGATTTGTTCACCATTTAGCTTTCATTCCACCAAATTTGCAATAAATGTTTCCAATCTGCGTCAAATTTCAGCCCAGTTTCTTTAAATTTTTACAAATAAGCTTGCCAATTACGCGTAATATCGGTTGAAGTTCCTGCAGGTATTGGTCATATCATTCGTCACATGTTGTTCTTTCTATACATACTTGCAGCCCTGTGGCTGTGCCTAAGATTGGCGCCTGGAGCGCTACACAAATATCACTAGTTGGGACTGGACGCAGCGCTCGTGATATCAAATTCAATGTGGGTAATTTCGCTATCGGAAATCAATGAGCGAAGCTATATATGTTACTGGGGATAAACGCCCTGGAGGGGCGCAGCGAAAATCGTTTAAATACGATACCATAACGGTGTATTATTTGCCTGGCGCTATGAATAGTAATATTATGTATCAGCGGAAAGGAGGAAGAGGAACTACCACTCTCGCCACGCGTTTCGATCCTTCTCTCTTATTTCAAATAAATTTGAAATGATACAATAGTTTCCGTATGTTTATACGGAAGCCCTATTGAATAAATTTGATAGACTTACTCATTCAATTCGCTCATCATGTCTTTGGTGTAGAATCACGTAAAAACAGTCATTTTCGTCATGTTTGTGTACATGCGTGTGTGTTTTCATGTTTGTGTGTATGTCTATGTGAGTGAAAGATAAGGAGAGTTGACTATGAAAGTATCTTTTCAAATTTTCCAAACGTCTTTAAGTTTTCGTTTCTTTTTAGCAATGTTAGTAGTAGTAAGTGTTAATTTGGTCGTAACCGAGACACATGACGCATGGGAATGGGATAAAACATAACATACACCCACAAACCACCGATACACACACATACACACACACACACAGACACAGACACACACACACACACACACACACACACAAACACACACACACACACACACACACACACACCACACACACACACACACATGACATACGCCTTCATTCAAAATGTCTTGTCCTAAACAAACTGAACCGTTCCAAAAATATCTCAACAACCACTACCACGATCATTGGTCGTCTCATTGATATAGATCTACCGTAGATGGCGACATCGCGACTGTATAATCCACGTACAGATTAAGAACTTGACCTCCATAGCGTGGCATGGATGTGTCATGAGAGCACACGTAAAGCGTGCGTAGAGAAGATTAGGATGAAGGTGGTGGTGGTGGTGGTAGTGATGGTGAGGAAGAGGATGGTGTTGATGATAAGGAGGATGATATTGGTGATGGATATGATGAGTAGGAAGATAGAGTGGATGGTGAGATGACGACGGATGTAATGGGAATGTTGATAACGATATACTGATGAGGGTTGAGTAGCGATGGCGTTGAACGTTGATGAAGACAGGAAAGATGGAGAGAAGAACAATAAGAGGGAGATGAAGAGGAGAAGGGGGGAAAGGAGAAGAAAAACAGGAATAAATCAAAACACCAAGGAAGAAGATAATATAAAGGAGATGAAGAGATGAAGAAAAAGCAATGACAACGAGAAAAAGGAGAGGGTGTGGTAAAAACGATGCGATCTTCTTGAACGTCATGCAGAAGGTGCGTGTAATCATAATTACTAACGATAATCATAGTGATGATTCTTAGCTGTAACGGATACAATACTTGATATCGCGAACATGCAGTACCATGGCCTTGCAGGCTAACCTTCAAGAACTATCCAAGAGTGCATACCTACATTGAAGGGCATTGATCAGATGAACGATTTGAACAGAGAGAGGGAGATGGTGCGATCGAATGGGAGAGCGAGAGAATGGAAGAGAAAGAGAGAGAGAGAGAGAGAGAGACAAACAGATGAACATACAACGGGAGAGATAGAGAGTCGTTGAGAGAGAGAGAGAGAGAGAGAGAGAGAGAGAGAGAGAGAGAGGGGGGGGGGGGAGGTGAAGGAGATACAGAGCGAGTGGAAGAGAAAAAGGTAGAGGAAAGACACAGTGAGAGAAAAAAAAGGGGGAAAGAAAGAGAAAGAGAACGCACACAACAAAAAAACTCGTACATTCACGCTAGGAGGTACTTGAGATCGATCACTCCCGTGACCTTTTTAATCCCTGCACCTGGGATGAACATTCTCTAGCTACCTGCAGTCTCCTGCTGGTCACGTGACCGTGACGTCATCGAGTCACGTGATTCATCCGCCTGTCATGCCAACGCCCTATGCGAAATGAGGTCAGGAGCGAGATAGGGAGAGAAAGAGAGAGAGAGAAAGGAAAATTATTGCAAAGTGATCTATTATCTATTACTATAGACGCCAACCTCTATAGTATCCATTCAACATCTAATCATTTTCTTTCATTCAAAATTAATCCATCTGCCCGCTACTGCTCGTCCCTCCCCCAACATACCTCATCACATTTACTACAGACAGGAAAATGAAAGACGCTGTCGATCGAATGACCCATCCTAAATTGCTCGTGAAGATATTTGGCCTGTATCATCTTGTTCCTCACGTTAGCAACCGTTTTGCCTCTGTTTTCATCTCGTGATTTCACATGACATATCACGCTCGAGTGCGATCCTTTATTACGGGTAAGATTTACATCGCAACATATTTGCTGAAGGTCTCGACGTTCATTCAGAGGCCTCAGCCGATTCACTATGCTCAGTGTTGGGGCAAGCCTAGTAGGGCAGTGATGAAGCTGTGTTTTAACGTGATGGTTGATTTGAGAGTTGCAGATACTTATCGGGTCCGACCGCAATATTGCGTGTTGGATGTCCGCAATTTCGCTGGCGTGACGGCCTCTTAATGAAGAGATGGATGTACTGCATGCTGCCAGCCCGCCCGGGTCAGGGAGCAGCGAAAAATCGGGGAAGGAATATAATGCCAGGCGAGAGGGATCGCGGTAAGGGAGCAACGGATAAAATTCATGCAAAGGGCATGTTTATCTTTTCATCTTTATCAATTTTCAGCAGGGTAGTGGAGGAATGCGATTGAATTATGGGAAGGAATATCGATGGGACGTCAATCAAGCAAAGTGCGTCTAACTTTCGCCCGGTCTGGGGTTACCAAAAAGAAATGGAAAATGCGGAGAAAAATCAGCAAGCACACTTTTCGAGGGTTGGTTACTTCGCTCGATCGCTGCAGGGGGCAAGCAGCGAGGGAGCACGCATGCGTTTGGGATGCGAGAGAGAGGGGGAAGAGAGAAAGGGAGATGGCAAGACAGAGAGAGGGAGGGAAAATGAGAGAGTGAGAGAAAGAGAGAGGGGGAGAAAAGGGGAGAGGAGAGAAAGGGAGAGAGTGAGAGATAGAGAAAGAGAGACAGAAAGTAACAGTGCCAGGGAGAAAAGCAAAATGGTGCAGCGGCGCACAGCAGACGAATTAGCATTGTGCTTGCTGGCCGCCGCGTGACGGGCAGCTAGGCCGCCTGCTGCTTCCCGCACACCCGCCAGCGATGGGGCAGCGATGGCCGACCGCCGGCTACGGTATATCATATCTCGGCCGCGCTGTCAATACAGAAACAATATTTTGGCAGGAGCGGCAGTCCAATGCGCTACAGTTACATCGCCGACCTGTGTCGAAATACACCCCCTATCAACGATGGCTTCTCGCGCGGGGGTTCGGCGTTGAAATCCATAGTGCCGCCGCCAACCGTTGCTGGGCATAGTGCGACTCGGCTTTCAAAAATTTTCAATTTTCGCGTGCAGCGGGGTATAATTGTATCCGGTAGCCGAATCGATCGGCCTGAATTTGTCGCGAGCAAACCGTTATGGAAATTGCGCCATAAAATGTAGGTCAGCGCAGGTATTTTAGACTAGAAAAAGGCGCTTTCCCTGAAAAGAAACAAGAGGGGGAGCGGAGGGTGAAACCTCAGGTACCAAAAGGTCACGCTGTTATCGTGCAGACGCCATCTTCGGAAGTTCCGATGCTCCCTCTCCCTCCTCTCCTCCCCTCTCTCCTCTCTCCTCTCCTTCTCCTTCTCCTTCTCTCTAAGCCATCTCATCAGCCGCAGAACGTATTACCTCCCTTAATTACGCCACGAGCGCACGGTCATGCGAGGCGATAACATTGTCGAGAAACCGTTCGAGATATCCCGCCGCACCCACCATGCACTTTTCGACACCCGTCCATTAGCTTTCATCCGAAACTCATCTGGTGCCAAAATGATTATTTTAATTCAACCATATAAAAAAGTGTTAACATTATAGCATTTCAAGGCTCTTCCACTTATCTGTACTATTATATCTACGTAAAAACAGCCACACCTTTAAGGAACTAGGGAAACGAGTTGAAGTTTGGCCAAACATATTATTGATACAGGTAATTAGGCCTAAATGGAGTACTCATTCTGCCAATAACCTTTCCTACAAATTACAATTAGTGGGAAGGTATGTAAAGTAACAAGAAAAATGTCATTCAATTTAATAACAACAAAAGTGAAATGTTATTGGTATTATCATTAATAATGACTGCAATGTAGAAAATAACAGTCAAATCTGTTCTTTGAGTGTGCGATATCCTTTCATGGCAACAAAAGAAATGAGAAAAGTTATAATAATAAAAAAAAACACTGATGCAATTTCATTATCAGTGGGTGAACATGCTGTTTATCAAAATGATTCCACCTTCCTCCATCCGTACCAAATAGGTCTTCAATAAAAGTAAAGTACACTGTACCAGTTTTGAGTGCTGTGAGTAAAATTGAAGTTCAAGCATTCTCACATGTATTTTTCGTATTTTATTAATGGTATCATGGTCACTATCTATCCATCATTGTTACAAGAATTTAGAATGCAATGGTTATAATGATCATGAATCTATGAAAGTGGTGATAAGTGATGTGAATGCACTAGCTGGAATATTGAATGTCGGCGCGCTTTGCGTATGAAATTGAATAACGAAAAGGAAGTTTATTAATTAAAGTATTCCTAATGACAACAACTGAACGCAGCGTTTGCGCTAACTTGGAGCAAGGGGGACGAGGAGGAAACCCCTACCCCAATCCATGGGCCCTAAATATCCCCCTGGACCCACCCCAGTGCCCTATTGGCCTGGAGGGGGGGGGGGGTCGTAGTATGGCTAGTGGGTTCCCCTCGGCACCTAGTTCCGTACCCTTTGGGAGACTCTAATTGTTTAACACCCAGCTTATGTTAATAATTTGAAAACTATTTTACAGCGTCTAAACTTCTCCAAGCGATGCGAGTCTCTCGCTCTTCGATATCGAGCGATCGCGGTCTCCCTTTCTCGTGCGTCGCTCGCTGCGTTGTATAATTTTCATCGAGAAAGTAACAGTGCGCGGTTTTTATTTCGCGCGCATTTTGTTTCGTCACAAGCAGCTCTCGCCTGAGTTAATATCCCTCTTGAAGGCTTTTTCCCTCGAACACTAGAACCTTGGGATAACATTGCGGCCGACAAGCAGCTAGGTGCACGGTTACTGCAAGTTTCTGCTGCCGCTGACTATACTATTACGATATTTACTCGACCCAGCGCTGATTGATATGCATTACATGCAAGTGCTTTTCATTAATTTGAAGGAATGTAAGTTTTGGAGTGCCATATCGGCTGCACGCGTATACGAGAGAGAGGAAGAGAGAGAGAGAGAGAGAAAGAGAAGATGGGGGTAGGGGAGGGAAAATGCAATATATAAAAGGAGAGAATAAACACAGGTTGAATGTGGAAGTGATGTCATAATGGTATGTAAATGAAAAAGGGGGAAGAGGGAAGAAGAGAGTGAGAGAGATAAAGAGATAGAAAGGTGGGGGAAGAGACTGATAAAGAACTAGATTTAAAACATAGATTGATAGAGGGAGGGAGAAAGGAGGAGAGGGAGAGAGAGAGAGAGAGAGAGAGAGAGAGAGAGAGATTGAAAGAGTACTGATATGGGGGTTCTTCGCGCTTGTTGTATTAACGCGTCCATCTTAAATGCAAATTTGATCAGAAAGTGGAATTAATCCTGCTTGGGTCCACAAGCCGAAGCAGGGAAAGGCAAGACGCCACGGTGTAACACCCGATCCATATTCAAATATAATATTTCCCGCCACACCGCATACCTGCATGGTCCCGGTAGATCCCAACATCGCGATTTTCATATTCCTGTTTTCCTCTTACCTTGGCCGGCCGGTCGCCCGTGTGCCCGGCCTCCTTAATCACTCGCCCAATCCTCATTAAATTCTCCACAATCTAATTTTTGCCACCTTTTAAATCTAATAGTGAGCTCTCCCCTCTTGCCGATTCTTCTTTTTTCTCCCGTGTGTTCTGACTGTGTATTATTTCATAGACCCACGCGTTCATCGTGGCGTTACACCCCGTGATTTTTGCAACGTCCCATTATGCAGATAGGCAAGGCGGCTCGTGAACATGAGCCCAATGCGCAATCAACGATCGAATTTCAATCCGAGAGAGAGAGAGAGAGAGAGAGAGAGAGAGAGAGAGAGAGAAGGGGGGGGGGGGGGGCTTTATGTCCATCATGCATCACAATATGTGTGTATGTATGTGTGTGTGCACGTGTGTGTGCGTGTGTAAGGTGTGTGCCGGTGTTTCATAGTATTTCCTATCAGAGTTAATGTGTATTGCATGTGTAAGAGAAACTAAAAAAGAGAAGGGAGAGAGGGGGGGGGGGCAGAGAGAAGGATCAATCATTTTAGGAAGACAGGGATGGTGTTGTCGAGATAGTTACGAAGGGCGCCTTGCAATTTTTACGAAGATATGCTACGGAGAACAGAAGGAGATAAAACAAAGCCAAAAAAAAAAATGCCCCCATCTCGTGTCCTGTGACCTCTTGGTCGTATTTGAATCTTGTGAAGAGCCCCGATCTCCAGCAGTCCTTGTGAGGAAACTATATCGAGCCTTGATTGACAGCGGCCGTCCGCATACGTTGAATACGAGATGGAGAGTGCGCGCGACGTATATTAGGACGCACGACTCGCACGCATGCACGCACACGGACCGCGTTTGCAAGTTAGCGAAGGGAGAGCGCGAGAGACGCAAAATGCTCTCCTAAAGTCGGACACTCTCTTCTCCGTCTAAAGCCAAACACATCTTATTGCCAAAGCGTTATAAGATCGCCTGTGTGCGTAAATGCATGCCTTCTTGATAAAATCTCAGAATCGGAACTGATTATCATACATAATGGAAATTTTATTGGGGGAAAAGTATCTCTCTTTTTGCCGTTGCCCTCTCGCCACCTCTTGAAGCGGCGCTGAGGCGTCTTCGATGAGGCTCGTTTGTGACAGACAATCAACCTCGACTTGGGGAGCGGCGAATTGGTTAAAAACTTAGATGGAATGGGGGGGGGGGGGTATTGCTTCGTACAGGATGGGGGTTATGTCTTCATCCTTTTCTTAATAAACTCGAGCTTATAAGCGCCGTCGCGAGAGAACCTTACAAAGTAGATAGAAGAGCTTATACATACATTAATCCGTTTACGAAAGCTCATAGTGCTTATTGTTGAGATCCGTATCAGCTGTGGCCGCCGCGCGCCGCGCGCCACATCTCGCGGTCTGTGGGGCGATAAGATCAGCGTGCCGAAGCAGAGGAATAATTCTTGCGATATGTAACATTGTCCATATCTTACAAGGTGCGGAGTGGAGGCAATGAGTAGAGGAGAAGGGGGAGAGAGGACAGGAAAGGAATGAAGCCCGAGGCGAGAACCGCAGTGTGAGACGATTAAAATGTCTCTCCATTTATCATCCGGCATTTCCTGCAATTTCCGAAGATATCAATCAAAGGAAAATCATCGGCAAATGAACAGCGCAAATGTAGACCAATTACAGAAAGGAAACGCACAGCACACGCAGCGCAATTCTTGATTATGTACTTGTTAATTTCAGTAATTGTATGTTTATTCTCTCTCGCTTTCTCCTTATGTGCACGTGTATATATGCATGTATGTGTATGTGTGTTTGTGTGTGTGTCATGTGCATGCGTGTGTGTGTGTCATGAGTATGTGTGTGAATGTGTGAATCTCTCTCTCTCTCTCTCTCTCTCCACATCTCTGAAATTGAAACAATGTGAGCAATGTTTCAATAGGAACGTAATGGTTATTATTTTCTAAGACTCTGACTAGTCTTTCATGATGGTGGTGATGACGATGTCGGTAACGATGATGATGATGATGATATATTATCATCATAAAGAGGTGTCGATGACCCTTGTGGGCAACGAACAC
Organism: Arbacia lixula; assembly: GCA_963669155.1. NCBI lineage: Eukaryota > Metazoa > Echinodermata > Echinoidea > Arbacioida > Arbaciidae > Arbacia > Arbacia lixula. The sequence goes on along the minus strand of OZ022581.1, from coordinate 13,168,852 downwards.
GATTGTGATAGCCGAACGCTGTCAAGTTTCAAGTTTCAATTTATTTTCATATTTCTCAATACACATGGATAACAAACATATTACAATCAAACTTAAACAATGTGGTCAATCTTTTAACAACAGTATTGATTGAAGTGAGAAATATGATGGGACCTGCATAGAAGCAAGCTTGTAGAGCTGCAGGTACCATATAAATTGAGATTATATATCACAATCGTATCAACTAAAATAAAGTGCCCTCATAATAATGACATAATCATGCGAGTTCGATTATAAATCATCTAAAAGGAAATAGCATTAATTACGCATTATCGAGAAAATTTCATATTAAAGGAAAATAGAATTTGAAAATTAAGCAAGAGAGAAGTGTTTAGTAAATGAACTTGTAGGCAAATAACGATGTTAACTAATCAGCGAGAGCAGTTTTAAAGTGGTATTTGAGTAATAGGATTAATAGTAAAAAGGATTAATACCAATAGGATTAGTAATAACGAGAGGAAATAAGATGATATGTATGCATTAATCATTGCCCCAAATGTCACCAATTAGACTAATAATGTTGGGCATGTTCTTTAACATTCATAATATGTTCATGATGTTGTAAAATTGATTTAATCAAACATTAAGATTGGTCATTATCCCCTTAACCCTTAATGCGCCATTGGGTAATTTTTCCAAAATAAATACATAAAAATCTAATAGACGAGTAGATTCTTTAGCACACATAGTGTTAATAACGCTGGTGGTAGAATGTTCAAAATCTTGTAAATTGTGATCGTGGTGATTAACTTGATACGTTTACCTATTTGGCATAATCTTGATATCAAATAGAATTGGCATTAGGCTAATGTCTTAATATGTATTGCTAGAATATGGGGTGATAATGACTTCATATAGGAGTGTATATATGTATGTGTGTGTATGTGTGTGTGTGTGCGTGCGCGTGTGTATGTGTGTGTGCGTCTGTGTGTGTGTGTGTGTGTGTGTGTTGGGTGGATGGGAGAGGCGGGGGGGGGGGGGGGGGGAGAGGGGGTACAAGAACCCATCTCTTCTCCCTGCGCCCGCAATGAGAATAACATGATCAAAATAACACCTAATGCATGATGCAAAGATAACAAGGTGACATGATCCCTCTTTGCAACAGACACGGTAGAAGGGGAGAAAGAGGGGGTACGGGAGGGGTCTCTTCCCAAAACGCCAAATAAATAGACAAGAAGAAGAGCAGAAGAGAAGAGTTCGGTTTACAAAATGCTCCCCCCTTGCCGAGATTGCGCGCGGCCAGAGAGGCCCCTAGCATGTTAACGGGCTGTCGTCGTCAGATGCAGATAAACCGAAGCAGCACTTCGCTATGTCATTCAGCGTAAACCCGTCACGAGGAGCACAGAATACTTCAACAAAAACAAGAGGAGGAAGGTGAAAGAAGAAGAAGAATACGGAAGCGAAATAAGACATCGCAAAAAGGGGGACAAGTTAAAGTGAATTCACGGCAAGGTATAAGGGCGATAATCGCCAGGAATACAAGGGAAGAAATATCGCTAGGAGTAAACACTCGAATTGAGCTGGCAGTGAAGAGCCGGCGCTCAGTTCATATTTCACGATATGCGCATTCATAAACGCGGCGTGTGCGGGGAGCTGAGCGAGATGCTCTAGCAAGCTAACGCGTCCGTAACGGCTGCCGAGTAGTGCGCATGACCGGACAGACAGGCGCAAGCATCTTCATTTTGTGGCGGGCTTTAGAACTTGTCTTCCATCGTCTTGTCTTGTTGTTCGTGTTCTATTTCTTCTTAATATTTATCTTCTCCTCCTCTGTTGCCTTTTCTTACTCTTTCCTATTTTCTACTCCTCTTTTGCTTTCGCTTTTTCTTCTACTTTTTATTCTTCTCCTGTGATTCTCTTTCTTAATGTTCTCCTTGTCCATTTCTTCATCTTTTGTTATCATCTCTTCATCCTTATTATTTTTTTCTTGTTGTTTACTCATAATTCTTCTTTGTTCTCCTTCTCTCGTCAATCGTGTTGTTCTTTCTTTTTTGTATTCCTTTCTTTTTCTTCTTCGTGTTCATTTCTTCCCCCTTCACTTTTCACTTCTTATGTCATTATCCTTGCTGCACTTCTTCCTTCCTTTTTCTTATGTTCCCGCTTTCCCTCTCTCTCTCCATTCTCTTGCTTCTGCTCCTCTCCCTTGTCTTAATACATTTATATTTACCTTAGAGATACAGACAAGCTTTCTAAATCCCTCAATCTTTCCAATATCAAATGGCTTATTCATCCCTTCATCTCGTATTTGTCTATTCAATTTAATTTACACATTACAATATTCGGAAAATAATAAAATCACAACTTGAAATGAGAACATGCACTTATTTGAATATTTGTGCAGCTTAAAACAAAGGAATTACAAATATGTAATTTTGATAATTGTAACCAATATCATCACGCTATTATCAATATTTTTCAAATTATGAATATATCGGCACTGAATTGAATACTGATTGATGAAATGAAAGTGAACGTCAAATGGAAAAAAGGATTGTGTTTGTGCCCATGTTTTAGAGGGAAAAAATTGAAAAGAGAGGTGCATCGTTAGGGTATCGGACAAACGGTAACCATGACAATGAAAGAAGTGTGAATTAGAGAAAAAGAGAATATTAAAAAAATGATTTAATTTAATAATTACTGAATGTTTTTTTTTTAATTCAGCACCTTAATCAATACACGAAGATAGTGTGGATAATTGCGATTTAAATGACTATTCTTTTGAATGAAGTCTTCACCATCAGTGAAATTAATGACGTAATCAAGACAGGACGGAGAACTGTAAAATGACAATTGAGATGTAGAACATATCCGAAGGTATACTTTCAGCACCGCAAGACTGAATATAGTGAGTCATTTAAGATTTAGCATGTGAGTAAATATGATATACTATAGGATGACTAACACCTGGTAACGTCTCTGAATAGCAATTGACTTAATACAAGTCACTTAGTCAACGTTCATTATTTGCCGAGGATGAAATGAATCAGACGGGTGAATGATAACACCTTTGAACATCGATAGACTGATGACAAGTCACTCAAACGATATTATGTAGCAAGCATAAAGGACGGGGGATAAAAATAACGCCTTACCTATAAGGAGGAGGAGGAGGAGGAGGAGGAGAGAAGGAGGAGGAGAAGGAGGAGGGTGGAAGAAGATAAGAGGGGGAAGTGGAAGACAAGATAGGAGCCAGCCAGTATCATCATCCGCCTCACACGGCCGAGCCCGATCTATGCCACTGATCAATTTTGATATGACCACCCCTGATTAGACCGCGGATAGACAATTTCGATGTTGCCATCCTTTTCCTTTCCACCTGTCTTGTTTTCTGAATTTTTATATTTTGGTTCTTTCTGTCTTTAATCGAGAGTCAACTGAATACGGGCCGATCGTTACTGCTGCAGCTCTCTCATCTCGCTCGCTTTACACGCGCATCGCTGCGCAGGGGATATGAGCGACTCGCAGGTAGGGAGACACACAGTACAAGCCGTCACAGAAAATCAAATTACAAGAACGTAACATTGCACACGTGTTCTAAATCTTGTACGGCTTATTGTCATCGTGTGCATAGTGCAAGCAGTTGTCATTAGATATATACATTGCTGTCGGGTTATTTACATCATTGCGCCTAAAATTATTAGCCACGGTGATTCCTTCGACATTCGCCTGTTTTTATTAATTAGAAGTTTGCGCAGCGATGGACATGTTGCTATGTTGCTGTGTCGGGTAAACCTGGGACATGTTTTCGGGTTGTCCATATTTTTTGTTTGTGGAACACGCATGCATGAGGTTTGAAGTTTATTTGGGTAAAGTGGCCCAGTGTGTGAATGGATGATCGGTCATGAAGTGGGCCAACGGAATGAGGAGATGAGAGATTTAAAACTAAAGCTGGTTCAGAAATCGGGTGGATGATGAGAAAAGAGAAGATAATTATAATGATGGAAGAGGACAAAGTAAAGAAAGAAGAATGTGAAGGTTGAGCAAGAAAAGAACGTGAAAATTAGGACGGAGACGAATTCATTTGATGTTGGGGGAGGAGGAGGAGGAGGAGGAGGAGAAAGAAGATGAGGAGGAGAACAATAAGAAGATGGGAAGATGTAAAAGAAGGAAGAACATTAAAATAGTAATGAGGAGAAGAAGAATGATTCACTGAAGGATAAAGAAACAGAAATCACAGCTTGATAAAGAGTAACACGCCATGTGAAAAAGTGCAAGGATAAGATGCTAGCAGGAGTAGTGCATTCTGAGAAGACTCGCCTATTTCGTTTTTTTTTTTTGCACACCCTGTACCTCGATGTATCATTACGGTGAAGATTAAAATGAGTCTCGCTTTGGTTTGATTTCTCAGGGTCTCTTTTTTCTATATCATAGAAAGGATGCACGCTTGAGTGACGACGAGAAGACGTTCGTCATATCTTAAGTGTTTGGTAAGGAGGTTTTTTTTTTCAATATTCATAAGCTACGCGTGATGCATCCCACGAAGACAAAATAAGATGATGGTTTCTGTCTTAACTTCGAGAAAGTTCATCATATTCGAAGAGATGGGAATCTGAATAAACTCAGCGTCTGTCCTTTTTACGGGGGAATAGCTTCACCGTGCTAAACTCAGGTTGCTATTTTGTCTTTAACAGCTTATGATGTCCCTGATATATTTGTAGTGAGGAAAAGATCAAGATCGGCATGTTGCCGGCGATGATGCAATACGAAGAACGTAAAGGGGAAAGCTCGAAAAACAAAAAGAGAATAGAAACATAAATAGATGAAAGAGCAAAAGGAAGAAAAGAAAGTGAAAGAAGAAGGAGAAGAAGAAGAAGTAGAAGTAGAAGAAAAAGAAAAAGAAGAAGAAGGAGAAGAAGAAGAAGTAGAAGAAAAAGAAAAAGAAGAAGAAGGAGAAGAAGAAGAAGGAGAAGAAGAAGGAGAAGAAGAAGATGAAGAAGAAGAAGAAGAAGAAGAAGGAGAAGAAGAAAAAAAAAAGAAAAAGAAGGAGAAGAAGAAATAAAGGAGAAGAAAAAGAAGAAGAAAAAGAAAAAGAAGAAGAAGGAGAAGAAGAAAAAGGCAAAGAAAAATAAGAAGAAGAAAAAGAAGAAGAAGAAGAAGAAGAAGAAGAAGAAGAGAGAAAAGTGTAGAAAGAGACATAGGGGCAAAAGGAGGAAATTAAGGAAAAAAATAAGGAACACACTTGGGGAATATTTTAAAACTTATGCCATATGTGCCATATGTGCCATATGATTATGTAAAGCACAGGAAGGGTTCATACTACTTTAGATGAAATTGGCATTATAACAGCTTCAATTTCACGTCTAAGCTTGTCGTTTAGGGTTGACCGTTCTACCAAAATGAATTTTTAACACGGTACATGTATTTGATTTAGAGGATCAAAAGTTGATATCCCTGATATGTTTATCGTAAGATCGCCACTTCTGAGTGTTCTTATCCTACTAAGCTCACATATCAGGGTACCCCCCCCCCCACACACACACATATTCACAAACACCTGGATATACACGTACCACCCATACACATTTAACACGCACATAGTATTTTTTATATTATAGTCATATACAATCATATTGAATACAACTGAACAAAAATAGTTACCTTAATAGATACATGAAATGATTATTAATTAATTGTATATTCAATTTTCTGACCAAACAAAAGACATACAATCAAACACACGCACCCACACACACACACACACACACACATACACACACACAGACACTCAAACAGACACTCACACATATGCAAACACACGCTCACACACAGACACACACAGACACACACATACACTCAGACACACACACACATTCATAATGCACACAAACTCATGCATCACACACTAGACTTAGCCACTACCAATACCACCATGCGCTTTAAGCAACGTCATGCTATAGGCCTACCGTGTGATTTTTCAACATGTGTTTCTGTTAAGCTAGTGCATTGGTAATTGATAGGAGGTATTTATCATAGATAATTATAAGCACTCAAATAATCTTTGCTTGATTTTTTTTTCTCAAATGCCGACAGTAACAAGGTGAACAAGATATAATGTACCGCAGCTTATTGATCAGAAAAAAGGTTATCGCACCATGGCCGATACTTTTAAAACGCATTGTTCACCTTTCCGTTTACGCTCTGATATTATTGTAGCCTCGTCCTGGAGAAAAATAATGCCTCATTATGATTTTAATAAAATAATGGTTTTTGATTAATTGGAAAATATATAAAAGAAGGCTGTGATTCTTCCAATTAAATTTTCAATTAGACGGGTTGCGTCCGCGCGGGGTTATTTATTAGGTAATGATGACCTCTTAATGATTGTAGTGAACGAGGGGGATTTTTTCAAAGTCTCGATTAATCCATCTTCATCAATCATTATCAAGCAGTCCGCTCATATCGCCTGCATCTAGCCACCAGCCACTGGTCTTTAAAAAGCCCGGCTCAGCGGCCTAAAAGTTTGGAAATGCATCAATACCAAACCATTTACTCATTTCACAAAGAGATAAATAAGCATGAAGAGACAGAAAGAGAAATCCCATTTATAATATACGGGATGCTTTTTATTCATAAGTCGGAGATAGGCGCAGCGCCACTTAACAAGTTACACGCACGCATCGCACTCACTTAACTCCAATCTCCAAATATATTGATACATTTTTAGCCAAAGAGCCCAATTATTTTTGATAATAGCATTCTCTGATAAGACTCATATCCAAGCATTCTCGTCGTGCGGCCTCGCACTTGCTATTAATGCTCCTTGTCAGGTTGCCAACCCGATAAAAAATATGGCCAACACTATTTATGAGAGACAGAGAGACCTCTCTGAACTTCGATATGGATTTTTTCCCCGCTAGCTTTTAGTTGCGAGTCGCAGCATTTGACGGAGATCTCGTTAATTGACCCCCGGGCTTTCGGGGCGCGCGAGCCACGGCTTGCGCTCGAGTCTGATGCGGCTCTTGCCGTTTTTACGACGGTAACAATTAAAGTCAGAGAGGGTGAAATTGGTGGAAAATAACTGGATACAGCCTTTTTGGTGATTCGGAGAAGCCATTACCGGCACTGGTTCATTGTGGTCGGATGATATTCATCATAATTGCGTGGATTTTTGAGTGATGAGGAGGATAAATGATAGGGATAGCGATAATGAATGATCATAATTGGAGAAAGGGGAGAAGGGCGAGGGGGTTGGGGAGAAAAATGTATTGAGTATGTGTTTTCATGCTTTTATCCCCGGAGATATTCGTATGTATTGGTCTATACACATGCGATATATTCAGAAGTTACAATATAATTCAATGCAGGCGCACTTGACACATCGATACACTCACGTACACACACACACACACACATACACACACACACACACACACACACACACACACACACACACACACACACATACATATAACCCCAACGTAAACACAAGACAGTGATTTTCTTCTTCTTCATGGTTTCAATAGTTTCATTGAACTTCAAGAACATTTTCAATGAAACACATACACTCGCTTTCTATGGCGTACCCGTTATAAAGATCGGTAGTGTTGAAAGGGTTAAGCAGACCTAATGTTGATTTATTCGAGGTGTTGTTTACTACCAAGGGTGTAGTTTAGGTCAACGCTCCACCAATATTGATAGTGCATGAGTTCACGCATCCACACCCTTTGACATTCATTATCTTATTTGAAGACATGTCATTAACCGATTGCGTGCTGGAATAAGAGCCCCAAAATTCATCAATTATGCAAAAAGAGTTAACCATTTCACATCTACTGATGACGTCACCTTCACACACGGCCACGACCGCGACATACAAGGACAATACCGAGTGTCCCTAACACAAATGTGTTAGACATAGCCAGTATGCACTGCATTGTATTCATGCTGACTTAGCTGCTCGTACGCAGTAACGCACTCGCGTGCGTACGTAGTGTGAGAGAGATCTAGATCATCGCATCCGGGTCAATACGACCCCTAGACGTGATAGACGTGACCTGTCCTAGCACGTGACTTGAGCGGTGAAACTTAAAGGATGGCGCCTATTCAACTTTAAAACATAAAGAGAGAGAGAGAGAGAGAGAGAGAGAGAGAGAGAGAGAGAGAGAATAGTGAGGCATGTGTGTGGGCGAGGGATGCATGCGTGTATGTGTGTGTGTGTATATGTGTACGTGTGTGTGTGTGGACATATTGGGTGAGAGGAAAAGCGTATGGGTGTGTTTAAACTAGATGTAAAATATAAAATGCCCCCATGAATAAACGGGTTGGAAAAACATTAAAAAAGTGGCAATTAATATCAACTTGCACCTTCTAGAAAAAAAAATTGATGCTTTGATAACATTTCTTTCAGCTCAAATCATGAGAAAGCGTTTGAAGTGCAGTTCAACACCATGGCCCTGTTGCATAAAACTTACCATTGATGGTAACCTTGCTACCAATGACAACTTCTATGGCTATCTTGAATTTGATTGGCTGTCGAGCGATGTTACCATGGTAACAGAGTTACCATTAGTGGTACGTTTTATGGAACAGGGCCCATAAGTGTTGCAAATTTGAGTCACATGAATATCATTTCAATATTGCCATCAAGATTATGGTCATGTCATCGTTACAGTTATCGCCATGGTCTCCTTCCTGTCGCAAAACTCACGAAACATGAAAGAAAGCATTATATTCAGTCTTATACTCCGAAACTGGTTTAATCTCAGAAATCAAACTGCCTCATTGGCCCGTATTCGAAACGGTGTTTTAACTTAGCACTAGAACTAGACTACTAGTAATTTTATGGGATGCCGACTCATACAACATAACTCATTATTAATGACTTTGGCCACGCAATCACTATGGTAATTGAGTAATTGTCCATAGAATGATTGCAGCGAATAATTAAAATCACCCACTGGTGTAATATTGTGTGATGAAAATCAATGATTTTGTGACAGCATCGGATGATTTACTTTGCGCCCCATAAAGTTAGTTTAGTTTAGTTTTCAGTCCGCCACCGTTTATATTTAGTTAAACCACCGTTGTCAAAACATGCCATTTTGTATTGATAGCAAAGACACATTTATACAGTACTTATATACTTAAACTTAAATAATTGTAATTTGACAAAAACAAGCGAGCAACATTGGCATCTTCTATTCCCAGCTTCCTCAACTCCGATGATAAGTTCAACATCAAGTTGCACCCTTGGTTCCTTGGTGAGGAACGTGATTCGTTATTCCGCTATATCTTTCAAGGGTTAAAGGATGATAAGGGCTTGGTAAAGCACGACGAAAGAAAAAAACACGTCTGCAACTTTTCTTACTTGCGTGAGAAAATGGAAAGATAATTCAAACTGCGCTAGTGCGTAAGAGAATCAATGAAAATATCGGAATGGGGGTGACGCGAGAATGACGCGCTGTACTTTCACTGCGTCTTGGTTTCCCTCACACCCTCTTTCTCTCTTTCTCTCTGTCACTTTCCCTCCCCTCTCTCTCTCTCTCTTTCACTACACTTTCTCTAAATATGTGTTCCTCTCTCTCTCTCTCTCTCTCTCTCTCTCTCTCTCTCTCTCCCCCCCCCCCATTCTTCCCCCCCCCCTCTCTCTCTTTCTCTACCCTCTCCTATATTTCTCTCGGCTATCCCTCTCTCCACTCTCCACTCTTTCACCTTCTCTGTACGTATGTTCTCTCTCTCTCTCTCTCTCTCTCTCTCTCTCACACACACACACACACTCATCCTCTCCGCATCATTTTGTAGTTCTCTCCCAGCATTAGCCCAGCGGCAACGCCGGAGAGGAAGACAAAAAGGACAAGGCTTGTTAAGAAAAACCTTCAAGACAATAATCTCATCAGCTCCCATTAAAAAAACAAAGCTAAACACAGTTACAGAAAATAATCTTCGGTTGAGAAGAGAAATTGTGCCATCGGGAAGTCGAAGCAAGACGAGAGAAGAGACTTCTTTAGCGTGCTAATCGTCTTTTTTCATTCGTCTTTTTTTTATATTCTCGTTGTTTTTTTGGCGGGGAATATGCAAATGAAGTTCTCACACGTGACTGAGCCGATGTGTATGATTCTGGTTGATTTGTTGTGGAGAGACGCACATTCATGATACTGTCATCCCGTGTCTCCTATTTCCTGATTTTCTGCTATTTTTCGTTTTGCCCGCCTGCGAATCACCACCGAGCCGTCACTAATTGCGTGTCATTCATACATGACAAACAATCCTAGATCAGATGTAATCGGGTGTGAATGGATCATTTAAGGTATGCGTGGTTTTCCTTGACATTTCTTCGTCTTGTCTTCATCGTTGTTTCTATGCTCTCTCTCCTCCTCTCTCTCTCCCTCTTCCGCTCCCCGCCTGATATACATTTATGCTTCGTGATGATGCGAATCTAAAATAAGCTGAAGTTAATTTATTGGTGAGGGGTGGTTTATTTTCTTCTTATGATATCAGTACCAAGTCGGTTTGTCAATTTTGTTCGCTTGTCGCTGTTTATGGTCGCCCGAGGGGCACTTTGAGGTCTGCGCACGGGGACCAGTAGGCACGAGATGCCCTGGGCGAGATTGTCTTCCATCGTATACATACGTGGATGCGGGGTAGAACAAGAGGGGATGGGGGGGGGGGGGGGGGGGTTCTTGCCCTTGTGTTTGGTACTGACATCACCTTGTCTGGTTAATCGTCACTTTTTAAGAGGATGCAATAGAAAATGGGGAGTATAAAGGATGTGGTCCTTTGGTCGGACTAATGTGTGTGTGTGTGTGTGTGTGTATGTATGTGTGTGTGTATGTGTATATATTATGCGCGTGTGCGTGTGTGTATAGAGGGAGTACTTGCTAGGAGAGGAAGGCGGGGGGGGGGGTACCAATGCGTCTATTCAATAGGATGCAAGCATTCAAACTCTTTTATCACATGCGTTATGAGATACAAATGTACTTGAATATTTTCACCTGACTTCGATTTCAATACACAATCTCATTTATAAAAATGATAACATACATAACATAACATAATTTCCAATATCAAAACCTATTTGTGATTTGTGATTGCATATAATGCGATGTCCCACCCAACTTTTTATGCACTTGTCCTCATATTGAACTTTCGAATCGAAGGACAATACATGAATGTGATTTCCCTTTCATACTATTGTTTCACGATAAGTAGCATTTAAACAATCGGGGTTTTATTGTTTGAAACAATCATAATTTTTTCTCAGGTGTTAGAAGAGAAGGCTAGATAGACTCCAGCTCATGATATAGCCATACGGCTGATCTAGACAGAAGTACTGCTGACCCCTCCGTCTTAAGACGACGTTACATTAATTGGCGCTTGGCTAATTCGTTCCTGACGCCCCCGGGCCCGATTACGTTCACCCTTCCTGAGCCCATTCTCGTCCTCATGTGTGCCAATCGGTACAGGAGATGTCGCGAGGCGGGCCCCAGTCATTACATCAACGTCGACTTGGAAGACTCTCCATCTTCAATGTTGCAGAGTGTCGCCACGCTCCGGTGAGCTGATGTAACACCTTTCAAAAATAACGCCATAATTAGCGCTGTCGTGAAAACAGAGGTACGCGCGATTCATCCCACCCAAGAGATGTTTCCCTTTTCACCGCTCTGCCTCTTTAGCCCCGTTTACATGGAAGCGGTTTGTCGGTGCCGTTCGGCTTCAGAAGTTTAAAATAGCGTAATGCCGCGGCGGCAAAGAAAGCAAATTGATACATGCAGCGATGTATGATGTATTCTAGACATCGCTCCTTCGCTGGAGTAGTGAAACCGTGTAAACAAACCATCGATTTCCATAGTAGAAAGAAAAAGGTTTAAGAAATACACTCCAGTGTGAACAACCCAATATGATTACCATCATAGTAGTGAGCAGCGGTTATCCATTCCAGTGTGAATAACCCAACATGATTGCCATTAAAGAAAGGAGCTGCGGTAATCCGCTCCAGTGTAAACAATCATATATGATTGTCACTATAGGTAGGAGCATCAGTAATTCATCCGAGTGTGAACAATCCTATATGATTACCATAATAGCATGGATCAGCTGAAAAAGCACAAGTGTGAACAATATAATATGATTGATATTATCGGAAGAAAATGCAAGAAATCGCTTCAATGTGAACAGCCCATGATAGAAAATAGCACCGATAAACCGCACTAATGTGAATGTGCCTTTATCTTTTTTTTTCGTAACGACGTCAGCCGCTGCACTATGCAGAATTCATCATTCACGTTTGTTATGGGCCAGACAATCGCCGTTTTGATACTTGTAACTTAAATTCCAATCCTGACACTGGCATGTACTCGGAAAATCAGCCAAGAGATGGTTTGATCAAATAAAACAATCGAAATAACAAAATACATAGCAAAGAGTAGACACGATCGTGGAACAAAATGTGGAATAGGGTACATATCTTTCAAATATATACCTACTTTGTTAAAGAATGAGTCATATTCAAGTGCAATTTAGTGGAAATATGCATGACTTGGAGCAAGCTTTTGACTTTAATATATACAAGCTGGACTGAATAAGTTAACACTGCATTTTACGTAACATTAACGACAAATGCTGATTGGCGCGCATCTTTTAGTGTCATGCGACGACAGATTTGCACGCCCCTCAAGGAAGATTGATAGTTACAAATGATTGAAATTAATATTAAAAAATCTTGCTTCTCTAAACTTTCAGCTCTGTGTCATGTATGTATCTATGAGTAAACCATTTACTTACACGACGTCAAATGATTGCACTCGATAAAAATCTAAATTATTGAGACACAACAATTCAGATTTATAAGTGAGACTCCATGTGCATTTATCATGCGATTCATGAATTCAGTTACAAATGAAACAGAAAACGAATGTTATATTTCTCACATTTTTCAGACAAGGGCGTATACATGGCTCCGCTGGAAAACAGCTGTCAAAGAGTGGTTTAGGGGACTATCTGTTGTAATGATGGAGGAGGTGGAAGGATGTGAAGAATAAAGAGAGAGAGAGAGGGAGAGAGGGGGAGATAGAAATACGAGAGAGTGAGAGAGATACGAGTGAAGAATATAAAGAGACAAAGAAGGAAGAGTGGAAGTGTAGAAGAGTGAGAAAGAGAAAGAGAGAGTGAGAGAGAGAGAGAGAGAGAGGGGGGGGGGGAGGGAGAGAGGGGGAGAGATAGCTAGATAGGTGGACAGGGGAGAGAGATAGATGGGGGCAGATAATTTTATATAGACAGAGAGAGAGAGAGAGAGAGAGAGAGAGATGGGTCAAAGAGAGAGAGAGAGAGAGAGAGGGAGAGACAGAGACAGAGAAAGACGGAGAGAGACAGAGAGAGAGAGAGAGAGAGAGCGGGCTTAAGGGAGAAGGTGCCAGTCAATGTACCAATGTCAAGTTTATTGGCAGTCTCCATTCATCACACGAATGTTTTAATTATGTTTTCCACACGAGCAGGCGAGGGAACGAGCGGGAAAAGCATGCTTCTCTTTACGCACTCGATATCATAAATACATAGCCATCCACCGCCCTTGCACCTCCGCCGTATTAATACAAGCAGAGAAAAAACACTAGATTGTGTTTGTTCAAATATGATTGAAGAGAATTATGGCTTTCTTCTTAATCAGCTCGCGTCTGGAGTTCGCCTTTTCTCAACAAGTATGACGGATGACTCCTTTCGGAATGACATTATCAAAAGCTGGCTTTAATTCACCCCTGCATAAATGGAGGCACGTACGCGTTGCACGTGCTGGTCGGGCGCACGTCCCAACTAATTAGTGCGCAGCGCGTGCTGGGGCGGTGTGACTGGCCGAGACAACCCGCGGTCCCTTCGATCGCTACACTTTTTGTGTCACTTCAGCGTTAATGCAGATTAATATTTAAAGGAAGAACAAACAGTGCTTGAATTAATACTTGTGATTATGGCTTTCCAAAGAAAAATAATTAGATTGCCAAATATGACGAGAACAAAAGCCGAAACAAATCGCATTAGTGTGTTAACATGGACCAATAGAAAACCGACATAACACTCAGTAATACCATGAATACATAGACTTTTATTTAAAAAGCACTATGATTAGTTGCGTTGAATACTAGAGTGAGTAACGACAGAGAATGGAAAAAAGTAGTACAAAGGTTTGATGGACTGACATAAAGATAAATCTGCAAAATCATGTATGTGATGTCTGTGGGAAATTTATATAAAGGAGATAGAATTGTCTTCTTTATATAGAATTGCAATAAGGGGAAAACAAGAGGATAATGATAACGGCGATGATGATGGTAATGATAATCAACCTTCTGAGTAGGAGAAGCTGCATCTTTACGTGATTTATGTGTATTACATGTGAAATAGTTGGAAGTGGTACACAAAGAGTTAAAATGAAGAAGAAAATGAATAATTATGGGAGAAGAGGTAGTCATAGAAGAAGAAGAAAAGCAAGCCATGTCAACGGCGATGAGAGAACTACCGGATACGAATGGTGCAAGAGATGGGGGGGGGGGGGGGGGGCAAAGTGTGACTATTGCAAAGATGACAAGATGTATGGCCATCGAAATGAAGATGCTACATGCATCGAGGACATTTTAAAGGAAATATACGTGTCTCCGGTCCCTACTTCCAATTTGCGACGATGATATGGATGATGATGTTGATACCAAACAAAGCATCTTCGCCATGATAAATGGTCGCTTTAGCCGAGGCGCTGCCTGCACGCCATGAAACCCAAAACACACAGGCTCTACATTAATATCCCGCGCCCAGATGATGCATGGGCACATCGTTAACGTCCTTAGTCCAATACATCATCATCCACGTACGGTGCCCCCTTCTTTCTTTCGCCCCCGTCTCTCTTCTTCCTCTCATATTGCCGTGTCGCGAGCAAGCTCTCGGCCTTTATGGCTTCATATTATATCAATAACAACCTGTCATTGCTTCGTACAAATAAAGACACGGCAAGATGCATCTTTGTTTTGTTTATGTGTAACTTATTGGGTAAATGCGTGCTGAGGCTTCTACCCTGTTTCTGACGTATAAGGTCATTCCATGATGCCGTCGGGTTATTGAGGAAACTTGCCCCTGTGTCAATGTGTGTACACAGCATTTGCTTTCATATATGAATACACGTTCCTTTCACTTCCGTTATATCCTCTGTATGTTCTTCCAACACGACTTCATGGTTTTCCAAATGAAAGAAAATTGTTGATGTCGTTCCACACGATGAAGATTAACGCCATTATATTCCTTAAATGTGAAGTTTCATGTAGTAGGAAATGAGACGTTGATTCGATGACATTGTGTACGTGAACGCCTCATTCAATGCAATAACCTTGACAACAGTTGAATACATTCTGACTGTATTTGAGAGTTCCAATTATTTCAATTCACCAATACTTTATCAATATGATATCATTATGAATATTCTGAAAAAGCTTAGCAACTTTGAATTTTCTTGACAAAAATAATGCCAAGGGTTGGCGAATAAAAACAATCACAAAATATATCAATAATGTAAACATCAAATAAATCATCATTGTTTATTACATCAATGTTACTTTTATTCGATTACATTTGCTATCCAAAGATTCATTAAATGTAAGTCATCTTTTGTTCGTTAAATGTTTTGCATTGGAAAGGTGTAGAAAATCTGATAAATAACGTCATTACTCAAAATATAAACTTCTAGGTGTGAAACAAGTCGGCAAATTTAAGTTTGGTTTCGCTGGGGGTTTAAGTTTACATATGATTTATATTTAGATTGTGTTGTTAAAGGGAACGGTCACTCGTGGGTTGATGAGACCCGTCTTCATGTTTCATGTCATGACGTTAGATAACAAACATATCATACTGAGGTGATCTCTTCCCGTGGTCCGGAACTCAAAGGAGAAGAGGAAAATGTGATATTTGCAGAACGGTTCTGTCATGATGATGATGGCACAACCCCTTTAAGTTAATAATAACTATTTATGACATTATCCATCATTAAGTATCCATTTCTCGTCCATATCGGGAGTGGTTTTGAGTACACATATACAGGCTAATGGATCATGCGTCTACACGGGTTCATCCTTCTCACACCGCAATATCAGCAATCATTACATAAAACTATAACACATTATTTGGCCGGGGAAAAAGACAAGCGCCAACGTGACACGGCTACCTATCGCCTCCAAATGAAAACACCTTAAGGCTGCATTTGACCGATATTTTTAAAATGAAATTCTAGCAAATTGGTGTGGAGAAAGTAAGACTCATTGTTTCTTGATGTCATGATTAAGAGAGAGGGCATTGGGATGAGCGGCGATATGGAGTGATGGATGGCTCCCTATACCATGGTGGCCTGTGATGGATGCGCAAATAAATGGAACATTGTAAGAACAAAACCAGCAAAAATGATGGATCGTTCGACAAATTGGAGGGAGAGAAATTGCGAGAGATACATGAAATAAGATCCTTCGGCGGGAATAGATTACAATTTTTCTGTTTCTTCAGCGAGAACTAAAAAAAAGAGCAAATATTCGCTGAAGGAAAAAAAAGTCAAAGTTCAGACCAAACATTGGTGCATTCGATTACATGATTCGAAATTGTTTTTACGAAAGGGAGAAGTTATTCTTTCGGATCTGTTTTTCTTACGTTTCTATTTTTGCTTTCTTTCCCAACAATAGATTAAGTTAACGTAAAAAAGAGCGACATTTACACGTGGCCTACGTGACGTGTGATTCTAATGTAAATTGTGTTAAGCCGGGCGACTGTTTTCTTTTATCGCGTTCTGAGTGCAATGTCTCTTTATTTGAATAAATTGAAAAATACTGATGAAATCAAACTCAAAAAAGAAGAAATCCCAAGGGTTGAGCAAAGAACCTGGGAGGAAAATGGAGAACACGCGTATGTGCAAACAATGCAGCAAATCAAGTTATTAGGCATGTAAGGATGCTGCTGCGAAAATGTGTTTTTCCTTTTTTTTCCCCCCAGGTTCTGTGTAAATCTAAAAAGTGACTTAACATAGTAAAACTGTAACATTCTCGTAGCATGCTTAACCAAGAATAAACTTGGATATTTCTGTAAACCCTTTAAGTCGGTATTTTCAATGATATTATGAGCAACGTCTTAGTCTCATATCATACATGCAATGCGCGTGTGCGTATGTGTAGGAGTATATGTGCATGTGTGTGTATGCATAGTGTGTGTGTGTGTGTGTGTGTATGTGCGTATGTACGTATGTGTGTATATGCGTATGTGTGGATGGGTGTTTTGTGTGTTTGTGTGTTTGTGTGTTTGTGTGTCTGTAAGGACATTAATATTTGGGCCAGAGATTGATTGTATGATTATGATAAGTACGTATAGGCATATACATGTATACGCAATATGCATGGATGTATGGGTGTAGATATGACATGTGGTTGACAGACTGATGGGTTAGTGGATGGACTGATGAATAAATACAATAAAAACAATGATGGGTGGATGGGGGCGGATGGTTGGAGGGATGGAGGAACAGATGAATGGATGGATGGATGGACGGATGGAGCAACGGATGGAAGGAACAGATTGATGGATGGATGGATGGATGGATAAATAGATGGATGGATGGGTGGATGAATAGATAGACGGATGGAAGGGTGGATGGATGGGTAGATGGAGGGATGGATGGAGGAACAGGTGGATGGGTGGATAGATGAAAGGAAGGATGCATTGGTGGATGCATAGATGGATGGATGGATGGGTGGGTGGACAGTTTGGGTGGATGGATGGGTAGACGGATAGTGTGTAGACGTATGGATATGAAGGTGTGTGAATAGATGACTTACCCCCGTTTATACGCGCTTTTATTCAGTGCAAGTGGAAACTAAAACATAGAGGGGAAGGGGAATAGAAAGGAATGTCCAGAACCAGTATGAATGCGATGATGAACCACTGAAATCAATAAATGTAATGTACCCCTTGCGCCCTCACAAGCCGAATGCTAAAGTTCAAACCTATCCACAATACATCCGGGCAAACAGCCTCTAGAAAACGTGCCTTTAACGTAGAAAATGTTATAAGAGGACGTATATGCATTGCCATAGATCCCAAATATTGACCAGACAATCGTGATCAGACCAAATCTTATATTGACACTAGCTCAATATGGGACGGTAGGGAGAGAGAGAGAGAGAGAGGGGGGAGTCAAAGAGTCACTTCTCGACAGAAATCATATTCATATTTGTTTCATCTTTGTTTGCGCAACTTTATTGACACAATTCTCCGGCCACGCGACTAAAAGCAAAGACATTCTATTTTGTCGTTTCTCCTATTTTGCTTTCCTTTGCTCTCACTCTCCCTTTCTTTACACAAGAATTAAGAATGTAAGAAGGAGCTCAATAAGAGTCAAGCAAATAATTATTTCCTGTACGAGAAATGAAAGGCAGTGACGGAATGACTCAAATTTCATCTTTTTTCCCCTCCTTCAAGTTATGGAACGTAGGCCAGAATTGATACAGGGTTTTGCTTGCAAATATTGGCAACAGTATCGCGCACGCTTAATAGCCCCTGATCTGTGTGTGAAACTATGTCATCAAACACTCAAATGAAATGTGATTCGCACTTCGTCAATACCATAGCGTACAGACTGAGCGGAGAGAAAGACGTCAGAATGCGTGTATGTGTGTGTGTGTTTGTGAGTGTTTGTGTGTGTATGTGTGTGTGTCTGTGTCTGTGTGTGAGTGTGTGTGTGTGTATCTGTGTGTGTGGCTGTGTGTGTATGTGTGTGTGCGTGTGTGTGCGTGTGTGTGCGTGTGTGTGCGTGCGTGTGTGTGTGTCTGTCTGTGTGTGTGTATGTCTGTGTGTGTGTCTGTTAGTGTCTATGTCTGTGTGTGTGTCTGTGTGTGTGTCTGTGTCTGAGTGTGTCTGTTTGTGTGTGTGCGTGACTGTGTGTCTGGGTGTGTATGTCTGTGTGTGTGCCTATGTGTGTATGTATGTATGTTATTCAGTCATTATGCATTAGTTTTCAAGACATAGCAGAAGGTGAGGTGGAAAATGAAAAGGAAGTGGAAATAGAGAGAAGAAAGAGAAGAGTAAGAAAAGGAGAACGACAAGAAGAAGAAACGAAAGAATAAAGGAAAGAAGAAATAGGGAGAAGGAAAAATGAAATGAAGAATAAAAGGAGACAACTGAGAAGGAGCAGGGACAGAAGTAGATTGAAGGAATCAGTAAACGGAGGAAATAAGAAAAATTGGGAAGAGAGGGAAAGAGAGAGATAATGAGGAGAAGTAGAACTGAGTACAAGGAGAACTTGAGAATAAAGAAAGGGAGAATAAGAAGAAGGAAGAAGGGGAACTGAATAGTTAGTTATATTGAAAAGAGATAAAGAGAGAGAGAGAGAGAGAGAGAGAGAGAGAGAGAGGGGGGGGGGAGAGAGAGAGAAGGAGAAGAAGAGGGAAGAAGAAAAAGAAGGTGAAATCTCACGCAGTCGCCTGACACCACGTCTTACTATGTCACAATATATTTCATGCTTAAGGATGTGCCTTTATACATACTGAATAAACAGTAAGACAGCACTCCAAATGAAGTATATTTTATTTCAATTTAAGGAATAAAGTTGATTGAATCGAATATTGATGATGATAAAGATTATCATACCGATCACAAAGCTGAGTAGCGATTATTTGTTCCTGTTTATTTTACATCAATGGAAGTATTATCAAAGAGGTGAGGAATTTAAAATAATGAAAATACCGTGACAAAATCCGAGGGGACAAAGCGTTCTTACGAAGGGTCAAATAAGAAGATGCGTGGGAAATCAAAAACACAAGAAAATCAAGGAAAAGGACAATTGGCAGAAGTTACTCTGCAACCAGTTTTTTGACAGCTTTCAATCATCGGCCCCTCTATCCGACAGAGCTGAAAGGGAAGCAAGGCGGATTTGAGAAAGAATATATTCAATATCTCGGATTTGCCCTGCTTGAGTGCGAAGCGATGACACGTTAAACCATATTGATAGAAGTCCCAGTATCCCGTGTCAGCGAATGGATACGCGACGGTCTGTGCAGAGTTACAATTTTTCATGAATATATTTCGGAAATATTTCAATCATATCCGCTCCGAACGGATCGCGTAACGATTCAAACTCTAATCGATTTGTGTGGAATTCAATTTTTGGAGGTATTTCGTAATTGAGAAGGTTATTGGAGACAGGATAAGGGTGTGTTTTCAATTAACACGTTAATCTTTTCTGGAGATATATGTCATAAATAATACCGCGTATCGAGAAAAGGTAAATAAAACACGCGTATAGGAGAGCCATGGAATTCACGAGATATACTTGTCTTGGAGACAAGACCTTTACGAAATTCAGAGTTCTTCCGAGCCTTTGCGTGTGTATTTTCTTGTACGGTTGAATAATCATTAAGTGATATTTATTTTGCAGTATAGAGAAGGATCTTACATGCTGACCACAGTATATACATCGTGTTTACATGAAATGCATTATATTGCGCTTACAATACCAACAATATTATCCATTAAGTGGTGCCAAGAAGGTGTCAGGTATATAATATTTTATATTCATATTACAAACAGTCGCATGTTTCTCCTACTCAACGCTTTGATTCATGTTATTCGTTCGATCAATGTTTAAAAAACTGTCACTGATTCACTTTCTCATGGAAGGACTTTTGTGTAGGCTTGAACTTTGTTAAAGGGTCGTCAATGTTATATATATATGATATACTCTCCTTTGTATAAAGGAAGCCCGTTAAGATATGTTTTGCGTAAATGCATATTCATCTTGTGATATAAGTGTGAGATTATATGGGTTCGTGTACTGAAATACTCGCATCTATTCGGTTGAAATCAATTGCATTGTCTGTGCCAAATGCAGTTTTGATACATTTTCTTCACAAACAAGAAAGTCATCGATATGGCTGATTTGGAGAACAAATATTTCACCAAGACTGACCCACTGTGGCAAAAGGAACCAGGTGAGAAAACTGTGCTATTTGTGTTGTTAGATTAGTTGCACTCTGCATACGCGACCTTACACAATGATTCATCCTACTTTTAAGACACTTAATATTATGCCTGCAACGTGATGCTATACTGCATTGACGCATTGACGCATTGACGCTAATACAAGTGAACAAATGACAGGCAAATCTTTTTTTATTTGTAAGAAATGATAATACGTGCATTTGCTTCCTTTTACCAATGTAAGACAGAAAAAAGTTATCATGTTTTTATGGAGTATTTTTATGAATGTCTGATCTGTAAAGGAGCAACAATCTCCTTCAATACGTTTGTACCGTTGGTATAGTTTTGCACACGTAAGATTCACTACTCCCATATAGAGCAGCTCCAATTGTTTTGCCACAGACAAAATAATGTCTGAACCAGTGACACACTCAAATCCCATAGGTCAGCGTTTTGTGCGGTATGTAATGAGTTAATCTCGGGTGTCCATAGATCGAGCGTGGAGGGGTGGGCGACTTTTCCCGACACAGAACGGTGCGAAGTGTGAGGGCGCTATCTTATGTGAAATTATGATCAAACCTATGAATCAAAGTACATGGCGTGTGTAGTCAGGGTTGTGAAACAGGTAAGGGGGTGGGGTGGGGTGGGAGTTGAAGAGGTAGGGGTGGGGTGCATAGTGTGTGTAACAACTAGGAAGAAGCGTCATGACAACAGTCTTTTCTATACAACAATTGCGCAGCCTTCCAGACCGCGGGTTCAAGTTTACAATCATAACAATAGGGATAGGTGAAAGAGAGACGGTCAATTAATACACGACCCGGTCTGGCGTTATGTAATGTAAGGTCCGGCCATTGAATACAGGTACAGGATGCAGTAATTTTAGCTTATACAGTGCCAAATAGCACTGTTCTCCCATTGGCCTTGGTGTACTTAAATACTTGTATGGTCAAGTTTTCATTAAGTACATTATACATGCAAGTATTAAAAAAAAAATAATTGGATGAACAGGTGTATTACAAACTACAGCTGAATCAGTGGCGTGCTGCTATGTCGAGAATACCTCAGTACTGCATCATTAGGAAACTGAGTCCCTCTTTACGGCACAGAAATATCAGAGATATTTAGTTGTAATTTTTCTTAAAGCCTAAGTGATTGTGGTTACTTGGCGCGTTTTACATAGAATTAAAGAGAATGAAGAAAATGTGGATCATGGAAAATGTAGTTATAATGTCGCTTTCTTCCGTTTTGTTAATTAAAATAACTTTATTCGAAAAAATAACGATTAGGGTGTCTCTCATTAAACGGTATGGTGCTCATTAAAAATAAGTGAAGCTGAATTATATAATCTTTATAAGAATAATGTTAAAGAATAACGTTGAAGATTATAATATCTTCTTTATTATTACAGCCATGTAGCTCTTCAACTGACCAAACTATCTTGTTGTTGAGCATATTCATGTAATAGTCAATAAGACACTTGACATTATACATTATTATGTTATCAAGAGCATTGACTACTTAAGTGATAAACCAATTAACTTGATTAAGACCCAACAAAATCATCCTGATATGAGAATTACGCAAAATTACATAATTATATACACGAACTACGCGTTCCACTATATTACTTGTGTAGTGCAGTGTTTTATACACCATAAGCTAGACCGGTATACGTCATACGCTTATGTACGTGCCTCTGTGTATCGACCGCATGTATTATATTACACACAATATATGCATCGCTGATTGCTGATATGCGTGTATACTTTTGTTACGTAACGATGAATATGCCTATTTGTTGAGTCGCATTGAAGATCAGATTATTGTAGGTCAAAAGAAATCATTAAGCGAATTTCTATGTACCACTCCGGTCAATAAAATAGCTTAAATCACAAGGACAAAGGGGCTTGTTTCTAGGCCGGGACTTTCGGTCTTAAGAAACTTGGACACTTGGCAAACAATATGGGACTTGCCAAGGAAAAGAGAAAGAAAAACGCAAATAATGTAGCGGGCTCTAAATTTGACCACAAGTAGGTGTAGAGTTGGTGGTCCTCTGTTTATGCAGAAGATGGGTGTAGGCATATAGTGGGGGATCATTTTTACGTTCAGCTTTTTGCTCTATGACTTGACGTTATAACTTTGGGGTGTACGTGCTTGGTGTGTAATGATAAAAGATCTCCCGTTTTGTGGTTGACTTGGGAAGACAATGGTCTATTGATCAAGAGGAAGAGCGACTCTGAACAATTAGCTCGCATGAAGGAACTGAAAACCAAGATCGGGCGAATTTAGAGCAATCAAGCTCTCGTTCGTGCAATTTGGTTCTTATAGGGGAGCAAATCTTTAGGCAGACTTATTTTTATACTTACCAAGTATATTGAATATCAGGGATTTGAAAATCGTATTGTGGCACTTATGACAGAATTATCATTGTGAAACCAATATAATTTGTTACATTTGTGTTACCTCGAGAGGTACATTCCACTCAATTTATTTTAAATGATGTGTTGTTACATATAGCTTATAATGGACTTCGCGGTTGGTCATTATTCCCTAAATACAATTCAACATTTCTACAAAGACCACTGTTTATAGCGACCAACTATATGTAAAGGCCACTCAACTTTTGCCCATTCGGATCAGTTTCCGTTTAATTACGCATTTCTTTTAAACACCACATGTCAATATAGACCGCCAATTCTTGATTCCTGATATATGTATCTGGTGGTCTTTATAAACGGGTGTGACTGCTGTACGTGACTTGTATGGGTTGGATGCACTGCACGCGTTTACATGGTGCCTTAAATGTACACTTTAAAACATGAAACAAAAAGGAAGAAGCTGTTTCTTGTATTGTCTGTGCACCCCGCGAAATACCATTGGTTTTACACAGCACTGTTTTAACCCGTGAGGCGCATGTTTGTATGTTTATACACACAAGTCCCATAGGGCTGTAGTCTGCCTGACACACAACGGGTTAAAGGGTTGTGGCCTGCTAGTATCAGCGTTCATAATAGCCCACCCCGAGGTCCGAGGAGGTACTGACGTGGGTTTGTGGGTTGTGTGTATACGCGCGCGGGGTTGAGGTGGAGAAGGAGGAGAGTGGGGGGGGGGGGGGGGGGGGAATCAAGAGAGCACTATGATACAAACATACAAAATATGCTATCTACCGATAAGTCTACTCATGTACAATGAACGTCTTCGAATTGATGCTACCATTCCCAAACGTTGTAGCCATCTGCGCGTTCGCGACTGCAGAGAGAGAGAGAGACAGAGAGAGAGAGAGAGAGAGAGAGAGAGGGGAGAGAGAGAGAGAGAGAGGGAGGGAGAGAGAGGGGGAGGGAGAGAAAGAGAGAGAGAGAGAGAGAGAGAGAGAGAGAGAGAGAAAGGGAGAGAAAGAGACGGGGGAATAGAAAGATACATGGATGATTCAACATCGCACAATAGAATAATTAACACATTATTTAAGAATTAATTGTTATTTGGGTGTATCAATTACTAAAAAAAGTAATTTCATTATTGATGATGCAATCGGATAATAAAACCCATTGAATTAAAAACAAACAAAATGTTGTTTACTCTGAAAGTACTCATTAAACTACTTACTACACGGACCACATTATCAGATGTACTTATAATGCATAATAATAGATAGGGCTATATAATAACCCCCCTGTTAAAATTGTTTTAATAATTGGGATCGTGAC
Source organism: Arbacia lixula (assembly GCA_963669155.1). NCBI lineage: Eukaryota > Metazoa > Echinodermata > Echinoidea > Arbacioida > Arbaciidae > Arbacia > Arbacia lixula. The sequence goes on along the minus strand of OZ022581.1, from coordinate 13,144,193 downwards.
AGAAGTGCATTAAACAATGTCTGTAATGAATGCCTTCAAGGAGTATGTTGATTAGTAATGCTGGGTACTCCTTTGATTAATCCTAATTATTCATCCCCTATATCTGCTATCTCTCGCATTAATTACTTGGACGCGGTGACAAAGAACTTTCGCATAGCTACCAATTTCCGGAAAATTCTGTTTCTTCCGCCCCACATGACAATACAGGGCAGCCTTATCTCTTTCTGCCAACGCTAGAACACCAAATCTTCTTCCTGTCGCGGGTTTTACAACAGCATTTTTCTTATCTCCCGAAAGATAATAAAAATTGCAAATTGAGATTGATGGTTAAAGGTTAAACCTCCTTATCATTTATAAACGCACCCTTACGTAACACATCAAAATTTTAATATGCCCCCATGTCGAGCTGTTACGCTTATCTCTTGCATCTGTACCGAAACGTGGCAGCAGAAAATTAGGTTGGTCAGATATTTTTTTTCTCTTTCGCACTGTTGTTGTTATGGTCGTGGAGTACTGTAGTACAATGCGGCCATGACATACCGCTCATTTCGCTTCCCAACGACTCGGACAGAATGTAGCATGCAGCAGGCGAAAATGAATGAAAGACATTCCCCGAAATAAAGCGGAGAGTCCGACTGCGAGTGGTCAGCGCAGTGAGGCATGCGTGGCCCTGAATATGACAGATAATGGCACTTGCTTACACTACCCGCGCAAAAGGAGTTTTGTTAAACTTTTCGACACCTAATTAGTAAATCGACCAATCACAGTGGCCCGTCCATAGCGGCGCAACAAGCTCTATTGCATAAATCATAATTTGGTGTACATGCGCACACATGTAGGCGGATCTCCCCCAACACCGAGTGTGTGTGTGTATACGTTCGCTGCATACACACACCCCTGCGCTATGTGTATGAATATGTGGAATACTCACCACTATATGAGATTTTACGTTTAGTATGTGATTGAATGCACCTAAGTAATCGTGCGCATTTAAGATACGAGGATCCCCAGATCGGACTTTTTTCACTTCGTAAGATCGCGGATTTTTGACAGAAAAACCTGGTTTCACCTTGGACGCCGCTTTTTCCCGTCCATGATGTCGCGGCGAAAGCAGGCGAAACCTCAGCACATCGGCAGCGAAAGGAACCCCCTAACTTCCATTGAGAACGGTAGGTAGACTAACTTTATCTCTTGTGTCAGGTAGTTCATAGTAGCCACTTGGTGGACTCGTGGTGTCTGTTTGTATTCCGGTCGGATTTTCGAGGGACATCCATGCCGCATCCTCCGGCAGGGGAAACTGCTTGAGCCCGTGCGCTCAAGCGACTCCGCATCATTTCTTCGTTTTTCTTATCCATCATTTCCGTAACTTTCTTTCACATTCCACCCCGTTCTGGTTTGTTTCTCTGTAATACTAACAATGATACTGACTTGGATGGCCTACCCACTAACTGTCTGGTTGGAAATTTCCCTTTATTTGATTCGAGAGGAGTGAACGATTGAATTGTTTTCATTTTTGCCTGATCGCTGACCAGGCGCGGAGAAGTCGGGTATCGCACGCGATGAGCAGGCCGGTACGTCGGCGTCAAGGGACTCCTTGTTTCCGTACACGTGCGTTCGCACTTCAAAAAATCCAAAAGCGATCTCTCGCTCTGTGATGATCTCACGACCATTTTTACAAAAATCTTCCCTTGCTATCATGAAATCTGAAATTCTCGCCTACACCATCTGACTCATTTAATGAGCATTCACGTGCAAAGCTGTGAACTTGGTTGTGGAATGTGAACTTGTGATCGTGATTGTAGCGAGGTGACATAGAAACAGTTGACAGTTTATTACTCTTTTACCCAGGACAAGTATTTGTTGACGCTATGTTAGTTTCGTGTCAATTTTGCATCCGGACTCCTGTACTTTACAGGGGCTCTCACCCAGAGCTAACATGTAAGGAAACCGCTTCAAGCTTTATATTTCCCCCCCCTGCATGAAAAAATTATGCCACAAATGATTTTTGCAGATGTGAGTCGGTCTATTGTTTGGTCAGATTTTACCAATATTTGCCAAGGAAGTTAACTTTCATTTTCCCAGCCACTGCTTTTGTGTTCTCAAGGAAATTCTCTTATAACTTTTAGAGTGGTGGCATACATGTATCTTGTAGAATATTTAGTAGAGCAATGACCTATCATCATGGCCCTAGTCTATTGGAATGGAGCTTTTGTCCATGTTTTGAGATTTAAAATGTTGGTTTGCCCTGTCATTTCTGGAAGAAACATTAGTGTGTTGAATAATGGAAAAGAGAATATTGATGTAACCAGCCTGCTCTCCCAACTTTGTTTTAACATGATCAGTTCAGTACCCACCCAGTTGATTCCCTATTTGCTGTTAAAAGTGAATATGGCAAGGAGAATATGTTTTTCAGAAACAAAACACTTTTTTTGCCTTAAATGCACTTCCACCTCAGCTGTTATGAGTGAAGCTGAACTTGAAAAATATTATTTGTGGATATTGGAAGGTACTGTCAGGTGTGTGGGTAGAGTATGGACTGTACTAGTAGGTTGATGAAAACAGCACTACTTTCAGACTTTAAAGTAAATAGTAAAACATGGACCAAAAAAATGAACAATGTCATGTGGGACTTGTGCATTGTGGTACTGCCATACCATGTTGGAAAGCTCGAAAGAGGGCTGTAATATTTATCATTTCAGTTGACAAAATATTAGTGTTTAGGGTTACAGTGCTAAATGCTAGACATTGTTTTCAGATAAGGACAAATCAGCTCATATATCATATTCATGGACAGTTCAGACTTCTTTCCTATCTGGGAATGAATATGCTCTGCTTTAAAATACATTTTATTAAAGCAGCCTCCCCCTTTACTGAACACCAATGAACTTCTTCTTTTTTAATGACATATACAGCTTCACATGGTGAAAACAAATCTCTTATTGAAATTTGTGATATATTCCATGAAGCATGCATTTATAAACTTGCAATGTCATTAATGATTTAAAGCTGTACAAAATGGATGGATTAAAGGAACCTTTTTGTGTTTTGGCTATTCTTCAATCTATAGATATCTTACAAATTTGATACAGAAAATCCAAATATTCAGATGATTATAATATCTTTAAACATATTGCATTTTTAATCTTTGGAGAAAGAAGTTGAGGAAAAGATTAATGTGAGAAAGCATCACAATAAATTTTGTGTTGCATCATTTTTTGAAAATTATCTTGGCAATTTTGGTCAGTTACATATTTATAAAAATAGTTGAGTTAGCATACTTGTAAATGCATAGAATTAGAGCTCTTGTAGACCATTACACTGAAACAATGGTCATGTAAGTGATAGTTTTGAAATATGAATTGTAAGTTTATTTTATCTGATCGCATTTGATGCACCAAAAAACAGATGTCTGAGATTTACAGCTTATTTGCTCCAGATTTGTTCTTGTGTTTAGGCTCTCATTTATTAAAGAATCCATTATGTGAAAATAGAGAGATTCTGCTCTTGAGCATGTCTGATGTAAAATACAATAATATAAACCAGTGAATTATATTTTGATAGCAGTCAAGAAAGAAATGTCTTTTTAAAATTGTGTATTATGGATTTTGCTATCAAAGTCTTTGGTGAAGCACAGGATGGAATGAAATGTTCTTAAAGATAAGTACCCACAAGGATTAAAAACCAACCAATTGGCATACTGTACATTGTATCCAAATGGCAACATCAGATAAACTGAACTGTAATTGATACATTACCTGATCTTTTTCAAGGATACATTGCTCTAAAGGGGAGAGCAAAGAGCAAGAAGGGGGAAAAAAATGTTGAACCATCTGATTATCCTAGCTTCATAAAATGATCTGAATAATTGATGGTTGCTATTCATATTTCAGCTGCATCTATCCTTACTTGCCGCTGTACACTTTGGTATTCTATTTTGAAATAGGAATTGATGAAATAGTGTGCCATTCACGACAAGCTCCCTGTTTATGACTCTGGATTCATAAATGCGTTATGCCGTACACTTGGAGATTGATGCGGCTAAGTTACCCTTTTTGATTAGTTCCTATAATGGAACTGCAACAGACAATGTGAATAATTGATAAATGTTAGAAATTAATATTTCAATTTGAGATGTACACATGTATGAATCTGTATGAGTAATTTGTGGGATTGATGTCTGACTGTCCTGAATCAAGGCTAAAATTCAATTAACAGCAAAAATTAATATTGTGAGATGCGTTAGACATTGAAGGATGGGCTTATTTGGCTGTGAATCCAGCGCTGGATGTGTAAAATCCACTTTGTGTGGGGCCTCCTTGCAGATGATAAATCTTTCCGTCTGGGACAGGTGTGGAAACCTAATTCATTGTTGACACCTCCTCCTAAATTCATTTCGATTCATTTCTTGTGATTCGTGGGGATTTTCTGAGGGCTCCTTGGCACGCAGGCCACGTTGTCGGGAGGGGCGTGCATTTGTTAGCGACGGTACAGGTGCGCCGTCTATGTGCTCTTCCCTCTGGTAATCCATACATGCTTGCAATATCTGTCTGTCAGAAAATGTCATGGATGTTGTATATTTAGAGGTAGGAGTTTCGCTTAGCTGTCATCTTTCCTTGGTGTTTTCATGGCGAGGGGCGAGCAGGGAAAGGTGTAATGTAGGGAGCGGGACTAGCCGAACATTGGCAGGACCTCATTTACCCTGTCACGGTGAGCAGGCTATGTAAACTGTGGAAATGTTATATTGCCATTGTTTGTGATGCGAGTATCATATTTATAATCGAATATCTGTGGGCCATATTGCTGTTCGGCTCGAATGGCTACTATTTACTCATGATTTGGTAACACAATTCATGCATCCATGCTGCAAAAGCTTAAAGAAAATAGCCGGGGAAATCATTGGAGGTGTCATGGCAGGGTTGTTCCGTCTTGTAGTCGAATTACATACGGGGAGAACACAGCTGCCTGATGGCTGCCTATTTACTTGAGATGTGGAGCCCTTTCTCCGTCCTGGCCGTGTCACATTCCCGTACTCAATAAACACTGAGATTGTAGCTCGATCCGAATTCATAATCATTGCGCCAACTTTGAATTGTGTGGGTCCTTTGTGTCTGCAAAGTCAAGAGGTTCGCCAAGGTGAAATATGAGATAATGGTAATGTAACTTAAGCATTGCTCCACCTCAGAACCATTTTCAGAACAGAGGTTTGGATAAACAGATTTTTTTAGACTACGTCAACAACACTTCCATTATAGGTATGACACCAGGGTTCAGTATTCCATTTCTTAAATCCGTTTGATTTTTAAGAACTGATTTCTTACCTGTAAACTTTTACTTTTGCCTGAAAAAAAATCACAATGTCCCATTTTGGTGTGAAAAGAATAAACTCAGATCGTTTGTTGATAATTTCACAAGTCTTGTTCATGACAGCAGAGAAAGTTCAGAATCCTTAAACTTTGTCTTCATATGTTTCTTTCATCTTCAAGTCGCTGTTTTAAAACTTGCACTTGCTAGATGTACATGTACATGTAGGTCATTAATTTACTCGACATTAATTGACTACACTTGGCGCGGTTGCCTAGATATGACACAAAATCCAAAATACCATTTATCAATGATCTGGCCGTAAAATTGGCAGACCCCCATCTCGAGTTCTTCCTTTCCTCTCTCTCTCCCCTTCAAGACTGGTGCCATAAAACTCATCTTGTGTCTATTCTCAAGCAGAGATGATGCATCGAAGGCCATTTGTTGCAAGTTAGAAGTAAACAGCCTAGATATTCTCTTTGGGGAGACACGAGGGAGAGGAGGAGGGAGAGAGGAGCACTTAGAAAATTTGAGCAGAAAGCTTGAGTGTCATAAACACTGGACACACTCGCCGTATTTGCTGCAAAATCCATCACTGACAAACCGGCAAATAAAAATATCAAACAAATGCATTTCTTTTTTTGGTGGGTGGTTTAATTCACAGAAAGAGAATTTTGTATGATCTTTGTCTCCCCCCACCCTCTCTTCCTCTCTCTCTTTCTCTCTCTGTCCGGCACCGTCCCGATTTCCCCCTTCCCCTTGATTCAATCTAAGTTTTACGACGGTGCGATCTTCGCCGCTGAGCGCTAGTGGCATTACCGGTCCGGCTGATTGCCACGTGCATGTCCCTTGCTCATCGCCGCCCATTAAAAGCAGAGAGCTGGGGCGTGTATTCAGCAGCATGCAGCACATCTTATCGCTGGTCTGTTTGTTCAGATTTGAGGGGCTGTATCTGCAAACTAAGAGCCCTGATTGATAAGATATGCCTGGAAACCTCCCTCACAGGGGGTGCGCAATCGCCGCTTGATCCTTCCATGGACTTGGACATTAACCACGGTCATTTCTTTACACCCCTTTTGTAAGGAAAGTGGGGCAAATCCCCCTGCGTTTCACAGGTATCAAGCTGACTCTGTGTCTTTAATTTTCAGAAAATGGCTGTCAATTTGGGGTAAAAGGTACGAGGAGGTGTTGAAGTTCGCAGCGAGATCTGCGCCTGGACTGACTGAAATATTTTTGGTATTGCCCCGTTGAATCCAACAAGATTGGCAGCCCTGTTGCTGAGCAAAGCTCTCACAACAACCACCGATTACCAACAGGCCTATCACCACACGGCGGGAATTCCAAAGAAAAATAAAACGTACTCTCCTGCGATCGCTGCATTGTATCTGACAAATGAAAATTGCCCCCGGGGGGCTTCATATTCAATATTTTCCCTAGAATTTAAGTTTAATTTGGGGAGATATTTCAACACAAAAAGAAAAACAAACACGTTTGTTGAGAGAGCGCATCGTGAAATTGTTTCTCCCATTTGCGAAAGTACAGCTGTTGATGAGCATGTGTGCTGTGCGAAAACAGCCGTTTTGTCTCTCCCTTTCCTCCATAGGTAATCAAAATTCCTAGTAAAGCTGTAGACCGATATATCGGATCATGCCTGCTAATAGATTGCGGAATAGTCCACGCCAAATCAGCCCCATTCTTGGAACGTGAAACACCCATTAAATGCACCTTGTTTTTCAGGACCTTTGTTGAAGTTGATCACTCTCTGCCACATTCAATATTAGCTGAGCATTGAGCCTTTTTCATCAAACAATGTTCACGTAGGCTTTGCTAATGACAACTTGGCATGTTTTATTTACCAGGGTATGTAGATTATTTGTGAGAAAAAGAAAATGGGAAGGTGTAATTGTACCACATGCAGGAAGGGGCCACTCTTGCTGGATGGGATGCTCAAAAAGATATTACATGTAGTTGGGAAAAGACAGATTGCTGGATGCTTACATTCTCATAAATAGTGTAGGTATAAGGAAACATTCATACTTCATTGGCTTTCTCTTATTTGTTACAAATATGAACTCCCACAATTTGTTGACAATTAAGTTCCTTGTCAATTCAGTGTTATTCAGTTGGGTTGACTGATTCATAGGATGTACATAGAATGTTGCATTTTTGTTTTGTCACAAATAGCTCATATCATTACTCTTTGAAGAGCAGAGGTGAAATGAAACAAATCAAGCAGAAAAAACTAAGTGATTATGCAATCTGTCAATGTTATATAATAGCTCATATTTTCCTTTCCAAGAACTGAAGTCAAATAACACAGCAACAGGCAAAGACAAGATAGTTATTATGCAATAGATATTTAATTTATAAACTGTTGGAGGCTGACTTTGTCAGCAAGATGATGTCTAATGCTTATAAAGTTATTTGACTTTCATGAAAATGCATAGCTCTGATTCTCAAGAGTGAGAAAGACAATCACGCTATTGTTGCATGTAGAGGAAATATGAGTCTATTCCTACTCAGACGCAGGATCATTGTATCTCATTTTGAAATCATCCTTGCCTCTGGCCACTCGACATATTATCTCTGCAAGCATTATAGAAAAAAGGAGAAACCCCTTAAATTCATGACAGAATTCAAGCATTGGTGAAAGTATGCAATTAGTAACTCGAAACCGCGACTTTAATTAAGAGTGGCGAGCAGTGATCCTTTGCACAAATAACATCCTAAGCTCAAATCATATCGCAGTTATCGAGCTATTCTTGCAATTTCCCCTGTCTTTCTCGCAGCTCATATTTTCCCCCGATCCTTCCCACTTAGCCCCCTGTGCCAGGCCATGTAATCCCAACGCCAACATTCCCCATGCCCAAGTCATTCCCGCTTACTATGCCCGGGATTAGGGGACTTAAGGCCTGCTAAATCCCAGATAATTGTATGGATTTTATGACACAGTTTTTGAATTGTAATTGACATGCGCTGCGCCAGGTTCCTGACATCGTATTCACACCTGTTGCGAGTGTCAGAACTTGCCCGCTTCGGCAGAATGCGAATTAAAATCCTATTTGTCATCTATAGGTTTCTGTAGGGGAGAAAAGGAGAAATCCGTCTTGTCAAAACAAGCCAATGTGAAGCCCCCTCAAGTATGCAAACAGAGAACGAGAACAGAACGAGGGATAGGAAGAAGAAATGCAAGAAGAAAATCATGATTATTTGGCAAGAAATATGCCCAGCAGGAAAAAGATCCCTTCTTTGCCGCTCCCTGGCATTATGATTTCCCTCTGTCTCCCACTGCGAGTTTATTCAGGCATTGTATGCAGGGGGAGAAGAATTGATATCGTTACATAACCAATTCTGACAATCTGGACTGTCCTGGGACCACATTTTGATTTTCCGTATTGCATTCTGACATTTCGAAAGGGTAACCTCAAGTGTAACTTTCAATTTTGTTGATGTAATAATTTTCCTCCGTTCCTCAACTCCCCCTCATATTCTGTAGATCAATCGTGAATGCTTACAGTAATCTCCCCTTTAATGATAGAAAGAAGAGGGTTTGTATAACTTACAAATATACAATATATGTCTATACTGCAGGCATTAATGAAATGGACATAATTTTACTTTTCTTTATATTACTTTAATCAGGTTACCAAAAATATAAAATGTGCTAGCTTCATCCAACGTGTCAATTGATAGCTTGTCTTTTATTGATATTATACTGTTTTATTCAGTATCCATATGTGAAGATGACCCCTAATAAGTGTACAATACATGTCGAACTGTACTATATGATGCTCTCTTTTCATTAGACATCTGTCTTAGTGCCTTTGCGGTAAACACGCGTCAGTGTGTAAATATTTGATTCCTCCTGACATCATTTGAGAAATGTTTCTCTAATTCTCTCACATGTTAACCAGTTTGCCAGGCACTGCTAAGCGATGGTAATGGAATTAACAGAGCCAGTCACTTCATATTTCTTCGGTGGAACATCATTTTTTGTGTCGTGTCTCGTTAGTCACCCACAGTTGCGTATCCCTTCAGTACAAGACCAGCAATGGCTACCTGCGCTGTGCATTCCGACAAACACGCAGTTACAGTTCAAGATGGTAATTTACATCCTACAAATTCTAGTTATATAGTGACAAAACAACAAATATTCCTCTTATTTATATGTTGATAGTGATAAAACCTTAGATAAAACAAACAAATGGCTATCTACAGAAAGAATTCAATGATAAATAGCATTACTTCATTTCCTTTTTAACCAGAATTAATTCTTTTTTAGAGGGTATCCCATTTGTGATCAGAAATTCCAATGTATGATTTAAGTTTGCGGAATTTGCGTGAAGACTGCTGACAGATGTTTATTACGCATTGCTAGGCAGGAGAGTTAGCAGGTTCTTGGGCCCTGAGGTGTAAATTTCATCATGAATTGCAAAACTCGCCTTCTGTTTCAGAGATACAATTATTACATTATTTTCTCCAATGATTTTTGCGTTAAACCGAATGATCTCATCTGGAATTTTGGCAGTGCGATTATCATTTTGTATCAGATTAACATGTTGAGGCAGGCATGCGGTGGAGTGTTCGGCGGAAAAGAAGCTGCAAACCCCTCTAACTCCCAGTGGAAAATGTATCAATAATTAGATTTCAGAATGGTTAAGCAGAATAAATTTGGTTTTTATTTGTCAATCACACTCTTTTTGACACGCAGGGATCTCCAAACAAGACTTTGCGGGACAGAATTTGTCATAATTTCGGAGAGGGAGCACTCGTCTTTCTTTGCCAGCCACACTGCTGACAGGCTGCTTTAGCCTGCGCAGTAGTGGCGGAAACATATTTAGTGCTCCAGATATTATTGGGCCCCCGTAACATGCAGATGAAATTGATAAGGCATGATATGGTTCCTAATTAGGTTAAAGATGTAATTGGAGAGGAGTGATATGTACTAGCATTCCTTCATTTTAGCGGAGCACGCAGAAAAAAGCTCCTTAATCAGTTACCGCCCAGGGCTCATATTTCCATGCCACGACTAATTAATCGAGTAAAATCTGGGTTCGTCACTATGTGGAGAGCTCTCGTGCCGGGCGTTTTGTGCAAGTGGCCACACAATATGCCTGACAATTCGTTTCACGTCTTAGTGTTCACGGAGAAGAGACATAAAGATAGGTAGTGGACATTTTAGGATTGCTTCTGCAGTAGCCTCAGTTACTTCTGAATTAAAAATAAATTTATACTTGTTAGAAGTTTGATAGCAGAAAGATTTGAATTTGTTCATCATTAACATCAAATAGCCAGATTGATGTACAAAATTGTAATGTTGCAATTGATAAACATGCCCTAATGTTAAGAAAAACACTTGAAGAATTATGTAATTTGAGTAATAAATTATAAATAAGCACTGTGTCATAACAAGAGTAGGGAATCTATGGAGAGTAATACAATGTAATTATTGTGTATCACTACTCTCATATCCACTAAGATATGAAAAATTGCTCACTGTATGGCCCCTAGCCTGTTCCTCAGCCATCTGCCATGTGTGAAATTGACACCCAAGAAATATGGTCCGCTGTTTATAGGCTAATTACAGACATTGTGATTACATAACATCCCCTGACCGTTATGATGTACCCCTCTTGTTAACCAGGGCATACACACGCACCCATGGGGGGGGGGGGGGGGGGGAGAGGGGGTGATCTTTATTCAAGAAGCAGTCAAATCATGTTCATGTGGGCCGTGGACTGGATGCGCCAGCTGCCAGCATCTTGTTCGAATGATGATGAAAGATAGAAGATGATATTGTTTGGACAGATGTCTTTCCTCCCCGCTCACTGTGTAGGCTGCTTCCTGGAGCCCCCTGTCTCTCCCTCTCTCGATCTTCCCTCTCCCTCCAAGTCGACTCCGCTGAGCAGAAGTGTCTGTTTCCCACGAAATATAGACGCCGTTTGATTGGGAATTGATTACAAAGTTGTGATGGAAGTTGGCATGATGGTTTGCATTATGAATTTTGAATGCCCCTTCCTGTTGCTGCGTTGGTGGGTGTGTGTGCGCGGAGGCTGGTGGATGCGATGTGATAGGTTAGGAGGGCGTGAACGCCGTACCACGTCTGCCTCGCTAGATATTGGAACTGACGAGCGATGTCATATCGTGTCTGCTCAGCTACCGCTTAACTCTTTATGTGCTATTCAAGGTGCATTTTTTTTTTATGCACACTTAACACACACAATCCCATTACCCATAGGGCAGCAGGTTGCATGGCTTACAACTGTTAATATTAGATGCACACTGCATCTTTAGGTGAATAATTGTGGAATTTATCAGCTTCTGAATCATCAGATACATAAGAGTACCCCTTCAATAAACTGACCCCCCCCCCCCTCGACATCCACACAAGTATTGTATGCACATGTATGTTCATATAAACATGATATATTAGAAGGTCTGGTATATGAAGAAAAATAACGCCCTACTCTCATTACAATAAGAACCCTTAAATGGCATATGATATGGAAGTTGATATGATGAAAATATATTTTAAACTTAATTAAAGAAATGTACATGTAAGATTACATGCATGGTCTTGCAAGTAGCCAACTTCTTGTTATAGTAAGCCAATATCCCATTCATACTTTCTCTCTTTTATGATGCATAACTCTGGTAACCAGCAAACCCTCTCCTCTTTAGTGTAGGCCCACTATTGTGTGAAATTCTTTGACGTCATTAAGGAGTGGCCTGATTTTAATTCCCAAAACTGTCGCTGAAGAAATAATCTTTGGATTTCCACAAATCTTAAATTGCAGGACTTTGACTTCTGATAAAGAGGTGTTCAACAAAAGGAGGATTAGCTAGAGCTTTTAGATAAATACCCTGTGTAGAGGTCTTGCAGATCACAACCCTGTACACAAGAAAAGAACAGAAGAAAAGAAAAGATGAAAAGGAAAAAAAATGGTGGCTGCAGTGATCTCCTTCAGTGGACCTTCAATTTGACAGGCCACAAAACAAATTCCAAAGAATTTTGTCATAAACAAGACCATCTTCTTCATTATGGCCATGGGGGTTCTTTTGATATGGTGGACATTGTATTGATTTGCTTGTGGTGTGGTGGTGCTGTGTTCGGCCCCCTCAACCGTGAAGAAGAGCGGAGAAGAAAGGCAGGGAAGTTATGTCAGCTCGTCCTTTCATATCGGTCTCTGTCAATGCTTTTGTGTGGAGCTAATGAAACATCTTGATAAGTTGACATGAAAGATGGGTACACAGATACTCTCTATAGCAGTGCAGTGCATAGTATATCTGTGTGTGTGTGTGTGTGTGTGTGTGAAGATGTCCCACATTTACCCCGTGCAATATTGATTAATACCACGCTACCAAGATGACAGTTCAAGGAATACGGCTGCTAATTCAGCCCTGAATCACCCTATGAAATTTCATATTGATTTTTAAAACAAATAAACTGCCACTGTGAAGACCCTATGCAGGGGTGTGTGTGTTCACATTGCCTCTCTAATCTAGTGCTGTAGCACTTCTGGGGCAAGACTAGCCAGTGCAGTGTGAACTGCCCTGTTTTTGAGACTCTAGATATCCTCACACTATGTATGATTCATTCATTCAGAGAAATTATTAATTCAAGGGTTTTATTCAACCCGATTGCCCCTGTAGTTTTCTTTGCAAAGTTGCTCCGGTTTGATGAATATTTCAGGGCCTTCATACTCACTGAGGGACCAAGCGGTGACATCTGTTCACCCTCCCAAAAAGAGATGGTTGTAAGGAAAGCTGACTTTTGACCCCCCAAGACAGTCCAGCAGAGAATTAATTATTGCTGATAGAAAGAGCAACACTCCACCACCTCCTTTTCCAATCATCTTATCTGATATCCCAAAGTGCAACTGTATTTACTTCCATTCATCATGTTATGTTTGTGAAAAGTTACTATCTCAGAAATGTATTGCACCTGTGAATTTTCCATCCAAACATTTTGAAATTAATGTTAAAGCGCATAAGACTCCATACCTTTTACCATCTGATACCGTACTTGAATAATCTCATGTTCGATGTGTAAGTCCTTTCATTATATGCATGTTACATTTTAATGCAATGCACGTGGAAGTGAACTCAAAGTATAATTTTTTAGAATTTAAATATCATACACTTTACCGGTAAACAAATTTTGTATATCAGGATCAGGATATACAGATACTTCCAACCAATGTACAGGAAAAGGAAAGAACATTATAAATGTTGGCAACAAACTAAAATATAGAGATCAGAATTGTGTTTGCTACAGGATGTACTCCACATGTGTGTCAGGCTGGTGAAATAGCAAAGCAAGATTCTGTAGCCACACCATTGTTCTGCTTTATCTTTTAGAAATGTAGCGAGGAGGAGATGAATAGAGGGTTAAATTGCTTTGGTAGTTCTTAGCCAACAGAAATGCCAACGACCTACCCAAAACTTTTTTTGCCTGCTGAAAAAATAATAATAGGCAGATAATCCAAGAATAAGGATGACCACAGAGATTGACCAACTCCATAAAAGATTGGACATTTATAAGCTGCAGAGGTAGCCCATATTATCTCCGCTCTGTTTTTTTTTTCTCCCGCTATTCGTCGGTACTTCCTTCATGGTTGCTCAGTCAAGGGTGACTGACTCTCCTCCGTGTCATAAAGATGGAGGGAGATGCAAACATGGGCCAAGAGAAAAATGCAAGAAAGCCAGTCGTGCGTGTCTGGCAAGTCATGTCTCGGAATCCTGCATGGACCTTACCGTACATCAATACCCAAAACTGGACAATACCACACTATGTATCATGCATGACTATGTATGAACTATTATTCTCCGCTTCAGCAGCCCCAGCTATAATCCATGAACAATGAGGCAGCCGGAACAAAAGATGATGACATATGAGGCTCAAGATTCAAGCCCAGCTCTCTCTCTCTCTATTCATCCACCACCTCTATTATATGTGTGTTTCTATCAGGCCATATCTTAGTTACCACCAACACTCTTTAGTCATGACCTTTCTTGGTTCATCAACTTGCAAGGAGGATGGCAAACAAAAGGGGGATTAACTACATGTATGTGTCTATTCTATTTCATATCCTTCTTCCATGTCAAGTACTTGCCCAACTAGACCCTCAAATTAATCAATTAATTTTGCATATGAAAGCAACCCTATTGAAATGGCTCTTTTCTTAATTGGGACCAGATTTTGAGATTTACTTATGAGCAACTTGGAAAGAATGCTTTTTGTCTGTGGACATTTAACTCTAAGCTTGAGTAAGTTGTATTTTTGGTATTATACACAAACTAAATCAGGATGAACAGGATGTAGATCATAAAGCAATGTATCTCTGAATCTTTCAACATGTAATGTATCAAAGATAGACACTATGTAGGAACCTACACTACAGTCAAAAGAATTGGCATAGGGAAAGGGAAAGGGAAGAAAGGGTAGGAGCTGCAGTTTTAAACCGTGGTATATTTTGTCCAGTTCAGCATGAAACATGATGCTTTAGCCTAAAAAGCATTCATGTTTCATGCTAAACTGGACAAAATATACAGTGGTTTAAAACTGTGGCTCCTACCCTTTCTTCCCTTTCTCTTTCCCTATGCCAATTCCTTTGAGCTGCAGTGTTTATGTAGTTCACTTTGTACATATATAGCTCAATTTATTAATCTTAAAACTTATTAATTAACATGGCTGTTGCGGCATGGGGCCTTTATCAATAGAAATATGGGTACAAAATCTTACACTGTATTTTTAAAGTGATTGCAAGTGTGTGTATGCCATTTCTTTGGGACTGGCAGTATTTAGTTCACGTCTTTATCTTTGCTCAATAAATCCCCCACACCCTTGTACTTGTCCTTCATACCCCTCTAATATGTGTAAGCCTGACATGTTTTAATGACACATCAGAGAATAATTTATACCCGAGCCCTCAAGGAGAGAGACACAAGAAATTCTCATGTACAACAAATAATCCTCGCCATAAAACACAGCGTTGTGCCTAGCAACGGGGCCAGTTGGTCAACATTCATTTTCTTGAGATGACAACCTTACATAACTTTATGATGGGTGGAGGCATAAAGCTGACCGAGTGGCCATCTGGTCCGAGACAGCTCCCCTCCCTTTGTTTCCCAGGTTAGTCCGTTTCCTGCACGTACCATAGACCGGTTAATCTCTGCATGCAGGGTGTATATATTTGTATCATTATCAAACTATTTAGGGCAAGCTGGTACTTTTCAGTCAGTAAGGCGACTGTGCGGCTTGCGACATATCATATTGTTATGGTTGTAAATCAACGGCGCCAGTGCTGCTATGTATGTTGGGAAACTTCTGGTAGAGTAATATCAAAACCATTTCTTTTGTCTCTTTCATATATCGGAGAGTTCAAACCGTGGACAGGAAAACATTGATTTTATTACTGTTTCTTCCATTTGCGTGCTCAAACTCGGTTCATATGCGGTAGAGGAGACAAGGCCGTGATCATAAGGAATTGCATTATTTTTTCTTACAGGGTAATAAAGCCAAGGCTATCACTATAACAACTTTGTAATTCCCAAAACTAACCTCTCTATATGTATTCTCTGTTTAGACTGCAGTCTGCAGTTATTTGTAAAATTAGTCATGTATAATACTGCTACTTTTGTAATATGCAATTAACAAAAGAAATTGACATCAGAAATGATGCTGGCATACTCTATCCGGGTGTGAAGATGTCAAATAAAGGTTATAGAGCAATGACAAGTAAAAAAAAAAACAATTGTGGGGGCTAGTTCTCAGGCATGATGTCATAAAAAGCAGACACCCTGAACTACATGTATGTTTTGCATTATACTCGACCAGGATTTATTTTTTTAAGGGGCTATTTTTTGCATTGAGGGGGCTGAATTTGCTAAGAGCCCCTGTGACATTTTTTTTCCACTGCTGCATGCCATTTCATGTAAGCACATGGTTTACCTCATAAAAAGGACTTTCAAATCCATGGAGTATTTTAAACTGTTCTCTTCAGTGCAAGAAAATTCTTCTATTTGATGATGAATCCATAAATACTCCATAAATGACACTATAACATTTAGATTTTAAAAGGGGTGTTTACAGCAGAATTAAAGACATAAGGGGTGTGGATGATATTAGCCCCCCAAATTTCAACAAGAACCCCTGTGAAAATTTATGTTATATCGTGGTGAAAATGGAACAGCAGAGATCATGGCATAAGACTTGAAAAGTAGACGCACAAATAGTGTTGCTTTTTCCCCCCTGATGAATTCAAATTTCAATGCATGTATTTTTCTTCTCAGTACATGTAGAAACCCCTTGCAAGAAGGTAGACACAAGGAGGTGATGATGCAACAGAACAGGAGTGCATGTGTTACATCAAGCTGAATTGAATGTGAATATTTTAACCAGCGCCTTCACTTAACACCGTAGCCAGAGAATAAACAAATTGATTAGGTATGGAAAATATCTTCATTTATGCCTTAGCACATCAAATCGTGTCAAATATAGCAGCCAGTCGAAGTGCACACCCTGGGGCGTGAGATATATACATAATTCGGCACTATGATTCACTGAAGAAAGAAAAGTGATTGTTGCCGGCGGCAATACAAGAGAGGCAGACTCATTGAGTTAAGGTCTGATTGCCAGCAACCCGGCCAAATCAACTCATACGTTATCTTCGTCAAAATCTGATTTCCCCGAAATTGCTTATTGAGACGCTTGAGCGCTTCTCGCTGTCTGTCAAATGTCCTTTCAGGCCGGGATTTGTTGGGAACGTTGAGAAATATGAGGAAAGGGGGAACGGGAGGAGGAGGGGGATCGGTGCTTGGTGCAGGTTGCTAGTGATGGGTGATTGTCCTATAATCAGCTGGGATGGCTCTGTGGAGCATTTCTATCATATCCTCATTGCCCTCAAAAAGTGACCTTTTCTTGTCAGAAAATATGATTATGAAATGCCTGGCAGTGCCGTGGTTTGTCCTAATTTGCCCCCTCTCCAGGGCTATCCTATCGAATGCCAGCCAAAATTGAAATGTGCATTCAGTGAAAAGTGTCGCTGTAAAAACAAATTAGCGCGCCGGGGTGGTGCAGGGGGGGAAGGCAAAGAGAAACAGCAGCGTTGCAGTAGCGCCTCCCCCAAAATTATTCAATATGCGTGCCCTGCGGTCATTTTCATAGGTCTGATCGATACAGGTGGGGTGATCAGGCAAGCTTAAAGGAATTGTTGGTATGGCACAGAGCGCCATTGATTTCCCCTCCCATGGCCCGGCGCGCCACTGTCCTACCAGGGGTGAGCGTGCTGGAAATGAGTGGCACTCATCGTAATCGGTGGGGCAGAGATATGCATGTTTTATCTCCCCTCATTTGCTTAGCACCTTCCCCTCACCCGCCCACCAACCCACCCAGCCGAGATCCGTACCGTCACCCAGAAATAATAAGGGGGGAAATTCCTTATACGTGGAAGAAAGGAGAAGAAAAGGGGGGTAAAAAAGTGCATCTAAGGTTCAGATGCTGCTTGCTATACCTGGCATCTTGGCTCCATATCTTCCACACGCTCCCCCCCCCCCCCTCCTTCCCCCCTCCTCGTTGAATCGTGGTCTTCAAGCATACTCCACTTCTTCGTCAATCTGTTACCAACACCCAATATTTGCCGCACTCTCGATCGGTGCAGGTGTGCCAGATATTATCTCTCGCACTTGAGATATGATGCCCCGGGTTCGTTAGTTTTGCTCCTCGTTCTCAATATACGGGGCTTAGCGGTTCTCTTCTCCCTCCCCATCCGCGGCTACGTGAGCCTACTTTCCTGACACGTGTGACATACATGCGCTGCATTGATTTGTCCGAGAGAGAGGGGGAGAGAGAGAGAGAGAGAGGGAGAAAGAGAGAGAGAGAGAGAGAGAGAGAGAGGGAAGAGAAATTTAGGGTATGGTGCACAAGCCTCCTCTGTCCCATTTATTTCCAACTTACACGTATCTCCGCCCTTCATGCATTTTACATTTCTCTATGTGTAGCAGCCCACTTTGGGCTTGTAACAAGGACACATCCTACCCCACGAAAAAATGTGTTGTTTGTGTTACTGCAATGTTTTTGTTTTTGCTTGCCACATTTGTGATTTTCTTAGCATCGAATCATCCTGTCTGTGTTGGTTCAAATTCATGGTAAGAGCGATGACACCGGTGCCACAGACTACTCCATCTGTCTTTCCCCTTCTGTATTAACCACTCGTAATTTGTCCATCTTCCCCTCCTTCATCTGTGTGAAATAGAGAAATCCCTGTGTAGATTGGCCAGTCTCTTATGCCCTTGCCCACATGCAAGGTTCCATGTAATGAGCTTGCAGTAGGAAATTGCCACGTCTTGCTCTGCACATACCACCACTAAGGGCCCGTGTCCGCTCTCCTTACATGCACTTCATCGACAGATCATTTATAAAAACCTAGAATTCCCCCTCCCCCCGTCTCTCTACCTGAAGCACGGAGCGGGCGAGTGACTTTTAATTTAGGGTGGAGGGCCAGCGTCAAGTTTAGATCAAACGCAATCAGCACTTGGTATATTACCCAGGATCAGGCTCCGAGTGTTGGACTAACACCCTAGCCCAAATTATCCCTGCTTCTTGAGCTAGTTCTCGTCTGACTGGCTGTCGGACTTGTTGATAGTGCTCTACAAAACTTGACGGGGGCGTAGCTCCTGGTAGAGGGGGGGAGACAGGTGTGTGGATACAAACCAAGAGGCGGTTCACTGCCCTTTTTCAATGTCATCGACATTCTAGCTTTCTATGTAGGTTAACAGCTTTTTTTATCAGACTGTGAAGTTTGCAACGACTACGGGATATCTATAAGCCACATGTTCGAGGCGTTTGTTTTAAGAGCTGGCACTTTCATTATTGGAGATAGTTTTCCTATTTATAAAAGAGAAAGAAGAATGGAAATGGAAAGATAGAGCATTCAAGAGAAAGGATTTGAAACAATGGTTAGTTATTATTGAAGTGCAATCATCAAAGGCAATGACATTGCCCCTTTGAGCTTTGTGGATTTGAAATTTCCTTTGATAGAATAGAACTTCTAAATTTATAAATCAGCCATACAATCAAAGGATTGCTTCTGATTGATAGTGCCTTCATATGCACATGTATTGCATTAAAAAGAATGGGAATCCCGATTTCCGCCACATATTTGTCAGCGACAACCGATTAGGATTCAAGTCACAGAGCCGCTAAACTAAAGTGAAATGCTTATGGTGGAATATGGTGGCTGATAATTCATATTATAACATTATTTTGAGCACGAGGAGCCCTGGGAATGCTGGGATACTTGATTGAAGTGCGGCCGACACAACCGCTGCATTCTAATGCTCTATGGAAACACGGTGTGACGTTAGAGTGTGACTTTTGTCAAGGCAAATGTCATCCCTTCCCTATTTCCACTCCAACCCCCGTTTCCTGATCGGTCATATTTTTGTCTCCCTGTCATATTCACTTGAATCGCAATGCATCAATCAGGAGAAGTCAAGGAAATACATTTTGTTTCTAGAGGGAGACTGATAAACTGATTTAATTTTGATACAGGAAGACGATTTTAGTGAATGACACTTTAATGCTAATGTTTCTTGAATTATTAGATTGTCACTAAATCAGCTCCTTTATTTTGTTATATCTGAAAAGTTTAATACAATTACATAATGTTTTAGTTACTGTAGACACTAACATGATGTAGGTCCTGTGCACATGGATTTATAGTTACAGTATAAAAGCAATCTGTAGCAATGCTATTAGAAAATAACCATAATGTGGAAAGACTTTTTTTAGGGGGTTTGCTTTCCATTCCTTTTAGTCATAACCCGCCCCCACAATGTGTGAATTTTTGCTTAGAAATGCGGAGAATACCACACTCTGGCTTGAACAGAAGGGATGCTTTGTGCTCTGTCGGATAATCAGGTTCACTTCCTTTTAACTCATACTTCCTGAAAAAATGTTATGTAATCGTTTGCTAAATAAACAATATAATGCAAACAAAAAATTCCAGGCTGCTGGCAATGTAGAGCATACAAGGATTGTGAGGGATTGATATGGCATTACGTGTGCAGATAAGGGACCAGGTTTTTGTTGTTCCCCGCCTAACAAGGAAATATAATCTTGCTTGTGAGGGGCTCGTCATTTCTGCATGGTTTTTTGTCTCGGGTAGCATTGAAGCAAATGGTGTCTGCTGTCACAGAGGAATACCACACAGTGGACATGAACAATTGGGTTTTTTCACTTTCATTAGACATTAAAAGGGTTGGGAGGGGGCCATTTGTTTGTGTATTTCCTTATTATCTTATTATCTTAATCATCAGAATATATGTTGGGGAGAAGATTAGCTATAGTGATTTGTTTTTTCAGTTTTCCTGAATTATATTCCACTTCACATCTCACTCACATATACTCATAAGACTGCATATGTAGGGTACACACATGAGTAAATATATAGTAAGGTATGGCAAAATTACTTAATTTATATATTTTCTGCACTTAAGTGAGTAATTTGAAAAGAAGCATTTATCCAAACAAGAGAACTGATGGACAGTTTATCATGATTTTGGTGTTTATCAGAAAAAGGGGAATTATATCGATAGGAAAAGTGCAATAACTTTTGTGGTTGGAAAGAAAAAGTATGAAAAAAAACGCATCAAGAAAATGTGCTTCCGTCTGAACTGAAAATTGATAAAATTTTGTTTAAATTGGCAATGGCAGAAGCAGTTGGATCATCGCTTTGTGTCGTTGATAACTAAACAACAACGAGAAAAACCTGTTGCACTTTGTGTGAACGATCACATCTCATATCTCTTTCTCGGGATTCATCAGTCGGGCCCTTCTCCGCTGGTCATTTTTCGAGAAATGGCTTGATATCAGTCCTCGGCAGCGAGTCAGGGCAGAGATGAAAAATAATGACCTTGTGATGAATCGAAGAAATATTGGTTTGTAAGCGAGAGCCGCAGAGAGCAAGGAGAGGGAAGGGGTACTAGCTGCTTAAGAGATTGGTGAGGAGCGAGAAGAGAGAAATGTATCGGGTGATTCATGCGTTTGAGGGAGGCATCACGAGGAATGAATTTTATTGCAAAAAATTGGTGCGCGCCTCTGGAGGCTGGGCCGTAATTGGCGCATCATCTCGTCGGCCTAATCTCGCCGCGACACGTTGGACGGACAACGCACGGGGCCGAGTATTGGATTTGCTTCTTGGCATGTGCTCCTAAATGCCGATAAATATTTGCGGCGCTGTTATAATGGAGATATTACAAAGGTGGCCCGACGACGCAGACGGAGATGGGAAGAGCGTTGAACCTGCGCCGATAGTTGCGGTTGGGGAGAAGTTAGCAATCGGGTTTTTTTTGCAGTCATAGGAATGTCTGGGGGCTGTTCTTGTGGGGAGCAAGCAACGCAGGCCTCGTACAATGAATACGACTCTGCTCTATTTTCTGCAGCTATCAATTTAGCGCCGCTTTATTGTTCACTACTCCCAGAAAATTGCTCATAATTGCTGCTTTTGTGATGACATGTAATCAAACTGAAATTTGTATCAATTTGCTGTGGTTTTTCCCAGGGTTCCAGCAATGAGATGTTCAGTCAGGATTTGTTTTTGTTTTGTCTTAACCAAAATAAAAGGGAATTTGACTTGATTTGTTCCTTGGTAAGTAGAGCGGCTAAGAAAGCAGGTCAGCGTAGCAAGAGACAGTATATGAGAGACCTTTAGTCTAATTTTTATCCCAATAATCCTTGGGTGCTGATAATCCTCAATTGAAATTGTTATTGAATGTCCTTCATAGAGAATCAGTGTTAAATATCTCGGGGATGCTTCATATGCAATCTTAATATAAGTCTCAAGTAGTTGTGTGCCTACTAATGGCAGCAATGAAAGTGCAATGGAAGTTGTACATGTAAAATCATCATGTTTTCCTTGAGTTTTTACTTATTGTAAAAACATTGTTTTTTAATGAGATGTCACAGTACAAGTATTTCCCATTTCTAGTTTGATTTCAGATTTCAATCTGTCCCAACCTCCAAATGTCCTTCAAAAGAAATCTTGTCAAGATTTAAGTTGGCTCTGCAAGGAGATTTGCATGGAAGATGATAAGACTCACAATTAATACAAACCTGTTTCAGGGAAGACAACTTAACGAACCTTTAAAGATCAATAGGGTTGTAAAACAAATAATACATAAGTTGAATAAATAAAACATCCTGCATTCATGTACATTATGTAGAGTGTACAGTATGTTGTATTTTTTATGTGTCAGATTTGAACATCCTGTTTGGAAGTAATCAGCTCTGCCAGGAAATTCACTTTTCATCGCAATTATTTAGCTTTTTGTGGTCACAGCATGGAGTAATTTTGTTTAGTGTCGCAATATTTTGGCCAATCAGAAAACTCAACTAAATAATTGGCACTCATTATTAACACCTTAACTTTAAGTGACTTCGACATATTTGTTTCTTTCCCCTAGCTCATCCAAATTATGAACAGGTTTTAAGAGCAGCTAAGCACATAATGACAGCCAGCAGTGGCCAATTTCCCCATAAAGATGTAAATCATCACTGAATTGCAAATTAATTTCACAAATTTACGCCCCCTCCCCTCCTCACACCCTCATTTCCTGTGTGTGTACATGGACGCGGGGTGGGGGAAATGCTTTCAAATTCTCTGCCCCTCTGACTCTCTCCAATTTGGACTGAAATCTGATTAAAAAATCTGTGCATGTCTAGATCATAATTTTGCCCCTTGCTCTCTGCCAAGTCTTTATTGTTTCATGGAATGCATCCTGCATTTAAATACTTGTTAAGATAAAAAGACTTAGCCAGGTTTTTCTCCTGTTTATGGAAGGCTTATAGAGCAGTTCAGAGTAATTTCATGTCCAGTAATGTTTGAAGTCATGATTGAATACATAAAATGTACATTCTGTGGAATTGTTTTGTGTAGAGCTAACAACCATTAAAGAAGGAAAAAACAAACTGACAAGATAGTATATGAAAGAAGAAATATATTTTCATTTCCTTCACCCACTAGCCTCTCTGATTTGTTTTGCTCTTATCCAAAATGAAACTGTTTTCTGAGTTGATAACATTCTAGGATACTGACATGCTGACATGTTAACTTTAAGTGATAAATTGATTTTTCACATGAATTTTTTTTTAATGGTAGCGGTTGATCAAAGGTGTCTGGTGGTTGAAATCTCAAAATGATCACAAGGCGAGTTTCACAGAATTTAAAAACCTTACTTCTGATATGATATCTTAAAGGCTGTGCAAGCTATGTCCTAGAGAGGGCAGTAGCACAGAAAAGGGAGGAATATGTGCTCATGGGCAGTCGAACGTGCACTGGGTCAACCCCTGAGCTGCGCGTCCGTCCGGGAATAGGGTGCTGAACTTGGCGATCATCATTAGATTTACGAAGCCTGATGTCTCACTCAGCGCAAGAGACAGAGACCAAATTTGGAGTCAATCTGATTTTGAAAATTATTTTCCTTTGGGATCATTTGAGCCGTCAGGTCATATCAGCTGTTTTATGGCATTAAGCCATTCCGCAAATTAAGCAGGCAGGGGCTACAAACTATTTTCAGTTCTGCGCAAGAGATCCGCGCGGCCACTGCCTTACACCCTCCACCCAGAGAACTGCGGCCTAACTCACTTTATTGGGGAATATTGAATCGATCAGCTTTGTGTTTCATCTGCTTTGATTATTGAGCTGTGAGGGGGGGAGATCGACACTCCAAATTTGGCTTGAAGTTTGTAAATTGTACCTCTCCTGAGAGAGATTATGATTTATGAACGATATCCAGATTTTCCCCGAGTATTGTGTACTCCATCTATTTCTCTCCTACGAGGAATTGCCCGGAGACTGGGGCAGGGAGCGTAAGTGGACAATTTTGAAAATTTGCGGGGAATAAGCGAAACGCCACTCGGGGGAAATCAGGGACTGATTAGCTGTAAATCGTTTGGAGAGCTCCGTGATGACAACGTAAAAAAGCGAGAGAAAAGATATATCATGTAGTGTCCCCGGAACAAGAGAAGAAAATATGGTTTCCCCGTAAAATGCCCCTGATTATAATAGCTTTTCCTTTTTTCTCTCCTGCGTGTGGCATTATGTTTCTGATTTATTGAGAGGGAGTAGTTTTGACAACGAAATGATGCATACGAGAATCATGTCCGGCGTCAGAAACGAGATCGCCAGGGAAACCACACACCTTTCGTGTGTCTGTATATCATTATATCACCCGCTGTATCATAGGTACGCTCCCAAGAGTGCTGGATTATACAGCACGTGTGATTTATTAAAAAATGGCGAGATTAGTGATGTATTGGATTAGGTCCTGGCATATTCAGTGCGAGCAATAAATTCCCCCTGGTTTCATTTGCTGCACAGGTCGTTCCCAAATCGGGCAGGCTTGCCACCCGCTTGATTAGAAACTGCCCCCTTTTTTTCTTCTCCTGCGGTGCTGGAACCTCCGTTTTGTTGTTTTGTTTTGTTTGCATTTTATTGCTGAGGATATACAGTAAGCACAGGTGGGTACTCATGACCCCAAAGATTGTGGGGGGTTGTAACTTGGATTATTAAACACAGCGCTTGTTCATGTGATGACTGTCACATGCACTCTTGGGAATTTCAGGATAGCAATTATTTGTCTTTGTAAAATTTAACAGTGCACTTCCT
Source organism: Arbacia lixula (assembly GCA_963669155.1). Lineage (NCBI taxonomy): Eukaryota > Metazoa > Echinodermata > Echinoidea > Arbacioida > Arbaciidae > Arbacia > Arbacia lixula. The sequence goes on along the minus strand of OZ022581.1, from coordinate 13,119,222 downwards.
GGCTTTAATGTGCTCTGCTATAAAGTCAACTTTAGATTATGATTACACATATACCACAAAATCCACTCTCTGTTTTTTAATTAATAAGGGAGATGTTGTGCCGTTTACGTTACAAGCCGATGACAAACAAGTAGGGTGTGTTGTGCAGTGAAAGGAAAATGAGTTTGTTGAGGGATACTGGATAAAGACGTCCCCCGTGGACTGAGGCATCTTGGATGTGGAACGGGCCGGGGCGCGACATGAGCCTCGGTGAGAAGGAAGGAGAAGTGGGCTGGGAATATTGAATTATAACAGCGCCACTAGACCCCAGAATCAAGAGAGAGAGAGGAGAGGGGTTGTCATATATTGAACCGTTCCAGTTTGCTGAACAGACGCTGGTCATTTTCTTCCTCTCCTTCTTACCTTACTTGAAGACAAAAAAATCTCCAATTCAACAAGGGTCTGTTTTTGATTTTCTCTCCCTCTCCGGCCCTGATTGACACGAGATCTAATCTCAGACAAGAGGCTAGTTCATGCTTTCTTCATTTGACACCGAATACGCTCTCCCCCTCTGCGTTCCCCGAGTGATGCGGAACGCCGCTTTTCCCCAGCTCTGCTGTTTTTCCTCCCCATCTCTCCAGTGCATCTGCAAGAACTCTCTCCTCTTACCCCCAGTTCTCTGTTCTCGGGATGATAAGATACCTATACATGAATTCATGTCAACTCTCGCTGCTACCGCTGCGTCAGTTTTTTCCTCCCTCTGCGCTCCTCGCGAGCGAGCCTCTCTCCTTCCCCTCTCCAGTTGTCCTCTCCGTGGAGCACAGATTTCTTTACGTTGCGCCCCGCTCAATTATTCATTCGGAAGCAACTGGAGATGACGGGTTGGACACTGTTACACCGGACCTCTTTTCCCCTGCCATTAAATTTTTATCTCGTCTTCGATTCTCACCGGCTCTCCCTTTTTCCATTTTCGAGGCGCTTGGTACGTTGACACATTTCAGCTCCGGCAAAGTGCCTCGTTTGGTTTCATCCAAGAAAAACAGTTATTCTAGGCACGGATTGTAACAACACTTGTTGCGCTTTCATTCAAGTCAAGAGCTGCTCTCATAAATACACAATGACTGCCCTGTCACAATATTTGTCATATATGTGTCTGGTCGGAGGTGTGCCGAGGGAGGCCAATATCAGCCGTACACAAAACGCTCGGCCTGTCATTCCGTCCTCGCAAACAAATTTGATCTTCGGGGATCAAAAAACTATCAATTATTCAGCTAAATGCAAATCTCTTCGTAACTTTACAGAGAAACCCCCGATACCTCACTTCACTTTCTCCACCTTCAATCTATCTCATCTCTTCAGATCTAGCAATCAATTTCAGAAGTTTCTGAAGTCCGAGAGCCACATCCTGCAATCCAATAAGAGTCCTACGCCTTTTCCATTTCATATGATTGCATTTGTCCCGCGGACTTTGGTTTTTTTCCCCATGAAAGTTGCACAAAACAAGAAATGGTGTTCAATTTTCTCACTCAGGAAAGAGAAGAGAGATTCTCTTCTCTTGTGCATTATCAATCTTTCTAACAAACCCATCCTGGCCTGGAGAACGCAGGGAGCGCAGATCATATAATTTACCTGCAAGGGCCGTAGAAAATCAGAACATTCGAGGGAAGACTAAAACAGGGGTGAAACCCTACACCCTACAAATGAAATAATTGCAAGCAATATTGATAAGTTGGCTATTGGACTTGGTGTCGTATGTCTCCCCGCTTTTCTAGTGTAATAAGCGACAAATTCCTTTACTCAATATCGGTGGGTAGGGAGGGGATGAAAGTCACCCCGGCAGTCCTCGTCTGCTTGTTCTTTGTGCGTCGATACATTGCTCCCGAGCAAGGCTCGCGTTCGTTCGGACGGGGCGCTGCTCCACTTCTTTGTTAGCGCAACCTCTTGGAGGCATCAAACAATTTTCCATCTCTAATTACACAGTGTTCTCATGATTCCAGCCATACCTCCTAATGTCTTGCCTCCCTCTCTATGTGTATGTTGATATATTTTTCTGTTTTCCCCACCCCGTTCCCAGGGTTTGCGAGAATAGCAGGTTTTGCACTGAAAGCTGTTCCCACTTGAAATTGTCAAAAACTGGATGTGTTTTTTTAATGACAAAGAGGATTCATATGTATATATGTATTTGTTTTTCACTGTGAGTTTGCATATTTTTTGCTAGGAAATGTGATATGTATTTTTCTTTGGATATGTTACTTACATTTGAAGTTGAATAATCACAAATTTTATTTTCTTTCAAATGCCTCCGGCTGTTTCTATTTTTGGGAGAGTTTTTTTTCAGGATTCATTTTAAACAAACAAAATATTTCAATAAAAAGGATGATGTTGCAAAAAACATTTTTGGGTGCATTTTTTTTCAGTTAAAAGATAATGACATCAAGTAAAATCTATGTTGATGCTTCTGCAAGGATACGATTGAAATTCTTTCGGGGTTTAATTCACTCTTTATTTCAACTTATTTTCATTGTGTGAATGGGGTTTCATTCCAGGACACAGTTAGTGGTGTCACTCATATTCCATTTGGGCCCGAGGGAATCTAACGGTATTCATTGTCCTGCCCGCGATACAACAATACCACTGTTTAGATTAGCCCTCTGATAGCTTTATTCCTTAAAATACTTATATTCCCCCCTTCCAATCTGTTTATATTTCCACCTCATTTTCCCTCTTCACTGCTTTCCTCCGTAAAAAACGTTCAGCCTCCAAAGAAGGAGCCCTGGTAGGGTTGCCAGCCGTAGCTCTGGCCTATCTCCTTCCCAAATAACACCCTGGAATTGTAGAGCAAAGGTTGGACCTAATCCCTATTGTTGGCTCCATCCCGTCTTTCATAACCCGTGCGTAACCCGTGGCAATTAGATGTGAGTTGGGGAAGCAAAATTGCATGGAAAACAGTATGAAATTTGATTTTGAGACGGTGTTGATTTCCTCCCAACTCTCTCCCGGCACAAAAGACGGGCTTTTGTCTTCAGGTAGGCTCTGTTTTTGTTGGGGTGTGTATTTCGGGGGCTCATTCTTTGGCTGGGGTGGAAGTATCTGGAGAAAGCGGGGCCTCTGAAAACTGGGGGTTTAGGCGATACTCTGACAATTGTCAACTGCTGAGAAAATATTTATGATTATGGAAATGTCCTCTGAGGAGATTTACTGACAGGGGGCATTTCTGGGGTTTGATGCAAGAGAAAGTAGGCTTCAGTTCAGCTGAAAGCATCAAAAAAGAGTTCCAAGTTTTCTTTTCTCTTGAACAGCTTCTTATTCTGGCGTGGAAGCCCTTCATCGCTCAACTGATTTCAAAAAGTTTTGCTATGACCAATAAAGCTGTTTTTGTAATGTTGATGCAACAGACCAAAGTATTGCTCTCAAGGGTACTTAATTACTTTCCATATCCATGTCTAAAGGGATAAAGTTCAAGAGAAAGCTGATAACCAATTTGAGTGATTTACTTAGAAAGCTGGTCATTTACAAGCTAAAGAGGAGGAAGTCCATGTATATTGGTTTTGTATCACCACGGACCTACACAAATTCCCATGATATTACACACCTCCAATTGTATTTTGTCACTTGGCTGATAAATCATTTAAGAGCAGTTGTATGTGAATTGTAGCAGTATCTAGGAAACACTCCTACACAAGATTATGAGGATGCATGTACATGGACATAAACTTGTTCAGCTGTGATTGGTAATGTCTTGAATTCCTTGATTTTTATATGTGTTACTGACATTGCCACCTATTACTGTGTTGCCAATACAAGCTATCATATTAAACAATGAATTGCGTTGAGTTGCACTGTATATTGCACAGTTTGTTATGGTACAGATATGCTTTGTTATCATTATTGGCAACAACTGTGCATAGTCTGTTTTGTTTAGAAGATAGCTCGACAGACAAGGATAGATAGAGAGAGAGAGAGGGGGGGGGGGGTGGGGGTGCAATCATGAGAACAACAGGAAGTTAAATCATCGCCAGAATAACACAATGTGTGAATTGAAATTGCTGAAATTCCTTGAAGTACTCAATTATAAGATGGGGAAGAACAGTGCAGTGCATATCACACATTTGTATTATGCATCCATGTGATAATGCATATTTCCTGGTCGAAAATTAAGTTGCACAGAGATTGATTTACCAGGAGATGGAGGGAGATGATAAAGAAAAAGGAGAGAATGACAGAGAGGAAGAAAGAGAAAGAGAGAGAGAGAAAGAGAGAGAGAGAAAGAGAGAGAGAGAGAGAGAGAGAGAGAGAGAGAGAGAGAGAGAGAGGGGGGAGAGAGAGAGAGAGGGGAGAGAGAGAGAGAGAGGGGAGAGAGAGAGAGAGAGAGAGAGAGAGAGAGAGAGAGAGAGAGAGAGAAAGGAAAAGGGGAAGAGAAGTAGGAGGGGAAAAGAAAAAGGGAGAATAATGAAAGACAGAATCAGGGCTCTACAAAAATTTTTTTTACCACTTGCCCTTTCGGGCAAGTGGTAAAAATATTTGCTTGCCCTGGAGGAAAAACTGCTTGCCCGTTTTTTCTTATTATAATCTTTGTTTTTCACTAATTCTTCTGCAGAAACGGCATACCTTATCCTGCCGAATTGTAACATACTTTACAGGACAACTGAACTTAACAATAGATATTTACACAGAGTTTGACAAGTTACTGGTGTTTGTTTTTAATCATATGAGTCCATCATGTTTAGCACTGACTCTCCTAATTATAGAACTCTTGCCTTCACTTGAAATGAAGCACACATACGCCTGACCTCCCTTAATTTAATAATTGGGCATGTTGGGAGCAGACTCTGCTCACTACATGTAGGCAGGTATAGGACACTTTCACAAGACTAGAGGCATTTAAAAAACACATATTGATGACACTGACTACACCACATTGCATTGTAATTTGTAGGTGGCAAAGCTTGTCATAATACATGTAACTCATAAGCACGCTGACAGGATTACAAACAGTCACATTTCAAAAGTAAAATGTCTAACCCTAGACAACTTCTTTGCTGTTGAATTCGTCCAAAAAGTGATTTCTATGTCTGCATTAGCGTCCGTTTAGACACTATAGCCCCGGGACGGCTAGGCGGCTAGCTACCCGTGACTAGCCGCATAGCCGTAGGCTGTCATGGATACACGTAGTTATGAACTAGCTGCATGATCTCCCAGTTTCGTGCTTGTCAATACAGAAAACCTTAGAGTAATCAGCCCGATATTTCTGGGTAGGGTTCTTGGTAGATGTGCTAATGTTGCCGTTTCAAGTGTACTGGGAGCGATCAAAATCATGGGCAAATCAATTAAATCATTGCTGCTCCACGGCAGGTATATGTGCTAAACTCACACAACAATCGCTTACGCACGTTTTCACATTACAGTCCCATATGTAGTAATCCACGTAAATATGGTATGTGGGCGCGAGACACACAAATAAAGACAGCTGTTACGAAAAATTTCACATCGCGCATTCGCGATCGCAAGCCAGTGCTCTGGTAATGCGGGTATCGCTCATGCACAGAATTTATTTTTCAGTTCAAGATGGCAGTGTCCACGGAACAGAGTTTCAGACGCATGACAAAATCTCAGTGATCTCACTCCAATTTCGGCTGTGTTTGCCTGGTTTGACATGATACGAGACACATTCACATTAATTTTCTCGCATATGCGTAAGAACAATGTTATTTTCATATTTTTTGGTGAAAAATAACCACTTGCCCTGACGGGCAAGTGTTTTTGAGGAATGCTTGCCCGGGCGTCATTTTTACTTGCCCCGGGCAATCGGGCAAGTGGGTTTGTAGAGCCCTGACAGAATACAGTAAAAGCGAGAGACAGAGAGAAAAAAAGAGAGACCTGAAGTACAATGCACAGACAAGTAGACACATAAGTCTGTGCATTGTACTACCATGTGTTGCTTGTTACTTCTCCTGCTCCAATACTTGTGATATTAATTTCATATTACATAACTAGTGCTGGGATGCATGAGTGTGTATTTTATCTGAAGAGATGATCAATTGTTTTCTGATATTTGCATGGTACCCATCAAGTATCATATCAGCGTCATAATCAAACATAAATTATGCAAAGTAATAGATCATGAGATATATTAAGTTACAAATTCTTTCCTTATTTTATTTCATTTATTTACATGCGTAAAGTACTGCACATTTCCCTTATATCTGTGCAGTATTAGAATAAAATGTGAGTTTTCCAGTTAGTTGGTATGTTTTTCTCACATAAATACATGTTTATGTGATTGTGATTCATTCTCAACTCAGTGCAATTTTCTCTCCTGCTCGTTGTTCCAGTTAAGCTTATTCTGTCAGTTGTATCACATCCACATTAATCTGTTTTGAATCATCCTGTATTGTCCAATCCATATACAGTTATATCCTTTTTTATTGGAATTAGCGAAAAGGGTCAGCGAACTCTCCTTTTTTCGGAAGAGGGGGGCTTTTCTGAGAACTCAGCCATCTCATTTTCAACTGCTCTGTAGAGATGTATTTGATGGATTGTTCGTAATGGTCAGCTCTTTTGCTTTGTTCCACTGTGTCCAGAGTGCTATTTGAGTTTGACCACCAGAGTTGGTGACATAATGACAAAGATTGTTATTCTTTGACCCACATCAAAGTGTTGGTTGTGATGTCTTTTGTGCAAGATATGTTACATGTGGGGTCTGTCTGACAGATATGTTTACCGAGCCGAATCAGGCTTGAATAATTAATGGGTGTTTCATGCACGTTGTTGCATACCTAATATTTTGTTTGTGGGCATGCATGCACAGAGGCCTCATTTATAAGACATGATTGCATCTCGGAAGTAGAAATTGAATTAGCCATTAATCAAAGATGCAGCACGCACAGAAAGCACTTCTTAATGAACAAATAATTGCCTCTATCTCTGGTCAGATCTGTTTCTTATGCTTCAGGGAGGGATGGTCGGAGGCTGACCATATGCTTCTGTGATGGTCAGAATGGGCGGCATGATGAGGGATGATTTCACTGGTGGGAGGCGAGGAGGGAGGAGGGGGGGGGGAAGTTTGGGCTAGGGGGAACTATCGGGCTAGGGAGCACACTATGATGTCATGTCAAGTATGTTTTTCTGTCATTAGTGCGCAGAACTGGCCGTAATTGTGGTGGCCTTCTGATACAGATCTCGCTCATCGCTGATAAAATGTGGAATGACAGGGGGCAGAATGCTGTAATGTGGTGATCACAATGATTGGGGCGGGAGGGGGGGGGGGGGGGGCTATCCACAACAGTTTTTTGTGATTGGTTAAGCGCGGGGCATGTGTTGTCTCTCCCTGGTTAATTAATAAAGGTAATTATCAGAGCCGCAAACATCTGGCTGTTTCCAATCCAGTCTTCCAAGTGGATGGCTATCTTCCGAATTATGACCAATGGAAGCGGCGGCAATCCGCATCTATCTATGGTAGTCATAAGAGAGCATCTTGCAAGAAAAAAAACTCTTTTAACAATGGTGCTCTGAATGAAAGTCCAATCCAATTTCTCCTTTGCATGTTTTGTCTTAGACAGATTATATTATTCTGTATGGCAGATCATGTATAGATATTATAAGTGATGTATATCGGTACAAATACTTAATAGAAATCCTTATAGAGAGGAGTTTGCAATGGTTCATATGGTCTCCTTCATACATTTGAAAGTATGGGGAAATGTGGACACACATATGAGGTTGAAATCAATAGATAATTGTTTTTAATCTAGAAAGAGAGAGAGGATGAGACTGATCACGGCAGAGATGTCCTCCTTTTCTTAGAAAAGTACAAATGATTTCTTTCCTATTTCCTGCACGAGACATTTCCTGCTCATGACTCATATGGTAATTAAACAAAAATGTGTGGTCAGTTAGGCAGGGTTTATCTTATCTAACAGAACGGTGCTTTGGCCATCCTACTATTCATATAATCCTCTTTTTATGACCATCTTGTAACTAGTGCGCTGCAACAGCCTCCCCACTGACATACATGGACATTGTATGCATACACACACAGAGCCCTCTCTGCCTAGCATACATACCACAATGTTGATTCAATAGCCAATTTCCTGGTACAGGCCAAATACAGATATGAATAGCTTGGGTGCATAACGCATACTTAATCAAATGGTCACTCTGAATGGTCAGTTTGGGGTTTGACTGCCCTTTGTCCTACCCTACAATGGGTCTCCATGGTTGTGTGGTGTATGATTATGCAATGTCCACAAAGGGGGGTAGGGTGGCTCCACACAATAAGATGGTTTTTAGCATATTTTCTTTGCTTTGTGGAGAGGGGTGTGTTTGAGCAGGAGGGGTTAAAGGCGCTGTAGGGCGGAGTGGACACTGGGGAGTCTGTGGATGGACAGAGGGGTGGACGGAGGGAGTGAATGAATGGTTAGGGTGCAGGCAGGGGTGATGGTAGCTTTAATAGGGTCAGATTCTGCAAGGGATTAACTCAGTTAATTAGGATTGGATGAATAGATGCAGGGGTAAAAGCTTTACTGTCTCCTTGGGGGTTTGATGATAAACCAAAGTCAAAATCATGAACCCTAAGCATGTAGGCCCCATAGATAATCTCTACACTAGTATAGGAGGGAACATACAATGTATTTGTGCTGTCTTTACTTTTCTGTCAATGTTTCATTTGTGTACAAGTAAAACACACAAATCCAATAGATTTGTGCAACAAAATTGAAGCGATGTGCTAACAATCTTCAAAGCTTCTTTGCAGTGAAGTTATTTACAAGGGCAATTTAAAGATGGGCAATTCTTGAAAATAAGATTGTATCAAATTATATAAAATTTCAAACTGTATGCATCTACGCCATGTTTTTTATCCATGGTGGTGAACTATATTACTCAATGTGTCATGAGATAACCATATCCGCCGACATATAGATAGGCCTGTATGGGGTATGTTTGTTCAAGTGTTTTTATTTTGTCAAGCAAAAAACGTTTTCCACGGCATGTGGCAATCATAGGAAATGATCTTTTTAGGTTTTGTAGTATGAAATAATGTGGGCAATGAACTCCCCTTTTTTCCCTTTTCCCTCTCTCTTTGTATTTATAGTTTAAGATATGATAAAACCAAAATCAACATTGAGTTGTTTCCTGATCTTGTTGCTAGACCTACCCACACACCCCAGGACCAGACACGCATTCCACTTTTTTCAGAGAATTAGGAAGGTCGAGAATATGTGACTCACATTTACACTTTATATACATGTCTGTAAGTCAATTTGCATACTGCTAACATTTCATAGGGATTCATTGTATTACTAAGGTCATTACTCATGTTAATACTTGAGTCATGATTCAGTTTTAAGAGAAGAAGACAGTTAATTTTAGACTTGACAATTTGTGGGGCTGGGACTGGGAGTGAAGATTTTAAGCATTGGGTCTTAAGAGGACATTCAAGGGTTTATGATGCGTAATTAAGTACCGCTCTGCAAGCATTTCCTTTTATATTTGGGTTTGTTATTCCGTAAACTGTTTGCACCAGTGAGGAAGTTTATGGCAGTACTTTGTGACACACACACACATACACACACACACACACACATACACACACACACACACACACACACACACACACACACACACATAAACACACACACACACACACACACACACACAGACACACACACATATTGATGGTCAAAAGGAAAGAGACAACGGGCTTGCAACGAAGGAGAATTAATTTTTCTATCCTTTGGACGATTGGCCATCTCGACGACCTTTATCTCATTTGTGGAGGCGTCTTAGCCGGGACGGGAGAGACAAATATTTATTAGTGACTGTTATGCAACAAGGAATTTCTCATCAGGAAATCTAATGAATATGTGTTATTGGGGGGCCTAATTTATGGAATGGTAAATTGGCTGCATGTAGTTTATTACTGAAATAGTGTAGAGGGCATCATCCGCGGTCTTTCTCGTCTTCTGCATAGGTGTGATAATTATGAGGTGCGGGATGGAGAATGGCGGTTTGTGGTTTGGGTGGGGTAGGGATATGAAAGGGGAAGGACAATTAAGAGATGAGTTAGGATGAATCTTTGTATGTTAAATCAATCAATAAAACAAATTTGCTTGCTGGTATTTACAGAGACCATATGGAATTCATTGTACAGACAATATATAATGCTGTTATGATCCGTCTTCAGCCATTTTGTTCTCTCATTCCGCTCTGCCTGTTTGGTTCTGGTTACCTGGGACCCGTAACATAAAGGTTTGCGATCAATTGCAAATTTGAAAGACAAATTCTGATTGGTTACAGGTCAGTCTTTTCAACAAAAAGCCCATGTAACAAAGGTGTTGATTGACCATCACCATTTTGCGATTGATTGCAAACCTTTATGTTACAGGGCCCTGATCATTAATAATACCATGCTTTAGCTTTATTTCGAAGTTCATTGAACCCACATTTTTTTTTTTAGTACAACCACTCTGAGTTTACCAATAATGGAGAACCTTTTACCCTTTAGGTGTCATAGAAACAGCTGCTCTATGGGATTTGTGTGTATTACCCGTGAAGAGAGACAGAGAGAAAGAATAACAACTAAATATGGGAGACTACATGGAGGTGCAAGGAAAAGAGATGAACGAAAAGGGACATTAGAAGTTAGGGCTTTTCAAAATGAAGAAGAAAATTGGATGCAGGGGTGATGAGCTTTGAAAGAAAGTTCAAATCCCTTTACATTTGACATTGTTTACAGTTTCCTTTTTTTGGTTATTGTCAAGTTTTAAGCATGTGGACACAGCCATGAAATTGGCGCAGAATGAAAAACACTTGAATTAAAAGAAGAAGTTAAGACAGCAAACACAATTATAGAGCCCGATTGAAGCAAACCATATAATTCCCTTCTTGTTGGGGGACTTATGAGCAAAGTACTTTGTATTTCAGAACAAACTTAAAATGACAAAAACAGGTTTGTTTTAGGTCTGTCGTTGAATCAAGTGGAAATGCAGTTTGTTTATCAAGTAAATACATGTAGAATGTAATAAAAGCCCAATCGTACTATGGTCAATTTAGTAACTTTCTTAATTTGGGGGGACTAATAAGAGAAGAGAGGGGAGGGGGAAGTGATGAGGAGGAAAGAGGAGGGTGGTGTGTACTTCTCCAAGGGTCATTTTACTTCGGAGCAAATTGCCACTGGCTTACCTGGAGGGGTTGCTAGGCGATACTTGAGGAGGGGGTACAAGAAACTGTTGCTCCTCTCGGAACTATGAGCTAATGGCTGGCGAGTTTCCATGCTTGCTTGCTCGCAAAATGTTTCAGTGTTTGGCTTTGTGTGTGTGCCATCTTGTGAAATATTTGGTAATGTTTTTGGGCAGGATACCCCGAGGCCGTGCATGTGTTCCGAGGCATGGATGGTTGGCGTCGGCTCTCGCTCGCCTCGCCCTCGCCTCTGCCCCATCTCTCTCTCCCTCACGTGTTGTTGTTGATCGGCAGGCAAGGCGGGAGGCTAGCGACGGCGCGTTTCAGGTTGGATGGCTGGTTCATCTGTGCGCGGACTGGAAAACGCACTGAGAACTCTTCCCACAAATTTCAGCAGATGGACGACGCATAAGAGAAAAAATTGGGAGAGAGGAGAATAAGTGTGAAAAGTAAAGTAGGGAGAGGAATAATGGAGAGCAAGGACCATTAAAAAACGGAACGAGGAAAAGTGATTGCCAAAAAAAGGGGGAAAACAGAATGTTTGAAGTGTATAGCAACTTCTGATCAATGACAGAAAATCAAAGAATAGAGTATGAAGGAAGAGAAAACAAGGTTTCCACTCGCAAGCATCTGTGATCTGTTCCGTAGGATAGGGTAGGGAAGACCACAACAGATAGCAAGTATTGTCTTTTTTTATCTACCGGTAACACGTATATATATTCTGGGAGGCAGTGAAGATTGATTGCGCGCCTCTGCTTGTAGATGTTGTGTACTGTAACTCTGGCCTTGTTGGGCTCCTTGTTTCTTGTTCCTGGCGGAAAGATGAATAATTCAAGCGATGGTTTGGTGCTGTCAGCTGAAGAGGAGAAGCGTTTTCACACTTGTTGAGGAGAAGACATGGAGGGGTTTCTGCTCGGTGGAGCTAATTGCAATTATATTTATGACGTATTATCCTGGAGCCGATGGGGTAAGTGGGGAGTGGAGATCAAGCATGGAGAGCCGGGGTCCACGGATCAGAGGCGAGGTGGGCGCTGCAAGACTGCGGGGGAGAAATTGAAGCTAATCATATTTCTTCTTGTTCTCCTTGTGGAGAGCCTAGCTCTTCAGCAACGTGTAGTTTCTTGCATGAAAGTGAGTGAGAGGGAGAGAAAGATAAGAGAGAGGGAGAGAGAGAGAGAGAGAGAGAGAGAGAGAGAGAGAGAGAGAGAGAGAGAGAGAGAGAGAGAGAGAAAGGAAAAGTTACACAACAGGAAAGATGGTGACTTAGTTACTGCTGTACAGTTGTTTTACATGTACATTTTATTTGTTATTCTATCAACAATACAAAACATCTTTTGCTTATTTTAAAGTTTATTAAGTAACAGTAACCTCAACATTTACATGCTTATAAAGGTAGGCGTGTACAATATTAAAGGTAAGCTTACATTCTTTTCTTTTCAATATTTTCAATATTTCAACATCACTCGATTGCCCTTGATGTAGATGATTTTGCCATTGAAGTATTAGGATTTGTTAATATTTCGGTGTTCCATAAATCCAAAATAAAATTTCAATTTCAACCAATGCTTTTCCCAAAACAGTTACTATTTTTTCATCTGAAAGAGAAATAGAAATAGAAATAGAATAGTTAGATTTAACTTGGCCGAATGAATGATTTTGTTCATAATAGTCCCCTGAAAAGGCCAATTACATACAATATAAAGTCATTAAATCTGGAAGGGCATTATACTGAAAGGGGATTTGAAAAAACTTTCATCATGCTTTGTTAACATAATGCATTTTTGATGCATCAGATGAAAGTTAGTGGTTTGATAAAAGCGGGAAATGAGTTGCTCTGGTGAGCCATTTAGTGAAATGAGACGAGAAAGCTAAGGTGTAGAGAGAGAGAGAGAGGGAAGAGAGGGAGGTAGAGTCAGAGAGGGAGAGGGAAGAGGGGGAGGTAGATAGAGGAGAGACAGGTAGGGAGTTATGTAGAGAGAGTGAGAAAGTGAGACAGGAATGGTGAGGGAAAGATGGAGATGGAAAGAAGAGAGAGAGGGAGAGAGAGACAGAGAGAGAGAGAGAGACAGAGAGAGAGAGAGGAGGAGACAGACAGACAGACAGAGAGAGAGACAGAGAGAGAGAGAGAGGGAGGGAGAGGAGTGGAGTGGCAGGCTCGTGTGTGAAACCTTGGGCCCGTCCCGGGCACTGACTGAAAATGTGTGTGAATTAATTCTGTTAATTATTAACCCTCCAAGAGACATGTAGCTGCAAAGCTGAGTGATAATTATGGAAATATTGATGAAATTATTACATCCATTCTGCGAGTGCATTTCGACATGGATGAGCGATGGCTTTCAGCGGGGACTAATCGAGCGAGCACGGAGAATCGCAGGTTTTTTTTTCTGGCGCTGTTTCCTGAGATTGCCTGTACTCTCCATATTCCTGATTGCCTCATCCAATTCGTAAGTGGCCCAAACCCTCCATAATTTTCTGAATATTACCTGACTTAATCATAAACAAGCGACGGTGAGAGAGGGGGAGGAAGGGAATGGGGGAATCCTTCCGGTGTGCTGGCCACTGGGCTCCTGCAATCGCGGAATTAACTCCCTGAATAGGTAATTACGCGACTTCTCTGCGTTAGCATAATCAAATAAGGTCTCGCTAATTACTAGCATTAATCTGATTGTGCATTTTAATTTCTTCATTGAATTTCATGCTCTGCAAACAATGCAGAGAGCTCTCGATAACAAATGTCGGATGGAGATGGCATAATGAAGACATAATACTGTTACTGATCTCAGTAATAGATTTATCTTACAGCCTTCTGTGGAGTGTTGGCTCTGTGAAGGTGACTAATGTGCAGCGCCAAAATGTTATTCAGCAAGTTGAATGGCTTGATTTTGTTGGAGACGATTTGTAAAGTGGCCCCCCTCTTCTCCTTGCAGAAATTGAGAAGATATTCTCTTTCACTGTCCTTTGGTAGGAATGATAAGTACCTCTGACCACAGAACTTATCTGGGTGAAAGAGAGAGGGAGACAGAGGGAGAGAGACAGAGGGAGAGAGAGAGACAGAGGGAGAGAGAGAGAGACAGAGAGAGAGAGAGAGAGAGATAGAGGGAGGGAGAGAGATCGAGGGAGAGAGAGAGAGAGAATGAGAAAGAGAGAGAGAGACTGAGAGGGGGAGAGATAGAGAGAGAGAGAGAGAGCGAGAGAGAGAGAGAGTGAAAGGGAGAAAAGACCACAATGAAAGCAAACTGTTATGTAACTTTGTTAATTCATATAACATGTTGGTTTCACTTTTGTTCTTACAAACCTCCTTTTGAGGGTAAAATGAAGTAAATATGTACACTGGCTCTATGGTGGGATGTGACCTATTGTATGAATGCAAATATTATCCTGTTTGTTCTACTCCTGTGGAAGGGGGGCTTTTGGTTATCTTTTCTTGCCTCCCAAGAACATCCCTCTTAATATGTCTCAAGAAAAGGTGGCAAGGACTGAAACCTCCCTCAGGGCTTTTTGATTATTGTGTTTGTTAAAGGAGTTTGCAAGCTTCTCTCTCTCCAAGCAAAGCGTTCTTTGTCATCCTGTTGAGAATGCCATATTTCTGAAAATCAAGTGCCGTCAGGTGTTAGTTTGCAGACACAAACACTTGTTGGTCAGTCATAGAGTCTGCATGCCAAGACTACATGTAGGTATGGTAATAATAGATGGTGTATAGGCCTCATTTAGAACAAGACAGATAACTGGAGCTGTAGTCTTCTATTTCCAGACTTGATTCTCATTTTGCATACGACATTACAGTTGAGTTTTTTTTGTTTTTTTTTAACTCTGCCGTTCTGTTTTCTGCATATTTTTTCTTCTGTCTTTGTTCCTTTGAACAAAGTGATGAGTATCCAAAGATATTAGCATTAGTGTATTTAACTAATTTTTTTTTTTTTTTTTTTTTGGGGGGGGAACAGAATTTTAAATCGTCCAAGATCATACACAGAATCTTGATAACGTGATATGCTGATATTAGACGGAAGAAAAACAAATCTCTAAAGACTTCATTTGACAGGTGCCTCGTGATGGCTGTCTCTTTCTTCAATTCACATTAAAAGGGATTAACACGTATCATCCGTATTGCCCAAAGAAGGCGAGAAAGACGTCGAGCCGACTGGTAAAATGATCGGCAAGCACGGAAATAGGCCTTCAATTGGGGGGTGATTCACCATGCTTGGAGGAGTTGTGTGCTGATCCCACACTGCTCTCTCTCTCCCCCTCTGTCCCTGTATGGCTGATGCAGGCAACAGGTGAAGCAGCCAAACCTGTGATGTCACCAGGTGCCGGCCTATTATTTTCATTTCTCATAATCAGCGTACTTCCTCCTCCAATCAGCCACCTGCCCCACTGCCCAATTCATTTACGTAATTCACTTTCCCCACTCATTTTCGTCATCTTCGTCGGTCGTCGCCTCCGCCGTCACCCCCATCATCGCGATGTCTTCATGTTTTCAGCTTTTTGATATTTATCGTAGGAGGGGCTGATTTTTGCATACCTCTGTTTTCAGCGAATGTGATAATAATAAATCTGCAAGACTGAAGAAGGGTCAGAGGAGATGGCAGATACATACATGCATGAATGTTGTGGGAGAGACGAGACTGCTCACATGTCTCCGGAATGAGTCATAGGCAAGTGCCAGGATTATATTGGCCATCAAGCAGATGTCGTTGCGTCAAAAGTCACAGGTCTGGTCTGAATTGACTGGCACAAGCTTACTAACAAGCCCATCAAGAATATAGCAGCCGTTTTTGTGGTCAGTCCATAAGCCGCCATGATGTCATGTATATATTTTTATGTTTTCTGTGCGGTTAGGCTGCTTGACTTGAGGGATGTCATATCTACAGGTAACATTATCTCTTTGTTCTTCGCATTGAACACCCTGCCAAGATTGGAGAGTGAAAACAATTAATGATAAGAATGACGTTAGGAATCTTGATTTTTATCCAAAGATTGGGCGACATGCGAAGGAAGAAAAAAAAAAGGAACAGCGTGATGATTAAGAGTAAGACAAGTGTTGCATAGCCTTTCGCTCAAATTGAATCAGGAAATTGAATAAAGAAGAATGAGTTGTATGTGTGTGTTTATATCTTCATACAGATTATGCTGTAAATCATGTATGATAGGATATGGGGGCGAAAAGGGTATAGGATGAGGGAGGGGGTTAACTAAGGGTGAGACAAAATAGTGCATGAAACAATGAAGAAATCTGCCAGGCAGATGAAAGTGGGAGAGAAAAGTTTAGGAGCTCAACAAAAACTGTTGATGTCGGGAACAGACTCGGCTCATTAGCCCGGCATTTGGCTTTCACGTCGCCAGGGGCAACGGGCGATGACAGCCTCTTTAAACTCGCCCTCAATCACCGCTGGCAGGGTGCAAATATGCCCCCCTTTCTGCTGAGCCCTTCTGGTAGGGGATAGCCGCGCTAATCTACTTCGTCATCCTGACAGTGGGATGCTGCAGCGATCCTGGATGCCGTATCTTCTTCTCTCGTCTTCTTACATGCAGTTCTTGATTGCGTAACACCCATACTGTATTTTCTCACCTAATTTGCCAAGTTTAAACCAAGTGCCAAGTTTTTTTTTGCTAATGGATGACCTAATGCCTCCCGCAGAAAATGTGCCATGTGTTGTGCTGTGTGGTCTGGAGACTAGCAGAGAGAAATGTCAAAAATCAGATTTGAATTTCATTGTGCGTGTGTTAATTGTTATTAGCCTGAACATGCAGAGCAGACAAAAAGTGAACTTAAATTAGCTTAATCCTTTCTTTCTTTCAAACTTTGATTTGATACAATATAAGTCTCGTGCCCCCTCATTCCATCTTGTGTACCGTAGAGAAAGGTTTGAACTTGTCATGAATAATAAATTTGTAGAAAAATGCTTGGCCATTACCACTACAGTGTACTTCACGTGACATTCCGCTTCAAAATCAGCGTTGTAACATGGCCCCCAAACATGCTCATGCTAGACAGTAGTGCTAATGCATCTTCACACAAGAGTGCCGAACATGAATTTTGGCTCCCTGCTCAAAAATTCAGAAAATTCATTCCATTTCACTTATCATTGCTTGCCTAATAAAGTGAAATTGGCAGAAATACCCTCCAAGATGGGAATTACTTAGTCAAAACAGCACAAGATGCAGAGTGAAAAATGTTCTCTCATCCTTGAGTGATCGAAGAAGAAGAGAGAGACTGTGAAAGAGAGCAAAAACAAAAATCAGCATGCATTTTTCCTTTGCACCTCACTAGCTCCACCAATATCATCTACAGTCATTTTGAAGGGCAATTATCATTGATTTTCTCACCTGGCTTGGCTAATATTTCCTGTGGAATTGTTTGATTCCCGTAATAGCAGCACTTTTTCAGATATTTTTGTCCTTTTCTGCGATAGTTTATGTGCAAGTTCAAGGCTAAATTCTCTGCCTCTCCCATTTCATCTATCCGTTTTTGCAGACTTGCAGTTCAATTTGCATGTTGTTAACTGTTAATGTATCTGGAACCTTAAAACAAGTTTGTATTGAATTCATTGTTAGATGTTTCTGTAAAGTGTTAAATGTATTAGCTCTCTAAACCTTGACTATTGATCATATTAAATCAGTGTTTTAAATCTACAGGATAAAGAAAAGCAAGACCGTTTCAGGATGTTATCAGGGGCAATGAAATCTTAACGCTCAATTTGCTCTCTAAACAATAAGCAGATGCTCTTTCTATGATCAAATGGACATAAAGGATGCTTTCGAAATTGTCTCTTTTCTGATCCCACAATAGAATACTATATACATTTTTGAAGGTTTGCCTTGTATAGGATTAACTCTCAAGCTCTATTAAGTGTGTCGCGTGAAAACCTTGTTTCTCTTATTTACTAAGATGGGTTTGAATTCCCTACCAATGTAAACATAAAGCAATTTTATGACTGTTTTGCTTGATATCAGTCTGTGACAAGGAAAGAAGACAGGACTGTTCTTGTAAGCTGACCATAATTGCTGGTGTGATGTGACTTCCTACTCTCGAAACTTTTGGGGGAACAGATGTGATTCGTGAACGAAGGACCAAAAAGTGGGGGACTGGTAGAACCAGATAGCGCTGCTAAATTGACCAGAATTCATGTCTGTCAGCAGTAATATTTGATGCCCAATAAAGTGGCATTTGCAAAAAACATTTAGCCACTCTGCAATCGATAATTTAATAATCACATCAAAACTAGCTTCTGTTAAGTCTGAGGTAAAGAGCGGGAACCAAAACAGAGAAAGTAAAAATGGATGCTCCTGTTTAAGTTCAGTTTTTTTTTTCTAGTTATGATCCCCGAGAAGTGAGAGGTCGAGAAGTTCACAGTTTGGGGCCATAAATTGAAAATTGGTAAATTGTTATGAGGCACTTTTTTTTTTGCCTCATTTTTTGCTTGTTTCTCTGGGATTCCTGTCAGCAATTCTTGTTCGCAGATGCTTGCAAGTTTTTATGTCAACACCGGAGTTCTTTCTCCCTGTCTTGTGTGGTCTCATCACAACCAGACAAATGATTCAACAACATACTTACAACTCTTAAAATGGCTCCACCAGTAACAGAGACAAAAATTAACATCAATCAAAACAGGGAGATAGTTTCTCCATTCCCCCATGGATAAAGATGGATAAAAGTGGGTTGACGGAAGCTGTGACAGAATATAGAGGATAGTCGCCTTGAAAGAGTGAATTAAAATTACTTGGATGTTGGGAGTTTTTTTCTCATAGACCGAAATTGAATCTATTTAAGAGCTGTTACAAAAGATTGTATAGATTGTGGACCTAGCAGAGATGAAGCTACTGTAGTTCAGTTGAAGTGTATTTTTCATTTTGATATCACCTTGAGTTTGTGTTTGGAACTCCTCCTTTTGATTATATTTCATAAGATGTGCGGCAGTAACGTTTCAATTATGCGAGTGGGATCATAAAGTCCTTGATTTATGGAGCATATCTGCAAAATGTCAAACAGAACCGGTTTATGTCAGATATTAATATATTTCCACCCTGAAACGTTTTTTAAAGCAGCGAATGTGTGTTTAGTGTTCGCGATGCTAAAATCTGCTACTTGGGGTTCGATGAGGTGAGGAGCTTGCATTGTTAGCGACAAAAATGAAAAAATATATATATTGTAGCACCTTTCACTTTCGGATATTCAAAGTTGATGTCAGCTGTATCATTCATTACAGTAGGTCCATTAACAGAAGTTCAAAATTCTTCTTGCCTGCAGGTTTTGAAGGGAAAAAAGAAATATATTGAATATTAAAAAAAAAAGGAAGAAAGAAAGAACTCAACATTGTTAAAACTTCTTTTGGTTTACAATATGTAAGAGCATACTATGCATTTCGACAAAATATGCAGACTGAATTGATAGCTTGGTTTTGAGCAAAACGAAGATGACCTATAGGAGATAGGGTGATCCATCACATAATTTTTAGTTAATACTTGGCTGCAAAATTAGACAAAGGAAAGCTTTATTCAAAGGCCCTACCGCAGCTTTAAGCTTGACAAGCAATTTACCTGATTCCTCTTGGTGTAATCGGTGTCGGCCATATCTCCACGGTGATGAGCACTACATCCCGGGCTTCTGAAATCATAAAAATCATCTTTGCCCCTACTCCTCCTGACAGTTTGGCCAAACATTAGTAATCCAGCCGATATGGATTTTACAGATTGTGGAAAATAGGGATAAACATCCCCAGAGCGCCTTCTCGTTTCCATTGTTGCCTCTACATCTGTCATCGGCGCTGTAAAAAGCACGACTGAAGAAGCAGAGAGAGAGAGAGAGGAAGAGAGAGAGGGGAGAGTGAAAGAGGGAGAGCATCAACACAGAGTTCTGTCTGTGGCCGGGGTTGTCTCGCCTATGACAATCCCAAACTGAGATTTGACAGGTAATTTTTCCCTCCTCGTTATCGACCAGAAAACATTTTGGTTTCTCTCTCTCTAGCCCTTTTAAATCCAGCGATCAAACTGCCACGATGGTAAAAAGTGTCACCGGTGAGGAGAGTGTGTTTTTTTTTTTTAAATCGATATCAAAGATATGGGCTTTGCCATGGAGTAAATCACAAATCGACTTCAAGATGTCCATCCCTAGTGTGATATCATATTTTGGAGTCATCAGGTTGACAGCAAGTAAGGCTATGAGCTCACATTGCAACAGTTTCTTGTGGCATGTCTTGCTGGAAGTTACGCCAAGTCCTCTTCCCCCCCCCCCCCCCTTCCTCTCCTACTTTCCATTTTCATCACAATAATGGGCAAATCTCATTCACGTCCATCAAATTATGCATTTTCCTCTCTGTCTCCCGGTAGAGTGTGTTTACGTAGCACAGGTGTTAGGGCGAAGATGGAAAAGAAGCGATGTACTTTCCCCCAACTCTCGCTCGCTTGGGCGACCCCCACCCCGACCCGTCAATTTTTAGGTTGGAAAAACTTGTAGCATTTATATTCCAGAGGGGGCCTGGGGCAAAACCCGTGTTTGGATGACACTTCTTTTTCCTCTCTTCCTTCCCCGGTCTTAGCTTTTTTCCCCCTCGTTTTCATTTTCGTGTCTCGTCAAAAATGCTCTGTCCTGTGGTAATACAATCACAATTTATGATAGTGTTTACATAACTGACACGCCTCCTGGCGCTTTCTCGTTGAAGGCATATTGAAAACTTGAGAGAGAGGTTAGTGTTTGGAGGCAGCTCCTGAGCAGAATGTGGCGTCTGACCGGTCGTTGATGGATGTGACAGCAGGCAGAATATTAGCCTCGTGGCATCGCTCACCTGTGACCCCATTTTCCTATTTTCTATTTTCCTCTTTTTGTTCATTTAAGTCACAAAACTCACCTGTATGCCAGAGAGATATATCCACAATTCTTGGTAACATCCCACTCCATTTCTTTCTTCCTTTCCTTCCCTGCACATCATTCTTTTGATTAATTTTAACTTTCTCTTGAGGACACTTTATAGAAATTGAAATTGAATGACGCTCTTTGATTGAAGCAGGAGAAGATTGAAGAATACAAAGTCATTATCATGTGGCCAATTTGAGGAGGGGTTTCGGCTGACATCTTTAAGGACACACTCCTACATGTACCTTTATTTGACAGCCCTGACGTTTCATAACTCAGCAAGTCTGATCGTGACCTACTTTAAAGACCGCCTAGAAAAGGTGAAATCCATGTCATTTTTTGTTCCATGGCCTTTTTAAATAACACTATCAATGAAGGTCTTTGTCTGAAAAAAGGCAATTGAATATGATTCAAATGAAAATGAAGTGAAAGTCTTTTATTGATATATTCTAGCTGCATTTTCCTCACTCTTTTTGTACATCTTGTATAGAGGGTTGTTTATGTATAGAACTTGTATCAATATTGGTAGTTAGACGGCACCACATATTGCGTTTCCTTTCTACTGGCCAGAGATATGTACTGGTATTATGTTTGGAGAGATTGAAATGTGGTGAAAGCTGGCATTGTTTAAAGAATTGGGTCATCCTTCATAAATTTTTCTCTCATCTTAAAAGCTGTGCCATGATTGCTAGAAGGATGCGAGTATGAAATTCTGTGCCAAAAAGTGGGTGAGCAATATCACTCTCCCCCGTATACCCATCCAGCTTTTTAATTTTGACACCGCTTGTCGGGAGTAGGTAAAGATGTAACCATTTTCCTCTACCATTTCCTATTTAATATCCTGTTGGTCTCTCGTTCCTCAGTGTAAGTAAATATTGCCCATCTGTAAATAGCCCAAAAAATTAATAATTGGAGCGTGGCCTTTTGAACGGAATCGCGCCGTGTTTGTTTTGTGCCATATTCTTGTACAGTGTCAAATCACAAGCATTTGCTCTCTCCATCAAAGCGGAGCGGGCAGTGCATCCTGGGAGATGAGATAGACGTGCGCATGGATCCCGTCTTGTAAAAAAAGGGGGGCTGAGGGAATTTATTAAGCAACGCTCATCGGAATTGACCGATTAATCGCGGGTTGGTCATCCATCATGATGCCGGTATTGTGTATTCAATAGGAATGTCTATGTTGCGATGTGTAATGAGAAAAAAGGCTTGCTTGATTGCATGGAGGAGAGAGAGAGACAGAAAAGACAAGAAGAGGAGAGAGGGAGAGGGAGGGAAAAGAAAGAGAGAATTACAGAGAGAGAGAGAGATAGAGAGAGAGAGAGCAAAAGAGATAGAGCGAGAGATAGGGAGACAGAAAGATAGAGAGATAGAGAGAGGGTAAAGAGACAGAACAATGAGGAAATGAACTATGGTAGGGCCGTGGGCCCAACCAATGATTATGCAAGGTTTTTTGAATACCCAGCAAGGCTCAAGATGGACCGTTATTAAACAACTGGCAATTAAATCATATTACTGTTAATTCAATTACAGAGAAAGTAATGACATCGAAATGGAAACAGAAATTGCACAAAGGACAGTGTCGTATTAATGCCGATTCAAGATGCGAGGGTGGAATTGCGTCAGAGGCTTGTTTAATGCAGGGGTAGGAGGGGGGATAGGGGGGGGGGGGAATACCGTAAGGAAATGGGATTAAGCCCTTGATGAAAATAATATACAGGAATCCATAAATTTCTGATCTGGTGAATGACCAGGGGCTAATTTTGTTCTTAAGTAGTACTCAGGAATGAAGTTCACAAATTGAGTGAGAGCTTTCAGGTCTTGGCTTTTTCCTTTACCTTTCCCAACGTTGCCCCATACTTCTCCACCTCCCCCCCCCCCCCCCCCCTCTCTCTCTCTCTCTTGTTCTCTCGCTTTCACCTTCCTCATGTAAAATGATGCTTTCATTTTTGTATGCCTTTATTTCTTTTATTCAGAGATCTGCTTTTCCGGTATAGCTTCTTTTCTTGCAAACTTTCTATTTTTGTTCATTATTTTAAGTGTTACTTGAGTGCTTGAGTTAATTTCAGTGTTAAGTTCCCCTTGATTATTATGTATTTCCTTTTTTCAAAATATTACACTTTCATATCTCAAGAGAAAAGCTAGCTCACACGAAACATACCAGGAAAATTCGTCCCTTAGTCTTGTTTTTTTTTTGTCAAAGTTGTTTTTTTCACATTTCTCTATTGTACACTGACAGTGTTATGCCAGACTGAAAAATTGGCTGAGCGAGTATGTTATGCCCTCTATTGATATGTCTTATATCTTTCTTTCTTCTCACTTCTTTCTTGCTATTGTGTTTGGGTGAGACAGACCATGAAGACAGAGTGGATCAATAGAAATAATATGGACGCTCTGTCTAGAGAAGTGCATTGATCTCGTTTCTATATGCCTGCTTGGCTACAGGTGTATAAAATATGCATGGACTTTACCATTTAGGATGATGGGATGGACGAGCTCTAGCCAGAGGGATGGATGGATGGATGGAGGGAGGGATGGATGGATGGATGGATGGATGGATAGATGGATGGAGGGACATCCCCCCCCCCCCTCTATGTGTTTGTGTGATGGGTGTAGAGCAGGAGAGTATTGTGTAATGATGGAGAGGTGAGAGACAGAGACTGACAGGCTGATGATGTGTTGGGCAGAGAGGGATATAAAAATTTTATAGACTTGAGAGATAGCTGCATTAAAGGTCTGAAAGAGTAAGGTAGTTGTAATTAGATGAAATGATAAACATTCATATTTGATATGAAGACATGAAGAGATTTATAAATATGAATTATGTGATTTAATACATTGGTTTCGAAGAGTAGGTGAGAGATAAAGAGGACTCTGTCATGAGAGAGAGAGAGAGAGAGAGAGAGAGAGAGGGGGAGGGAGGGGGGGGGTGTTGAAAAGGGAGAGAAAGGAAAAAGAGCTCAAGAATGAGAGAAATAGATAAAGTGGTTACCAGTTTGATAATGCTGCCCAAAGTTGCTCCAAAGACCTGCCTAATGAAAGTGCAGAGAACTTTTCTCAGGTGAACAATGAGAGATGACCATGTCTGATCGATGCCCATGATGACACTATTGATTTTGTTTGAATTCAGGAAATATGTTTGCAACATCAGTCAATCGTCATTAGCTGCAGCCAAAAAAAATGACCCTCTCATGGTCCTAGGAACAAAAGAGCCCAGTGGGGCTTCTGTCACCCCCAAAGGGGTACATGTAAGGGAGAGAGAGGGGGTACCTCCTCATTCCAGTTGTCTAGAGGTGTTAGCTCACCCAATATGGATGACTGCCCCCTCTTGTCCAGAGTGTGCACGTTCAGTGCAACAAAAAAAAAATGAGGGGTGTCAGAGAAACTGGTGATTATAAATGGGACCATCTTGAAAGGACTAGTTCACTTCAGCTGTATAATGGCCTAGGGCCCTGAGGTAATGGGGGTAGGTGGGTGGGTGGGGGGGGGGGGGGGGGGTAATGGGGGTGGTAGTTTGGAGGGGCTCTTTTGTTTGTTCTTGGTTGGAGGAGGTGGTGATTTATTTCCTCATTGGCTGGCGACAAAAGATGTCACATCTCCGTGTCATGCTGCACAATGGAGATGCGAGATGCAGCACATTAAGAAGCATCAACAGCCCGGTGTCCCGATTAACACATCGAGTGCCAAACTGAGCCGAGTGGTCCTAACACCCGTGGGTATCCACCAATCTGGTATGAAATGGGTTCATGTAGTCTTGTGCGACTACATGGAAGTGGACTTAAAATATACGTGCATACCATAAATAGACAAATGTTCAGAACAACTACAGAACTGTTACTTGGTATAATGATGGTGTATATTTCTTATGATGTTATTTATACATTTTGTTTGTGATTTTGAGTTGGTCATCAGTGCTGTGGAGTCCTCTTGGCACAGGTTAAATGTACAGGAAGTAGTAATATACAAGTTATATAGCAAAACCACCTCATAAGTAGCATGTACCTTATGTACATTACTAAGCTAATACATGTATGTAAGTTAAAGTTTCTAAATTCAAAAATCTTGCCTATGACTTACTTTGCTAGATTACACTGCTTGCATGCACAATGTTATTCATCATAAGAAACAAGACTTTAGGCAAAATGCTGCCACCGTGAATGACATGAGGTAGCCTCAAGGGCTTAGTCAGACAGATGATCATCAGAGGTATGTCATGAATAATAATTCTATGGACGGCTTATCTTGCCCGGCTGCATTTTTTCTCTTCTGGTCATTTATGGTCTATTGTTGGTGGTCAGCCATTCTTATTGACCAACGGATGGACATTCAGAAGGACGAGTCTTAAGGAGAGAAATGAAAGTATGCGGCATAAATAACTGAAACCTTTTGATTGCTTGTACAAAGAGATAGAGATTCCTGCACTTCTTCCTGAGAAATAACAGCTCAAAATTCTTTTATTTGATGTTTCGTTGCAGCGAGCGAAACATCAAACAAAAGAAAGACATTGCTGGTCATTGAATGCGGCAAGATTTATTTCATCTTTACATGCCAGAAGAACTACAATCTTTATATTGGACTGTCCCATTTTATGATATCTTGGCCAAACTGATGAAAATACTGCGAAAATGATTCAGGCTTTGTGAAGGAGAGATTTATCATCCTTAGCATTTGAAGCTTAAAAAATAGAAAAGGGATTTGTATTGAGATACATGGAGACTTTTTCCCAGTCGGCTTCTGAAAACAAGAAGTATGCATTGATTTTAATATACACTCCAGCTCAAAGGAATTGGCATAGGGAAAGGGAAAGGGAAGAAAGGGAAGGGGCCACAGTTTTAAAACACAGTATATTTTGTCCAGTTCAGCATGAAGCATGATGCTTTAGCCTAAAAAGCATCATGTTTCATGCTGAACTGGACAAAATATACCACGGTTTAAAACTGCGGCTCCTTCCCCTTCTTCCAATTTCTTTGAGCTGTAGTGTATATTGTATGTGTTTTGGTAAAGCTTCTATGTGTTCATAATAGCAAGAAATGTCATTCATTTCCTTCACTCGACAAAGCAAGTACAGCACATAAACCTAACACTTAGACACTGCAATGCCAGAGAGGGGAAAGATTAACATTGGAAATAATTTGTGATAATGATTGAAAGAGAAAAAATGTGAAGAGACTTTTTTGTGGTACTGTCGTGTCCGTCTTCAGTTTGTGTTCCTGTCTGGCCGGAGACTGGCTAGCAGCTTCAAAGAGATGCGAAGTCATTGCAGAGTTTTTCATCTCTACCAATCAGACGACGCAGGCTGTGTCTGTCACATTGTACCTGGGTATGATTGCCCAACGAAAATTAATCAAGTTACAAGAAATTCCTCCTCCTCCTTCTCCTCCTCCACCTCTGCATCCTCTTCCCATCCATCCCCTCCCTCTCTCCTTCCTTCCTTCCTTCCGTCTATCCCGTCTTGATTTAGCATGCTGTGTGCAGTCATGGCGGAGGCTGGGCCTCGATACGGCAAGCATGACCATTGCGGTTTGCTAATAAGCATCAAATTGGGATTAGCTCGAAAGCGCAACAGGAGATTAGGTGTCTGAACGATTCGCTCATGGATGGCGGACCCGCTGTCACAGATATCACGGCCAGAAAGACGGAGGCGGACGGACAGACGCACCTCCGCTCACCGAGCTGACTCTCTCTCGCTCTCTTTCTCGTCATATCTCAACTTTATTTGATTAGCCTGAAGTTTCCCCCGATCCACATCTTTGGTGGTGTGGCCTTGCCAGAGCGCTTGCTTGAATGAAGATGTTAAGTATCAAGGCCAACTATTTCCTTCTTGCTGAGATTGAGTGTGGAGACGGCAGTGATTAGTAGTATTTTTTGGTGAGTGTAGCTCAGCTCCTTGCTTTTAAGTCACGGGCATTTGGTTATGAGGTTGTGATTTTTCTGTCATAATTATATTTGTTTGTTACTAAAGACTCAGTGCAACAGTGCAACGGACCATTTCAAAGGACAATAACAGAATAGTCTTGTTTTAGGAAGCATGAATGAGATGTCACATTTCTTGATGTCTATTGAAATCTAAATGATGACATTTGTTCCACAAATACCTATAGCTGCTTATGGCAAGTGGAACCTTCTTGTGTATCAATGTGTTCACAGAACCTGTGAAAACAAAAATCGTGTACAAAGGTCATGCCAGTTTTATGGGTAAAAGCTGCTTGATTTGTGTCCTATATTTCTGTAGAATTTAATGCATTTTTATTTTGCCAAAAGATCCGTCACCACTCAAACGGGGCCGGGAGTAAGCGGAGAAGCTCGTCTCTTTGATCGGATGGTTTACCTCCGCCACCCTCCTCCATGGAATACATTCTCATGGAAGTATTCAGCGCAAAATATTATCAATATTTGATATCTATGATCCCCCGATCAGGCCAATTCCTTTCACCTGTACGCCGATTCTTACCAGGCAATCAATTTCTGGCCGTCTGGTAGAGGCAGTGGGGCGCATCGGTTACATATTTTGGAGACCCGTGGCTCGCCCCGAGAATTAACAATGTATGAAATGTGACTCTCAACGTCACACTCAAACCTCACGGATGCACGTCCCTCGCCTCTTCAACAAGCTGGAGAGTGACAGAAAGGGAGAGGGAGATGTGTGGAGGAGGATGGAGAGAGAGGGAGGGGGGGTATGGGGAGAAGGGGAGAGAGAGAGAGAGAAATGGACAAGGTGGGGGTGGGTGGGGAGAAGTGAGGGAGGGGGAGAGAGAGAGAGACGGGTAGATGGAAGAAAGAAATAAAGTGAGGGGAGAAAAGGGGAGGGGGAAAGGGAGGTGGGGTAATGTATGGGAGAAAGAGATGCGGAGGGGGAAGATGGAGAAAGGGTGAGAGATAGAGGTAGTCGGGGGAGGGGTTGGGTAAAGAGAGAGAGACACACACACACACACACACACATACAAAGACATATGAAGGAAGACAATTATGAAGAAAAAGGTGGTTGAGCTGATAAGTCTTCATGAGTTTCTGTAATTCTCAGGGAAGCAGAACATAGTGGAAACATATATTAGACAAGGAGCTAGGGGAAAAAAGATAACAGTCATGAAAAAATGGAGGACAATGATAATGAGAGGGGTGAAAGGGAAAAATGGACGTGGGATGAACAGATTAAATTTCTGCCTTTTTAAAGAAAAACAGATCAGGAAGAAAAAAAACACACATGGTAATTATAGCCACACAATATGCCTAAATCCACATTCATTCCTTTCTTTGAAATAGAATAAGCTGCTTCTGTAATCTCTATTCGAATGACTGGGGCCTGTGGAGTTATGGGACAACGCACACTGCAGTGATCAAAAATAAATGATTTGCATAGTTATTGATGGTTGAAATGGGGAGATTGCTACGGCGTGAATGCCTTTTCATAATGTTGGAATTCTTATTGATTGCTTCTTGGAGAGAGTTCTTAGTGTGGGATCAATAATAGCCCTCTGAACCAGGGTGTGTGTGTTTTGTGTTTTTTTCTTCCTTTCTTTGTAGGTAATAACTCATTGGCATTCTGCATATTTCCACTCCAAATGTGTCACACCAACACTTTTGTTATGATGGCTATTTGTCCAGTGGTTTGTGGCTCACGCAGAAATTGTTCAGATATTCATGTTTCTGTAGAGTCTATATTTACTTGTTCTAGTCAGGGATGTGTTAGGAAGGAGGGACAACTCAACCATAATATATTCAAACATCTGTATGGATACTAAAGCGTGCTAATGAATGTCAAAAGCATTCCACAATCACTGCAATGCTTTGAAGTCCCATGCGCGGCACCGTCATTTTGCTATCGTCAACTTGGAAAGCAGTATCTTTAATTGCCTGTTTTGTTTCTCGAAGCTGTGTTTCTTATCACATTTTTTTTGCAATTTTCAAGAAAGTTAAGGGGCAACACCTCTAAAGATCCTGTATTCGTTTTTCTTCTAAATAATTGTTGAATGATGCACAAACGGAGATATAAGATAATATTCTTACTTACATAATTAACAAATTTCTTCACTTTCCGGAGATTTCCGGAAATGTCGGATTCAATCATTATCAAAATCATATATTAAGCTGCTTACTTTCACTAACAGAGTTTGCGTGAATTTGCGTGCAAATGAGATATTTTACTTAAAAAAACTGTTAATTTTTGTTCGCTGATATCTCTTTTCCTCACAAAAGTATTGATGCAATCCAACAGAAGTGGACAAGCGAAATAAGACTCTACATTGCTTTTGTTCTCTCTGAGAAACCGTTGCTAGGCAATCGTGTTCGTTATTGTTAAAACACGTGAAAAGCACATGCTGAGACCACGCAATTTTTCGGCGGTGCCACGCATGGGCTCAAAGAAAGAATGTTGTTTCATATCCTTTCCTAACACATCCCTGTTCTAGTCAAGAAAAGTACTCACTGCATCACAGTCATTTGATGATCAGAACTGGTGAAAGATGTACAAAATATTCAATGAGTGATTATGGAATTCAAAGGAGATGTGACAATTATCAAGTTTGATTAATGTTCATTTTTCTTCAAATCACTTCATTTATTATGTTAGGCCAACATGTAAGCAGAGAGATTCACAATAGCCTCAACTACTTCATTACTGCTAAATGCGATTTAAAAATACTACAATTCATCACATGGCATACCGTTTCCTTCTCAAGTTGACATCCCCAGTGTCTGTAATGAACTCTATTGAGTAAGAGGATTAAGTACCAATAACCTTTGACCTTTAGACAATGGAACATGAGGCAGCTGGGGCAGGAATACGTCTACAAACCTTCAGGCAGAACCCAGGTGTGAGCTCAGAATCATCCATCCCAATCCAGGGACCCGTTGCATAAAACTTACCATTGATGGTAACTTTGCCATCAATAGCAACTTCTATGGAAACCTTGCTTTTGATTGGCTATCGAGCAATGTTACCATGGTAGTTACCATCGATAGCAGAGTTACCATTAATGGTAAGTTTTATGCAACAGGGCCCAGGTGCCAATGATGTCCACACGCGATTATAGACCATGCATTCAGTTACATAAAATGTAAGTTTAAGTAAGATTTAAACTATATGCTTGTTGGCATACAAACTGATACAGATGTTACCTTAAAGAACATGGTCAATCTTTTCAGGAAGATATTTCACATTTCTCACACCTCTGTGCCTGCTTTATAAACTTGCACAATAATTTGTTACCCATTTAATTCCATGTATTTCAACCATTACATCATACAGACAGACAGACAGACAGACATGTATACATTAGGGATAAGGGATCCATTTTCACTGTTTATCCATCGGGTAGTTACAAACTTGACCTTATAATTCTCATTTTATTTCCTGAAAATGTGCGGAGTTTATTTTTAGGGTGTGAATCAAGTATGCTTATTATATCTATTATAGATTACATTTCCAAATGGCAGGGTGTTACCCTTTATTCCCAGCATTGTTCAGAAAATATGAAACATCTATCATATTTGACAGGGAGAAAAGCTTATGATAATGCGTGCCTAAGTAAATGTTATGACCATTTTATGAATGACTTATTGCCTCTCACTAAAATGATTAAAGTAGGTAAAGCTTTGATAGTGAAGAAAGAAAGAAAGAAAGAGAGAGGAGAAGGGGTGGGAGGAGGAGGGGAGGACAGCTGAAATGTGTGAGAGTAGGCCCCATTATCAACCAGACAGAATGTCATTATATACCTCTGCTCGCAATACATTCTCTGCAGTGCCATCAAATTTATGCCAGGTATGATAAATTGATGAGATATTGTAAATGTCAATGGGCACAGGAGTCATGAAGTTGCCATTAACGAGGCATGTTGTCATTTTTTATAGGCTTCTCTGTAATTGGATGGGTACAAAACCGAATAGAAATGATTGTGACCAGCACAATAGCAGATATAAATTGCAGGTACCGGTAGATAGATGTATACATTGGTTTTTTGGCTTATTCTGGTGAGTATGTACGTTTGTTCTCAGACCAAACCTGTCATTTTATTGTCAACTCTCATCTGGCTGAAATGTCTCTTTTGCTTCAATCAACAAATGTGGAATGGAGAATTTAAAGTGATCGGCACTCGAGATAAAACATCAGCCACTAAACAGAAAATGATATTGCATCCATGAGTGGCGTGTAAATGCGGGTGGCTGCAAAATGCTACCACGGAGTAATTGAAGCGATTAGATGAATTTGATGCTACCACTTTAATATTTGATGAATGATGCGATCATATCTGTGGCATCACTGCGGCACTCGTATTAATTTGTGCCTTGGGGGCTTAGTGTGTCACTCGAGTTAGCGAGATGAACAGCCAAACCATTCAGCCATCCACTCCCGTCACAGGCGTGTATTCATAACGGGGGATCAAAAAAAAAAATGTCTATTTACGTTTTGTCAACTGGCGGTGAAGCGTCAAAAGATTGCAGTGGCTTTGCCTGTCATAATGTTATGTATTGTGGGGGCTCTCCAGTGTTTGATTATTATTGTTATCATCAGAATCTGGCAGTGGCCCTAAATGTGCACACTGACTGCTCCTCGCAAATGCGATGATATTCTCTCAGCAAACACTTACATCTCTGCTCCAGTTGAGGATTTTACCAAACTATGGCAATTCTGCTGAGTGATTTCTATTTCATGCGTCTGCATATCTGTAGTTTCACTACGGGATCTTCCAAGCATTGAACGGACAGTCTGTTTGGGGTTTAATGCGCAATATACCACAAAAATGCACATATAAACCCTATCAGTGGAGGACTTCATTCTCTTCCTTTCTTGTTAGGTGTTCAATCATTTCCCTCAAGAGAACACCATCATCTACTAATGTTATCTTTAGTTTTGACAAAGCTAATGACGAGTGCTGTAGATTTTTTTTATCTCTGATATGACTGCATCCATGGATTACACTTTGGCACGGCCATACTTGACTGACGTTTGAATGAGCCATTCCTTTGTGCGGACTGAATCTCTGATATGTTGTGAACCTGCCACATCATCGACAGTGAAGGCTTCCCCCGCCGCCGCTCAGACCCCCAGCCCTTTGCCAGCTCAACCGCGTGATAGGAAGGAAAACCAAAGCAGACTGCATTCCAATTGGACCCTGGGGTGAAGCTATTGTTTGAAGAAATTTGTCAAGTTTTGATTGAAGTTCTCGCTGCAAGCTCAGTTCATGTGCTGACTTCTGTTTCAGAGAAGCAACGATTTAGTCTGTGTATATTGTGGAATTGTTACTACTATTGTCTCTGGTGAGAACCTTGGGTGGTGCACATTTATTTACTAAAACTGTAAGTTTATGTCATGTGACTATTCAGAGAGATGATTCATCTTCATTAATACATTTTCTGCATGTAACTTCATTGTCTTAACACAATCCTCATTATTCGTTTCTGTCTTTCTATTTAATAACTTCTGCATTCCATGAGCTATTACTGGAGTCGTGGTTAAATATATGCATGTCAGATATTCCTATGGGTTGATCATGTGCATAATTTGAATGTTTGTATTCATGGATGTTCCGTGCTTTCAACTTCTTAGCATTGAAAAAGAAGCATCTATATAAGGCAATTGCTGAAACAATCAGAAAACTTGTTGACACAAAACCCATGATGGGTCTGTACGAGTTTTGACAAGGAAGTGAGGTTTTGTCTGTTGTTTCCTTGCAGGGCATTTCTCTTATCAGCGAGTGAAATAAAATTACACAAGAAGTTGACAAGGATGAATCCTTTGTTTGCATAGCTGCCAAATAGAGAACCTATGGAATGATAATGCTGTTTTTCCTTTTGTGGCTGCTTGCTTAAAGGTCGCGACTAATCGTAGAAGTGCTCAGACCGTCTGAGGTGTGAACAGAATGGCACATTTTCTGTCGTTCGATGTTTGTTAATGTCAGGATAATGCATCGGTTGAGTGGTCCATTTTGTGGTGACTGTGACACTTGTCAAATATTATGCTGTGCCAGCAACATATGCACACAGAAAAAACAAATGTAATCATTTTTGTTTTTCACCCACATCCTCGTTCATTTGCAAGTCCAGTAAGATATGTTGGCTTTCTTCATACTTTATTATTCATGTTGTGTCTGCAGTTGCTTGTTATCATACTTGTGAGAATGGACTGTCTGTTGATGTATATATTACAATTGAGGATTTACAGATTTTATTTTGAAAAAGAAGCCCGATAAGTGACAATGCAATTAAATATTTGTTTCTTTGTGTGTCTCCCTCTGTAGGTTCGTCAGAAGGCGCACACCAGCCTCTTGATGCCATGAGCACAGAAGACCACGATGAGGTCATCGGGGATGTTCACGTTTGCGGCAACTGCCGAGGAGAGTTTGTCATCTTTGCAGACTTTGTCAAACACAAGCAGAGCTGCGCCAAGAAGCAGGTGGTGATGATCTTCAATGAGGGGCAGGAGGAGATGGAAGAGCAAACCAGCAGAATGTCAGACAAAGACCAGGACACTGCATCTGACCGGTCAGCCACACCGGAGGGCCGGAAATCCGTCGAGCCCAACTACGTATCGAAAGGCAAGGTCCAACCACCCATGGACCAGCCTGGAGGGTCGTCCGACCAAAGCCCGAATCCCAGTCTACCACCGTCCAATGTCTCCCTGGACAACTTGGAGAACACACCCTACGCTGTTGCACAGTTTCCTCGTGAGTCTGCCATGGTTCCTGGACACCCAGACATGGTGATGATCCAGGAGCAGCTGTACGCTCTCCAACAGCAGCACCTTCATCAGCTGCACATGATCCAGAGCATCCAACACCAGATCAACCACCTGACAGCGCAGCAGCAGAGACAGCAGATTCAACACCAGCAGCTGCAGCAACAGCAGCAACAACAACAACAGCAGCAGCAGCAACCGCAGGGTCAACCTAAGCAGCAAAAGCAGGAGTCTAAGGACTCTAAAGATTCTGCAGGAAGTCAGGAGCCCCAGGAGTATGAAGAGAAGCCCTCTCGGGAGGGTTCCGAAGCTGCTGCTTCCTCAGGTGCTAACACCTCCACCACCTCCAGCATTCCATCTGCACCAATTGTTCCGATTCCATCGATTCCAGGGATGATCCACCCGCCTCACATCCTGTCCCCGGCAGGAGCAGCTGCCGCCTCGGCTGTCCAGCAGTCTGCCATCGAGGCCATGCATGCTCAAGGAAGGCTCCTGCCACCCTTACCACCAGCATTCCACCTGCCCAATCAGAAGTCTCCATTTGAAATGCTCCAGCAGCACGCTACCAGGCACATACCCCACAACCCTTTGGGAATACCTGCACCACTGTCCTACCACGAGAGTCTGCTGTCAGCTCAGCACAAAGGGAAGGCTCCCAATGTGTCGGTCTTTGATCCCAAGTTCAGTGCTGATGATCCCTTCTTCCGCCACAAATGCAGATTCTGCCACAAGGTCTTTGGCAGCGATAGTGCTCTGCAGATCCACATCAGATCCCACACAGGTGAGCGGCCCTTCAAGTGCAACATCTGTGGGAACCGGTTCTCGACCAAGGGGAACCTCAAGGTGCACTTCCAGCGCCATCAGTCCCGCTACCCACACATCCAGATGGACATCAGGCACCACCCACCGACCCCACCACTCATGGATCAGCCCCTCCAGCCACCATCCATTCACCAGGTTCCAATGCCCACCTTCCCCGGCGACCATGCCAGATACTCTGGTGAAGATCCATTCCATTCTCAAGGGCCGTCAAAGAGCACCTCTCCTGGGGGATCTGAAGGCAGCTTAGGGGACATGTCCAGACACAACCCTGATGAGGACCAAATTGAGAAGAAGCATTCCGGCAACATGGACAGGAACCACGCTGAAGACACCGAGAGTCCATCGACTAGCCAGGCAGGTAGTCTGTCTCCCATCGACAAGAGGAGTGAAGCATCCGTCTCTCCCAATGTCTCCATGGCCTCCAGTGTCTTCCCAATTGTCTCTGCTGGAGGTATCCCCATGTCTGGCGGGTTCCCGATCCCCTACGCTGGATTCCCTCGTATGCCGATGCATGGTGAATATGGCATGATGCCTTTTGAGTCTTCCAGAAGTGCTGCACAAATGGAGCTGACCAAGCCAGAGACACCTCCTTCCCTAGCAAACCTGGCTGAGGCGGGCATGCGAGCCTCTGAGACCTCCAAGCTCCAACAGCTGGTTGAGAATATTGAGCAGAAAATCACCGATCCCAACCAGTGTGTCATCTGTCATCGGGTTCTCAGCTGCAAGAGCTCTCTGCAACTCCACTACCGCACCCATACCGGAGAACGTCCCTTCAAATGCAAGATCTGTGGCCGGTCGTTCACAACCAAAGGCAACCTCAAAACCCACTATGCTGTTCACAGGAGCAAGGGACCCATCAGAATCCTGCATGACTGCCCAATTTGTGAGAAGCGCTTCAGCAACCCGCTTGTCTTGCAGCAGCACCTGCGCTTGCACGCTGCCGAGGGGATGACCATTCCTCACAAGGTGGATGTACCAAGGCCAGAAGAGATGGAGCTCAAGGGAGAGGATGGAGAGAAGGTAGACAAGGTTGGAGAGCCTGGAGAGGAGAGCCACATGGATGTCGATGAGAGGAATGGCCTGCCGACTCCAGAGGAAGGTGAGGTCCCTGAGGATTCCTTCCATGAGGGGGACAAGCCAGAAGATGGTGCTCTGCCATCAGAGGATAACTCGCCTTCTGCCGAGAACCATTCTGCTGAAAGCCGCTCTGTTGAAAACCACTCCTCTGAGCAGACCGCATCAAGTGAGGACAAAGAAATCTCAAACAGGTCGTACATGCCAAGTGTTCTTGGTCTGCAGCCGGTGAGTTCTATGGCTAATGGAGAGTCTCCCAATGCTGCCAGCCCTGGACAGAGCATTGACACCAAGTCTATGATGTCTGAAGATGAGAACAGGAACATCAACATGGCCATGTATCAGCAGAACGGGCCAAACTCAGTCTCCTCCAGTATGGTGGATGAAGAACTAGAGGGGGAAATGAAAATGGATGATGACAGAACAGACGCCAGTGGAGCTCTCGACTTGCGACCCAAAGGCACTCCTCAAGAAAACATCCCTCCCTATTCTAAGGAGCTTGAAAATATACCAGGATTATACCCTCGCGAGGGTTACTTTCCAGAAGATGTCAAGCCTACCATGACATCTGCTGGTCTGCTGATGAGTGTTCCCAACATGCTCGGTGGGCGTCGCCCTGTGAGAACCAATACCACCTGTCACTTCTGTGGGAAGGTCTTTGCTTGCACCAGCGCCCTCAACATCCACTACCGCAGCCACACCAAGGAGCGCCCCTTTCGCTGCGACGTCTGCAGCAAGGGCTTCTCCACGAAGGGCAACCTCAAGCAGCACATGCTAACCCACAAGATCCGGGACATGCCAATGCCCAGGTACGACTCTCCATCAAACTCCGTCCTCTCCATGTCGCCGCTCCCTCCGACCCCGAAGCGGCCAGTCAGTCAGGAGCTGCCCCTGCAGCAGACGAGCTCCTCCAACTCTCAGACCCCGCCCCTGAAGCGCAGCCTGAGCGTCTCTCCTGAGGAGGCCAACAAACGCACCCAGTTCAAGCACTCCTGCTCCGTCTGCGGTAAGCAGTTCCAGACCAATAGTGCGCTGGAGATCCACATGCGCACACACACCGGGGAGAAGCCTTTCCGCTGCCACATCTGCAGCAGAGCTTTCACCACCAAGGGCAACCTCAAGGTGCATCTCGGCACCCACATGTGGAACGGAGCTGGTCGGCGCGGAAGGCGCATCGCAGTAGAACCCCCATTCATTGTCAGCCCAAAGGAAGGCGAGATCTTCCGTGGGGACCTGTTTGGCATGCACCCAGGGTTCGCAGAGGGTGCCTTCTACCACTACCCTCCCCCACACCTGCTCAACGGCTTCGCTGTGGCGGCGGCTGCCACCAAGGCCAACGAGATCTCGGTCATCCAGCAGCCGACCAGCATGCACCTTCAGGACTCGGGCTCCGTCATCATGAGGAACAGCATGGCGCCATCGGTAGGCAGCCGTGAGGCAGGCATCAGCAGGGAGGCGGAGGCACACCGAGAGATGGCTTTGAGCAGAGACGAGGCGCTTAACCACGAGATAGCTCTCAACAGGGAGGAGGCTCTGTCCCGTGAGATGGCTATGAATCGGGAAATGGCCATGAACCGTGAAGGAGCGCTGTCCAGGGAGATGGCTCTCAACAGGGAGGATGTTATGTCCCGCGAGAAAATGATGATGAATAGGGAAGAAGCGCTGTCTAGGGAAATGGCCCTGAACAGGGAGGAGGCAATGTCACGGGAAAAGATGATGTTAAACAGGGAGGAAGCTCTATCTCGGGAAATGGAGTTGAATCGGGAGGAGGCCATGTCTCGAGAAATGGCCGCGAGTAGGGAAGAGGCGCTCTCGCGGGAGATAGCCCTTTATCGGGAGGAAGCTCTGCATAGGGAGATTGCGCTCCAACGAGATTTAGCCCAGAATAAGGAGATGACGCTAGAACGGCACACCGATAGAACCCCACCAGTAGCGCCCCAAATGAGCACATAATGCTCTCTGTTTGGGCTTGCTTGATCCACCATTTTATTTCATTAAAGACAAATCTTGATTAAACCTTGTATTTTACAAATTGAGAGTCCGTGGTGACTGCTAGTCGGGAGAGCTTCCATTATTTTCTTCCAAAACCTTGGGTTTCGATGTTTTTTTGTACCGCACATATTTTTTTCTCCGAGTGGAGATTTCTTTAGTTTGTCAAAATTGAATTATGTAGTGAAAAAAATGGCAATGTGTTTTCTTTGTTGCTTCCATCAGGGTATTTCTTCTGTTTGTCATGAGTCAGTCATGTTCTGTTTGGTGCTTGTTTCTTATTTTTCAACAAGGTTTTGAAAAGCTCAGAACCAATGTGACAAACTTTGTTAAAGAGGCAAATGAGTTTTAACAGGGTCTTATTTAATATGTTTCTTTCTGCGTACTACACTTGTCTATATTTCTCTTATTTGAATATGAATATCATATGAACTTTAAAAACACTTGAAGGATCAGTATATTAGTGAATAGTTGAAGCATTTTCCAGCAAAATGCAAACATCTTTGTAAAACAGGGAATTGTATAGAGAAATAGACTTACCCCCTGTTAATATTGGGCTGTGACATTGAAAGAGAGTCGTTACTGCTAAAGTTGTGATGATTTCTGCGACTTGTGTGTAAAATATAACATGAAGGCCATAGTTTGGGAGGAGACTTTTAAACATTATACATATGAATTAAACAAAACATTATCAGTGACGATCAACTTGTACAAATCAATTGTAGTTTTCTTATTCTTGTAACATCTATCTCTGGTCATTAATTTTACCATCAATATAGGATTACATAACATGAAGGACCGGTAGTTTTGGTGTATTTACGATTGACTTCGGTGATCTCCTCATTTCGCTGCATGTCATGATTGTGGACATTTAACAAGAACAAATAATCAGTGTGTTAGGGATGTATGGAATGTATGGTATCTTTACAAATTATCTTGAGACTCCAAATCAAGCAGAGGAGCAAGATTTTGCAGGCTCTGTCAAATCTCTCAAGTTCAAAATGTCATTTTATACTTGATGACATGGCTATAAATATTTTTTTGTGGTTTTACGTAAAAGCTGAGCATCTGTACAGCTGATAACTTTATGAGACCTGGAATCATGCCACCCGTGACTGTGCTACAGAGTAACTTAATCTTGTAAAAAAAAGCTTGTTATACTTGTCGCCATGTTCCATCTAAGATCTGAAAAACCAAAGAATTTAACCTAATTAT
Organism: Arbacia lixula; assembly: GCA_963669155.1. NCBI lineage: Eukaryota > Metazoa > Echinodermata > Echinoidea > Arbacioida > Arbaciidae > Arbacia > Arbacia lixula. The sequence continues at coordinate 13,080,451 of OZ022581.1, read as the reverse complement.
GTGAATCATGTCGATCGAGAATGAAAGGGGAGAAGTGAAATGAGTTTCCTTCATATTTCTGTACATATACATTTTTTTTTATCTCAGTGATATAACATGTCAATGAATTAGTGTGTAAAGAAAGAATATGACTATATATTAGGACCTAAATTATTGAATTGAATCTATGATGCTACTAATGAAATTGTATTAGAGATTAGATGCAGTAAAGTTGTGGCTTTGATATGTGATAGAGAGAAGAAAATACTGAAAGATCAAGAAAATATGTTTGAGACTTTCCTTGTACAGATTTCAAATTGGTATTTATTCACAGTGTAGTTGACTGATTGATATTACATATTTAAGAAAAAAATAACCTACCTTTTTTCATCTATTGTACAAATCTTGATATTTCCTGCAACCAACTTTGGTCTGTTCTGAATAGTGATATTGTAACAAGCCATGAATTGCTCTGATATTGTGTGTGCTACCCGTGTACGTTGTTGTCTTGAATGACAGAGAGTGAAGTTCTATAGCTAAACCACTAACCGTCTTTAAGTGTTTATGTATGTTTTTTTGTGATATATGCACCTTGATGTCATCTCCACTTAATTTTGTAGCCTTTAAATTCCTACTTATCAACAAGATACCAGATTTTGTGACAATTAGAGTGTTTCTAAATACCTAATTTGTCTGTGATCAGTGATACATTGACTCCCCTGTATGATACTCCACCATGAGTATCAGTCCTGGGTCCACGACCCCCCCCCCCCCCCATCCCCCTTCACCCCCTCTCTTGTGATCATCTTCACCATACAGTAACTATAGAACAGAAAAGTGGACTGATAGTACTATGTTTACGTCAAGTTGACCCTTTGTCATTGTAAAGAAAACCTTTTGAAAGGAATATCTGATATCACGCAGATGTTGTTCTTAATAGTAAATTGTAAATATTAGCAATGTAAGATTTAGCATGGTTATCAAGTAACTCAAAGACGTCGTCATGCCCCCTTGATCTGTAGGACTCGTGTGGTAGGATGTTGCAATAACGGAACACTGCATGATGGAGAGGAAGAGTGGTTTTGATTGGTCTGTTTTAAACATGGGGCGGGGGGGGGGGGGGTGGGCGTGTGAAGGTGCCCCTCTATGTTGCTTTGAGTAGCAGCCAGCGGTTTGTGGTTCAGACCGTGTCGATGCCCCTCGCTACACACACCGCCCCCACCTGTACATATGTAGCTTTTGAGGATCATATGATACCAACAGCATCTTGGCTGCTTGAAATTAATCTCGGAGCAGTTTGGTCAGACCTCGTCGAGCTATGTTCCTTCACCGAGCATCGGGTTATGTGCGTTCAGAGTACAAAGTATTGAGTGTTGTTACATGATGGGGGGAGGGGAGGACTCAAATTGTATGTTGTGGCGAGGGAGGGAGGGGTGGGGAGAAGAAAGGAGCTAAGCTTTGTATTGCTGTTGTACAGTAAACCTTGTGAGGATGGGCGGGGGTGGGGGGGTAGGTCTTATCAGTGTTTCCTCAAAGTCTCAGGGAGATATTCTTTGCAGATCTGTTATCATCGTAGGAGCCGTAAGATGGAGTGAGGAGGGGGAAGGGGAGAATCGTAGCTTGACACTGCCTGCTTCAGCACCACATAATACCTTGTTGACTTATCTCTCAGTATTTCATGAATTATTGTCACAATGTCGTACCTCCTTGTTTCAGTTCTTTACATCTGTTTATGATTTCCTCTCATCGGACAGCATTTTAATGGAGATGAATTACTACAGATCAGAATTACACACAAAAGTGCAAACCATACAGTATTGAAGAGCTTCGTTTATCTAGTGGAAACAAACTGCTGTAGATAGTGAGACACGGTATAGATTATCGCAACTGTTTTCCGTTTACATAAAATTGTTTTGTATTTGCTCATGTTATACGTATGTTTTTATTTGGAAACGAAAGAGGCTATTGTTAGGGTTGATAAGCAGCGAGATCCTGAAATGTTGGTGAATGAACTTGTGATTTTGCGGGGCATTCGTGACAAAATGTGGGAAAATCTGTCAACCACAAAATTAATACATACAATAAATGAAAACAAACGGGGCCGCATTCCGAACAGGAACCTCTTTCAAGCCAACACAGGAATTCGCTCTTTTTTTTCTCCCCTCATATACTTTTTGGCACAAAAACTTTTGGAAGAATTCGAGGGTCTATCGTGGTGGCTTTTTTGACAAGCGTGGAATATCAAAATCACTTCAACACTTGTCCAAACTTCCTGCAAATTTCATTATGAAAATACAATTTCGGAAAAGCCCGGCAGACCAGATATGACGGATAGGAGTGCGCGGCAAACAATGTGCGATATACACACGGTATCTAGCTAACATCTGCCGGGTTGGACTTTTTATGAACCCTTTCCCGATCAATGTCTCTTCGAGGTTGGGACTTTGACTTTAGACCTCAGACACATAGAGAGGGAGGAAGAACAAATGGACGTGGGCCATAACGCATACTCTCCAAGGCCAACGATCTGGCATTAACATTTGCGATATGACAATTTTTTTTTTACCCCGCGAAACTTTTTTCCCCTCTTTCCCCCGCAAGTTTTTTAAACTTTGAATGGCTCCTCTCACGTTGATTAGATCAGCTTTTTGATGGCTTTAACGGGCGTTTTCAATTTTCTGTCCAGTTATTTCATTATGATAGATCCATACTTCGCTTCACTTTCCCCTCACAGAGCGGGGTGAGAATCGTGGGATTGACGCGATGAAAATAAAATACAAGTGGGAAAAATGATAGATAAGCGGAGACAATTGTGGGCTTGTTGCCTGTGTGGCCTTCGGGTTTGGACTTCCAATGAGAATCCATGTTTTTTTCCCTTTATCTTCTGCTGCTTCCGTCGATGCTCCCAAACTGTCAAGACTGTTTTAGATGATCATTTCGTTTTTCTATCTATCTATCTATCGCTGAGTCTGCACCTTAAACCACTTTTGATGATGAGGCAGATACAAAGAGCGGGGTAAACCATGCATATCCAAATAAGGCCTTCTGCCTGTGCCGATATCAAATGTGAAACATACCCGCATTATGGTGGACTGGTACACCCCCCCCCCCCCCCCCCCCACCAGATCAAACAAAAAAACCTTTTATGCCATTGTTCCCCCATTTTCCGCGCTCCAGTGAGAACATTTAGTCCTGCACCAAAATGTATCTACTAGAGAGTTTTATTTTCTATGCAGTTTTTGACATCAACACGATTACAGTATTAAAGTATAATTTTGTAGTCTGCCCTTTTTATTTAGTTCATTTCGTTCATATTTTTTACCTCATAGATTGTAGATTATGTATTTCATTTAGTAAGGTTGTGTGGTTTTTCCACTTCATGTGTTGTAATGAACTGTGTTTGTAATTGTTTTTTTTTCAGATGAATTTAAAGAGATTGAATTTGATAAGATGAACATTTCTTTTGTTAATTTTTGTAAATAGAAGATGATTATTTTCAAGTTTGCAGCTGTTTGTAAGGCATGAATTCATTTAATAGCACATGATTTAGCTCGTAGTAATATATTTCTGTTCATTGTTTTTGATACCTTTAAGCAATTTTGTCTTTGCAATAACATTTGATTTCATGAACAAATACATGTTCCCTTCCTATAAGCTGTCTATATTTTCATAGATGGCCACATTGTTATTCGAGGTAAAAAGTCATTCCCATAAATGGGAATGTAGAATGTGATGGAGCAAAAACCGCACTAAACCAGCATTATTTTCTAGCAAACTTTTGCAAATGTCCTATACATGTAGCAACATGAATTACATTTACCAATGGTTCAAACGTTAACGGCATCCATGGCCTCGACAGCCGAAAGAGAAATGTTATTCTCAATCCTAGGATTGTATCATTAGACTACATGTATTTGAAGCTTTTGTTCATATCTGACGCAAAATAATCATGTTAAATAAATGGAATTTGTATGCATTCATGCTAATCATACTAAAGTTGTCTTTTTTTTTTAATTGGACTCTTTATATGGATTATGCATTAAAGAAAACAACCCTGGAGCTATGTAACAGTATGCAGTCGGCTTTCGTTTATCGTTTTGTTCTTTGCGCAAGCACAAATACGCCAGGGGAAGGGTACAAGCAAATTGTCCTAGTATTCAACTAATCAGTATTAACGGAGTTTGCGTCCTTTTGGCGGCGCAGGCAGGTGTTTCTGCAGAATGCACGCAGACCCATGGGAATCATTGGCGGGCGGGCGGCCGTGTGTATGGGAAGAACAGATGAAAAGGAGCAATTGATGAATTGAGGACTGCTAGGTTAATCCCTATTGTGTTACAGTAATTGAAGTGTCCAATTGGACGAGCTGGATTCGGGATGGGGTTGTTGGGAGATCATGCCAGTATGTCAATATTAGAAGTTAACAATTGTTTGGGTGGTGTGCTTTTTTTTCTGGGGGGTGCAACACCGCTTGAGAGAGACTCGTGCTAGCTTATCCCAAATTGATCATGTTCTTTGAAATTAATGCCTGTTGCTTGTATTTATAAATGTTTAATGTGTGTGAACGAAAAAAATATGTATTTGTGTACTCTTGCATTTGTGATCACGAGAAGTTTACCACGTGACTGCCTAGTTTAGAGATCGCAAGCGAATGAAGACTGTTGTGTTGTTGTCTAAGGAGTCGATTCATTATTACACACTGTCTTCATCTCTGGTAGCCTCCTGGCCAATGAACATCAGCCATTGCTGTCATGTGACTGGTTCGATGATGGTTTTTAGTAGCCCCTCGTACCCCCTTCTTTCACCCGTGACGGCAATGTATGTACATGTACCAACTCACGAATATATGTATGTATGCACTGGAGTAGTATATAGTGAAGCTTGTATATTTTATTATACTGAAGTCTAACAAAATAAAACAAACAACATTGGATGCAAATGAGATAGAGTCTGCTATTTGTTATGGATGACGGATGAGTTTGTATTTATGCAATGAGAGAAATTTGAGAGAATAAAAGAGAGAGAGAGAGGGAGGGAGGGAGGGAGGGAGAGAGAGAGAGAGAGATAGAGAGAGAGAGAGAGAGAGAGAGAGAGAGAGAGAGAGAGAGAGAGAGAGACGGGGATGAGATGGAGAGGGCGCAGGCGGGGAGAGGTTTGGAAGAGAGGAGATTTACAAAGATAGTGTGTGTGTGTCTGTGTGTGAGTGTGTGTGTGAGAGAGAGAGGGGGGGGGGGATAAAAAAAAAAGAAGTAATGCGAGGGACGTGAGGTGGAGAAGGTGTTAAAGTGTTCAAAGCAGAGAAAGGACGTATAAGTCTTAAGAATGAATAAGAAAACAAATTAAGAATGTGAGAAGTTCAAGTTCAATCGTGGAGGGGAAGTAGGGCTGGGTGGAAAAGGAACCATGCCGGGGTTGCTATTATTTATTTATCATCTGCTTGCGCATTTCTTTTCTCAAAGTACAACGCTCGATTTGTCTTGAACTTGGTAATGCTATTTCTTTTTTCCTAATATAAATTAGTCTCTCTTCTCTTTCTCTACTACTCTCATAATTGTTACATTGCTGTCTTTGTATTTCTTTCTCTACCACTCTCTCATACTTTTCCTATCACATACACTCTCTCCTGTCGGAACTCCCTCTAGTTTCATCTATCTACCCCCCCCCCCCTCTCTCTCTCTCTCTCTCTCTCTATCTCTCTCTCTCTCTCTCTCTCTCTCTCTATCTCTCTCTCTCTCTTGTCTATCTTATCTCGGTAAGGTGCGCTCTATATATTTTAATATCTCTTTTCAGGCGGCCTGTCTGTCCGTTTGTATGTCGTTTCTATTCTGTTTTACCCTTTCCCTTTCACCCTCTCACCTCACCTGTTGTATAATCCATCCCCTTTTCTTTTCTCTCCCCCACCCCTCTTCTTCATTTTTTGTTTGATCTCTTACACCCCCTCCTTTCCTTCCTATCTTCCTTCTCAATTCCCCCTTCCCGTTCTTCCTTACACTTACTCCTTCTTTTCACTATCTGTCTCTCCTCTTCTCTCACTCTTCATCCCACTCTCTTTGTCAAGACGTTTTACCGCCCTGCTAGATCCATTGCCAAGATGGGTCGTAGGCCAAGGATGTACAAATCCCTCCGCAGCCTTAATTTGTAATAATCACTTTCTCTTTTTTCAAATTGATCAGCCTTCTTTTCAACAGCTGGGATAATCATAAGAGATATGCTGCCAAAAGTCTTGATATTAGCACCTTTTTTCTTCCATGACCATGACCGCTATTTTGTAGACTCTTCTAAAACCTACCCATCTCCCTAAAGTTCTGAAACATAGCTTTCGAATTATCAACCCTAAACATCCGCGTTTTCTTATTCTTGTTTTTTTTAAACCACAATATCAACCTTAATATGACAAACCTTCTGGCACCACAAAGACTTGCTTTGTTTTGTAAATCACTCGTTCTTTGATCATGTATATGATAAGTTCTACAAAAGCAATAATGTAAAGGAATCTATGGGCAAGAAAAATGATTGACAGGGAGTATGTGAGTCAGGTATACCAAGAGAGAGAGAGAGAGAGAGAGAGAGAGAGGGAGAGAGAGAGAGAGAGAGAGAAAGAGAGAGAGAGAGAGAGAGAAAGAGAGAGAGAGAGAGAGGGAGGGGAGGGAGGGAGGGAGGGAGAGAGAAAGACAGACAGAGAGAGAGGGGGGAGAGGGGGGGGGGGCAGAAAACAATGAATAGAATGAGCTGAGGCTCATTATAAGGACTTGTTCCTCCATTCAAGATGAGACGATACCAATTACAACACCAGCTTATAAATTCTCACCCAGAGCTATAATAATAATTTTGAGCACTTAGCTGAAATCATTTATATACTTACATACAAAAATACATATCTGAGTAATATTATATTAATAACACTAACAGCTGGCCCTGTCATCACTTTGCTTACAAAAATAGAATTAATCACAAATACTCAAATTCGCAACTTTGTAAGCGAATGATCATGTAATATATCAAAACATAATGTGACATATATGTCAGTGATTCATGGTCGAAAGTTATATCTCAATAATAATTCCATCAGCGTACGTGCAATATCGCGAAGTAGCGCCTGCTAAATATTTCCAACACAATGTTATCACCATGAAAATCTACTGGCACAGTTTGTGTGACATTATGTTAATTATTCATCATGTTGTGTTAATAGATTGGTTTAGGTTATTAATGAACGAAGGGCTCATGTTGTGTGTGCTAGATACAAGCAGGTCTTTCTTTGCCCTTCGTCTGCCAGACAAACTTCTCCTCTATCAGTCTATATTATGTGTATATTGCCTGGCCAGAAATGCATGAGTGGCGTGCAAAAAGATAATGCACCTCTAGCATATTGACGAGCTTTATTTCAGAAGATGTAGAGAAGGCTACGCACTGTAGCTTTAAAGTGTTAGTAAATTAGAAAAATAAGTTTCTACTAATTTATGTAAAATTATCCTCTAAGAACCAATTTTCACATTTGTGTGCCGCCATAAAGTCTCATTTTGACGAAAATTTGTAAAAACGCACACCCTCAACATAAAAAAACTCCGCCGTTAAACTTAGGTTGTACGGAAGTCAACAATAATTTCTAATAGACCTTTTTCGTTATGTATGAAAGTTTTATTCACGAGGTCCAAACAATGCGTTAGCAATAGGAGCCCCTAAGCTTGTCTGAGGTTTGTCCGAGCAGCAACAACTAATAGATTCAAGGTGCATTCCATCCATTGAATCTGAATGACAAGATACAGGTGAGTGCAATAACGCGTTACTACGCAGTTAGGGGGAAATTACTGAATACATTACGAAAATGGTCTATCGTTGACTTCCGTACAACCTAATTTTAACAGCGGAGTCTTTTATGGCATTTGACTCCTCTAACGTCACTTGGAGGTGTACGTTTTTTTCTTCAAATATTCGTCAAAATGAGAGTTTATTGCGGCAAACGAATTGGAAATTCGTTTTTAGCGGATAATTTTACATAGATTAGTGGGAACTTATTTTTCTAATTTAGTAACCCGTTAACTCTTTTTGTGTCACATGTGAGTTTGATCAGCCAGTAATACACACAAATCCCATAGGGCATCGTATTGTCTGTCACTAAGGGTGAAAGTAATGCTCTACGTATTCCTATTATGTGATCGATTGTAACGTCTTCACATAAAGTATCGTCACAACGTCGTTAAAGGTACACTGACATCAAAATATATGTTGACCTCTGTTGATGAAACTGAGTATGTTTATTTCAAATTCACTAACTGTTCAATGGAAATTTATGTCATATGTTTTAAAATGATCTTCCTATATTTTTCTCAGCACTGCTAAGCCCCGCCCCAGAAAAATCCTTCAGCTTAAGATTCACATCGTGACGTCATGAGCCATGCAATAGGCATAATTTATGCACATAACTAGCTAACAAAATTACCTCCACCTGCTCACAACAGCATCACATGTCTTCACACAATATCATCTCACAACCTTTCAGACGGGAATAATCGTTTGTTTGTTATGTCACAAATTTGCCAGCTATACCAAGGAAGAAGCAATAAGTTTGCATTGCATCGCAAACACGTGATGCTATTATAAGCAATTGCAGGTAGTCATTGCAATGAATAGCTATGTGCATAACTTTGTCTATTGTTCAGTTTATTTCTACATTTGATGATATCACGATGGGAATCTTGAGCTGGAGGAGTTTTTTGGAGGCGGGGCTTAGTTATGCTGAGAAAAATGTAGAAGAATTATTTTTAAATATATGACATATATTTTCATTGCACAGGAAGTGATTTTGTAATATACATACTATTATAGACCAGCAAGAGTCGACATACATTTTGATGTCAAGGAACCTTTAAAGTCATGATCATTGTGCATAAAAAAACATACATACATGTGTATAAATTTAACATCTAGTGTCATAAAAATCTGTTGTCTATGAAAACCTATTAGAGCGATGTATGAGTAGTTATTATCATAGTACATATACCTCAATCATGACTAGTATATGCGTATGTGTATGTGTGTGTGTGTGTGTGTGTGTGTGTGTGTGTGTGTGTGTGTGTGTGTGTGTGTATGATGTATGTATATTGTCAAGTGCTTGATGGATGCCCTACCTTAAAGATGGCCGGTCCCTTTTACAAAAATCTACAAACTTCATGAAAGTTTGCACATATTTAGCACGTATCTTTGAGATACCAACTGTGAAATTTTAAGGTTAGAGGTACTGTTCAATCCCGTAGAATAAATGAGAATCTTACTAGTTTTCACTGATTTTGATTATTTTCGTGGTACGAAAAAAGGAAGCTCGATCAATTATCGAAGATTATTTCCTCAAAACCGAATATTACGCTTTGCCAGGGAAAGGTTTTATAGCCACTCTCTCTCTCAAATGATGACAAAGTTAGGGAACTTTCAGAATTCGGTCTGCAAAAAGTACGGGCCACCTTTAAGTCAAGCTCTATTGATATCAACATTTCTCTTTACCAACAGCATAACACAAACAACTAAAATATGACAAAACACAAGTATTCTTTGACAATAGATAAACGCATCAATCTCTCCCCAATAAATGTTATTGTATTTGATCTGCACTCGAGATTATGCTTGACAGCATTTCCCTGATTATTGAGCACAAGTCGTTAAAAAGCTAGCAACATCTATCATTTTCATAAAGTCATAAAAACTATTGGCATAAATAATTATGACCCAAAGAAACCACACATTCAACACTTTTATGTGTGCCCCACGGCTATGGATCACACCATTATAAAAATGAAATATGTTTTCATTTTGTTTTGCGTGACAAGTCATGAATATTGTGGGTTTTGTTATTTTTTCTGGAAATGGTGATGCACTTTGCGGTATTGTGATACATTTTTATTAGACAGGATTCATAATTTAAACGCAGAACTGCTGATAACATCCTACTATTTTTAAAGGTTTTCCTTTTGGTGGTATTGTTCGGCTCAGATCAATTTATTTGACAGATTCTGTATCAATATAATATAAGTGAGGAGTGTCATATCCCAGCTCTATGATGCATTAGTAAAATCAAGGATGTTTAAGCACATGGATATGCATTGCTTTGAACAAGGTTTGATTCCGCCACTTAATATTCACGACTAGCAGCTGCTCTTAACAATATGATGCATGCGCGATTGCGTCACTTTCACCTGGATTGTAATAGGAAATACATAGTCCTTTACATGCATGCATTTCAGCTTTCACTGCTGAACTTTTAGTTTTGTCACTAAGTGCTTGTTATGTAGTTAATAAGGACAAGTGAATACGAAATTTGATACTTTTTGAGATAGAAATAATAGCTTGGGCGCGGCTGGACACGTTTTTCGTGTTACTTGTCTGAAAGGAAAATATCTGAAAGTAACGTTTCATGCGATTTTCTAAACCGGTATGATGCGGAACATAGTGAAATTGAGACTTTCATACTGCAACTTGATATCACGTTTATAGCCTTTTTGCCATATTGTAACACTATTCCTTGATTGAATCTTCATAGATGCATCGTAGGTATTACATGTCACAACTGCGCAACCATATGGGGTGAGGATATTTCCACAAATTCGATTTTGTTTATACGTCAAATCCAGGCAAAAATCATCCAGAAAATCGGCGGATTCGAACATGGGGGATCTAAGAGAACATCTTCGTAAAGCGTTCTTTCGTGACTAGAAGGAGATAATAACGAATCTGCATTAATCAAACGGCAGCTGGATATTCATTGGTGAAACATCCTTGGTAATATCATGCTTTTATATCAACGGTACATGCATTATGTTGGCTGGAGAGGTGTTTAACATTATATTTATTCTTCATTTCAGGTTAATCGTTCAATTACAGGCGCGAAGGAACACTTGGGAAGTAGGGGGGGGGGGAGCTCAAATGAACTTTAGTTCATAAAAATGATAATAATAACGATGATACTGATATAAATCATAATGAAATGATGAGCATAAATGTAACAATAACAATGGATTTATAAGCTCAAACTTATATTCTAAGGGGGAAACCGTATAAATCATACCCACATCTTAAGGTCCCTTTGCAATAGATAATAATGATAATTATGATACGCAGTTTTTATATAGCCATTAATATGAAACAGTATCATCTATTATATAGTTACCATGGTTACCCGGGTCGCTTGTAAATCTTTGTGACACCTCTCCATCCCACGGGATCATTCAGTCTCATGACCTCCATTTAGGCGCACTCATTCCATTCCTACCCAATTATACACCTGGGTGGAGAGCAGCAATGTGGATATAATGCTGAAGTACACAAGTGCCATAGATGGGCTTGAACATGGAACCTCGAGCTCTTCAGTTTCAGTTCGCAACCACTTCACCACGACACCTCCAAGGTAGAAAGACATGTCTAAGGATTTCGACATTTAAATATAACATATGTTTAGAGCTCAATATGATACAATGGTCAATAAGTTTGCTGTTTCTTTATAGAATTCTTTAAAATTAAACTACCATATGTAACAACTCCATGCAACAAATACTGTTGCACCTCTAGCATCTGTTTTACATGAAGCACCTTTCCTGTTTTAATTGACAGATTTGTCAAATTCCACCATAATTATTTTGTAGTATAAAACAATTAATACACTCCTTTTCGATGTGACATGATCATCGTTTTTGTTCTCTGAAATGCACTTTTCCTTTTCATTCTTTGTACACTTTCAAATAAATGCTCTTCCAAATACATGCTAAATAGTAAAATACGCACAAGGTTCAATAGGCATTTGCAGCTAATTGAAACTTGTATTGTAGTTAATATTTGCTGTTTTTCCCTTGAATGCCATGTTCTGACACAAACTGAATTCCAGCTTTCGGCAATGGACCAATGAAAATAAACAATGTCACACAAGAAATGAGCTGTATAGTTGTTATCACCTTATTAACATCATATTTATCGGTACATGTGGGTACAAGAGTGGCTTATTCTTTTTTTTTTCAAATTGTCCCTTTCTGCCATAAATTACAATCACCTTATATAAGAATGAACCAAAGAGTATTACGAACAATGCCGCGCATGAAGATACACAATATTATTATTATAACCATATGCTATTTTATGTATTTCCTATCAAGGTTATCGGCTGATATCTCGCAAATTCCAAGATTATGTTTATTTCTCAATTATGTAAACAATGTTGTGTTATATGTCAAAGCAGGGCCCCCTGGTAGAACACTGTTCAACCACTGAATGGGCTTCCATGGGTAAATACATGTAATACCAATAAATAAATAAATAAATAACTCTTTGTTGGCCATGTGTGTATTGTTCCTCCACCATTGAACATAAAGCCCATAGAACGTCAATTTGTTTGACACACAAATGGTTAAAAGGTATCTTCATATTCCTGGCATGAGCTGAAATCAATGCGATGAAGCTCTAAATAATGATAATAAAAAAACACCATTATGTGAGATTCACGCCTGATTCTACATACAGGCCCATTAGTGGTCTGATCTTTCTTCAGCTCTGGCACGGGAGCATCCATAGACGGTTGTTTGTCTTATGGGTGGTCAGGCCCGGGTGAGACTCCATCCAAGTGTGTCAGCCGATGAATTAACACGCATCTTTACCACCCCAAACGAAGAGACCAAGCTCCCAAATATCCGATTTCCATAAACCAGTGGCAAAAATCAATTAATGGAAAAACAGATATCAGCCGCCCTAAATGGGAGCTCGAGTTGCCACATAAATTGCGCCGTAGTTACCATGTCGGCCACAGCATCCCGCTACCCCCCTCCGCCCGCACCTCCCTTTCGCTCTGGTGGTGTTGGTGTTGTATGCAAGGGGGGCATCCCTCCCCCCCCCCCTCCCCCCTCTAACCCGGATAGATGAGATGGGGGTCGGGTTTCGCGAACAGCCCGCAACGCCCGCGCTGAGTTTCATCCCCCCACCTCTATTGTTTACGTGCGAGGCGTTAAGAGTTTAAAGGAGACGAAACGGGAGAGGGACGCGGGGAAAGCTGGCACCCAAACATCGCTGGAGGCGAGACCCCGCAATGAGGAGAGAGACTTTCAAAACAAATAGCATATAATAGATGTATCATATCCAAAACTTGCAAGTTTGCGTCTCCTGATTACGGTCCTTCCCCCGCTCTCCTCTTTCTCCTACCAAAATGCCCGAGACCATCATTGACTCCTATCCGTCATCAGAAAAACGCCTCCTCCATCTCCCTTATCATTTTTCCTCATCTTTGTGTCTCCTCTCTCTCTCTTACCGGATGCATTCTCAGATTCTATACCGTGTCAGGCAATTATTGACTGGGGATTTAGTTTCACAGCTCAAAACTGAAATCTCTTTCGTCTTTCTACTAATTTCCTCCAATGAATTTCATCTCGTCCTCCCTCTTTTGATACTTTTCTTATTGATTGGTTACATGGAGCCCACTCGAGGGGAGGAAAAGATGCAATGAATTTGGCTGCATGGGGATACAGTTACTTTCTCACCAAATCAATATGAAATGAAACATACAAACCCCATAGTGTCTACAACTCTACATTCAACTGGCAGGACAGTGTCATATTTTGTTCCTCGACATTTCTGTATATCAAAAGTCTCAAATTATGTCAATTTGAAATAATTATACCCTTCTCTAAAAGGGTTCCAAGTGGAAGGAATATTATGTTCTGATATTTGATAATACTCGTTACCTTATCCAGTTGTATATTTCAAGACGAATGAAATCTTGATGATCAGTTGAATCGAATAAACGTAAATAAATCACAGAAACGGCTTGGCAAGTTTGAGAAAATGCAGTCATTTTATATGAAATGTAAATCTGTTTTTAAATCTTAATCACCAGCCTAGTAATCTGGCTATGTAGATTCAAGGTAGACAAGAATAAAAACAATTATATTAAGTTCGTCATTGCAGACTGACGGAATTGCCCATGAAGGTATATGATCAGAATTCATTTACATGTATGGTAATGATGATTTTCCACAACAATCCACAACTTATTTATCCGATCAGGTTTTTTTTAAGTTATATCAATCTTTTTACTTTATTATATCATTCTTATTATCATCTTTTTATTCAAATCGACTTACAATATATGGTTAATATTTCTTTATGTGTGAATATCTCATGCCTAAATAATTGATCTGAGAAGAAAAACGTGACAATTATATTCTACAAGTCTACTCAAATATATGAACCGGTATAAAGAAACCAAGCACGTTAAAGTGGCATAACATGTCAACGTACTTGATAAACCTCTTCTAAACAGAGGATCCATGATTATCAGTAAAAAAAAATAATGATAATAATACCGCATTGTAAAGCAAAGCTAACAAATATGTCTCAAGGGGAGGCCTTTTCAGATTAGGTTGAATACACTCTCATTCAACACCTGAATGCACATTCCGATAGGAGAAATGATTGGTTGCTGGTACATAGCTCATTTATTGATGTAGTAAATAGTATAGATAATATCGAAACATTGTTTTAAAGGAGCAGCCCCCCCCCCCCCCCCCGCCCCGCCCCCCGCCCACCTCCACCCCATCCGCCATATCCTCTCCGGATTTAATGGGAGCAAGAACTACCTTAATTTTAACAAACAGATATTGAATTGTTGTTGTTGTTGTTGTTATTGTTGTTGTTGTTTCATTGTATACATCGTTGACATAACCCTTCGGGAGATCTTGTGTGATAATGTAATGTAGATCACGTAGTTTCGATATGAGGGTCGCACGCACTTGGGCCTTGTATTTCCTATCTGGGATACTAACGGGACTCACATATTGGGGAAAAGTTTACACTTTCTATTTAGCAAAATCTGAATAAAAATGTCAGTATTAGGCCCGGTTCCAGTGACATTTAGGATGGATTGCGCATAAATTGCGGATAAAATTTGATTACAGACGCTTAACATCCGCAATATTCGTAAAGTATGCTGTTTTAAGACGGTTATTTTCCGCACATGTCCGCAATCATCCGCAAAGGCACATTTTTCCGTTCCCAGGAGTTTTGGGCTGCCCAAAACTCCTGGGAGCGGAAATCATCCGGTTTATATGCGCAATGCATACGCAATGCATACTCAATGTATGCGCTGAATTTTCGCAGTTATCCTGTGATATCCGCAACGGACATGGGATTACGGATAAGTAGCGGACTGGGACAGGATGCGAAACGAATGCATAGCGTGCCTAATACGACTTTATACCAAGCTATAATAATTTATAAAGAATGCTTACAGACTGGTCACGAATAGTGCATTTGTATTACGACTGTTTCGCGAACAACTTGCGAGTACACAGCAAACATTCATCGTAAACCCAGATTTCTATATAAATGTAACAGAAAATGGAATTTGACCGTCATTTTAAGAACAGTTGTGTAGAATATAAGATGTTGCCATGGATCATCACGGACATTTGATAGTTGCAGCCATTCCACAAGATAAAGATCCCGGATGTCATTGCCATATTGCCCCTGCCACTTTAATTGCTATAATAATCATAGCTTATCACCTCAACGAGATTTTACAAGAGGTTGGAATTATTTTCAGGTATTCGTTGACAGACGGACACACACACACACACACACACATACAAACATGCACACACGGACACTTATGGAATATGCCCATACACTTCAATACACATACATACTCCTTTCATATCAACCATACATCATTGTTTCATGTGAAAGAGGTAAATTGAGCCAAAGGCTCGATTTATGTTTGTATCCCCTCTTAAACCCTATCAATATCCTCATATTCTTTTGAGAATTGCTATTCGATATGAAGCTACATTTTGAATTTAATTTTCTAAAAAAAAAAAAACTTTTGTAGTATAGTATTTCATAACGTTTTATGTGTTAACAAGTAATTAACCGTGGAAAATAAATCTTCATGATTGAAAAACACATAAACTGATAAAAGAAAAATAAGTATTAAATCTCAACACCTTCTTTTATTTTGTTCAAGATCAACATTTTGAAAAAGCATAAACATGTATAAAAGTGTAAAATTGTATGTAAAACATCAAATAAACAAGTGTATTTTAAGTAAGGCAGATAAATAAGACATAAAACATCTAAACAAACATTTACTGTCTTTTTCATTGATACTTAATAAAAGATAAGGTAATATGGTTCTATGTCTGAATTAGCCCATTCATTCATGTGGTCTTAAAAAAAACATTCATGAACCTTCCATGGAATTAAAACAAAAAGTTTTAAAACAACATTCTTTTCTGTTCATCTTCGCTGAAGAGTGGAGTGCTCTTCTTTTATATGGTCTAGATTCAAATGTATCACATTCGCAATGCGACCGTTGTTTCCGCACCACGTGCGCATTGCATTCTCTATGCATACGTAATACTTCCGCAATAGTCGTTTAGCATCCTATTTTTGTCCGCAATACATGTGTTATACTTCCGCATTACTTTCGTTACATTTTCGCAATGTCTGCAATACATTCCACAATTTTACAAGCAATGTCCCTCGTAAAATAGCATTCGCAAGGTAATTCGTTTTTATTCGTGATACTTCCGCTTTTAATCGTAATTTGTTCGCTGTACATCTTTTATGCATCCGCAATTTTAAAGCGGATTTTTATTTTTTTTGCCAAATTTAATGCGGATGACAACGAATGATCGAAATTTGTATTCGCAATTCATGCGTAATTCAACTTCCCCTCAGTGGGACCGGGCCTTCTTGGTATAAACAGCTTTGCTGGCAAGAAACCGTGTTCCCCCATTCTCTGACATTGCCTTCTAGCTACGCTTGTGTACATACGTCGTTGTGATGTCGGGTAAGCTTCGGGCATGCTCTGTATAAACCTTAAATGTCATCGCTGGTAAAAGGTGAATTGCAAGTTTCCATAAACCCTGATTACATTACTGGATGCACAGTTTTCTTGCTCGCGTCATCCGTGAACTCTGTTTGTAAACAAGTTATGACAATCTACTCGTTTTAGTGATAAACATGTAATTGCAAGTGTCTTCAGTATAAAGTGTTGGACCGTATTTAATACTAGTCGATACTCATTTGGATCTTTATATCAACATTATCAGTATCACCATCTCTTATGTATGCAAATTGAATGCAAGTCTTTCAAACAATACGTTACTAATGGTAACCCCAAAACTTGTCCGAGATTTGTCCGAGTCGCAACAGCTAATAGATTCACAGTGCATTCCATCGACTGAAGCTGAATCACGAAACACGTGTGAATGCCATAACGCGTTACATAACAGATAGGGAGACAATTGTGAATACGGGCTACACCACTAAAGATCCTGTACTCGTTTTTTTTTTCTAGATGATTGTTGAATGATGCACAAACGGAGATATAAGATAATATTCTTACTTACACAATTAACAAATTTCTTCACTTTCCGCAGATTTCCGCAAATGTGGAATTCAATCATAATCAAAAATAATATCTGAAGTTATTTATTTTCATTAACAGAGTTTGCGTGCATTTGCGGGCAACTGAGATATTTTAGTAGAAAAAAACTGTTTATTTTTGTTCGCTGATATCTCTTTTCCTCACAAAAGTATTGATGTAATCCAACAGAACTGGACAAGCGAAATAAGACTTTACATTTCTTTTGTTCTATCTGAGACAACTGAAAAGCACATGCTGAGAAGACTTTTTTTTTCGGCGGTGGCACGCATGGGATTAAAGAAAGAAAGTTGTTTCATATCCTTCCATAACACATCCCTGATGGGGCCTACAACAACCACTTTATGTTGTACAGACAGGATGGGGTTCAGCTTACTAGTACTACTGACACAGACATAGCAGATAAAGTGCTCGTTTGTGCATTTTTTTTTCACAATGATTGTTAATCAAGCAGAACAAGGCACCTTTCTCATTAAAAAAAAAATGCAATAAAACAATACATTACAAAATGATTGATATTTTTTGGACAGTTAACATCAAATGATTATTTCTAGACAGGAAACATTTAAAGGACAAGCAATAAGTGTAGCCTAATAAGTACTAAACGTCAGTCATAAGTTTGCTTTAAAAAAACAGCCATTTTATGGTTATCACATGAAATGAGAATTGCTACTGCTTATGGTCTTAAAGGGCATATACTGTGCTGGGAAGACGAAAGGCTTTCAAAAGGTGATCGTGCGCAAACTTCTCGCCAATGGTCTTAAATTCATGTATTGCCCATTTTAGAAACTTGCTGAAATTTGCCCTCAAGTGATCCACATTTGGAGTAATTAATGATTATCAGTGAAATTCTCCAAATGTTCGGCCCGAACATTTGGGGGATTTGTGATTTAATCACTAATGACTACAAATGTGGATCATTTGAGGGCAAATAACTTTCAGCAAGTTTCTAAAATGGGCAATATATGAATTTAAAACCATTGGCAAGAAGATTGCTCACGATCACCTTTTGAAGGCTTTTTGTCTTCCCAGTACAGTATATGCCCTTTAAAACCATAAAAATATGCATCGCCTTTTTCGAAAGTATTACAATAGAGAATGTCAACCATCATTTATCATATCCTTGTATCTATATTATCTCCCCTCTCAAATTAATCATGGCATCTCCCTTCCCCTTTCAGAACTCCTGTTATATCCCCCTTTTCATTATTTTCTCTCTCCTTTGCTCTTCTGAATATCCCCTCAATTCACAACTCGTTTATCAGTGTTTGAACTGTACCGTATTCTATCCAATCTTTAACCCCAGCATCAGAGTCTATATCATAATTGTTATCAGCATTACAACAATCTTCTTTAGAAGAAAATGATTATGACATTATTTTCATTATCATAATCATCGTCAACATTTACTGTATTCGTATTAGTATTGTTGTCAATATGATTATAAATACATGTACTGTGATTATTATCATATTAGTTGCCGATGTAAGTTGTAATAGTTATCGTTTGTCGATTCTTGACTGAAATATTAAGTTCGTAAGGGGATAAAACATTACAATAAAAAGGTGCGCGTTTATCTCTGCCATCGGGTGAAAAAGGAAAACATCTGTCAATCAATGCTGAATATACAGCGTGTCCCAGAAAAAATGAAACCCGTTTTTCGAGGTTGCTAACGTAATTATAAAATATCATATTATTATAAAAATAACAGCAATATTGAGAGTAAAGTTTCTTCTTTCGTTTGGTACCAAATTCACGATGAATTGTTCACGCATGACTAATTTCAAGCAATTACGAGTGCTCGTTTTGCGCAGAATAATGAATGTTGTTTGCACGACGTCGATGCTTCCTTACAAATCTTGACCATTTGTCCTGCGTAACTTGATTTGGACAATTATTTTTTAAACACCTATTGCTCCTCAACGCATGACTCGTATCTACCATGTGAGGTGTCAAAACACCGTGCTTTCTAATGATGTGTATAATATTCCATGATTTTTTCAGTCAACTAGAAAAATAACACAGAATCTCGGTTTCCTTTTTTCTGGGACACGCTGTACAGTACATAGACACCTATCTTCTGACAGAAACAAACAAACAAACAAGAAAAACAGCCACAAGAGAGAAAACTTCTTTAAAGACTAGCCCGATAAGAATGAGAGCAAGCAAGAACCAAAATGTAAAACGGGAAATCAAAGTGGCTTCATTCACCCTACAAAACAAATTTGATAGCCATTTAGTTGACAACTTTGTAATCCGCCCGAAGCGAACCAAGTTTTCAGTTACTACAGTGGTTCTTAACATCCGACAGCCGGCCCCATTTCCCGTCTCCCCGCGCCATTTTTTCCTCCCTAAACTACCATGATAAAGTTTCAGTAATTAAATTTTCTGATAACTATCTGCTTTCACTGATGTTGTCGTTGTTGGTCTCTTCTTCACGACTTTGCAGCCAAGACGTCAAGACATGAGATGCAATAGTGGAGCGTGCGTGCGTGCGTGCATGCAACGCGAGGAGAAATGACTTTATTTTGAGCAAAACTATTCCCCAAAATGACATTAGCGGGTTTTGTTTTTCACCCATTCTGTTAACATGAAGTTGGAGGAAAGGTATCCACTTTCATGAATATCTTACCGGTATTGACACTTGGGCCATGATTTGATTACAGCCCTAGCTGCCACTCTGTGTCTTGTGTGAGTATCTGGTGATTTTATCTGCTGATGAATTAATCATGATCGGCCGTCCCCTCCCATACTGACCTCCTAGTCGTCATTGATTGACTATCGATATTCGCAAACGCAAACTTGATATTCGAAAACTATCGCGACCAAGTAAAACGAAGCCTCACAAAAAACACCAAGCCGTTATCACACGCATACATACACATAAACAGACACACATACAATTTATATGAGGGGCGGGGGGAAATTAAGGTTAATTTAGGTTGGTTGTCTTTCCATCTGTATGCAGCCTCGTTTGGACATGCATGCTGATAACAGTTTTCACCCGACTGTTGATTGGAAATTGTCTCACAAAAAACGGGAAGGGTGTGCGGGATCTTAAAAGAAACTTGTAGCTGTCTGCAGTTGAACGCTATTGACTCTACATTCATATGTCAGATAAGTAGGCGAGAGCGAGAGAGGGAGAGAGAGAGAGAGAGAAAGAGAGAGAGAGAGAGAGAGAGAGAGAGAGAGAGAGAGATGGGGGGGCTGTTGAATTTTACTGTCGTATTGTTATAATCACAAGCTGAATATAACAAACGGATAAAATTTATGATCTATAGACAGTTTTACACACTGCATTCATACATTTGTAATGATCTCATTGTACATTATCACAATTCATCCATATATGGTTGAGAAGAACATTTTAATCAACCTAGAATCTGACGCCAACAGGAAATAAAACGAGTGAAGACGACAGTGAGTACATTGAGAATTCATTTACATTTTATTGACATTATTCCATACAGGGAACACACCAAAGACAGGCCTCCAGTTCCCCGCACACAGAGCGTCACCGATCGAGAACGATTCGCCTAACATAAGCTTGACGGAACAGTGAGACTTTTAACACAATAACCATTCCAATAAAACATTTTATGTATACACGGTCATCAGAAATGTAGAGGTTTCATAAAAAGAACATAAAATGAATCTTGGTAAACAAATAAAACGAGACGAGATTACCACGATGCAGAAGATTCTGCATTTTTTTTTTTTGGGTGCGGGTGTAGGTTTCATGTACAATACGTAATCATTTTGTACAAAAATTATAGAACTTCGGACTGTGAATAAAAATATAATAGATGAACGAAAGAAATATAAATGGCAACAATAGTAAAGGATATTTTTATTATTCATCGACTTTCCGCTTTTTGTGAATGCTTAATGAACCTTTTGCTGGCCTGTCTTATAAAAACTACTCCGACTGAACAAAGAATATAAAAATCTAGTGATTTCCTTGATACTCTGAAAAGGCGATATACCACCCTTAAAAATGAACCTATTTTCTATGACAAGTAAATTTGTAAAATGGCAGCAAAATCAAATAAGAATATTAATGAAAGTTTTCAGCAAAATGAGACAAATAATAAGGTAATTGTTATTATTTTTTTCTTCATATATTGTACATATTATTTACCCCAAAATTAATAGGGCTGGTGATTGCAGTGCCCAAACAAATTGTTTGATACTCTATCTATGGAAATTGTGTGCTTTTATTCAAATCCAACTTGAGCTTAGCCTTTCGATCCCTTTCACTTCAGAAATCCAACTGGCATTGACAGATGTGAATGATACAGGAACAAGTATGCATGAAACATCGAACAAATGCTTACAAAGTTAAATCTCCATGACAACAGACAACAAAGGTGTGTTGAAACATCTTCCATAATTTGTGTAGATATACGTTGAATTCTCATCATCATCATAAGAGAGTTAATGCAAACTTGTTAACTTATTAAAATATGTCTCTCACATATAACTCCTAAGAAATAGTACTGGCATTGTTACCAGCGTGAAGAGACTGAAGCTTTGCAGCTCATGCTTGTGTTGTTTCGTGTCACAACTACAACATCAAGAAATGAAACAAAACGATTTAGTGCTAAAACAAAAACACATTCGTCAACACAGTATCGCACAGTAGGCATTCAATTTGATGGATAGAATAGCAGAGAATACACATAAAGATAAGTCAGTTTCATCTGTTAAGAGCAGAAAGGTGTTACAGATGAACCTGCTAAGAGGCAGAAGAGCGTTAAAGTACAAACTTAGCTCAAAGTATAAGCTTAGTTACATCAGTCATTTCTACAATAAAGAGTGCATTTCATGGGTCAAAATTCATTATGAAAGTGAAGATATTTATCAGTGAAATTATACAAGTACATGTATCTGCAAATGTCATGCCATTGCTTCATATTGCTTCATCCAAAGGTATAGCTTGTAAGTATGATTAGAAATTCCCATCATGTTTTTTGGAAGTTGCATGTAAGTTCATGGTGGTTTACATTACCGGTAATCTTGCAAGCTCTTTACTCCAGTCAATACAACAGTGGCCAACCATGTGGCAATCAACATGACTGTTTTATTGTTTTTTTAGTTCCTAATTGATGTATGTTATGTATGTATCAAACTGCCAGTGCTCAAACATGCCATAGAATCTTTTACAACAAAACTGACAAGACCGCTGTCATTTCTCAGACATGGTTAACCAAAAACAGGCGAACAAATCAATTGATACGACAATCAAAATGAGCAAACATAGTGAAGTCTAGTAACATGATTAGTGTAGAAACTCAGAACTGACTAGTTAAATGCAATGATACAAAACCTCCACTCCTGTATGTAATATGTACAATGGTGCATCGCATTTAGATACCTTCTGATATAACAACCCCACTATTTTCTCATTTGACCACTTCATATCTTCTTCCATAATACAATTACAATTTCTATACAAAATATCAAAAAATTCCTGCAATGGAGCAAGTCTCTTGGTTAAAATATGTCAATGCCGATATATAGCGCACCAGTTTGCATAAATGCCATATCATCAGTCAACATTCAATGACATCTGCCTGTCTACGCTATGTCGTCCAACTAATTTAAAAAGACCATCCTTGCAGTGACATACAGACCACATATAGATACAATTCTATTCATCATTTGCAGATTACCTACCTAAATGCTGCCTCTATTACGATGCCTACACGCTCACAATTCCGTTTGGACGTTCTAATACTGCTCGTATGGTTATTATCCTGCCTCCGTTTCTCTTGAATAAAATAAAGACGATATTCTTACTCCTTAAAGTCTCTTCCTCTGCCTCACACTATGACAACATGAGTTCTAATAAAAAACTTGTACTTCAACTGCGCATGATTAAGTTTACTTGGTTCGTTTCTAGTGCACAAACCTAGAACCCAATCTGAAACCCAAAGCGCTCATTATCATATTTGTTTTCGCCTCACACTGTATAGGACATTTCATCGCAGGTATATCGCTGCTTGATCTTTTCCTGAACCGCTCTTTTGGTCTCTCCAGATGCAAAATCGCTATGGGTAAGCCAAGACAATGATAACAAAGTTCTGAAAAGTATTGACTGTCGTACCTCAAGTGTGCCTGCCACCTTACAAATGTAATCACTGTTGAGGATATCCAATTCGATCTTGTCGCTGGTTTGGACTGCCATGGACTGGTAATTTCCAGTGAAAAAAATTATGCTGGAGCTTAGCAATTTCGCCGCTCCTATACTGAAAAGAGCCGGTTTAAACAACAATATATGCCCAGTTTCATTTTTATTTCCCTCGATAGGGTAATACATGACATAGTACGGGGGGGGGGGGGGGGGGAGGGGGTCCATTTCATGACATCACGCTTGAAAACTAGCCCCGGCAAATATTTATTACATTTTCCCATGGTTATTTCACACTGAACCTATACCCATTAATGTCCAGCTGCAAGATCAGAAATCTTATCAATGTTTACAATCTTAGGATATCTCTGTCTCTTTCACCAATAGCAAGCTGGTTTTCTCTCAGTTTGCTGCTGGTTAATGCAATACTATGCCTATGACAGGTTTACATTGCTATGGGTTCCATTGTTGACATATTATGCAAGTACAGTATCACTGATGCTGCATCAGTAGCAGCAGACCAATGCATATTTCCAGTACGATCGGTATACATACACCAGCCTTCTATCGACTCCTTCAAGTTCAACATGATATAGCATATATACACGATTCAGGGCTATGCTCCTAACACCCTTTCATTGGCTCCAGCAACATGATTTAGACAACTCACTGTACATTCAGAGCCACTTTCCTCAATGCACTTTGTTGCTCTCAACTGAAAAGGCAGGACAAGTATTACAGCAGTAGCAAAAAAAAGAGAAGTGGTAATTGATGTTGACATAAGGTTACGCACAGGGCCTCTAACCACCATTAAATATGCGATCTATACTTAAACTAACCTTCTCAGAAACAGAGGTCCATATTCTGTTTAGTAAATCAATGGGCTTTGAACCAAGAAGGTTAATACTGCATTTTCTGTCAGCAAGTTCGACTTACAAAAGCTACATGATAGAGACATTTCTGAATACCCTCAATTTCCGCAAGGTAAATCCTCAGAATGATGTAAGTGACATCCTCAATTTTGATTTCTGGACCCCTTTTTTTTCATGCTGTACGGTGCATGGGTGTCTTCCCTTGGGCATAAATTACACTGTGTTGATATGTTGTGTAAGAACAAAACATTGCTCTTTCCTGCTAACATTAATGCTGAAAGGCAACAACTACAAGTGTTTTGGAGCCACCAACTGGCTGGACTATTGGAGCTAAATCTTAAAGTTGGAATGGCCCATGTTATAGTTTAAATATGGTACAGACTGCACAAGGATTGTGGTGAGGGAGAGACACCTACATGAATGAAAATGCACAGAATATCACGTTTTTCCCCTGAAATCTGGCATCCCTGCATAAGAGTGGGAATGTGCTCCCTCATTTATTCTGCTGACTGGTCAGTTACTGACAATGAATTTATTTTAAATGCAAACAAGCCTGATAAATGGGCAATATAAAGCATTCCAGGATCTGAATCTCTCCCCCTCCCCCTACTGAAACCAGCCACCCTTGCACAATATCAGATTTGGGCAATCCCTTCGCTTATTATGCTGATATACTATAAAGCCGATACACTTCACTGTACCATGTAGTGTACATGTGTGGGATAAGGTAATTCCCCTTAAAATAAACACTAGGGGAATCCCCTTCTCAAACCTTAAACTGATGCAATCTCCCAGGCTGACTGTCTAGCTGGCTACCCTAGAAGGTGGAAGGAAGGAGGGGAGGGTCTGGGGGGCGAGGAGTGGGTGGTGGTGTGTGGGCGTGGCTGGCCTCCCCCTCCCTCAGCTGGTCCTGATGGGGTCGGGAGCATGCAGGGGTTCATCCTGAGGGTAGGGCAGGAGGCCATCGATGTAGAGGTAGTGGGCCACGGTCAGGGCGGACTGGACGTTGCTGTTGACCAGTAAGCCCACCATGTCCTTCCACTTGGAGAAGCTGATGCAGGAGCTCTGCAAGCAATGCAACAAAGACAAATCAAGAATGAAAGTGGAACAGAGCCCTCATATAACAAGGACCATATTCATGAAAGCATGCTTAGTTTAAGTGGTTTTAAAGACAGGACATCCCTTTTACAAAAGCTATGAATCAGCAGTATACCCTAACGATATCATGTTTAAAATCTCAATTAAAGCTTTGTGAATATTTTCAAAAAAAGTCAAAAACTATTAATGTTTGCATTTGAAATGCCCCATTTTGTAGCAACCATAGTTTACATTCATTGACCATATTGCCCCTGAAAGTGTGCGATGCGTGGCTAAGCAGGCATTGCACAACGCATGCACTGCGATGCTGACAGCGTTCTCCAGGCTGCAGGAGCAAGTGTGTTTTGGATGACCCATCCAAAACCTTATCAAAATCTAGCTTTAATTCTGCTTAAAGTCAGTGTCCAGTTCTGATGTTGTGAAGGAAATTCTTATACAACATTTTCTTCCCTTTTCTGTGGTTTTGGACCGGAAAAAGGGCTACCTTGTCTTTAAAGGGCAAAATGTTTTGAGGATTTGTGATTTAATACAAACATATTCATTGAGAGGTTATTTAGAAATTTAAAGAAACAATTCTTTTTGTGATGCAACCAATTCTTTATAATTTCCATTTACCCACAAAACAATCTCTGTTATGATTGCAAACACTTTGTTCCTCTTGATTTTTCATAAAACAAGTTAATTCTTGAACAAAATCTTGTATTTTAGGGGGCACATCTTTGATCCTTGATTAAATCTACAAATGAAATGCAAAAATCTGTTTAGTTGACATACCTTCTCCAGTGCACTGCAGTCCTTGTCCTTGTGAAGGTAGTGCTCTTGCCAGAAAAACAGCAACTCCCTGAAAAAAGACAAATAAATGGAAATTATGAATAATTCAACCTCATTCAGCAATTTCAGACTACAGACAGAAGAGGGCCCTGTATCACAAAGAGCTACAATTTATTGCACAATCGATATCAATTGTAAATCCGTATTAGAAAGACGTCGCAATAGAAATCGATAGTAACTTGAAAGGGATATTGATTGTAGCTTGTGTTTCAAAATTGCTCTTGGCTCTCAATAGATAGCTCGGATGGTTTTGTGACACGGACAGTTGCAATTGCAAAGTTGATTTGTTGTGATGCGAGGCCCAGAAATTGTCTTCCCAGAAATAACCCTTTGTGCCTCATTGCATGATCATTACAAATGGGACATCACTGTGAGCAAAAGGAACACACTTCCAATGATAATACAGTGCAATAATAATAATACAGTATCATCAAGAGATATATCCTGTAACTCAAGTTTCTGGACATTTTTAAGTGGGTTTACATAACTAAACTGAGTTACAAGCCATTATGGATGTAATATAATCACCTTAACACAGCCATGGACAAATCACTGGACCATTATCATTTACAAACAATAGGATTGGTCCAATAATATTTCTATGGCTGTATCAACTGTTGATTAATAGAATGAACAGGAGTTATAAGATTTAAATTCTATATGTCCAACAATGCATCAAAATATGCATTAATATGATGATTTACAAAAGAATGTTTACGGTATAACTAGTGCCTAGAGACAGGTTGGGTCCTGTTAGATTTTAATGTTTCCTCTTCATAATAATGAACAAGTCAAGTGGGACATCATTTGTGAGTTGCACCTACGTATATCTCTATGACGGAGCTGCAACAAAAACAAAAACAATGTATTTTCAAGTGGGTCCTTTCTAAAAACCAAACTTGAGGGACATCGAACTTTAGACAGGAAAGACAGGAAACGGTAATTAATAGTGTAATTATATGAGGATTTTATACCATGGAATTGATCACAACCTCTGAATAAACCTCTTACAAATTGCTGTTGCTAACAATGCTTATCATTACAAATGAGAACATTTTTGTCATGGGAAGAGGAAATTCACAAGTTTGATTATAACCATAAAACTCTTTAGTTACTAGCTTTGTCAT
This sequence comes from Arbacia lixula, assembly GCA_963669155.1. Classification (NCBI taxonomy): domain Eukaryota; kingdom Metazoa; phylum Echinodermata; class Echinoidea; order Arbacioida; family Arbaciidae; genus Arbacia; species Arbacia lixula. The sequence goes on along the minus strand of OZ022581.1, from coordinate 13,053,001 downwards.
TTTGCTGTGTAAATTCAAGGAAGAGAAGTGATGCTTTAGGTATTGTCTATGTCTGTGCACAATATTTGAGAACAATGATAGATCTTTACAGTGCATACCAATGGAGTTGCCTGTGAAGATTAATGATAAGGATTCAGAGTAAGAACAGAAATAACATGCTTATATAATAACTCAGATTTTTCTCAAACTTGTTTAATCTGTTGTTGTTCTCTCTTTCCATTAGATTTCGCATTATGTATGCCCATTTCATTCCCACCTTTCATACTAATGGTAATCCCAAAGCTTGTCCAAGTTTGTCCGACTTGCAATAACTGATAAAGAGTCAGAGTGCATTTCAACCATTGAAACTGAATCACTAGATACAGGTGAATGTCAGAATGGGTTACTTCACAGTTAGGGAGAAAGTTGAGGGCTTATTTGGAATTGGACCTTATTATCACGGTCGAACTGGTCTAGTAAGATCAACATGAATCTGTTTTTGCTCCCTCCCCCGGATAGGATGTTAAATGTGTGTAGAAGAGCCAAACTCTATGCCCCGTTCGAACCTACTGAACTTCTTGATTAAGAGCAGGGTGAAAACCCGGTGGTTCACCCCTGAAGGCTGCTCAGTCTATAAACCGTATATAACAGGCATTAAGAGTGCCATATAAAAAAATATTACACGTATTTTGGCATGCCATATTAGTGACGCTGACGATGTTGATCATTACACGTTGCCCAATCAGGTCAGGAAACAGGATGTTTGTGTAACTGGTAATTACTGCAGGCAATATCGGTATTCATAACACTACACTATCCACAAAAACAATAAACACCACTTCGATAAAATGAAACAGTAAATGAGCAAAACCTAATAGCTATAGGTAGCAAGTTATGTTTTCTACTGCAATAGATCCACTTGAACTACTGATAAGTCATTGCAAAGAAACACTGCTTTGAATGAAGGTTTACCATGGGTTGAAAAAAGGTTTAAGGTTACACTCATATGTGCACTAAATTCACCAATAGAAACATTAGCTGAATTTTTACGTAAGTTTGATGAGACCCTGAGTCGAGTGTCAGTTAATATGATTTTGAAATTGGACAAAGGTTGGCTTTCTGTGGTCTAGCAGTATGCAATGCAGGAATCACTGACTTCAGAATAATCTGAAGTTCAGATTGCTGACAAAGATTCATCTTAACCTATTTTTTTACTGAGCCTGCCTAAATGCAGGCTTTCTTTTCTCCACTCAGTTTATAAGCAGAGCGACTCCCGCATAATCTGCTATATGACTGTTCTATGTGCACTGTTAGAGGTCTACTTGTTACTTTGAATTGAAGTCTTTGTTAAAAATGAGTAGAACCGCCTGTCAGGTCTAACTGTTATATGTTAACAGTTCAACCTAGAGCTTTTTTTATTTAAGCTCGTGCTAGGAGTAGGAATGTTTTTATCTAGCATTAAACTGTGTCTGTTCCACTGACTACACAGTCCAGACATTACTTTGTACAGCTAACGTTACGATACACAATATTCCGACACAGTCAGTGTTCATCACGTTAGATAGGAGAAGACAGACGCACTTCTTGCAAACAACTTCGGCAGTGTCATATTTTGTAGAAATAGAGAAGTATATAACGCATTCTGGATCTCCAGATCATCATGGGACAATGACACAATTGGCAGGTAGATTGCGCACCGTGAAACATTATTGTTGTTGCTGTATTCATCATTGATTTAAAAAAAACAATTCTATGACTTTTAGACTTTCACTACACAGGGTCAAGTTAATGGAACAAGCAGCATTTATTAGGATTGTTGGAAATTCACTCCCAATATGTTAAAACAAGAACAAAGTGTGGTATCGCATTTAGCATAACAAGGGATCACCAGTCTTTCGAACAGTCGTTCGCAACTTACGAACAGCTTGGTGAAACATCCCCCTAGTTTAACTTAGACATAGGCCCAAGTTTGAAACCAGTCTAACGACTTTTTGATGTATCTATTTCATTGGTGTCCTAACCTGAAGTTCTGAAGCAGGAACCCTGGCCTGCATTGCTTCTGTTCCTCATTCCGCAGGTCACTCAGGTAGCGGGACAGCTGGGCGATGCGGTCAGCAAACATCAGGAAAATGATCGTAGTGTTCAGGCAGCTCACGTTCTCCTGGTGGAATCAGAGAAGAGGAAATAGTGTGAACAATCTAGAAAACACAAGGAGATCCATGGCTACATCAATTCTTCCTATCGCATATAGCAATAGCATATAGCATATCGCGATAGCAATATCTGATCGATTGCTCTTGGGACGTATACTTCTGGTAAGAGTACATATTCAATTCACGCAATAACGCACAGAGTCTGTTACTTCAACCCTCGTAAACCTCGTAATATTTAAATGGAAGGGCTGTTACATGGACGAAGGACTTGAAAAAAAATACCACCAATCACTCATGGCGACGTTTTTGCCTACCTCAACATTGATTGTGGATGGACTAATGAAAGAATGAAAAGACAAAAGCAAGACGATGGCTATAGAATGTTCGTGAACCGGAAGCTCATATCCCAAGAATTAAAGGTAAAAAAAATTAGAGCACCACACGCGTTCAGATTCGGAGAGCTATATGCGCTTATTGGGTAGGCCCTTTATGGCTGCTACCCTCTCAAGCAATATTGTTTTTCTGTGTTTTATATATTGATCTTCCAATCATGTTCATGTGTATATCTCTTGTTTTTACTGTATATTGCATTGAGTGAAATAAAGTTGCATTGAATTGAACAAAAGGAGAAAGAGTGGATAAACAAAACCCATGTAGTTTAGGAAGCATCAGAAAAATGATGGTGGTTTTCATGCTGCTCATATTCTCATAGATAACACAGGAAAGGGAATGATTTAAAAAATCTAGAAAACTTATTGATGTCCATGGCTCTATCAATTCAAGCACTCCATGCACAATGGGAGAAAGAGTGGATAAACAAAATCCATGCAATTATGGAAACGTCAGAAAAATGATGGTTTTCATGCTGCTCGCAATCTCCTGGAGGTAACACAGGAAAGGGAATGATTCAAACAATCTAGAAAAGTAGGGATAAAGTCTTTAACAGGGTGGACCACTAGTAATTAATCATTGATAGCACTGAATTAGGGTTATCTAAATGATTTAATGATGTTATTTTACCTTTAAAGTCATTATGGTTTGGTGATAAGGAAGTGGCCTAAGAAAATCTAAGAAGTTTATTCTAGTGTGTGTAGAATAACAGTGGCCTATTAATGGTAATCTTGAGAGATTTTAGGCTAAATGGTCCATTCCGTCATAAAAGTGGGTACCACAATCAGGAATTAACAGGACTGATTACACTACACCATTGATGGATCATTTTCAGGTGATTTTTTTGTAAGTCGTCAACAAGAAATAATAAAGCACAGAGGTACCAATGAAGTAGAAAGCTCTGGGGCCAGATTTAGAGTGATCCACTATGTGAAGAAGCTCTGGGAGAAGACGTTACCTGAGTGAGGATCTCTACGTGGATGATGTTGATGAGCTTGAACAGGAACGTGAGTCTGTTCTCCCTCTTACTGATGTACTGCAGGAGGCGGCATGACTGGATGCCCCACTCTGTTTACAGGAAATTAAATATGTTATTTAAATACTACTTATTGTACAGCCTGCTTTCCATACAAGGCTACTTGGGTTTTAGAACCATATTTAACCCACTCCGAACCACATGTCACACATATGTGGTTTGGGGCTACAACTTTTGATATCAAGTATAACAAAACATTAAGAGACATCAGATAAAAGGACATGAATTTCTGCAGGAGATGAATACTTTTTTCAATGCATAATAATGGTAAAATAATCTCTAAATCTTGAAATTGTCATTACCACAGCTCTAGTGTGTATTTCAATATTATTTCAATCCACAACGGAAGTTATTTTCCTTTCTAGGACCAAAATCTGATTTAAAGATAAAAATAGCAGTGCCAATTTGAAAGACTAATGATAATTTCAGAACTACAAAGGCCGTGGTCATGAATGAGGTAGAATACAAGCCTCGTCATTAGCATTATTTGAGGAGTTCCGTTACCATAGTTTTCTGGCTGCTCCTTCTCGAAGTGCTCAATGGTGAGGGCCAGACATCTGACAAACATGTTGGAGTCCACTATGTGTCTATGCACCAGATCGATGAACAGCATGAACTAAGGGGAGGAAAAAACATGTACCATGAGCAAAGTGTATCATCACATCAAGGCCTGTCTTATAAAGAGTTGCGATTGACCTGCATTGATCGCAAGTCTAGTTCTCCCTGTCTCATATACAGTTGAGGCCAGAAGTTTACATACACCCAGGAAATTCAAAGAAAAGTTGACACTTGTCAAACATTACAAAATTTACTGTATCTTATAAAATATTTGTGCTATCATGACGAATTTGATATCAAACAAATGAGTATGTCATGCTTCTTCATTATATTGCTTTGTCATCAGGAGCTGAAAAATATTTAGGTATCATTTTTTCCCAAAAAATCTTCATATTTTAGACAAATTAAAAATTAAAACTTGACAGAAAACTTTCATATTTGTGCTTCTTACTTCTCAACACAAACATTTCAGATTACACTTTAGGTTCAGTAGTGACATATCATAATAGAAAATGTAATATCAATCATAGAGTTGACATTTATATATTTCTATGACACAATGTTTGAAAATATAATAACAAACAATAGAATACATTTGGCACGAATATTACTTTTTTTCTTAATAGAAAATTCCACCTGAAATATAATTTAATCCCAACGGCATTCCAATCATGTGAAAGAGTTTAATACAATCTTTTATTTGATACCAAATTCGTCATGGTAGTATTTATATTTCTGAAGATATAGTCAATTATACGATGTTTGGCAAGCGAACAATTTTCATTGAATTTCATGGGTGTATGTAAACTTTTGGCCTCAACTGTAGCCAATATCAAGCTATATCACCTCGCGATACCGATATCTGATCAATTGTTCTTGGGACATATACTTCCGGTAAGAGTTTGGTACGTATTCAATTCACGCAAAAACACACAGAATCTGTAATTTCAACCCTCATAAACCTCGTAATATTACAATAGAAGGGTTGTCACATGGAAGAAGGACTTGAAAAAAATACCACCATACACTCACGGCGATGTTTTTGCCTACCTCCACATTGATTGTGGATGGATTAATGAAAGAATGAAAAAAACACAAGCAAAGGCGATGGCTATAGAATGTTTGTGAACCGGAAGTTCATATCCCAAGAATAAAAGGTAAAAAAAATTAGAGCGCCACACGCGTTCAGATTCGGAGAGCTATATGCGATATGGAGAGTTCCCTACCTCTAATGTTCAGAGTTAAAATTGATGTCAATCCCTCTCAATTGCAAGTTAAGTTGCAATCAATTGCAAATCTTTATAAGACAGGGCCCAGAACCTAGAAGTATCCATGGCAACAATCAGGGAAATGATGAGAAACTACCAAACAAAAATACAAGGGGTATAAAACTATATTTCTGTCAGTAATACGGATAACTTATCATGTAGTTATCTGTGTATGACACTCTTTCTGTATTCTTAAAATTTCACTTATCCGCAGGTGACATGCTAAGCCTTGTTCTCTTCATGCATAATTTCGCATCATTTCATAATAATATTCATCCACCCCCACCCCTCCCTCCTCAACATAAACATATTAAAAGTTGATTTTTTCTCCTACATTATGAGAGCATTCAACTTTGTATTTTAGGCCTGTGAGTGGGATACACCACCTTTCATGAGTGGACTCAGCCACTTCCATTTTCTTCAACGCCCTGAAAAGCACTTTTACACAAGCAAATGAAATATGGGTACACAAATACGCAAAAGGGCCTGAAGACCTGAGAACTGGCTTATTAGTATAGTGATGAACATGACAAATGAGTTGTGACGGTTATTGGCGTGACATCCACATGAGAGTCTCAAGTTCTTTCTTTCCTGAGAGCCCGAGTCTCATTTGGATAGTAAAAATACATTAATAGGAAAAGAATGGTACCTGATCTTCTGAGCTGATGGCCTTGTTGAATCTCCTGAAGGCTAGGATGTTGAACTTCATCAACTCAGCCAGCAGGTCAAAGTAGCTCTGCAGGACCTCCTTCGAGTGGTGATCACTACTCAGGATGTGTTGCACTACATGCTGCATAGGGAGTAACAACCAACGTATGGTTTCATACCAGTCTCTTACTGATCAAACAAGGTTTATAATGCCATACTCCATTGTTTCCTACCAGTCTCTTACTGATCAAACTAGGTTTCTAATTTCGTACTCCTGAGAGTGGTGATCACTTCTGAGGATCTGTTGCACTACATGCTGCATGGGGAGTAACAACCAAAGTATGGTTTCCTACCAGTCTCCTACTGATCAAACAAGGTTTCTAAATTCATACCCCTCAAAATGGTGATCACTTCTCATGATGTGTTGCACTACATACAGCATAAGGGGTAACAACATATGTATGTCTTATTACCAGTCTCTTATTCATCAAACAAGGTTTCTAATATCATACCCCTGAGAGCGGTGATAAAAACTACTCAAGATGTGTGGTACTACATGATACACAGGAAATTTGGCCCAGAATGTGCCTGTCTTACCTCCAACAGCCCCTTTCTCAGCAAGAAGGTCTGGTCAGCGTACGACGTCTTTCCTCTCAAGAAGCTCTCGATTGCCCTGGCCATCCAAAACCTTAGAGAACAGACCAATCAAAATACTTGTACCACACATACAAGATTCATTCACTGGATTGGTGTTGAACAGCACTAAAGGGCCAGTAGCCCAGAATTATACACAAAAAACACCAAAATGAATTGCACAAGGGCAAGCTCTATATATTGATAGTAGCAACACGGTTGAGAGCTACCTTACACAGCAGATAAATCGAGATAAATTGATTTACAATCCAGATACTAAGAATGTTGATATATGATTGGTCAAGAGTTGATCATGTGATAAAGTGTACTTTTGCCCATCTGATCACCTGAGAAGAAAAGTTCGATACACTCTAGGTGATAGAACTTTTTGGTTTCGCTGATCTCTTCACTCCTCACAGTCCTAACGCGTGATCAATATTTTGAGTATGCACGAAATAAAAGTGTGTTACACTCAGTCTATCCATTGACTAACAGAAGCTCCTACTTACGCGTCCTAACGCGTGCTTCCATAGCAGCGACTCGGGGTTAGGTAGAGAAGTAAACTTTTGTATGTCAAATTGTCATTTTTGGTATAGACAGTTGGTTTCAGATGTGGAATATAAAGCAAATAATCAACTTTTGGTTTCAGGCAGCTGAGGAAAGATAGCTACATCCAGATCGCCTCGGAAGTGATAGTTCGTCCCATCACCCTCACTAACGTTGATTATTTGGTTACTAAACCCTCAGTGCAAACCTGTCATTGTATACATGTGCATTGTGCAGTTTCCATCACTTCTTCAAGTATATTCCAAAATATTGTTCCCATTTCTTTAACCTATTCAAGTGAAGTGAAGTTCTCCTTGAAAATGAAAAGACATACATGACGGTGCAACAGATGGATAAATCTTAAAGGGAGGCAGTATACGCAGCATTTCTTGGACACATGGTGCAGAATCTGCAGATAAAATGGGCAGCATTTCCGATCTTACAGCTCGCAAGGAGAGTCACAATTGTTTCCAGGTAGTGCCAAGTGCTCACTGAAACTTGCCCATTCACTGTGTGTAACAACGCGTAGCCTAGGGCACTGCCCATGCATGGAGATGGTATGTTTTTCTTAAGCCTCTCAGTACCGAGCCTGGAAAAGCCCACAGACTTGGTACATATGTTATGCCCCAGTGGTACTGCCAGGGTTTAAGTTTCTCCTAGTTCGTCTCACCTGAAGGGGGAGTCCCGCGGTTCTTTCTTCATGACGTCCACCAGCTTGCTCAGGATTCCCTTCTGGCCTTGACACAACATCGTCCTGGGAGTTACATTGATAGGCAAGAGAGCAGGGTCAAAATGAATGTTCAAAGTTCAACAAAGTGACAAAAAGATAAATCATAAAATGTGTTCCTGATTAAAAACACGCCCGCTTCAAAAAATTGATGTTTTAATAATTGCTTTTTGGGGTATATACAAAATGATTATTTTAAGAAACAAGTCTCTGATGTAGGTCACAGATATTTAAAACTATTGTATATGTTTTTTAATTATATTAAGATTTGTGTAGAAATTAGCAAAGCATTGGAAAGAGAAGAAACGAAAGTGATATAGCAGTTATCAAAAAAGCTCAAATTATACTTTAGATTAAGAATATAATAACTGTAAAATGGAAATGTTTATTTCGTTGGTGGGAAAATGATGATGGATGAATTGTTCTGATTTTGAATAAATATCTGTTTCAGAAGAAGAAAATAAGAAGAAGACTTATACAATAATTCACTCCGCTGTCATACAGTCATTCAGTTTGCAAAATGAGTGCAAAAATATATAGGATGCTCAGTAAACAGGTATTCAGCAGAAAAATATTTCTCTGTGAGATGAGAGAGAGATAGACAAATAGAGAGAAGAGGAAGATAGCATGATAAAGAGAACAAAACAATAAGCACTGACATTGAAAAAATGACTTACCTGTCAATTTTCTTCACTGCTTCAAGCTGGGGAATGTTGGCAGTCGATGAAATCCTGTTAAGATCGTTGATTTCATGTCTCGTCATGATCAGGTACTTGTTGCTACAATGGGGGAAATATTCAAGATTGCACAAGCATTCAAGTATTATCACGGGTAACAATCATTTGGCCTAAATACGTGCAACCCCCCCCCAAAAAAACAAGGCATTAGCAATATTGTGTCTCGCCCACTTGCGAAAATAACCAGAAGTAGCAACATGTGATGAGTTATGTGTGATAAGAGAGTCTTGCAAGTAAACTTTAACGTATGACCTCAAATGACCTTTTACCTTATCCTGTGACCTCTAACGGTACCATAACATGAAGGTACCCCCAGTGCATCTATGACCCAAGTTAGGTTGTAATCCAAGCAACCTATGTGAAGTTAAATGTTCTTTGAATGTTTCCATGGTGAGAGTGTACTAATAAATACTATTTAGAAAATAGCAAAACTTTCGGTAACACCATGTGGTTGTATTCTTTCGGATAATTGGCCCACTTATGGGGTGAAGAAAGGAAAGGAAAGTGAAAAGTGAAAAGGAGAGGTGAATTTTTATATTTTATTACACTTACACAAGACTATTTTTAGCTTTAGTTTTCGCTGTTTTAAACCGAAAATAAATGGGATGGAATGGAGGTAGAAGAAGAGGGTGGGTGTTGATGAAAGTTGTGAACTAGTCACAAAGTAGTGATAAAGAGAAAAGACAAGAAAAGAAAATGAGAAAGGTGTAGAAAAGTTATAGTCAGTTCTGCAACTAACTATAGATTTCTTTCAAAATCTGAAAGAGGGAGTATCAGTCTCGACGTTTCGGGCAGTGTGCTCTGTCCGTCATCCGGAGAATAACTCGAAGAAACTAACGAGCGCGCCGGGTATTTATGTGATCCGAAGGGATCCGAAATAACCCGAGAGTGTCCGAAATCAGCCAATAAGAATAGAGCGTTTCGGCGCGAATGTGCTGTGTGCACTAGAGCGTGAAACAGCTGAATAGGTGCGAAAGTGCGGCGCGAATGCGCGGTGTGCACTGGAGCGTGAAACGGCGCGAAAGTGCGGCGTATTCAATTCCCCAAGCTTTCGGGTAGGTCGTCGTCCCGTGTGCGTTGTGCGTGGTGGTGCTCCCGGTGTGCGTGGTGAAGAAGTGGCATCCAGATATCGTTGATCACAAGTCCGCTCTCCTGTGGTACCGTGTCGTGTTGAAGAATCTCGATGGCTTCTCTCACGCGCCGGGTGTGCCAGTGCTTAATGGATGTGATGAGTTCTGCGTTGGACCAGTCGATGCGATGATTCTGTTGCTGAGCATGTTTGACGATAGCTGATTTCTCCCACTCGTTCCGTCTAAAGCTGGTCTGGTGTTCCTTGAGTCTGGTCCTAAGGCTTCTTCCGGTTTCTCCAACGTAGAACTGACCGCATTCACACGGTATCTTGTAGACTCCTGGTTGAGTGTCCGGCGGCTTCCTGTCTTTGTGGGTGAAGAGCTTGGAGTGCAGCTTACCTGAAGATCGGTGCCTGACCTGGATGTTGACGTTCTTGAGAATCCGCTGAATCTTGTGAGAAGCTTGTCCTATGTAAGGGAGAAAAACTGAAGCTAAATGTGGCGGAGCAGGAGTGCGCGGACGAGGTAGAGATGTCTTCACCTTTTGAGGAGGGTATCCGTTGATGCTGGTGAGCGCTGTCTTGATGTGCTGAAGCTCTTGTTGAAGGTGTTCCTCGTCGCTGATGTCGTGTGCTCGCCGGATGAGAGTACTGGATACTGACTGTAAAACAGAAGGGTGATGAAACGATTTAAAATTGAGGTACCTGTCCGTGTGCGTCGGTTTCCGGTAGACTTGGTGTGATGCCTTTCCCTCAGCTGTCCTTGTAATGCGTACGTCTAGAAATGGGATGGAAAGATCCTGCTCTATCTCCATGGTGAACTTGATGCTTGGGTGCCTGTGATTAAGATGGTAAAGAAATTCCTGGAGATCAGTTCTGCTGTGCTGCCACACGACGAAAATATCATCAACATATCTAACCCATAATTTGGGGCAGAGAGTCGATGTTTGAAGTGCTGCTGTCTCAAATTCCTCCATGTAGATGTCGGCGACGATGGGGGAGAGAGGTGACCCCATTGCTGCTCCTTCAACCTGTTTGTAAAAAGAGTTACGCCACTGGAATGAAGTCGAGTTGAGGGATGTGAGAAGTAGATCCTGGATGTGCTCTGGAGACATAGCTGTCCGTTCTGGTAGGGCGTCGTCTTCCTCTAGTCTCTGTCGGATGATACTGCAGGCTTCTGAAACAGGAACATTGGTGAAGAGAGATTCAACATCAAAGCTGACAAGCGTATCTGTAGGACAGATTTGAATTGCGTTAAGTTTCTCAATGAAATGCTTGGAGTTGGCGATGTGATGAGATGAGTTCCCAACAAGTGGTTGAAGAATCGTAGCAAGATGTCGAGCCGTGTCGTATGTCGGAGATCCCCTTGTTGCGACGATGGGCCTAAGTGGCGTATCTGGCTTGTGTATTTTAGGTTGTCCAAAGATCACAGGGCAGGTTGATGACGAACATCGAAGCTTGAAGTATAGCGGCTTGGGTATGATGTCCTCTCGATGAAGTTTTAGCAATTTCTCGTTGATTCTCCTTTCTGTAGCAGCCGTCGGATCTCTGGACAGTTTGGTGTAGGTTGAAGTGTTGAGGAGGCTCTCCATCTTGCTGTCGTATTCGTCCTGTCGCATGATGACTGTTGCGTTTCCCTTGTCGGCCTTGAGAATGTGGATGGATGGATCCCTACGAAGTCCTTGGATGGCAGCTCGTTCCTCCTTGCTGATGTTGGCTCTAGGTGGCTTGGCAGTAGAGAGAACCTGTGAAACTTGAAATCTAACGCTGTCAGCTGTTGTCTTGTTCAAAACACGAAGATTAGGCTCAATTTGCTGAATGACCTCTGCGAAAGGAATTTTCTTAGGTGCCACAGCAAAATTGAGACCAAGTTGTAACACTTTTTGTTCGTCTTCAGAGAGGCTCCGGTCGCTGAGGTTGATGACAGTCTTCCTCCTGGCTGGTGCTGACGTATCCGCTGGTTGTTCTCTAGTAGGGTGCAATGTGCTAAATTTCCGGAGCTGCTTGGCCCTAGACCTATTAAAGGTCTTCTTGTAGATTTCGTCGTTAAATGCCCCAATCTTCTTGAAGTCTTCTTGGCTCAGCTTTCCTTGTAGTAGAATCTGGAGTGAGTCGATGTCCTGGGTAACGACGTGTAGCTGCTCTCTGGTGTGGCTGATCCGTTCTCTGGTGAGGGCCATGCTTGCTTCCTTGATGATGCGTTCTGCTCGGCTGGATTGAATAGGTGACTTGAGACGAAGACCTATAGGAATGATCTGGGAATTTCGGCAACGTTTCAGGAAAGTTAGGTGATTGAAAAGCTTGGCTTGCTTGATGAAATCACGCTGTAGTCTCCTCGAAGCTAGAACAATCTGCTCCCCGTAGAGCTGGATTAAATGTTCTTTGAATGTTTCCATGGTGAGAGTGTACTAATAAATACTATTTAGAAAATAGCAAAACTTTCGGTAACACCATGTGGTTGTATTCTTTCGGATAATTGGCCCACTTATGGGGTGAAGAAAGGAAAGGAAAGTGAAAAGTGAAAAGGAGAGGTGAATTTTTTTTTTTTTAATTTTTTTTTTATGTGAAGATATTTGTCAAAAGAGAGTCTTGCAGGTAAACTTTAACGTATGACCTCAAATGACCTTTGACCTTATCCTGTGACCTCCAACAGCACCATAACATGAAGGTACCCCCAGTGCATCTATGACCCAAGTTAGGTTGTAATCCAAGCAACCCATGTGAAGTTATTTGTCAAAAGAGAGTCTTGCAGGTAAACTTTAACGTATGACCTCAAATGACCTTTGACCTTATCCTGTGACCTCCAACGGCACCATAACATGAAGGTACCCCCAGTGCATCTATGACCCAAGTTAGGTTGTAATCCAAGCAACCCATGTGAAGTTATTTGTCAAAAGAGAGTCTTGCAGGTAAACTTTAACGTATGACCTCAAATGACCTTTGACCTTATCCTGTGACCTCCAACGGTACCATAACATGAAGGTACCCCCAGTGCATCTATGACCCAAGTTAGGTTGTAATCCAAGCAACCCATGTGAAGTTATTTGTCAAAAGAGAGTCTTGCAGGTAAACTTTAACGTATGACCTCAAATGACCTTTGACCTTATCCTGTGACCTCCAACGGTACCATAACATGAAGGTACCCCCAGTGCATCTATGACCCAAGTCAGGTTGTAATCCAAACAACCTATGTGAAGTTATTTGTCAAAAGAGAGTCTTGCAGGTAAACTTTAACATAGAAAAAGAGAGTCTTGCACATACTCTTTAATATATGACCTCAAATGACCTTTGACATCATCACATGACCTCTGACAACACCATAACATGAAGATACCCCTAGTGCTTCTATCAACCAAGTGTGGCTGCCATTGCTGTGACAGTTGCCAAGTTATGGATCATAAGAGAGTCTTGCAGGTAAACTTAAACATTTGTGACGGACGACGGACGACGGACGGACGGACGCCATTTGGATCCCTTAGTCTCGCCTTCACCTCCGGTGGGCGAGACAAAAAAGTGATATAGTTCATGGAATGCAATACATTGCAAGTTTCAGAGTATTTGCTTCATGACTTCAACTAGTTCTTGTTCTTTTATCCCCCCCCCCCCCCCTCCATCCCCTTAATTACACAAAATTCAGCATAGTTATATACTGGTTCATGAGACACACTTGCGAATCTCTGTGCAAAACAAAACAGCCCCTCTCAAACTTCACATATCTCTCAGAGGACAATGCATAGCATGGTACAATGTGTTTTTGTTATGACAGGCAAGCAGTCTTTTTTAATTTTTGATTCTCTCCCTATGACACAACCCAATAAAGATATCCACTGGGTCACGTGATCCATTCTGTCATGTGACTTACTCGTGATGGTCGCAGTAGGTGTGGAGCAGCCGGAGGAACTGGACTTTGAGGGCCACCTCGGGGCTACAGTCACAGTTCTCGTTGACTCCATGGATCGGGGCCCGCAGGTTACACCTCCAGATGACCTTATCAAACAGGTTGTTCAGGCCGGGCATCAGCTTGTGGGCGGCGAGGATCTCGTGCACCTGTTAGAGAGACAGAGACAGAGAGGGGGAGGAGGGGGGGAAGGGGAACAGAGAGGGTGGCAAAGAGAGAGAGTGAGGGAGGTAGAAAGGTTGAGAGAGAGTGAGAGTGTGAGAGAGTGAGAGAGAGAGAGAGAGAGATAGAGAGAGAGAATGAGAGAGAGATAGAGAGAGAGAATGAGAGATAGAGAAAGAGAATGAGAGAGAGAGTGAGAGAGGAAGAGAGAGCACGTGAAGTAGAGAGAGTCAGAGGGAGAGGGAGGGAAAAGAGAGAAAGATACGATAGAGGGAGATAAAAGGAGAGACAGAGACAGAGATAGGGAGGGTGCAAGGGAGAGAAAGGGAGAGAGGAAGAGGGGAATAAAGAGAGGAGAGAGGGAGACAGCAAGGGAAGGTGGACAGCGGTAGGGACACGGAGTGAGTGAGGGGGAGGGGCAGAAGTAGTCGAGTTAACACTAGAATCATTAGCAATACAGAAGCAAACTTACAAATCCCGTCTTAAGAGATCTAACACGGGTGTTCCCCAAGAATTACAGATGACATTCTTCGTTAGTGTTACTGAAACATGGGGATAGGCCAGTGCCAACACAGAGGAGATTTGGGGCTACCTTGTGTCTCTGTTTGCCTCCCAGCAGCAGACACAGCACATGTAGCACCTCCACCTTGTAGACCACCTCATGCATGGTGCGCAGGGAGTCAGGGAGGGGCAGGGACAGGTCGTGGAGGGGGAGGTTGAGGTAGACCCCCTCATCCTCGTTGGCTACCTCGGCCAGGGCGTCAAAGGCCAGTGAGCTGTCCAGCCACGTCACCCAGCTGTCGATCTGGGAGAACAGGGCGTCCATGTCAGTGCCTCCGTCGGGCTCCGCTGAAATATGGAGAAGTTCAAGGCAATGATTTAAGATCGATTTAAAGACACACTTATTCAACATTTAATGTATGCATTTTTGCTTGAAACCCATTTATCTTGTATTTCTTTCTCTACAGCAGATAGGGACATGTTTAACCATTGTGTTATGCACTATATAAGAATCTCTAGTTATTACTAATAAACACTTCAATTTACATTGATCATCATGGCAGATCAAACATGGGTCCCAGTAACATTACATTTCACTATCATGTGAAGGAATTGACTCAAATAATAAGTCAGTATCTAAAATCCTAATAGCCACAAAAAGTACATAAAATATCAGTTTGTTTTTTCTCTAAAGCCTTTAGCTTTCCAGATCAAGAACAGATCAAGTTATTATACATAGAAATACAAGCAATACATTTTATAAGGTACCATAGAGCAATTCTACTGCTACGCAGTTGATTAATATGCCTCTGCCCGTTATGTTAGCTACACCTAATTAGAATTGATACTTCATGGCATAAAAACCCAACAATTTTTACATCGCAAGACAAAGAACATGTCAATGAACTAGACTGCAGAAGTAAAAGATGAAAGAAAACATACTCTCAAACAGAAATGTTTTTGTCTGATAGGCATCATGAATGGCATCGGAACATTCTGGCCCCAGTGATTTGAATCATGGGCGAGGAAACGTTTGACCTAAACCTGCATACTACTCACCAACAGATTTGCAGGCAATCTTCACCAGCTTCTGTACGAACCCATCAAGGTCGACAACAGTCTCTGTTTAAAGAAAGCACACAATGCAAGCAGTTTTGTCAAGTTAATCTAATAAAATCGACATGATTGATGAAATGTCAATTAAGTAGCTCATAATACAGCTGGTTACAAGAAATTTTGGTTGCAATAATTGATGTCAGAATCTATAAAGATAAAGCGGAAAGATGAACCTATACCTAATTAAAAACGCTGTAGTTACAAGACTTTCTTACACAAACTGTAATCGATTAAAAACAAATGGAGAAAGTAATACATTTATTGTCAAACAGCATTAATCATTAAGTTTAAGTATTGCATGAGCATCAAAAACTACATGAACACGAGTGAACGACATTGACTTACTCTGATTGATTTCTGAGACGGGGGTGTCACTCCTATTCCTGCAGGCCTTGTCCTGAGCGGCCAGAGTGCAGGGGTCATCCTTGGGGTCCAGGTCTGAGATGGTGATGGACAGGACTCTGCAGAAGTTGGCCAGCTGGTCCTCCTCAAACCTATTCACCAAGGTCTCCAGGTTGGCTGTTGCAAGAAAAGTGCGTGTTACTGGTGTTACTATAGTGGTACAAAATGCAGCATCATCAAGAACTTAACCCTAATACTCCCTGGGAGGGGGGGGGGGGAGGACAAATTTTTGTTGGTACTTCTGAACGCTTCAATATTTTGAAATGAAATTTCATTACTTTTTTCTCTGACTCTTCCTGCACAAAATGCTTGACGAAAAACAAAGAAATATGTAGGAAAATTGAAAATCAATGAAATATATAAGAAATAATTACCAAAACCTATCGTTTTCTTTCAGGAATTGATGAGGGAGTTATGAGAGACATTTGTACCAAAAATTGCTACTCCAGAGGCTTTATTCAGAGAGAAATACCAAAATCTGTGATTTCTCACATAAATTAGCATAAATTAATTAATAAAAAAAAAAAAAGGATTTTTCAGAAATTTAGCTTTACAAGTTTGTAAATTGCATAATTCTTGACCCCCCCCCCCCTGAGGTGGCCCTAAAAGCCAAGGTATGGGGATAATTCAGTGGAATTTTTTTGAAGAGGCGCAGAGTGATTTATCTCCCACAAAAAGCCCCTGCGAATACATACTTTCCTCATAGGGTATGAAATAGCTTGGGATAATTTCACCATTTGCACAATCACAGCATCAAATACGGATGAGACATTCTTTGCAATCCAGGGATTTTTTTACACAGATTTTAAATTGCTGTGACTGATCATTTAATTTACATACCATGGCAACAGCAAATGGTAAAATTTAATTCATTCAACTACTGAATTTCTACAACTGTTGTAAGGTAAATTTCCTTCACGAAACATTATTTCTAAGTCTTATAGACTATACCATCGACTTTACGATTCTAAAACGTACGTATGTCGTGGAGTTTGAACATGTGTGTCCTGACATAAACATACATCTTATAGACTATACCATCGACTTTACGATTCTAAAACGTACGTATGTCGTGGAGTTTGAACATGTGTGTCCTGACCCCCAGGATGTCTTCAATGAGAGTGGCTGCCTTGAGGAAACACTGCTTCTCAGTCAGGAGTGTGAACAGATACACGATCAGGTCGTCATGGTCAGACAGGGGCGTCGCCATGTCTGTCCCCATCTGGAAGATAGATCACACAAATATTAATCCATTGCATATCAGTATGTCCTTTGTACATTTCTATCTTCAATGAAAGGTCATATACAACACGTTTTGCATGTGGAAGTAGAGTTTTTCCTAGTTGTTTAAGGGACAAATGCTTCAAAAATTTTGCAAATACATGTGACTTCTTAGGATATCTTCCATGATATAAGGAAATATTGGTATAACCAAGAAATCAAAACCTTGGGGTTTTATTTGGCATATGTTCACTGGAAACACAATTTGAATCAAAGTCAAAGCAAGACAATAGTTTGCAAACTTTGCAAAGAATTTCCTCTCCCTGTCACCTCCTACAAACACAGAATAAAATGTATTCATCTCATAATGGTGGAATGCTTGATATTAAGTACCACTTACACTGCTATCTGAAATCAACCGGAGTACAATTGCTGCATTATTGTATCACATTGGTAACCACACAGTGACAGACGCGATAGAAGAGATTATGCGTGGTTGGTTAACGCATGGGTTGCGTACTTACATTCTGACACATGTAGTGAAGGAGATCCATAGCGTTGTAGGCAATCTTATGTCTCAACACTTTCTGGGGATCTGCAAGGAAAAAAGGACACTTTGTTGACTTAACCTGTTGTGCGCCAAATGAAATGCTGCTCTATGCGTGGAGTGTGTACTACTTGTGCAGAAATATATTAGTAGTGCATAAAGAGTTAAATGACATTAAAACCCTAATAAGTTTGATCGCATGAAAGCAGAAACTAAAAAAAAAGAAGATTGGCAATGTTTGACAGGGAAATTAAAATACCCTGCAAACACGATAAACTGCAAATAAGCTTTCCAATGAAACCAAATAAAAAGGCAAATCGAAGTTACTTTACAGGTAGGGTAGCCCGTAAACAAAAGTTGTGAAACTCGACATGGATCAGAAGTATACCCTAATGATATCATGTATGAAATCTCAGTCATAGCTTTGCGAGCCTTATCAGGCAAAGCAAAACAACTTTATTTTGTAGTGACTAGAGTCTACATTTATACTCCGTATTGGCCCTGTCAGCGTGTGATGCGTCGGTCAGCGAGCATTGCTCACCTGAATGTCAACACTATTAGTTCTAATATAGTGAGGGAAGTTTAAACACAGTATTTTCTTCCATTCCCATAGTATTCACACAAATGTTAAAAGCAACACCACCTTTATGCAGTATTCCAACACAAATCAACTTTCTGTACCGTGCATTGCTACTGTGGATGATGTCCTGGTTGTGGTAGGGTGGGAGGTTCCTGGGGGAGTGAACGTTTCCCGCACCAGGCGTATATGAAACGTTCCAGAAGGCTGGGGTGTGACTGTGGCCGATGTCGTAATGGATGTCGATGTCGACGTCGACGGTGTGCTGTCCCTGACGACGGCTTCTGTGGTGGTGGTGATGGTTGCCCGCTCGGTGATTGCCGAGGAGGACGAGGATGAGGCTGAGGAGGTCTCGCCCACCGTCGTCGGTTTGGCTTTCACTGCTGCCGTTTCTTTTGACTTGTAGAAGTAGGGTTGAAGGAGCAAATCCACTGTGACCTGAGAACATAAAACATGTAAACAGTTAAAGAGTAAATAAACATTTGCTGAGATTCACATGTGGATATGGAATACTCTAGTTGATTAGAAAAGTCCTTCTTTTATGTCAGGAAATTTAGACATTTCCTAATCTGTCATTAATTTGTGTGATACACAAATCTATGACTACACTGATTTATCACTTAAATGAACTAAATCTCTCTTCACAATGTCTTGCAAAAAATATAATAGATTCTATTCCATAACTGTAGATTACCTCGACACCACCAAAAAGGAAGAACATTTCTGCATTGATGGTCTTGCTTTCCCTGAACTTGCCGCTGTCAGCCGGGTATTCTATCGTCGACTCCTGCATCAGCTTTTGGGTGACTTTCTGCAAAGAAAAGATAAGAACAGAAGAAGATATGAAAATACAATACTACAAAACCAAAATATCCAGGTATTTGATGCTGACATATACACTATTTAATCTAGGTGCTCAAAAAACTTTTGACACTTTTGAAAACTTATTTTGAAAGAGTTACATGTACACGATTCAAGCAGAAATTTATGCATCATAACGTCAAAGGATATAAATTTTTGTAGTAGCAGGTTTTATGACATTTTACCAAGTATCATTTTTGCAATAGATACCTTGTATACTTCATGCGATTTTTACTTTTGGGCAAATTTGGACCTCAGAATTTGTATCAGATTTATCAGAGAATGAATTCAGAACATAACAATGTGAATTGTGCAGCACACATGTCAATTGACAGTCTTTTCTGCCAAAAGCCTCATGCATTGTTAAAGACACTCTGTGATGACAGTTGTTATTGAATTTCAGCTTGATTCAAGTGCTAACTTTTTGCAAATTATTTTTCATCAGTGTCAACATTTCTTTAACACTAAGTTGTAAATGTTTGCAGAATGTTAACCACAAATGCTCTATTCAGTTGCCATATCACTCAGGGATTTTTACAAGAAAAAAAAAAGAACAAAAGATTACACATGAACAGTAAGAGGTACATGAAGACATACAAAGAGATAAGGGGATAGGAAAAAGGAGAAAGAATTAAGGGGGGGGGGGGGTCAGATAAAGGCCACAGATGAATACAATCATACCAACATACTGTACACTATAACATTTTACATGTACTGTATTCAAATGACAAATATCAAATACAGAAATAAGTATTTCCACTTTCCAAAACAAATCGCAAAATCCAATTGACCAGAATTTTAAACATGGGAAAACAAACAAATTGGAAAAATAGTGGGAGGGGTGGGGGATTAAGATTATTTGGAAGGGTAATTTTTCAGGCCTGAAGTATAAGAACAAATAATACATTGAACCATGCTCTGCATTGTACCTTATGACAATTATCAAGGTTTCTCAAGAGCTCTTACATGTACTACATGTACTACATGTACATCACCCTATTTCATTTTTTTTTCATCATCTTGTTTATCAACCACAGCAGTTAATATTGGCAGTTGGTGAGGTATGTCACCTGCTAGTTGGCGGTCATCTGTATGGGTCAGTGAAGAGGGAGGTCCTGTCATAGACTCACAGCACACTGGGTTAGTCAGGACATGTTCATGGGTCTGTACTTGACCACTAGAATAAGGGCCTAATCGCAGTTTGGGTCCCCATCTCTACTATGCATGCGCTAGACGACATGAACTGATGTGTGTCAAGCACATTGCTGAGGACTTATTTCACGATCATGCCAGAATAAGATTGACAAATGCGCACCTTGAGAAGCTTGAGGCAGCTATAGTACTGCTGCACCTCTGGGCCCATCTTCAGGAGTTGCCTGGCAGCGTCGGCCAGCTCAGCGGTGATGACAGGTATGTTCGAAGGCGTCGCAGCCTGCAGACCAATCCTGCTCTCGCATGTCATCAGCAGCTCGCGAGGAAGCTACATGTGCAAAGAAATCAAAGGGAAAAATACATATATATCAATTTGCTGGTTGCTGTTTTTTGAGCATGTCATCCATAAACCAGTGCAACGACAGTTATATCCATAGAGAAAAGTTGTTAGTTTCACAGGGGCTTTTTAGTTCTTGTTGTTGCCGAGGGTGCCGACCGCGAACAATGGGACAACT
Organism: Arbacia lixula; assembly: GCA_963669155.1. Taxonomy (NCBI): domain Eukaryota; kingdom Metazoa; phylum Echinodermata; class Echinoidea; order Arbacioida; family Arbaciidae; genus Arbacia; species Arbacia lixula. The sequence goes on along the minus strand of OZ022581.1, from coordinate 13,032,305 downwards.
AAAATGCTTGTTTCTGTGCTGAAGCCACATGAAACTTATGAAAGTGATAAAGAATTTGTTTTTCTTTTAAATTCAAACTGCACAGGTTATATTGAACTTAAAACTAAATTTTTAAACCAGACTCAATGTTACTCAGCCAAATGTTATAAATTTGCCCTGTACAAAGAAGCACTATATCTACTGCAGACCGAAAAATCAGTCTCTGTAGGACATTGGATCCGCTGAGATTGCATCTGGCTCCTCTGAACGTCCTATCTAGAGACTGAACATTACCCCTGTACACTGTATGGCACGATATCGCTCGATACAAACGGCCGATCAATTTTACTTTTTCATCTCTTTGACAAGCCAAAATCCACAATTGGTATTTAAATATTATTGCAAAGGTTCTATACTTACAACATCTGGCTTATTCAACTCGGTTACAAACGAAAAATTCGAACAAGGCTGTTTCACTGTTTGTACGTTCAATGCGGGTCGCCATATGAAAACGCTATCAATGCTAAAGCATACATGAATAATTAATTTAACGCATGCGCACAATTTTTTCCCGCGCGTTTGCCGTGTGCTATTTTTTTTTTGGTCGTAACGACTGACGATTTGAATATTCATAGCCAACAACCCGTCTAACAATCTGATTGGCCAAATTTATGTCAGACTCGATCAGATTCAGGGGTATGTCCAAAAATTTAATTTTGATAAAAAAAAAGAATGCCCCAAATGAGACGGTTATTCCTGTGTAGATCTACTGTCATGACTGTAGCTCCTCAAGAGCTAAATATCGTTATCAGGTTGCTCAGTTGCGGTGTGCACATGGAGCAGACTCATTCTCGTTTTCACCTATCATGACAATGTTGTTAGTTGAATTAAAAAACAGAAATTGAGAAAACAATTGCAAATGAAAACACACAAGTCATTTTAATTTAACACATGATCATTTCCAGATTTGTTTTATTGAGCAATTTATTTAGACATGACATTCTAATTCTTACCTCGACAGCAGATTTAACTGGTCGTTTTCCAAGCTGAGAATTTCTGACTCCAAGAAATACATTTCGTGAAGATAAGTTTCTCAGCTTAGCCCTTTTCCTCGGTCTCTGCTGTGCATCGCCGCTACCGCCTGTATTTGTGCCTTTCGTGGAACGACTTGTGCTCTCTATGGGGCTCGAACTGCGTGTAACACCCGATTCACCATACCTGGCGCTGTGTGCATTAGCTGATGCAGCTGCTGCGCGGCTTCTTGTTTGCCGTGTTCTTTCGCGAGTTTGCGGTCCGGGGAAAGACATTTTCGCGTTATTTTCGGGGTTCTAAACAAACTGTTCCAGAACTATTAGAATCCACATATATGCCGGCGTGTCATTTGTTGTAATTAAACGTGTAGAATAGGCCAAATGTACAAAAATTAACCGAATTCCGACCCCTTTGCGCTGAAATAACACTGACCTATACTGCGCGGTTTATACGTACGTATTGTATATCCTGCGTCATATCATCTGTTATTGGTATTTCAGCCGTTTTTATTTGTTGGTGTCGCTCATAATATGTGTTTTGACTCCGGAAATTCACTTGAGCGCATTGATAAAGAGCTATGCAGTCATGTCAGAGGTTACCGTGTTGAGTGGCCGGGAAATCTGACGGTGAAATTCCCGACAAGGACTACTTCCCATATAAAGTTAATTAACAATCAAGATCAGATAGACAAGAGAAGGGGGAAAAGAGAGGAGAAAGGAACAGAGCGGGGAACAGAGACGACAGAGACGAACATGTAAGACGACACGAGAGACTAGAGTGAGAGAAATAGGGGGAAATCTGAGAAGTGAATGAAAGAGAATATGAAAGCCTGTCAAGAGAGGACAAGAGAAGAAAAATACGAGTATATGGATGAAAAAAAAAACAGATGAGAGAAGCAAATTTAAACGAAAATATGACATAATTTAAAATCAGGAAGAAAGGATGAAAGAATTAAGAATAAAGATGAGAAGAGAAAGGAATAAGAAGAGAGCCTAAACAGAAGAAAACACTCAGGGAAGGAAACAAAATTAACGCCCGGCCGGGTGAAGACAAAAAGAGAGGAGAATTAATAGCTGTGAGAAGAGAAGAGATGATATTAGAAGAGAAGAGAGGAGACGCGAAGAGAAGATAGAAGAGATGAGAAGAAATTATATGGAAAAATGATATGGGAAGAGAGGAGGGAAGAAGAGATGAGAAGAGGTGAGATGAGAAGAGAAGAAAAGAGTTATATGGAAAGAGAAAAGATGAGAAGATGAGATGAGAAAAGAGAAGAATAGCTGAGAAGAGAAGATATGAAATGAGATGAGAGAAGAGAAGCTATAGATAAGATGAAGAGAGGAGCAGATATGAGAGAAGAGAAGAGAATTCCGAGATTACGAGAACGTAAGAGAAAAGAAGAAGTGAGAGAAGAAAAGAGATGAGATGAGATGAGATCATGGAGCGGAGGAGAAGAGAGAATATAAGAGAAGGGAAGAGAAGAGAAGAGAGGAACGGAGGAGAAGAGAGAATATAAGAATTAAGAGAAGACAAGAGGAGACAAGAGAACAGGACAGAAGGGAAGTACAGAGATGAGAGGAGGGAAGAAAAGAAAAGAGAGAAGCTGAGAGGAGAAAAGAAAAGAAGAGAAAAGATGAGAGGAGATGAGAGGAGGAAAGAGGAGAAGAGAAGAGAGAATGTAAGAGTACAAGAGAAGAGTGGAGAACAGAACGGAAGTACAGAGATGAGAGAAGAGAAGAGAAGAGAAGAGAAAAGAAGAGAAAATTAAGAAGGAAGAAACCAAATAAAAAAATGATACGTATGAGAAGAGGAGAGAGAATTGATATCAGTGACGAGAAGAGAACACTGAGAAGATTGCGAGTGAAGAAGCCACAGAGAAGAGAAAGTGATGCAAGAGAAGAAGAGACAAAATAAGAGAAGCCATGAGAAGGACGAAGAAGCCAAAAAAAATGAGCAAGGACTTTTAAAAGCGGATCCAGAAAAAAAATCAGGAATGGGAATGGAAGTGAAGAGAAGATGAATGAGAAACAAGAACAGAATAAGAAAATAATCATATATCGATGTGAAAAAAATGAATACAAACAAGGAAGAGGACAGATGAGAAGATATTTAAGTTGAAAGTTTAGAAAGAGAAAGGGGGAGAAGAGAAAAGAAGGAAAACACAAAGAGCAGTAAAAAGAGGAAGGATGAAGTGAAAGATAACGAGAAATGACTGAATGAACAAGAAAAAAAATAAGAGAAGAGTGAAGAGAAATAAAGACATAAGAAAAAAAAGAGAGAAGATGAGAAGATAAAAGAAGATCACAGATTAAAAATAAGAGGTAAGAGGGGAGAAAACTAGATGGATTACAATAGCAAAAAGAGCATGACAGGAAAGACAAAATTAAAGATGAAATAATGCAAAAAACGTTTGTTTATTTAGATTAACCCTTAGTTACAGTACTCAACTCTAATCTGATAATTTGTTTTGTACGCACATAGCGTCCAACTTAATGAGCGCTGTAAGTTACATCACGTATAGCAGCATTTACATCCTATTTCATCCGTTCTCCTTCACACTCTCTCATACTTGTCAATTTCTCCTGAATTCTCCCCTCCTCTCCCCTTCATAATAATTTCTGCTTTCACTCATTATCTCTGCTCATTTCCTATTAGAACATCTCCCCCTCCCCATCAACTCTTCTCTCTCCACCACCTCCCTCTCTTTCTCTACCTCCCTCGTTCTCTGCCCCCCCCCCTCCCCCCTCCACTCCTAGATCTCCTTCTTTCATTGTTTTTTACTCTCATATTCCAAATACATGTACAACATAAATTAAAACAAACTTACTTCAAAAGAGTTATAGGATGTTATAAAAGTATTTTAATCTTGGTATACCCATGATACAGTATACAGGCATGTTGCATGTACATTCTGTAGTGTAACATCTCCCATACTGCAAATAACAAATAGACCAATATCATGCTAACGTGTTGATCTACTAATGAGTATTTTGAATGCACAGTTGGTAATGAAATAATTGCAGACTGATTAAATGGGTAACTGAGTTCAATGGAAAACAAACAAATTATTTCCATCATTGACTATTCACAGTGCAGGTTATCATTTCTGTAATATGATACCGTTACTCTATAAACATAATAATTTGCTTCATGTCATTATATTGAACTAGGATACCCATCATACCAACCACCTTATCAATTTACATATTCCATACTTCACTCAAATACACATGATTGTGGAAAATTACAAATGAGAGTCAAGGATATGGAAGAGGCAGAGTATTGGTTTGGATCCATAAAAGGAAATGTCTCTCATTAATGACATGTGAGACAAGTGAGAGCCCATACAAGTACAGAGTATGTGTACCTCATCATCCTACGCAACTACATTGTATACAAGAGCTGATGACAAAATGATAAAAATAGTAGTTCCATAATAACTGAGGGTATAGTTATGTCTAATTCCTCCCATGATGAATTCAATTTGTAACTCATTATTTCTGAATCAAAGCCATTACCCATTTCATGTTGTCACATCATCATGTAATTGTGTGGCAAAAGCCTCAAACATTTTTAAATCAACTGGGCATGAAAAATCAATCTCGGTACAGAACAAGAGATCCAATACAATGGATCATAATCATAACAGAAAAAATCAATAAGGACAAAATTAGTATAAACTTAACAGCAAATCTGATCAACATAGAATACTGTATATGCATTATATTTTGCAAGTCTGATTTTTCAGGACTTCACGACAATTGCACGAGTGGTTAAATTCGCGACCCTGCAGTACTAGTACTACCTGTGCTCGTGCACGTCATATTCTTTGGCGTGTTGTTAAATTTGCGAATAGCACCCTACTCGCAAAATTTGTGAACATAAAGTCCCCACAAAATATATCGCGTATACAGTACATGTCATATTTAATACTGTATTATGAAACTGTACTTGTGGCTCCATTCGCCCCAAAGAGTACAAAGAGTCTGGGCAATTCCATGACTAGGTGGATAAAATCAAAGTCATACATATTAGCCTTAAGCGTGTGGTGTGGGTGCATATTCTTGAATATTTATGCCCTTTGTTTGGAATTTTGGAAGGGTCTATCATTCAAACTTATTGGAAGCCCATCAATCTGTCGTTTGCGAGATGTTGGACTACAAGTACACATGAAAAATTAACAATGTACTGCATAACTCTCATATGAGGTTTGGGGGCATTTGAAAAGCAATTAAGCAAAGGGGAAATGGACAAAGATGAAAGAATAGGTAATATTACTTGGTTAGAATGTAAACCATTTCCACAGGACCAGAAATGATATGAGGCCTTGACTAACTGAACATTTTCAATCATACACACTAGCAAAAAGAAAGCAAATGAAATCAAAACACTTTTCAACAACATGGGAGTGCTAAAAAGTTGTTTCAGATTTGTTGCATTGTTAAGCCAAAGTACAAAGGTTTGAGCCAAGTCCTTTTTCTGTGACTTTATGAACTGAAAACTGTATCCCAAATCACATATCAAACACAAATGAAATACATTCCATTTTTTTATATGTAACAGAGCTACCTGAGATGTTTCAATGGCAGCTAGTGTTAGATTGAATGAACACGCTTCCACTTCAGGATTACAACCTATGAATGTTACAAATACTGTCTAACATGGAACATTACCAATAAGAAATTGCCCATATCATATGCTAAACCCTATCAGCTTCCTATAAGCAACAAACTGTGAAGAATTGTCATTGTCATTGAGCAAGATGCATAAAGATGAGAAAATGCCCAGGAAATCATCTGCAGAAACAAGAAATCGGCCATGCAAGGTTACAGAATTGGTGTTCCACTTTTCAAATCCTCGCAACTTCACTCATACCTAATTTTTCTCAAACTGACATCAATCTGCTTCACATTTTTCTCTGTTTCCGTTCTCCATGTACAAACAATGCATTCTTGAACATGTAATACACAAATCCCTTTAAGCAGCAGTTTGTCTGGCACAAAAGGGTTAATAAGAATAAACATTTGTTTTCATATGTTTTCATGTTTTCTAGATGAAAAGCCAAATATTGTATAAAATCCAATCACTCTACCATACCATCTCTAGCCATGATTATCGGTATCCAATCTGCATGAGCCTTCATCACAAAAAAAATTACTAAATTTAAGGATTTAAAAGGATTTTTTTAATACCTGTCACTGAAGAGTAGAAATAGTATCCTCCAGGGGAAAGTGACAGATAACTTAGGCTAGAAAAAAAGTATTGCGGGATCTAATCATTGTTCTCAGTCCATCCATGATGTAGTGATGCGGTAATCAAACTGGTGGAGATGAGACATCATTTCTTCCTCCCCTTCTTCTGCTGGCGCCTATTTTCGTTGGGGTTCCTCCGTCCGGCCGACCCTTGACCCCTGAGCTGTCGGACCCCCAGCTGGGCCGACCGGGAGGTGACATCATGGGTGGCGAAGGGGGAAGACCCCGCCACGAAGTCCGGGTCGAAGACGTTGGTGCGGCCTTGGGCCTTGCGGGCGTCTCTGTTGTGAGGGACGCGTTGGTCGGCACACAGGGTGGGATTGGTGGCATGTTTACCCCCCTGAGGCTTGGGCAGGGCATACTGAGGTAATAAACAAATACAACATATTATTAGACAATGTGAAAATATCTATAATACATTTATAATCAAATAGGGCTTTACATAAGAGATGTTTATCAAAAACGCTTTACATATAACCCTTGAACAAAATAAGACATAAGAAAAATGGAATTATCAAACATAACATTAAAGATAAAAAGTCAGATTTCTAAAGAGCCTAATAAAGTATCTCTGAAGAACACTTAGGTAACAAACAAGTTAACACGTACTGGTAAACAAAATATATCATGAAGTGATATGACCAACTTAATATATAGTCATACATATTGCTACAGAGCATACAAAAATGAAGTCTTGCTCTGATATCTTTTCATCTAACTCACTACAAAAAGTTTGACTTTAATGTAAATATAAACATGTTAACGCAAGTTATAAGAGAGATTATATGAGGATTATTAGAGGATCTAAATTAAATGCCCTTTAATTAGATTGCCACCTCCACTGTCCTGTAGAGTCACATGGATTAAAACTGTGTTACACATTTTTAACTGGCTGCCTGTGATGTATGTTGTAGACTCATCATTATCCTTGTGAGCAAGGTTCCAAATTTTCATACTTCTTTTGTTCTGATCTGTTTATGCACTTGTCATTTGCAAGACGCACCTTTTGACCCCCAGGGATGGAGCAGTATGGTTGCGTCATGTTCCCCAGAATTGTGACGCATAGGTCCGTCACAAGACTGACCCATATGTGCGTCATAGTAAGTCATTTTACAATGTTGCGACATTTGGTGTGTCAATGTAGGGACAGTGATTTTCCATGATTGCAGAAACGGCCTTTTGATACGGAAAGTGGCATTTCAAACGGAAAATCACAGAAAAATATATTTATATATAGATCTGATTAGAACGGATTCTAATGCATTGTTGGTACAGTGGCAGTTACAAATTTTGACCAGCGCAAGTGTTGAGACATGCGTACTGACTTTCTGTGTAAACAGAATTGTCACTTTTTCATCTACACAAAGTCAATGGGGAAATAGAACTTTCCGTTTTCAGACATGCTGAAATAGAATTTAAGATTTTCTGAAATGGAAAAGGCCATTTTTTTCAGAGCTTGTCTTAAGGTGCGTCATTGGCTCATCATTTTCATGAAATGGTGTATCATATGTTTGACTCAGATGTGCGTTGATGTACGCAATGATGTGTTACTTTCTGTGACGGAGGTTGCGTCATGGTATCAAAATGTATGACTCACATCAGTACAATGACGCACCATCCCCAGGGGTCAAGAGGTGCGTCTTGCAAATGACAAGCGCATTACCTTGTAAGGATTTTTTTCTTCTTTTCTTCTATATTTTTTCTTCTTATTTTCCTTCATCACTGCACCACCTCATAATTCTCTCATTGCTTCCATTACATAATTTTGAAGACTGGTGAGCTTACCCTCAATCCTCTTGTATTCTGTGGCCGTCTCTTGGACATGTGATATCTCCGAGTACCATCATCATCTATCGTCATGGTAACCTTATCCAAGCTCTTGTTACCACACTTGGGGCAGAACACCTTTCCCATATCAAAAGTTACTCTGATAAAGAATGAGAAAAACAGAGGAGGGGAGTGTAAATATCATTTCAACTTCAATCTACAAATCACACAAACCTATCAACAGGATATCTATTTTCAGCAGATATTTAGGTTTATAAATGGATTATTCATAGCCACATAATTTATCTAAATAGTATGCAGTCTACACCCAAAATAAACTGGACATTTTAATTTCTTTATGAAACTTTAGTAAATATGTAGAATTACAAGTAAAGCTACATTTCTTGCTCGAACATGTAATATGCTTGTATAAGGTATGAATACTGGGCTCAATACGGATTATACAGGAAACAAAAAACATTTCATCAATAAATGAAAATGATTTCAATAATGTGTCCATTTCATTGTCAGACAATGAAGCCAAAGTGAGAAGTATCCTAGCCACGTTGTTGAGTGGTGATGACATTTTTTTATGTTGCTGCCTCATTGCTAATATTCATCATCAACGTGTAAGGTCTGTTTTTCCCACTTTGTGCGGTTGGACCTTCCATTTCCTTGATGGCTCTCCTCCATACTGTCCTGTCATTTGGATCAACGTGGGTAAATGTTCAACACTTTTCTGTCTGCTTTGATTGTTTCCTCTCATGTCTTCCCATGAGTACCTCCCAACAACTGTGAAATTTAGCATTTTCTGGAGCCAGTCGGTCTCTTCTCTCCTGGCCACAAGACCATACCATCTCAGTCTGTTCTTCTGTCCTATCCTTACCACGCCCATTGACTGGAGGAGGTCTTTGTTTCTCTTTCTCTCACATAATGATACCCTGCAATTCAATCTGACAAACCTCATGTCAGCCTTTTCAATTCGTTTGGCAGTGGATGGTTTTGCTGCCCATGTCTTGCTACCGTAGGTCATACATTTCCACCCACACAAGCATCATATACCTTCCCTTTTACTTGTAGTAGGGCTGCCTTTATTATTATGTCTGACATAAAAACTCACTTGAAGCAGTCGTGGCATTTGAGAACAAAGCTCTTGGCGCGCTTAATCAGCATCCCATTCACAGAGATCACAGGGATACCAATCTGGATTAGCACATTCTGACAAGTAAGAGAGAGATTATAACATTACAGGTTAAAATTGTAAAGATGGACACACAAAAAAAATGCATTTTCAATCAGCTTTTCTTTCTTTACAGGTCATCTCAGTCACTTTTCTTGTATTTAACAATTTCATTTTTTTTTACATTTATCTCAACATAAATGTAACTTTGCCGATCCTGATTTAGTGTTGCCTCACTGAATACTCTATATAAAGTTTGCATAAAATGTTGTGCAGACGTGTATACTAGAGGGGCATCTGCAAACCAAGAACCTGAAACCTAGCTCCCAAATCATTCAAATACTTGTACAAGGGTTACGAGCACCTTCACAATATAAATTTTGGTTTAAATTGTAGAGTATCAAGTTAGGATGCAAAATTCACTGATACAGAAGGGCAGGATGAGGAAATAACAAAACAGATTACATTTGAGAATTCTGTAATATAAATGTATGTAACCCTCAACACATAAATTAAAGAATACAATTGATTTATCATGAGCCCTTCTGTCATTTCTTTCATTTATATCAGAACAATTGCCATCATCTATTGGAACATGGACCTAAAATCTATTTGGCTGTTTGATATGTTTATTAGCACTATCTATACAAGGTAAATAAATGCAGAAACAAGGAAAAACGTAAGGAATGATGTCTCTACCTGCATAGCAAAGTCTGTTGTCATGCAGCCAACACAGATGCCATCCAGATTGGCTTCATCACCTCCTCCCATCTGCTGTTTGGCCTGAGAGATGTTCTTTGGGGTGATCCAGCCCACGTTGTCATCGTCATCCTCTTCTCCTCCATCTTCGTCCCCTAATTCACTCTCTTCAAACCCTTGGTCTTCTTCCGCTTCTTCTTTGATCTTACTATCAAATCCACCGCCATCTTGGTGAGTTCTCTCCCCCATCTCCTCATCATTTTCATCAGAATCTCCCTGTAATCCATGCTTTATTCCATCAGTCTCTATGGTTACCGTCTGGATCAGCTCTGGATTCTCCTCAGAGTGAGAAGTCCTTCCTTCATTCTCATTTGATTCCTCCCTTGATGTTTCTTTCTTCTCTTCAACTGTCATGTCTTCCACGTCTTGCTCTTGTCCCAACACTTTATTCTCACTTTGCGTTGTGTCTACTGAGAGCTGCTCACTGCTGACATCATTTGACATGGCATCGTTTTCATCAGCCTGTTAATAAAATGCAAGATAGATGGACCTTACAATGAACAACTCCTTTAGACCATGAGAATAATTAGTCATATTGTGCTTTTATTGCATAAGTGTTGTAAACACAAAATATATATGATGAAGCTTAGAGACTCGGGAAACTATTTGTTGAAAGAAAAATTATATAAAAGTATTGATATTTCTTAACATTGTCAATAGCATTAAATGCCTCTTTATTCGAAGGTGGCAATTTTGCATTCAATGAAAAAACTACATGATATTATGTGATAATAATACTGTAGCTCTTCCACATTCAAATAAAAAACTGATTATCACTTGACATTCTTGATTTCATGTGAATTTACAACATGTTTGGCAGATGTTTTTCTGCCACCTAAATGGAATAGGTAATTCTTATTTCTAGTTCCAGTTTACCTTTTTTGATGGGTAGAAGAATCCAGCAATCTCTGCCACATTATCCACAGGCTTCCTAGAGGTTGAGTAGGTGACCTAGAGGAAAACCAAACATGGAAAGTAGAATGATGTTAGGTGAGCCAAAGTGTTTAGAGTTCTGCAGTATAGGTATGCAAGGGAACTGATATACTTAGTCCTCGGGCGTGTTGCTCGAGACAATGATAACTCTACGCTGAGTTCCAAATACGACAGTTAGCACTGGGGTGATTCTTGAGGCTATTACAACTCTAATCTCGATTCTAAATGCTGGGACTGCTCGTACCCTGTCACATCTACATGTATTGTTCATAATCAGATGATCCTTGAGAACAAAAGTGACTTATGGAAAGCTGAGTTGCTGAATTAGTGCCATGAAAAGTGAATAAAATTGCATTCTGCGTGCTATGATAACATTCATGTTGCATTTGTCAAACTTCGCTAAGCATTAATTCAGCAGTGGCGGGGAAAGGGATATTAGATGCTCAACATGTCACTGAAGGCAAAAATCATGAAAAAAGCAAATAAATATTTGTTAATGTTGAGTATCGTTCGAGCATTCCATAGATCACAAAACTAGTCTAAGCATGCCAACATTTTAACATGATTTAATAATGAGAACTCATATCAGATGTCACTGATATCTGACTTAGCATTCTCTTTCAGAAACTATTTAACATCATTAATACTATCATGAGTTCTAAGTGAAATATCACTGGCATTCTAATGCAGATACAGGCCCCAGTCATATTAATCCATAATTGCACGCCACACAACCATTACACCATCTTTAAGTCTTTGTGTGCCAAAAAAACTGCTACTTCATAAGAGTTTTAGGTTGCACTCAAATATTCAAAAATTGAAATTCCAACTCAGTACATAATTTCAAACAGAAACACATATACACACTACAGCTCAAAGGAATTGGCACAGGGCAAGGGAAAGGGAAGGAAGGGAAAGAGCCGCAGTTTTAAACCGCGGTATATTTTGTCCAGTTCAGCATGAAACATGATGCTTTAGCCTAAAAATGATCACACTTCATGCTGAACTGGATAAAATATACCACTATACTGCGGATCCTTCCCTTTCTCTTTCCCTATGCAAATTCCTTTGAGCTAGAGTGTATATATACTATGTATCAATCAAGAAAGAATTTGTTTCAAGAACAACAAGCACAACACTCACAACTTAACATAGAATCAGACTTTGGAAGATATTGAGACATTTTACTGGAAAGTGATTATAAGAGTTACAAACCTTTTTCTCTGGATCTTTCTTGAGATGATCCGTGCCCATGTGCTCCTTGGTAAGCTGATAAGCCAGGGCAATCACCCTGATATCCACTGCAGACAAACTTTGGTAGTCTCCTGTTTTCCTCGCAAAGTCTGATACTGTAATTAACACCATTTAAAGAGAGGACACATGATAGATTTAATACATAATATCAATTGGCTTGAACCAAATCAAACTCTCCAAAGCACTATAAAAAAAAAAACCTCTGTCATCTCATTTTTTTCCCCATTTTTTGGTGTAAGATATTCCCAAGGGTCAAACACCTGTTCAGTTCATTCAGGAGGAACATACAACTACACATCCTATATTGTATATTATTAACTAAAAGTAGGAACAAATAATTAAATTAAACGAAAACTTACCTTGTTTGAAGTTTGATTTTTATTATTTGAGTAATAGGAGTTGAGAGTTTATATGAGATCCCATCCGCTCGCGCATGCGCAGTCAATGTTAGTCGCCAAGGCAAACCTCTTTAAGGGACGGTACCTCAATCAGTAAACCGTCCACAATTTACCATTGGTAACCCAACCCGACAGGTTTTGAGGTTTGCCTGTGAATAGAAAATGCTGCCACTTGAAATAATTAAATCCATAGTGACATTGAAATAAGTCGCTCATAATTCCAGAGCTAATCCTTACCCTTGAAGTTTGAATTGAGCAAGGGAGGGAAGTGGAGGGCATATAAACTCTCAACTCCTATTACTCAAATAATAAAAATCAAACTTCAAACAAGGTAAGTTTTCGTTTAATTTAATTATTATTTTTCGTAATATACGTTTGTTCGTTTATATGAGATTTTGAAGCGGTGGTGGCATTTTCACCAAACTTGGGCCAACTGAAAACAGTTGGTCAATAAGACAATATATCATTTAGAAACTCATAGAGTGAGTCATTTGTCACTCTAAATCAACGCTGCTCACCATGGTGGCTGAATCTGCTCTAGTGGTCTTTCAAGACTGCCTGGGAAAAGTTTACAGCAGTTTTGATTGATGGTTTATTGTAAAACCGATTGAATGTTTGTTCATTTGACCACCCTGCTTGTTTCAGTATGTCTGCAATGGGGACATCCGCCATCTTGGCAGTTGAAGTAGCTACCGCTCTTGTAGAATGCGGTTTAAAAACCTTTGTGTCAATGCCAGCATTACACATAGTCTCCTTAATCCATCTGGAGATAGTTTGCTTGCTCGCTCTATTGTGCGGTTTCTTGAAACATACGAAAAGATGCTTTTCCAATCCTCTCAACACACTGGTGCGTTTTATGTACTTTTTCAAATATCTTACGACGCACAATCTGTTGTCCTCTGGGTAGGCGTCAATAGTGGAAATAACTCCTACTTTGCCAGGTTTATTTTGTTTCACCAGTTCCGTTATATGGATGTCTACACCGTTTTCTCTCCAAATCAGATCATCAATGTGGATGTGATAAAGTGTCTGAGCCCTCTGTGCCGACGTAAGTGCAAGAAGCATGCATAGTTTATGAGTAAGCTCACATAGCGTCAGTCTACCGGCTGGTGACATCTGACGCAGGTAATCCAAAACACTTTTCACATCCCAGACATGATTGTATCGTGGTGCTTGAGGTCTTAAATGAAAAACACCCTTCATAAACCTGGTCACCAATGGATGTGTACTAATAGTACAGCTGCTATTATCCAGTGTTGTCACTGAGGCCAAGGCACTTCTTGCACAGTTTATGGCACTATAACTTAGAGATTGTACATGGAAAAGCTCGCTTAGGAATTCAACTACATTTTCTACTGCAGTGTAATGACTGTCCAGTCCCCTACACGAACAAAAATCTTGCCATTTCCTTATGTAAGTCCCATATTGGGTACGTGTAGATTGTCTCCACGAGGCACACAGAACGTCCACAGTCCTTCTCTGTAGTCCTTTTAACTCGAACTGTGTACGCCAATCCTGCAACAGAGAAGATCAAGTTTATCACTAAGGGGATGGCTAAGTTTAGAAATTGGTTGAGTAAGCAATTTCTTACTTCGTCTAAGGACCAATGGTTCCTCCTCCAACATACTTTTGAGCAGGGGAAACCATGCTTGAGTGGGCCAGTTTGGCACTACCAACAGGCCAGATGCCTTGTCTCTTTGAATCTTTTGCAGACATTTGGCTATTAGACAAAAGGGGGGAAATGCATAGAAGAGTGTGAAACTGCCCCAATCCAATGTGAATGCATCTACTGCTTCAGCTTCTGGGTCCGGCATCCATGAAATGTACCTAGGTACTTGTGTGTTGAGTCTGGATGCAAACAGATCTATTTCTGGACTTCCGAACTTGTAAGTGATTGTTTGAAAGCTCCCCTTATCTAACATCCACTCTGTTCTGTCATTGAAATGTCTTGACCTAAAGTCTGCCTCCGTATTTTGACATCCTGGCAAATGGGCTGCTGTTAGCCAGATGTTGCGAAGTATACACCACTGCCAGATATCTAATACTAACTGATTGCAGGATGGGGATTTCAGTCCTCCCATGTTATTAATATATGCTACGGCAGTAGTATTGTCTAACCTCATCAAGACATGCACGTCCCTCTTATCCGAGCAAAAGGCTTTTAGGGCTATCCCTGCTGCCAAAGTTTCGAGATAATTAATGCCAGAGTCTTGAGCTGTAACCAGCTCTTCTTTAGTCCACCTACCTCCCGTACTGGAGGTTAAATCGGTGGCCCCCCAACCCTCTGCACTGGCATCCGTGCGGAGTTCAAATTCTATCTTTTGCCTTATTATAGGGCTGATTGCTGTATGAACATTATCTCTCCACCATTTTAACTCTTCCCGTGCCTCCGAAGAGAGGGTCATAGGTCTGTCAAAGTGACCATGGGCTAATCTCAGAGCCTTAATCTTGTCTCTTTCTAAAGATCTGTAATGCAGTGGTCCATGTTGCGTCGCAGGAAAGGCAGCAACCAATTTCCCTATAACTTTCGCAACCCCCCTGATCGAAGGGGAAGAATCGGACAAGAGGGATGAACAAGCTTCATAAATGTCATCCTTTTTATCTTGTGGCAGGGAAGTGTGCATAGACAAAGTGTCCAAGTGAAACCCCAGAAAGGTCAAGTCATGTCTGGGGACCAGAACTGATTTATTGGCGTGAATTAAGAACCCCAGCTCTGTCAATAGACTGGTAGTGGCTGAAACAGCCTTTTGGGCAGCCTGTTTAGATTTTCCTATTATGATGGTGTCATCTAGATAACCCATTATGATATGCCCTTCTGTGCGAAGTTTCGCAAAGGCCGGTTTGAGCAATTTTGTGAACAGTCTAGGTGCAGAGCTGAGGCCATTAGGCAGAGCCTTGTATTGCCATAATTTCCCTTGCCAGATGAAACGTAAATACTTTCTTGATGATGGGTGGACAGGGACTGAATAATAAGCATCTTGCAAATCTATCGAAGCTACATAGCAATTTTGAGACAGCAGTGAAGTGGCTGTATGTATGTTGTCCATTTTAAAATGCTGGTAGAGGATACACTTATTCAGATCCGAAAGGTCTAAGATAACACGTAAAGAGCCATTCTTTTTTGGCCTGGTGAAGATATTGGAGATAAACTCCCCATCCTCATGTACACACTGCTCAATGACATTCTTAGATGCCAGACGGGAGATCTCTTCGTCTATCTGTTTATTGGTTTCCGGATTACGGTTAAATTCGTACAAAGCCTTTTCCCTGACTGGGGGAAATAAATCAGGATCAAATTCAAGTTTGTATCCTCTAACAGCATTCAAAATGTATGGGTCAGAAGTCAACATTACCCATTTGTCATAGCAAAGCTTCAATCGACCACCCACCATTGAGGAAGAAGAGTCAGGAGGCGAATTACTCACCTCACGTGGTGATGGCTCCTTTACTTCCGAGCTGTCCCCGCTCTGCTGCGGTACAGAGGGTTCTGCACATTGCTTGCTCTGGTCATGGAGGTCTGAGTATGCGGTGCTGGTTGCCTTGGTTTCCAGCTTGAGCGCTGGCCTAAAAAAGGCCGCTTTGTGGACCCAGCATGGGGGGGAGTGTAACTGCTAGAGGCAGGCGACCATCCGGCTGTTCTCATTCTCCGAGACTGTACCTCAGTTTGTCTACGGTAAGGGTGGTACTGGTACTGAGAATGTTGACGTGATCTGCCAGAGAAGGATTTTGATCCCTTGACGACCCCAGCCGCAGCTTTCTGTTCGTCTTTCAGGTCCTTTACTTTCTTTCCGAGATCATCCCCAAACAAGAATTTTGTCACTGGGTTTTGAGGTTTGCACAAGTGTGAGAACTCTGTGTGTATGCCAGGTTTGATCTGGTCTTTACGGAGGGCATTGATCTCGAAATTCGCACTGCAGAGCAGCCCCAGTGCATCCTGCTGCGTGTCTGTCAACTCATGTGCTGAAAGCGTATTAGCAAAGGCAGTGATCCCCTTCACTAGGGTATTCTGAATTCTCTGTAGTTTGAGGTCCTTCGCCCGCGTAAGTGGGTCGAGACTTTCCCAGATAGTGAGGTTCACTTTGGGTACGTCCAGCAGGGGACAGTTTTCTGGGCTCGGGTATTTCTTACCCGTCTCATCAAGCGCCTTCTGTTCTAGAGTGTGGCTGATTAGATAAGATACTGACCCCGCAATATCCTCGTCCAAAGGCTCTCCAATGCCTATGGGAACCGCGAACTTAGCGGCGATTGGAGGTATCTTAAATTCCTGGCTGGTATTAGGACTAGCAGTGTCGTGTGAACTAGCCTCAATCTCAGAGTCAGACACGAGTTCATAGTTGTACACACCTTCAGCATGTTCGGTGTCAGAATCGTCCATTCCCATATCCACTAGTGGACTAGAGGTCTGTGATTTGGGGGCTGGCATGTGATCAACCAGTTTGGTTATCATATCCTCCAGCTTGTTAAGCCGCAGTTCAATCGACGAGGTTGAGGTGGAAGCCACCGCCGGAGTTGAAATCGACTCTGCACGAATGCAGGTCTGACTGTCTTTTTTCGGAGTAGGCTCGGCACTAGTGCCGGCCTTGACAGTCTCAGAGTTTTTCTGTGCGACTTTTCTAGGCTTCCCGATCGCCACTGCCGTCTTTGTGAGTTTATTCCCACTCTTCTTCGACGGGGGCGCTTTTTTCGCGGCTCTGGATTCACCGCCGCGGCCAGCCTCACGAGCTGCAGCAGCGACAGTCTTCCCCTTAACACCTTGCTCGCTACCGGGAGACTGCCCGGATCGCGAGTCGCGCGTTTCGCTGGAAACAGCACTTTCGTCCGTCGGTCTTTGGGACGAATCAGACGGCGTAAAATCACCCGAAATCTGATCCATAGTTCTCCAAAACTAATTTCAGAGTAATCAGAAGGTAAACAAACCCTAAAAAATGCGAGAGCCAGACTACACAACGACGCGTGTAGGCCGGAAAAAGCCAAAAAATGAAGATCAAAATGGCGACAAGACTGCATAGAATTACACGATGCGAATGAATTGACTGCGCATGCGCGAGCGGATGGGATCTCATATAAACGAACAAACGTATATTACGAAAAATAATAGCTTAGCACTAAGTGAATAACACAAATATTCCGATAATAATTTCACATTTTGTTTATTATACTAAATTTGTAGCCTTTGACTAAATACTCATCTTTGGTATAAATACCATCTCAATCACTTCAATGTCAAAGTTGTCTGTGAAACAGGAGGATTTCTCACCAATCTGGATACATTCTGTAGAGGGCTCCCTATATTTGAGGTCGTAAGGAAGAACCGACAGTCTCTGTCTTGTGGCTTTGTCCCGAATCTCATTCACCACAGCTCGCAAGGTATGCACACTGTCTGCTACATTCTGCATAAAATATTGGAAGAGAAAGCATTGTTGTCTGTTTTAATTTGTCCCTTTGATTATAAAGAAAAACCGTGTGAAAGTAGGAATATTTTGGTAATGAAACCTTATACGTACCTTTACGGTTCTTGTATCGCAAGGCATTATGGGACGGAATTCTAGTACGCGAGCGTTCTGTGATCGCTGCGGCTATTGATTACAATGTCATTTTCATGTTACAGATTTGTTACGTGGATCGGTTCAGACGTGATAAATTTCAGTAAATCTGAATTGTATTTTTACGATCAGAACTTTTGATTCGTATCATTGTATCTAAAAAATGATTTATAAAGGGTTTGTTGAGAAAATAATTAGCAAAGAGAGAGACCTTCGAGACGTCGTCGAGACTCGGGTGGTAGTCCCATATGTGCAAAGATGTGTGTGTTGTGATGTGATGTGTGAAATTAAATAAATAAATAAAAAGTACAATAATATGAATCAAAGTTCTTATCGTTAAAATATGATTCAGATTTACTGAAAGTATTCGCGTCGGAACCGATCCACATAACAAATCTGTAGCATGAAAATAATAATATTGAACTTCACGCTCGCCGCGGCTAGCGTCGTGAGCGTGTAAACGATATGACCGCAGCGATCGCTGAACGCTCGCGTACTAGAATTCCGTCCCATCATGCATTGCGACGCAAGAACCGTAAAGGCACGTATTCAAAGATAATAATAAACTTTTAAAGAATATTCACGTCTGCAGCAACTACGTCCACAAACACCATTCGCAATATATGGGACTGAACAAAAACCTTATCTGGTTATAACTTCAAAAAACTTGAAAATATTCAAGGAAAGTGGACGTAAATCATAACTCAAATCACTATCGCATAACTCATCATATTCATGAATATAACGTACCTGAAGCTGAACATTCCTGAAGAATGCAACCGCATCTACCACCACATGTTCTGCTTTGGATTTCGCCATCCTGATAAGACTGTAAAATTTTGAGCAATAGGTGGCGTTTTCAATTTCTTCCGATCGAGGGAGTCCTTCTTGAGTATAGTCATACATGTACAGTCGTAAGTTAAGTTGTTTCATCGGTATAAATAATATTGATGTCATGAGTTGTATGCTGAGTAGTCAAAGTCAGCTGCTGATTTGAAATCTTTCAGGTACACCTTTAAAAAAATCAGCTTTTTGGATTGACAAGCGTATAATTGAAGACACTTCAAGATGCCTGCCCTAGAAGTAGAAGGTAAATGTTACGTTGCATTTCTGTTGAGTAATGCATTGAAATGAGAGTTGTTTTCTTTCTCAATCTCAGTATCTGTGCTCCTTCCGTTGCATTGTATGTGCATTGCCATTGTCCATTATCCATTACCGAGTAGTTATGAGGATATTATCATATATGCCAATTCCAATGCCAATTAACGTCGTAGTCACTCAAACGACGATGACTAGACTCTATGTAGAGTTTCATGACTTTAGTAAAACTAAAGGGGAAAAGGTCTATATGTAAAAATCACAAAACATTTTAAATCAGTCATCATTCTAGCCCCGGGATTACTGCGACCAGCCCGCTCACGCAGTGAGCGGGCTGCGTTGCACCGAGCATTGGTGCAAGGTAGTCGAGATAAGCAGTGATGATTTTGGAAAATATCATCAATTATATTGCGCAGAACTTAAAGCTATTAGACACACTTACGGAGAATACTTACATGAATACTTCCGTAGTTGCTTTGAAGATGAATTTAGTCCATGATGGGTTTTTTTTCTTGAAAACGTACCATCGTACGGCGGTCGGAATTAATGCAGCTGGGAAACATGTATCTGAAGATTGCCGACTTTTTGAAGTTTACGCGCATGCGCCAGTTCTCTATACGATTCGTGTGTGTTACGTTTTCAACAACAATCCATTACCGTAGCACTCTTTTCACATCGTTGTTTTTTTCTTTTTTCATTATTATTGGAACAGATTTTATATTCCAATTTTTATTTCATTATATTTAAAATTTTATTTTGGAGCATTTATTATATTTTGCATATTTATGTTTGTCCGTAATTTTTTGTTTTGTTTTGTTTTTAAGCGCCACTTTTTTCAACCCAATAACGCCATCCCGCTAAGCTAGATTTCAGTGATGGTGCAGTGGTGCACGGTATTAGGAAAGTTGGAAGATTCGGAACTATTTCTCTTACAAAACCCTTGATCCGCCACTGAAGTTTATAACATAGAATTTAATCATATTTTGGTCACTTTAAATGACACAATTAATGAAAATCAGGTTGATAATTTGCACAATCAAAACAATAAAAAATCACTTTTCTCATGCATATTCATCAATAGCGCTAAATACGGTCATCAGAGCGAAAGCGTCATCATCATGAATATTATTTTGCGCATACCTACGAAGTTATTAAACAGCCAAGATGGCAGTCTGGAAGGGACTTCGTTTTGTTAGACCATGATTAGACAGACACATGAAGGGGAAATTGGTAACGTTACTCAATATTTTCCATCATTTTCTTACTTCAGACATATGGAAGTTACATTCAACCATTCATATAATGTGATAAATATACTTGAAATGAGTAATTCATCCATGTGCACGGGTCGATTATTCATTAATCGCACCCGACATTCCGGGAAATCGGGGGCGAGCCCTCAGGACGCTCCCGCGCAGCTCACTGCGTGAGCGGGCTGGTCGCAGTAATCATCATTCAAGTTCAACCATTTATCATTTGCTTCCTGCTTTGCCAATCTTAGACTTAGGTGATCTATGTTCGTATGAGTCTATGACTAGTAAAAGTATGATTCATGAAATCAGCAAAATACAAAGAAAATCGTGAAAATCTTGTGTGCCATGGAACCAGTCAAAATTGTTGGTTATTGTGTTTTAAAAAAATATGTCAATAATTTTGAATAATCCGATACTTATAAGTTCAAAAATCTAGTTCTAATGTTTTACTTTTCAATTATATTTCCTTTTCCCACATTACCACAACGATCCTATTGATGCCACTTGCCTTGGACAGATGTGATGTTCCAGTTGAGGGTGAGATTGGAAATAGTTTCTGATTTTTACACTTGCCATCGTCACTTAGAATAGAACAGGAATTGGGAGTGTTACTTCATGTGGAATGAACAGTATGTGCAAAGTTTTGCACGGCAAATAGTTACCATATGTACAAAGAATTTTTAACTACATTTATGTGCTTGCAAAACATCCCTTTCTGTATTATCAAGTGTTTTTATTTACCACATGCCATATTTTTAAAATGTTGCCATGGTCACACGAGCCTTTTATCTATGGAATGCTGGAGTGATACTCAACATCATAAAATATATATTTTTTTTTGTGAATTTCACCTTCAATAAAGTGATGTTGAGCATGCATCCACAACCCCTTATCCCGCCACAGCTGATTTAATGCTTAGCAAATTTTGACAAATGCAATAAGAATGTTTTTGTAGCACACAAAATGCAAATTTATTCACTTTTCATGGCCAATTTGAGAACAGTAGATGCAACAGGGCCTGAGCAGTTCCAGCATGTAGAACTGAGTTGTAATAGCTTTGAGAAATACCTCAGTGCTAACTTTTGGGTTTCAATTTCAGCTTAGAGTTGTCAATGTTTCGAGAAACGCATCCCTAATGACCAATCATCTCCAGGTACTACAGTATATCATTTGTGATGTGTACAAAGTATGATATTTTTTCACTCTATACAGTTTTCAACAAAGCAACTGGAAAGATTTGCAAAGAAAGCAGAAAAAGAACAGAAGGCTCAGCATGCTAAAGTGAAGAAGGTAAACAATTTCCTTAAATATAATCTTTTTCCTCAAGAGGCACATGTTTTTTTCTTGAGACACCAATAAGACTGATACTTGATAATTTTATATAAAACAACTTGTATTCATGACTTACTTCAGTAGATTGTGCCATTTTAAAACTGTCTTCATTAAACATTGAAGAAATAGATAACAAAAAGCAAAAAGCAACAACAACTGAACATTTTGTACAGTTGTAATTCTCCCTATCGCATATAGCCGATATCAAGCGATATCACCTCACGATACCGATATCTGATCGATTGCTTTTGGGACGTATACTTCCGGTAAGAGCTGGTTGTCAGCAGAAAGTGACCAAGAAATCACTTTTTTTATGAATTAAGCAGTGAAAATTTTGTGTAGGGTTGTGGTTAGGGTCAGGGTTAGGTTTAGAATAAGGTTTAGGGTTAGTGTTAAGGTCAGGGTTAGGTTTAGGGTTAATATTCATAAAATTAGTTGGATACCCTGGTCCCTCAGTACGGGATTGCCGAATGTTCGTGGACCGGACCGGAAGTTCATATCCCAAGAATTAAAGGTAAAAAAATTAGAGCGCCACACACGTTCAGATTCGGAGAGCTATATGCGATAGGGAGAATTGTAATATAGTTCCAATGTTTTGCAGCTTGGAACATGTAACCATGGTATCACATGACCATGGTGTCAGGAAAGATATGTTCTGGTGCAAAATATCTGTTGTCATGAAAACCTGAGTGTGGTATGAAAAAAAATGTAATACAACCAAGCCTTCAAGTGTCAGGGGGGTGGGGAAATAACAATGTACTCCTTTTCTCACAACTGTTTTGTGATTTTATTGTCTTTAGTATTGCGCAATATGACACAAACTTCATTAAAATCAGGGGTAACATTACCTTGCTAAAACCACCACCCATACCCCCCCCCCCCCCCTCTCTTGTTTTACGGTGAAGAAAATAAGTTGGTTCACATCCATCATTTATAAATGAAGATGTGTCATCAATTTTTTTTTTCAGCATTGGTGTCTTAGTTAAATTGCTTTCTTGTCTAAAATATGATTGGAACAAATATTTTTTTTTATTTAGGCCCTGGAGCAGAAGAACCCAGAGGGAGCGAGGATATATGCAGAGAATGCCATCAGGAAAAAGAATGAATCGCTTAACTTTCTACGAATGGCTTCGAGGGTAGACGCTGTGTCATCACGGATACAGTCAGCTATGGCTATGAAACAGGTCAGTCAGTTAGTATGAAATGTCTATATGCCATGCCCTAAACTCACCTGTGCTAACTTTGTAGAGGTGTGATCATAGTCTATTGATAAACAAACTTGAGTATTGACTATTATATCAGTCTAGGTGTCATATATTCTCTTGCATATCTTAAAGGGATGGTTAACCCTGAAAAGCAGACACATTAAAGAAACGTATTTGAGAAGATTTGATGAAAATCTGTCAAAGTAAAAGAAAGTTATGATCTTTTAAAGGTTTAATTTTGTTACGTCAAATGCGAAGTGCTGTCCCATATGTTGTGTACCATTTTTTTTGTTGAAAATATGCATTTTCTCCAAAAAAGATGCATCCTTATACATGTGCATTTGATACATTATCAGATATGTACGATCTTACAAATATACCTGTATGAAAAACAATCATTCAGTTGTCAAAAACAGAAAAAGAGCAATTTATGGAATTATTTTGTACACTACATATGGGAGAGCAACTCGCACATGATGTCACAAATTTGACATTTCAAATGATCATAACTTTCTTATCCATGAACAGATTTTTGTCATACTTTCACTAATATGTTTCTTTCATGTTTCTGCTTTCATTGAAACCAAGTTATCTTCAGGGTAAACTTTAGATCCCTTTACGGAGGTTTGGCAGTCACGTGATCCTTCCAATTATTTTTTTTTTAATTAAATTCCACTCTTGGCATGCCTTCATAGGAGAACAACTCTACACAAGGCACATACGTATTGGGTTATACGCTGTATTTGTGATGGCATAGAAGTCTGTCACATAAAAGTCGTAGTGGTGATGAGAATGATAAGATGACGAGTATTGGAGGATGACAGGGCGGAAAGGCCCTGAAAGTGAAGAACTTCAAACTTTGTATCTCAGTCACATCAATTATGTATATACTGTAATTTGCGAGAGATGGTGATAATGGTGAAAACTCATTGGCAATTTCTTCAAGGCATCTTGGTTTCATCATCTTCTTTCAGGTTGCCAAAAATATGGGTTCGGTTGTGAAAGGACTGGACAAAGCCATGCAGTCAATGGATCTTCAGAAGGTAAGGATATTATACGTATCCAATATAATGTAACTTTTTGTTTTCTCTCCATGTCAAAAAGAAATTTCTAAACAACACATAGTCAACATCCAATTTCTGCATTATAATTCTTGTATATTCAATCGATATTGTTTTTTGTTGTAACTGTGTATTTGTTGCCGTGCATTAAGCAGTAACTAAGCTATGACCTGGGCTTTGTATGTTCATATTCCTTTATTGTTTCTGAATGACTAATAAAGGGTTCTTGAAGAAAAATTGTGCTCAAAGACTACCATGCTGTTTGTGTGTATGAGCGCAGTGGGAATTGGGGCAGAAGTCTGCAAAATATAGGCCCTATTCGTGTTTAGGGAAAGGGGATACAAAATGAATTAATATATGTTATCTATTATTGCTGCTTGTATTTCTGAAATATAGACAAGTCTACTGAAGAGTTTATCAGCAAGTAACAATAGTTCAGGAACTTTCATATGTTGTGTAAATTGTTTTTCTTCTCTCATTATTGCAGGTATTTTATGACCCCCTAGTTATGCATATTAGTACAGGTATCGTTAAGAAGTTGCATAATTCTGGGAATGATTTTAGGATATCAAAATCAATTCTGAATGATCAATTCTTAAGAATAGACATATAAATGTATGTGTACAAGAAACAAGGCACTTGTATTTGTTATTTATTTCTCTTTAGCACAATTTTCACGTGTGGTTTTCCCCCAGATTTCTGGCATTATGGAGAAGTTTGAGAGTCAGTTTGAAGACTTAGATGTTCACACTCAGGTATGTATGAGGAAAAATGTTCATTCACCTTGCCAACAGTGTAGATTCCACTTCTATATCCAAGAGAGCTTGTAACAATGATTGCCTGACTGCGGCATGGTCAGCAGTCAATTTGCCCATCACTTTTCACCATGTAACTTATTTTTCAGCACAGTTTGCATGTAATTGTCCCTTTCGATGTGGACCACATTTCATTTCAATACAGACTGGGGGGGGGGGGGGGGGGGTTAACGACAGTTTGGACTGTAGGAAGAAGAATTTTAAAAGAAACAATTTTAAGAATGAAGAAAAAAATTGAATGATTTTAGCACTTATTGAAATGTATTATTTGTTTTTTATTTTATTTTATTTCATTTTTATTTTTTTATTTATTTATTATTTTTATTTATTTATTTATTTTCTCTTTTTTTTTTTTTTTTTTTTTTTTGGGGGGGTTCTCTTTTGTTGGTCAGTTTGACTGTACCATAATGAGCTTTTGATTATCATTACCATTATCATTGCTGCCCAGGTACTGGAGGGTTCGATGGGTGCGGCCACCACCCTCTCCACCCCCCAGGACCAGGTGGATCAGCTCATCCACCAGGTGGCGGAGGAGAACGGGCTGGAGATGGTGTCGGACCTATCAGCCGCGCCCCTTCCTGGGACCGGGTCGCTAGCCGGCGCCTCCTCCTCAAGGACCATGGCGGAGGAGGACCATCTCAGTCGCAGGCTGCAGGCCCTCAGGGAATGAGGGAAGGATGGATGGAGTGATGGAGGGAAGGAAGGAACGATGGAGTGAGAAACTGAACTCTACCTCTCCAGAATTCAACCTTCTGGGGTCATCTGCTACTCCCATTCCTGTCCTCTTCTACCACAGACTTTGCGCCCCACCAGCTACCACGGAGACCCATGTGAATGTAAACTAACGCATGAAGAGGGAGTACCAACATGGCTGCTGGAACACCACTGTGACGGCTGGAGTACCAACAGTGCAGTGCTGACATGGCTGGTGGAGTACCAATATGGTGGATACGGACAACCCTGGAAGTTATTTTCAGCTGTTCTGGACAGGGTATAGGTACTTTAAGCTCTGTATCTCCTTCCTATCTCGGCTTTCAAGAACTTATACATTGGATTGCTTTAGATTTGTGCCTGCGTGTGACTGTTCAGAAACGTGGATTGCCACAAGCTGTAACGTGAATAGTGGATGAAATATTGCAAGCTGGTCAGCATTGGTAGACTGGAAATCATGCAAATAAAAGTAGCCATGTAGCTTTCATATGAATTGCTTCTGTATGCTACTTTAGATAATGTGTGTGTATTACCAGATCAAAATGCTGTGCGTTTGTGAGAAGACCCCCCCCCCCCTTCAATCCATGTTCATTTCCCAATAGATGATGGCCCCAACTGTTTATATTATGTGTACATACAAATTATATAACCTGTTTGAGTACCCCGCCCCCTCCCCCAGTCATGTTTGTGCCTTTGCTTTCTTTGTTAGCTACCGATTTTGTCTCCAAGCTGATACATGGATGTCAAATGTGTTGACCAATTTTCTGTTATCTGTGTATACTAGCTATTTAAGATACTGAACTGAAAATACTACATGAATGGCAGCAAACAATTACATAAGTGTAAATTCATGTTTCAGCGGTCTAATCGAGGTGTTTTCCAATTGAACCTCAGATTTACATGAGCAAGTGGAGAGGAATCAACAAATGTGTTGAAGATCATGTGTAGCTCTTTCAAAAGTGTGTTGAAATCAGACAAGTAATAAGAAAGTTATCACTGTTCTAATGATGGGAAGATAGCTAAGCAAATTGACAACTAGCTCACTCTCCTGCTATTATTTTGCATGATTTGATATCCAAACTTTCCAGGTATGGGTATAGAAGAGGCCCTCATCTTAAAAAAAAAAATTTTGATTGAACAGGACAATCAAGCATGTCTTCAATACTGTATACGCCATATATTTCGCGGGTTTGTATTTTCGCGAATTTCATGAATCTGGACTATTTGCGAATTTAACAACACGCAGAATTGTGAATACGACATGCTCGAGCACATGTACTACTAGTAATAGTACCATGATCGCGAATTTAACCACTCGCGAAATTGTCGTAAAGTCCTGATTCGCGAAAAATTAGACTCGAGAAATATATGTCGTTTAAAATATCTCATGAAAGATTATCCTGAATATTGATCAATGGGAATGGGAACTAGTAAGAATAGTACTACGGTAGCTGAAGTTCCAACGATTTTATTTTTATTGCTGTCATACATGTAGTATGAATGTATTTTGAAAATGATTTTTTAGATTGGATAAAATGTAATCCAAATTCACCCTAAACCAAACCTTAATATGAATTTGAACCTAAATTAACAAGTTCTTTTCATTGTGATAAAGAAACTCATTTGAATCTACTTATGATACAACTTCAAACTGATGTCTTATATGCTTTCTTTTATTTAATTGTGTATTTATGGAATGAAGTTGTAATCATGCCACTTTTATAATGTTACATTATTAGCTTTAAGGGGTATTTAAATTATATTGAAGTAGGATATTCAAGGAAATGTAAATTTATGACTGTTTTCTTATTTTCAGTACCTCTGTATATTCTCCATTGCTCGATGCTGAGAGGATCCCTGTTTTCTTATTTGCAAAAAAAAATGGAAATTCATACAAAGACAGGCTACATCAGACATCAGCAATTTGTTGAAATGTAGATTGCAATTGTGTGAATTGCAAACTTTCTGTGTGCAGAGTACGATGTTACCATTCTACATGAATGTGAATTACCCCCTCTATAGTTCTTTAGGCTCACTCGTATCTATTTTTATACATAACGGAACCCCACACGCATTTTCATTTGTGCCAAGTACCTGTACATGTATTATGTACATGTATTTTTTCTCAGTATCTCTGAAAAAAATGCATTTAATGTGTTGTGTTCTCGTTTTGAGGTGTTTCTAGCCTGTTGTAAGAAAGGAAAGAGACAGTTAAGTACATAAAGAGTATGAATTTAAAAGTACATACTGTATGTACGATGTTGAACTAAAACTCACCAGATTATTGTCTGATTCTGTCCAAATTCAGTGATAACCTATGTGGTGAATTTGTTAGTGTGCAATTTTATGGTAGGTACATCATACATGAAACATATTTATCCGATAATGTTCTCTTACCCCTATTGTTTTGGACTCTACAAAAAGCTGATTGTAACTTCACTCTTGTAGAGTTTAGTAACTTTCTATCTCTTGAATATGCTTGTATGTCCATATAATTTATAGTGTGAGTTTCGTTAACATACTTACATAGAATAACATACCCGGTATGAATGCTGTATCGAGTATGTGTATATACCGAGATATATCCTTGAATACTTTCATCAGTAATGCATAGCAGTTCTTGATAGTTTAGTGATCATTATGATTATTATGACTTTTTAACAAATTATGCTCAATAAAATGTTTTATAAGTATACAAGTGTTTCTAAAGACTACTTCATATTTACTTTGTGGAATACGATAGATGGTAATGTGCTTGTGCTTCGATAAAAAAAAAGAGGGAAAGAGAGGACACCAACACGAAAAATAAATGAACTCCTCAAGAAAGTGTTACGTCTATAGGTTCATACACGTTTAATGCACCTCTGTTACTAAACATGGGAAAGGTTAACACAGTCTGTATCTTGTTTTTTGATTGGTCAAGAAAGTCGGAAGACAGATCTCGACCATGTAGATGACCAAAGTGGCTTTGACGCGTCATAAAGAGAGACACTTTCATATGATTATTTCGATTTGTTGGACGAGATAAATTCTCAACAGGGTGCATTTGAACATTTTAAGTTGTAGGGGTTGACACTTCATGTACAAGAAAAGTATCGACAAAACAAATTTCATAAGCATAATTTTTTTCTCCTGTCCTCTTTTGAAAAGAGTATTATTACTATGAGCATATTGGGAAAAAAATCCGTCGTTAAGTACTGGAAGGGAATAAAGGATAAAGGGATGCACGATAGCTGAGAAATGGTTTGAGTTGTCTCTTAATCTTTCTTGTCTGCCTTCTCGGCGCTTTGGCCCTCTCCGATCGGCTTGCTCGCGGACTTCTTGGCCTTGCCGCCAGCCACAGGAGTGATCCGCCGGAACCACGCGTCCTGTCGTATCTCCTCCATGTTAATCCGCCGCTTCGCCGGGGACAGGATCCGGCAGATGAGGTCTTTGAAGTCGCTCTGGGCAGTCTTGTTGCTGGGGAAGCCCGGAGGTCTCTGGACCTGATTGAGAAGTACCTTGTGGTTGGTGTCGTCATACGGCAGCCGCCCGAACATCATGGTATATAGGATCACACCCATGCTCCAGATGTCTCCGAGCATGGGGTCATATGGGATGCCACGGAGGATCTCGGGGGGCGCGTAGGCGTAGCTGCCGCAGTAAGTCTCGCTGAGGATGGTGCGGCCGGGATCACTCGATTTCATCTTACTCCGCGCGAAGCCGAAGTCCGTGATCTTGAGGATGTTGTTCTTATTGAGCAGGAGATTCTCACACTTGAGATCGCGATGGACCACCCCGAGGTTGTGGCAGTAGTCCATGCCGTCGACGAGCTGGTGGAACCAGGCACCCGACTGCGGCTCGGGGCAGGCGCCGTTAGCTTTGATATGGTCCAGGAGGTCTCCGTTATCGGCTAGCTCCATGATGAGATACACGCGGCTCGTCGTCTCAATGGACTGCAGGAAACAGACCAGGTTCGGGTGCTTCAAGAGCTTCACGACCTGGATCTCCCGCGGAAGGAACTTGATCAGATAGTCCTCGGGTGCCTTCCGCTTTGAGACCACCTTGATGGCCACGTTGCACTTGTGCTTGCTCGAGAAGGCGCGCTTGACTGCCGCGTAGGACCCATGACCGACA
The DNA here is from genome assembly GCA_963669155.1 of Arbacia lixula. NCBI lineage: Eukaryota > Metazoa > Echinodermata > Echinoidea > Arbacioida > Arbaciidae > Arbacia > Arbacia lixula. Next base: position 13,002,620 of record OZ022581.1, on the reverse strand, counting down.
GTCTCCTGCACGGAGAAGCCATGCGACTCTAGAACCGATTGATTCTTCTCTTTGGACTCTGATTTCCTTGCCTTCATCTCACTGGCCATCACCAAACGAGATCAAGTTTCACTTTCTTAGTGAGATAGGGATCCCGGTGTCGTTTATCGCTTTAGTCTCCCCATTTTAAAAGTTTCAAGCATTTTTGTTCATATTCCCCTTGCTCGTGTATACACAGTGTTTGGAGAGAATATGGTTTCTACGCATAATCACAAAACGATATGCAGGTGCGCGCATGAAGCCATTGTTGACGCGTTCTACGTCATAGGGTTTGTTCTTGACGCGCTTATAGAGTAAGCCATATGCACGCGTTTAAGAACTCCTTTTGTTGCACGACGAAAATCAAAGGGTGGCCATTTCATTTAAAGATCCTCCCTATTACCCAAATTTCTTTAGTGCAGTTAAGCTCCTAACTCCTAGAATGCACACTCATAACTATCGTGGCAATCCCTATCCATATCCTTCCTCTCTGTCCGATTCTTTTCTCCTCCTTTCCCCTGTCCGATTCTTTTCTCCTCCTTTCCCCTGTCCCTTATCCACCATTTTTTTCTCTCTCTCGGCATCTAGGTCTCTCTCTTCTTTCCGGTCTCTCTCTCTCTCTCTCTCTCTCTCTTTCTTTCTCTCTTTCTTTCTCTCTTTATCTCTCTCTCTCCCTCTCTCTCTCTCTCTTCTTTTCGGTTTCTCTCGGTCTCTCTCGTTTTATCTCTCTTTATCTCTCTCTCTCTCTCTCTCTCTCTCTCTCCCTCTCTATCTTCATTTCACCCTTCCTTCTCCTATTGGTCCTATTTTCATATAATGTATGATGAGTCTTCTTTTTTCTCAATGTAAAACAGAAAAAAGAACAAAATATCTCCAGCAATAAAAAAAAAATCGATGAGGACTGTCAAATCAGTTCAGTAACATACAATATATCTCCTATATGTCTGGACATCGTCATGAAATGAATAGAACTTACGACGAAGGCGATAATATAAAAAAAAAACAAACAACTAACATCAATAACCGTTGTAATGTCACCAGTGTAACTAGATATTATAATTGTGTTATGAAAAAGTTTCATAATTTCCCCACAGACCACTGTCTCCAAAATGGACATCTTCTCGCTAGCAAATCAGTGTGGGACTGGAAATTGATCACGTGTCCCGAGGAAATTTAGAGAGTTCATCACATTAACATAGGCAGCGCCTGTTACAACCAGTAATATCGCATGCAGCGACGCATAATATCACATCAACGTATAATGTGGTACATGTACGAGAGAGCTTGGTACGAAAACAAGATTAATGTTCCGAGAACTACATGTATAGTGTTTCAGATACTGAAGAAAATGCTACGGAACACTTTCTGTAATTTACCTTAGAGATACAGGATACAATGGATATTGATACATTTAATGCATGTGGACTTAAGTTAATTAACCAATCATATACTGTAGCTATAAAGTGACAAGAATTGTTGGGCAGCATTTTCTTCAGTGTGTCTGAAAACGCTTTCATAGTTCTCCGAACATCAATCGTCATTTCATACCAAACACTCTGGTACAACAGCATGCGTCGCTGCGATATTACGTGTTATAACAGCGCCCAACTTACAGTATCTATGGAAAACACAATGTTCAAGCAGCATTTAGCCGAATTTGTGAAGTAGAAGAACCATTTTGTTATCCATGAATGTTGTGAATAGATGGAAAAGCAGTTTATAACATTGACATACTCGAGACCAAGGTTTTAATAGACCTACGTGTCATTCGCAATATACTCTACAAGGAGCATCCAGCTTCGTGAATAATAAAGCAACGTTCAATATCCTTAACCACCTTTCTCGATCGATTTCAACGGTCTCTCTCCATCCCTTCAGGCATATACAGACAAAATGAGGTGAAAAACATGTCAGCAGGCAGGCAAGAGAACATTGCTGATGTTTGCACTCCAGAGTTTATTCTGTCCAGTCTAATTATGATGTCATCTCATTAATTACCAATCAGGCATCAAGCGTAATTACCTGCCGTTGCACCCTGTGGCATCCGCCATATTGATGCGTGCTTATAACAATGCGGACATCGTGACTGTGAGCGTATATACGTGAAAAATGACGCTGCTGAGCGAGAAAGATTCGGCTTTGAAATTAGTCTTCCAGTAAACATTAAATTCACCAACTCACATCGGACAGGCAAATGTGTCGAATACAAAATAAAATTGGTTTCATGCCGGGTTGTTACAATGCTATAACATATATTATATGTACTGGGTTTTTCAATATGCTCAAAGTTCATTTTCTAATCAAAATTACCCCAGAGAGCCCTTTCATCTCATTGTGTTGCTCTTCTTATCACGTTGTTTTATGTTATATATATATTTTTTTGTATATGTGCATTGTAATACATCATTGCAATCTATAACCTATACTGATATGACTGTTGCTCATTGAAAATGGTGTTCCTTTCGTGATTTACCTTATTACTTGTGGCAGAGTAGTTAAGTCTGTTCACACATACACTCTAACAAAAAAAGGTTCCTTTCAGCACCATTTTTGTCGCAATAGCGGCACCATTTTGGCAGCACCATTTTTTGTGCTCATGGGCACCATTTTGACATAGAAAAGGTTCTTGTCAGCACCATTTTAGACAATATGGTGCTCATAAGAACCTTTCTTACGTCAAAATGGTGCTCGTAAGCACAAAAATGGTGCCGCTATTGTGACAACATTGAGCGCCTTTTGCGAACCTTTTTTTTTTCTTAGAGTGTACCCTGAGCAGTTTCGTTGTGACAACGGTCAAACAACAAACTTACGTTCAAACCCAAGTTATATTGAAACACAGGATGTTTGTCAATTCAACGAATCTAAATCTGAATCTGAATATACTTTTATGATTGGAAACAATTTATAATTTCTGCATGTTTTACCCTTCATTCTGTCCCTCAGAGCAAATTCTGTTGCTCGGATATGCTGTATATCACAAACCAATGAATATGATTATATCGCGAGAATGACAGTTGAGTCGAAATTATATTAAATTGAGGGCTATATTTGGGTATACCACAAGCATTATATAATTTGCGTCTTTTGTATTTTTCATCTCTTTGAGGTATTATAACGATGACTGACATTGAATATAGAAACTAGAAATGGATCTTCTGAGATAAAGTCAACATCTTCAGGGTGTGGGTTAGATAATCCTAATCTATATAGCTCATAGCTATATCGCTCTCACGTGTCCAGAGTTGTACAACATGTGCAACATTCTGACGAGGCCGCCTGGAATACATCCCGACTTAGCCTACGCCCAATGGGGCCGAGCGGGCGAGAAAAACAGAGGATTATCTTGAAACGAGTTCATCTAAATAAAGAACACCATCAATTCCCTGGCTTGGAAAAGTTCAGACATTTGCTCTCAAATCAAATGGTTGCTTTGATTATTTTGGGATATCACGATATCATCATAGCGAAGAAAGGCTTGGAATGACACGTGCTCCTCCTTCATAATATTCAAATTTCGACTTGGAAACAAAATGGTTTCATCGCAATATGCGTTATTTTTGTCCAAGTATATATCATGTCCTAGATATTATGACTTTGTCATTATGCTTCACAACTGATAGTAAAATATACTGTTTGAATTACAGGACCACCAACTGTCTTGTATTTGTCACTCTCCAGTTTATTCTTGATCACATATCATAATGGAATTATTCCTTGCTATTGATTTTATCGCATCGTTTCTGAGT